>CM022297.1:322128825-322728825 GCA_011799875.1 Thinopyrum elongatum
AAGGTAGAACAAATATTCCCTCAAGTTCTATCGACCACCGATACAACTCTACGCACACTTGACATTTGCTTTACCTAAAACAAGTATGAAACTATTTTGCAAGAATAAAACTACGAGTACTTTGCGAGAATAAAACTATGAATAAATTGCAAGGTAATAAAAATGGATAGCTTTTGTCAACAAGAAAGTCATTTGTCCCTAGGCAATCGATAACAAGTACCGGTAATCATTCTTGTAATTTTATATGAGGGAGAGGCATGAGCTAACATTCTTTCTCTACTTGGATCATATGCACTTATGATTGGACCCCTAGCAAGCATCCGCAACTACTAAAGATCATTAAGGTCGTGAAACCCAACCATAGCATTAAGTATCAAGTCCTCTTTACTCCCATACGCCATAACCCACTTATCCGCGTTTAGGCTGCTATCACCCCCGCAACACCGACAATAAGCAAACCATGAACATATTGCAACACCCTACAACGGGAATCCCTCACGTTTGCGCGAGATGGAGGGCACCGTAGGACAGCACCATAAATAAAATATACAATCATACCAACCAAGATCACGATTAACCCACAAGACAAAACGGATCTACTCAAACATCATAGGATAGCCAAATATCATTGGGAAATAATATATGGAGTTGAGCACCATGTTTAAGTAGATATTACAGTGGGGAGAACAGGTGTTTCACCGCTGCATAGAGGGGGAGAAATTTGGTGTAGACGGTAGCAAGATTGTTGATGTAGATCGCCATCACGATCCTTACCCCGGCGGCACTCTGGCGCCACCGAGAGAGAGGGGGAGCGAGCCCCCCTCCTTCTTCTTCTTCCTTGGCCTCCCCCCCTAGATGGGACGAGAGTTCCCCCTCTGGTCCATGGCCTCCATGGACGCGGAGGGGCGGGAGCCCCTCCAAGATTGGATCTCCCTCTCTGTTCTCTTTTGTTTCGCGTTCCCCAGATCTGGCCGAAAACCGTTTCATATATTCCCGGAGATCCGCAACTCTGATTGCGCTGAGATTTTAACATGATTTTTTTTTCGGATATAAGCTTCCTTGCGCCCGAAGTAGAGCCCCAACCGACGTACGAGGTGAGCACAACCCACCACCGCGCGCCTGGCGCGCCCTGGTGTCTTGTGGGCACTGTGGGCTCCCGTTTGCGTTGATTCCAAGTCCCAAAAATCACATATATTCCAAAATAATTCTCCATAAAATTTTATTGCATTTGGACTTTGTTTGATATGGATATTCTGCGAAACAAAAACATGCGAAAAACCAGGAACTGGCACTGGGCACTGGATCAATAGGTTAGTCCAATAAATCATATAAAATGTTGCCAAAAGTATGTGAAAGTTGTACAATATTGGCATGAAACAATCAAAAATTACAGATATGACGGAGACGTATCAGGCATGAGCCTGAAATACCAATTTCAGCTCCTGGAACATCTCATATGTTCCATGGCGTTCAAAACATCTTTGGAGCACCGATTCTAAGCTGTAAAGCATGGCTTACTAAACTATCAAGTAGTCATCAGATCGAGCTTGTTAAATGTTCATAACGTCTGCATCAGCTCCTGCAGTAGGTCTGTCACCTAGCGGTGCATCGAGGACATAATTCTTCTGTGCAGCAATGAGGATAATCCTCAGATCTAGGACCTTGTCCGCATTATTGCTACCATCATCTTTCAACTTAGTTTTCTCTAGGAACGTATCAAAAAAATGTGGAAGCTACATCGCGAGCTATTCAACTACAACATAATTTGCAAAGACATTTTGACTATGTTCATGATAAATCTTAGTTCAATTAATCAAATTACTAATGAACTCCCACTTAAATAAAACAACCCTCAAGTTGTTTAAGTGATACATGATCCAAATCAACTAAACCATGTCCGATCATCACATGAGATGGAGTAGTCTTCAATGGTGAACATCTTTATGTTGATCATATCTACTATATGACTCATGTTTGACCTTTCGGTCTCTAGTGTTCCGAGACCATGACTGTACATGCTAGGCTCGTCAAGTTTAACCCAAGTATTCTGCATGTGCAAAACTGGCTTACACCCGTTGTATGTGAACGTAGAGTCTATCACACCCGATCATCACGTGGTGCTTCTAAACGACTAACTTTGGCAACGATGCATACTCAGGGAGAACACTTTTATCTTGAAATTAAGTGAAGGGATCATCTTATAATTCTATCATCGTTCTAAGCAAAATAAGATGCATAAAGGATAAACATCACATGCAATCAAAATATGTGACATGATATGGCCATCAACATCTTGTGCTTTTGATCTCAATCTCCAAAGCATCGGCATGATCTCCATCATCACCGGCTCGACACCTTGATCTCCATCGTTGCGTCGGTGTCGTCTTGCCAACTATTGCTTCTACAGCTATTGTTAACGCATAGCGATAAAGTAAAGCAATTACATGGCGCTTGCATTTCATACAATAATTAAAAGACTACCCTAAGGCTCCTGCCGGTTGTCGATATTACAAAACATGATCATCTTATACAACAACGTACATCACATCATGTCTTGACCATATCACATCACAACATACCCTGCAAAAACAAGTTAGACATCCTCTACTTTGTTATTGCAAGTTTTACGTGGCTGCTAAGGGCAACTAGCAACAACCGTTCTTACCTACGCAAAACCACAGCGGTGATTATCAAGTTTGCTGTTTTAACCTTCTTCAAGGACCGGCCGTAGTCAAATTCGATTCAACTAAAGTAGGAGAAACAGACACCCGCCAGCCACCTTTATGCAAAACAAGTTGCATGTCAGTCGGTGGAACCGGTCTCATGTGTGTGGACATGTAAGGTTGGTCCGGGCCGCTTCATCCCACAATGCCGCCGAATCAAAATAAGACGTTGGTGGTAAGCAGTATGAACATCACCGCCCACAACTCCTTTGTGTTCTACTCGTGCATATCATCTACGCATAGACCTGGCTCATGATGCCACTGTTGGGGAACGTTGCATGGAAAACAAAAAAAAATTCTACGCACACGCAAGATCTATCCATGGAGATGCATAGCTACGAGAGGGGAAGAGCATCTACGTACCCTTGTAGATCGCTAAGCAGAAGCGTTTATCACGCGGTTGATGTAGTCGTACTCTTCGCGATCCGATCACGATCCAACCGATCTAGTGCCGAACGGACGGCACCTCCGAGTTTAGCACACGTGTGGCTTGATGACGTATCCTCCTTCTTGATCCAGCAAGCGGGAGAGGAGAAGTAGATGGGATCACAACCTACATGACGGCGTGGTGGTGGTGGTGGTGGAGCACCGACAGCGCTTCGCTAAGCGTCGCCGGGACGAGGTGGTGGATCTACGGAGTAACGGGAGAGAGAGGGGCGCCAAGGGCTTGGTGTATCCTCTTGGGGCGCCCCCTCCCCTCTATATATAGGTGGAGGGGCGTGGGAAACAGCCCCTCCAAGCCCTAGGGTGCAGCTAAGGGGGAGAGGACTTGGACCCCAAGTCCAATCCTATTCCTACTAGGACTCCTTCCTTTTTTGCCTTCCCTAGCCACATGGGCTTTTGAGGACTTGGTGCGCCTAGCCCAATAAGTCCAGGGAGCCTCCCCACAGCCCATGCTAGCCATTGGGTCATGGTGAACCCACTTGTGTTCTTCCGGACCTCTACGGAATCCTCCAGAACCATCTGGAAGCTTCCCGGTACAATACCGAAAAAAATGTACCTTTTTCCGGAACCCAAAATATGACTTCCCATATATAAATCTTTACCTCTCGACCATTCTGAGACTCCTCGTGATGTCCGGGATCTAATCCGGGACTCCGAACAACATTTGGTTACCACTCATCAAATATCCCAATACTACTCTAGCGTCAACGAACGTTAAGCGTGCGACCCTACGGGTTCGGGAATTATGTAGTCATGACCGAGACACCTCTCCGGTCAATAACCAATAGTGGGACCTGGATGCCCATATTGATTCCTACATATTCCATGAAGATCTTTTATCAGTTGAACCTTTATGACAACATACGTAATTCCCTTTGTCTGTCGGTATGTTACTTGCCCGAGATTCGATCGTCGGTATCTCTATACCTAGTTCAATCTCGTTACCGGCAAGTCTCTTTACTCGTTCCGTAATACATCATCTTTCAACTAACTCCTTAGTCACTTTGCTTGCAAGCTTCTTGTGATGTGTATTACCAAGAGGACCCAGAGATACCTCTCCGATACACGGAGTGACAAATCCCAATCTTGATTCACACCAACTCAATAGACACCTTCGGAGATACCTGTAGAGCATCTTTATGATCACCCAGTTATGTTGTGACATTTGATAGCACACAAGGTATTCCTCCGGTATCCGGGAGTTGCATGATCTCATGGTCGAAGGAACATGTATTTGACATTAAGAAAGCAGTAGCAATAAACTAAACGAGCATATGCTATGCTAACGGTTGGGTCTTGTCCATCACATCATTCTCCTAATGATGTGATCCCGTTATCAAATGACAACTCATGTCCATGGTTAGGAAACCTTAACCATCTTTGATCAATGAGCTAGTCTTGTAGAGGCTCACTAGGGACACGGTATTTGTTTATGTATCCACACATGTATTTAAGTTTCCGGTCAATACAATTCTAGCATGAATAATAAACCTTTATCATGATTAAGGAAATATAATAATAACCATTTTATTATTGCCTCTAGGGCATATTTCCATCATCTGGATTGGGTAAATACTATGCACGAAGAGCTACACAACTTCGAGAGGAATCAAGTATGGACATTGGTTGAAAAGCCCGACGATAATCACAATGTCATTGGAACCAAATGGGTGTTTCAGAATAAGAAAGATGAAGATGGACAAGTTGTACGCAACAAGGCCCATCTCGTTGCTCAAGGCTACACTCAAGTCGAAGGTATGGACTATGGTGAGACATATGCCCCCCTTGCTAGACTTGAGTCCATACGCATCTTACTTGGTTATGCCAATCACCATGATATCACTTTATACCAAATGGACATTAAAAGTGCTTTTCTCAATGCAAGAGAGCAAAGGTATGAAAACACCCATGCCTACTAGTGGACATCTTGACTTGACTAAGGATGGCAAACCGGTTGACCAAAAGGTTTACCGCTCTATGATTGGTTCATTGTTATATCTATGTGCCTCCTGTCCCGATATTATGCTAAGTGTGTGCATGTGTGCACGATATCAAGCGGCACCTAAGGAGTGTCATCTTAAGGCCATGAAAAGGATTGTGAGATACTTAATTCATACACCAAAATTTGGCATTTGGTATCCTAAGAGGTCATGTTTTGATCTTGTTGGCTACTCCGATTCGGACTATGCCGGTGACAAGGTTGATAGAAAGTTCACTTCGGGTACTTGTCAATTTCTTGGTAGATCCCTTATGTCTTGGTCCTCCAAGAAACAAAACTCGGTATCCTTATCCACTGCCGAAGCGGAATACATTGCCGCCGGATCATGTTGTGCTCAATTACTTTGGATGACCCAAACCCTTAAGGATTATGGATACATGTGAAACATGTTCCATTGTTATGTGATAATGAAAGTGCTATTAAGATTGCTCACAATCCCGTGCAACATTCTCGAACTAAGCATATTGATGTTCGTCATCATTTCATTCGGGATCATGTAGCTAAAGAAGACATCAATCTTAAGCATGTTCGTACCGATAAGCAATTAGCGGATATATTTACCAAACCGCTTGATGAGAAAGTGTTTTGCCGTTTGAGAGGTGAATTGAATATCATTGATGCCTCAAACTTGGAGTAGAAACTCCATTCGGATACATGCAAGGCATGAGCATTTTTATGACTAATCCTTGATATTTCTCTTATGATGATGATCATATGTCTTGGATCTATATTTGTACCCTTGCATGTTATCTAACCCTTGTAGGTACTTGGATGAGCCAAAATCTATGAGATTGCAAGCCATTCACATTTTGAGCAATCTCTACATCACCAAGTCCCTATGATGTGGATGTTGGATACAAGGAAGCATTAACTCACTCAATATATCCTTCGACTATTTCAATATATCAAATTTTCATTTGGTATCAAGTTTCATGATTGTCATTTTGGATACACAAGTGCTATTCCTTGCAAGACTAACCCATGTAGGAAGATGAACTCAAACTACTAGGGTGCTCCCAACTCTTGATGGACAACATCAACCTTGAGCATCCAACACAAGTTTGACTACATGATCAAGATCAACACCACAACCCAAGGTATGTCATTCCATCTTAGAGAAGCTTTACTCCAAGTCATGAGCTAAAGCAACTCAACAAGGTGTGAATACATCAAAATGCTTAAACAAAAAATGGTAACCCCATTTTGAGCTTAAACGATGAGTATGACCTACGATCAAGTGTTATCACTTGACTCCTCAGTCAATATACTCTAACATAGGTGACTTTGTCGCCGACCCCTTCTAGATGAAGTTCTCTAATGTTCTGTTGCTCGGTTTCTCTTTCCATTTGCATATTTTGTTTGCTATTTTGTCTCTCTCAAAAACAAAAAAAACTTCATCTAGATCTCTTTTATCTTTTTTTTTGTGATACTATTGAAAATTCATTGCAAATCTTTCTGTTAATTCCTTGCAAATTCTTATGAAATTTCATTTGCTAAGTGAGCTGAGATGACAAAATCTTTACTCTGTGTTGAACTCGGTCCCTCCGATCCAAACCTATCGGCTTGACCGAAATACAAGGTCTCCTTGTGAATAGTTCATCGGTACAACCGACATGGACTGATTCGGTCTCACCGAATGGTACCTTCTGTGCCTCTGACATTTCGGAGCCACCGACGGAAAACGAATCGGTGTCACCGATTTCAACTCTGAGAAAATGCTTTGCCATTTCTTATTGTCTATTTTCATCAGCTCCACTCAATGATTCTTTCCTATATCAGCATCATAAGCTACTTCCTTCTTTGTCGTGACTCTCAAGGACCACACCTATTTGGCTCATGATCCAGAAGTGCCCTTCTTGGAAATTGATGTCAAAGGGGGAGAGAGAGCACATCAAAGCTTATCAAATGAGCACATCTAAGCTCTTCTACAGATGCTTGTTAACAAAGACGAGAGAAGTCAAATGTCTTTAAGAGGGGACAGACATGTTAATATGTTTGATCTTAGCTATTGCTAACATTCTTGTTGTTCTGATTTTGGTTGATATTACCCTTTCTTGCTATGATTTTCTATCACCCTACCTTCTCCCATTATCCAATATTAGATTCAGGGGGAGAAAGAGTCCATGTCTATCTAGGGAAGAAAAATCTTTGGAATTCATTGCACATCTTTAAATATTTGGGGACATGTCTATATCTAAATAAAGTACTCAACACTCACCCATTACATGGCATCCCAGTCTTGGTAGTCTTGTGATTCCTTGACATGCTTTATTAGGAGTGTTCTTGTGTTATCTAACCCGGTTTTCTCAAGTCCACTCTTTCCAAAGCCAGCTCAAGACCACAAGGTAAGTATATGCATCACACTCATGTGCATGATGATCTCTTGCTGGTGCAAATATTGTTTGCAAGAGGGATTCATAAACATGGAGGTACATTTCTAAATCATATCATTTGCTTTGATGCATATAGCCAAGATACATGTAACTCTCTGCCTTCTCTGTCAAGATTCTGCATTCACATGTTAGTATAGTCTATCTTCACACGATTGCATACATGTAGGGGGAGCTTATGCATGTTACATGTCTCTCCAAAGCTTTACCTATTTCTCTTCATATCATTTACCTAAAGCTTTGATGCATGTTGTCATCAATTACCAAAAAGGGGGAGATTGAAAGCACAAGTGCTCCCTGGGTGATTTTGGTAATTAATGTCAACATATCTCTTGTTGGACTAATGCTTTTATCTAGTGTATTTCAGACAAGTTCAACAATGGCGTGGAAAGGACAAGAGGATGTGGAACCCCTTCAAGGTTTCAAGGGCACATATTGGCAAAAGCTCAAGACTCTTCATTTCACTTTTAGTGATCCACGATCACATTGAATCCATAGGAAAGCAAATACTATTAAAAGGAGATGAGGTGTTGCTTAATGACTTGCTTGCTCAAAGTGCTTAGTGATATTTCTCCGAAGCCCTCAACCACTTTCTCATTCCAAATATGTCCAAAACCCAAAGTCAAACTCGGCCCACCGATTCATCCTATCCGGAGCCACCGAGTTCATATGACATAGCCACTGCCAGCAACTCTAACAGTTCGGTCACACCGATACGGATCTCGGTCTCAGAGAGATGGCCTTGCCAGCGCTCTATGACTTCTTGCACTCTTTCGGTCCCACCGAGTCAGTGCAATCGGTCTCACCGAGTTGGCTTGACATTCGCTCTGTTACCTTATTGCTTCACTTCGGTCTCACCGAGTTGATGCAATCGGTGCCATCGAGTTGATGTTTGCCCTAATCCCTAGCACACCGGTCCCACCGAGTTGTTCCAGTCGGTCCCACCGAGATTCCTAACGTTCACATTTTGAACTAAATCGGTCTCACCGAGTTCTCCTATTCGGTCTGACCGAGTTGGGTCAAATGTGTGTAAGTTGGATTTTGTGTGGAGGCTATATATACCTCTCCACCCCCTTCTCCATTTGTGAGAGTCATCAGAACGTGCCTACACTTCCACCACACATTTTTTGAGAGAGAACCACCTACTCATGTGTTGAGATCAAGATATACCAATCCTACCACAAGAATCTTGATTTCTAGCCTTCGCCAAGTTGCTTTCCACTGAAATCATCTTTCCACCATATCCAAATCTGTGAGAGAGAGTTGAGTGTTGGGGAGAGTATCATTTGAAGCACAAGAGCAAGGAGTTAATCATCAACACACCATCTATTACCTTTTGGAGAATGGTGTCTCCTAGATTGGTTAGGTGTCGCTTGGGAGCCTTCGTCAAGTTGTGGAGTTGAACCAAGAAGTTTGTAAGGGCAAGGAGATCGCCTACTTCGTGAAGATCTACCCGAGTGAGGCAAGTCCTTCGTGGGCGATGGCCATGGTGGGATAGACAAGGTTGCTTCTTCGTGGACCCTTCGTGGGTGGAGCCCTCTGTGGACTCTCGCAACCGTTACCCTTTGTGGGTTGAAGTCTCCATCAACGTGGATGTACGATAGCAGCACCTATCGGAACCACACCAAAAATCTCCGTGTCTTCATTGCGTTTGCACACTCCAATCATGTCCCTTTACTTTCTTGCAATTAGCATGCTTTTACTCTTGCCGCTGCATATACTCATGCCATGCTTGCTTGAAATGTATTGTGAATGCTTAAACTTGTGCTAAAACTCCACCTTAACTTGAAGAACATAAAAACTGCCACTTTTACTTGTTGAGGGTCTAATCACCCCCTCTAGACCCCTCTTCTCGATCCTTTCACTAACATTTAACAACAAGCAAATATAGTCATTCAAACTGGTATTGTGGCGACCTAGTACACTAGTTATTGTTAAATAAAAATGGAAAGGCGTGTTAACTTCAACATGCTTAAGCAACCAAATGTAGTCATTCATAGTGGTATTGATGAAATTGAACTGCACAGTTCATACTTGCACATATAGAACATCACGTTGTGAATAACTGGAATAAACAAGGCATACTATGAACAACCAAAGATAGCATTTTAAACTGGGACATATGCTAACTACAAACATCCGAACAACCAAAAAACTTTAAAAGAGGCATATGCTAGCTATAACAGGCTTAACAGCAAGCAAATATATGCATTCCTATCGGTATGTTTAAAACTGGTATTGATGAAAATGTACCACATAGTAAATAGTTGCACATATAGAGCATCACATTATGAACAACTGAAATAAAGAAGGCATACTGCAAACAACCAAATACAGCAATTAAAACTGGACATATTCTCACTAGACTACAAAAGGGACTCGACAAAACAAATCATGGGTTTCCCCCTGTGAAGAGGCACGGCAAAACAAATCATGGGTTTCCTCACTTGTCACAAATGGGCTCGTTCCCGTGGGAAGAGCATGGACCCTAGGTGGTCTCTATGTTGTCGCAGATGGGCTCCTTCCCCTTGGAAGAGCACGGCTGTAGGGTTCCCTCCCTGATTTCGCAGATGGGCTCTTTCCCCTTGGAAGAGCCGGAGAGAGTGCCCTCCTCGTGGTCGCCGTCGATGAGGTATGACTTGGCAGTTGTGTATCCCAAGCTAGCGTCGGAGAACGTGTCCTTCAAAAATGACAAAAGGGGCTCGATGGTGATGTAGGATGGCAAATTCTTGACAGCGAGCTAGAGGAGATCAGCAGCGGGGCCATGGATGAGATCGACGACGGTTGAACCCGAGGTGTTGGGGTGGGCCACTTAACCTGTGACATAGCCCGCGTCAGGCCGTTGCTGTCGAGACCTCGATGTCATAGCTGGCGTCCGCGACATACCAACATACTCTAGCCCGCTGATTTAGAGCCTGCGGCCAGTAATGGTTGTCAGATTCCTCGGCGGCCACATCGGCGACGTCGGGCGAAGAGGCCGCGATACACCTCTTTTGGGCCAGTCGCTCCTCGAGCTCCACGGGAAGCGTAGCTGGGTTTAGGCTGCGACGCTCTGGAGTGGGGGATGGGGATGGGGATCTGTGGGAAAGGGGGCGTTTGGCAGGCGTCATCTAAGAAACTCAGGGTGGCTAGGTTATGGAGATCGGTGGGTAAGTTGCACGGGCAAACCGGCATATGTTGACAACGTAGGCCTTGCGGCGGCGGCGACGACCTTGCTAGGGTTTCAAGCGAGGGAGGGGCTATGGTGTGTGTGTGTGTGTGTGCACGCGCGCGTGAAGTTTTGGGGTGTGTGTGTGTGGGGAGGGGGGTTTGAGGAAATGACGCGGCTACTGAAAATTTTACTACGCGGGAGTAAAATGCCGGGGCTATTGAAAATTTGGATGATGCATCACACACGGTCCCGCAATAACAACCGTGTGTTATCAAACAGAAAAACCCTTGAGCCGGGCAGAAATTTTTGAGGGATGCAGGCGGGAGCGGGAACAACAAACATCACATGCGGTCGAAACATAATAACCGTGTGTTATTAAACAGAAAAACCCTGCAGGCGGGTAGATATTTTTGAGATTGCGAAGGAAGCCTCATGGAGCCAAATGTATTGTGCTGATGTGAGTGACAGGGGAACCGGCGTGGCACACGAGTAGTGTGAGTGAACCGTGTCTGTTGCGTCATCTGACTTATCTAATGTTTATAAATTTGGCGAAAATAACACGGGAAAGGGTTAGAACACGAACACACTTGCTTGTGGGCCAAAAATATGTATGAAAAGGGTGGTTTGATGTTGAAATACCAAATGCACAACTTCGATGTGGCACATGTCTCATAAAGCGCACGGTATTGCTTGCCCCCCCCCCCTTCGTGTCAGCACGAGGGGAATCCTACCTATGAACGCATGCCCCCAAATAGCTAGGTCAAACATATCACCCTACCGTAACACTAAACCTATGGGAGTCCATCATGGTGAAACCCCGCCCCCCCTTTCGTTTCCAGTGAAAGGTGGACCATGTGCGGGCCCACAAATGTGTGCTTCTAGCGTGAGATGGGGTGAGACCACATACAAACCACTCGCGGGTAGCCCAACTATATGTATGAAAAAGGTGGTGTGATGTTTAAATACACAACTCACAACTTTGATGCGGCATATGCCTCGCAAATTAAACGGGCATCCCCGACCCCACAGAGGTTCACCTAGCAAAATGCGAAGTAGCAGCCCCCTCAAACACACACACAAACACTTTCAGTCAGCGGGAGAGGGCATCTCACCAAGATGTATCGTAAAGCGAACCAAGAAGAATCCACCTTGGTCGTACAACCTCTCTCTTGTTGTTGGTCAAAGTGATGGACGTCCACGCGACCCAAGAGATGGGCTAGCTGGCCAATAATCATGCAAGTAGCTAGTGCCCTAAGACAACCACTGCCTGCATGTGGCCCAAACATATATATGGAGTGTTGATGTTTGAATACCCAATGGAACAACTTTGATGTGGCACCGTGCTTTGGAACCAGAAATCCCCACACGGAGTGAGGGTTAGTTGATGACACGTTGTATATATGTATGTCACACCACATTTCGAGCCGATGATGGGGATTCATGCATGCATATGTACGCATGCGCTCAAACTTAGGTCTGAAATCTCACCTAACCTACTACGATAACATGAACCAAAGAAGAAGAATCCACCATGGTAACCTATCTCGTTGTCGGTCAAAGTGATCATGGATGTCCACGCGGGCCCACGAATATATAGGCTTGCCGCCAATAACCACATGATGGAGAGTACCATTCGAAGACAACCACTGCATGCATATGTATGTATGAAGGTGATGCATGCATGTTTGAATACCATCCACAACATTGATGTGGCACGTGCGTCGAAAATCATACAGTCCCCACGCAGAGCGAGATCGGTTCATGACGTGTCGTGGTGCTGCCCCTCCCCCCACTGCCCACTTCGACTCGGTGGGAGGGATTCACGTGTACACATGCATGTGCTCAAACTATATCATGTCATCCCAAAGCATGACCTATACACCGTAATACAGACCAACAAGCGGAGGTGGAGAACGAGGCTGCCAACAAGCGGAGGCGGGTCGAGCAAGAACCGCAACTAATTCCAGCGGGCCTAGACTTCATCAGCAGCCTCCCCGATGATATGTTGATAGTCGTCATCTCCTTCCTCCCAATCAAATATGGGGCGCGGACAACCGTCCTTTCCCGGCGGTGGCGCATGATGTCTGCTAGAACTACGTCGGTATTTCCCCAAAGAGGAAGGGATGATGCAGCACAGCGACGGTAGGTATTTCCCTCAGTGATGAGACCAAGGTTATCGAACCATTAGGAGAACCACGCAACACTACGTGAACGGTACCTGCACACAAATAACAAATACTCGCAACCCGACGTATTAAAGGGGTTGTCAATCCCTTTCCGGCAACGGCGCCAGAAATGGCTAGTGGACGGGAAAAAGTTGTAATAGATTGGATAAATAGATCTCGAATAAATGCAAAATAAAATAAAGTGCAGCAAGGTATTTTTGGGTTTTTGGAAATATAGATCTGAAAAAAAAGCAACTAAAAATAGATCGCAAAGGCAAATATATTAAAGAAGAGACCCGGGGGCCGTAGGTTTCACTAGTGGCTTCTCTCGAGAAAAATAGCAAACGGTGGGAAAACAATTACTGTTGGGCAATTGATAGAACTTCAAATACTCATGACGATATCCAGGCAATGATCATTATATAGGCATCACATTCAAGATTAGTAGACCGACTCCTGCCTACATCTACTACTATTACTCCACACATCGACCACTATCCAGCATGCATCTAGTGTATTAAGTTCATGGAAAAATGGAGTAATGCAATAAGAATGATGACATGATGTAGACAAGATCTATTTATGTAGAAATAGACCCCATCTTGTTATCCTTAATAGCAACGATACATACGTGTCGTTTCCCTTTCTGTCACTGGGATCAAGCACCGCAAGATCGAACCCATTACAAAGCACCTCTTCCCATTGCAAGATAAATAGATCAAGTTGGCCAAACAAAACCCAAATATCGGAGAAGAAATACGAGGCTATAAGCAAAAATGCATATAAGAGATCAAAGAAGACTCAAATAACTTTCATGGATAAAAACATAGATCTGATCATAAACTTAAAGTTCATCGGATCCCAACAAACACACCGCAAAAAGAGTTACATCATATGGATCTCCAAGAGACCATTGTATTGAGAATCAAACGAGAGAGAGAAAGCCATCTAGCTACTAACTATGGACCTGTAGGTCTACAAAGAACTACTCACGCATCATCGGAGAGGCACCAATGGACATGATGAACCCCTCCGAGATGGTGTCTAGATTGGATCTGGTGTTTCTGGAACTTGCGGCGACTGGAATTGATTTTCGTTGACTCCCCTAGGGTTTCTAGAATATTGGGTATTTATAGAGCAAAGAGGCGGTGCGGGAGGCATCCGAGGTGGGCACAACCCACCTGGGCGCGCCTGGGCCTCCAGGCGCGCTCTGGTGGGTTGTGCTCCCCTCGGAGCACCCCCAGGTGCTTCTCTGGCCCATTGGATGTCTTCTAGTCCAAAAAAAATCCACAAAAATTTTCACTGCGTTTGGAGTCCCTTTGGTATTGATTTCCTACGATGTAGAAAACAGCGACTAGCACTGGGCACTATGTCAATAGGTTAGTACCAAAAAATGATATAAAATGACTATAAAATGATTGTAAAACATCCAAGAATGATAATATAACAGCATGGAACAATAAAAAATTATTGATACGTTGGAGACGTATCAGCGCCCCCTATGGCACTCCACCCCTCTCGAACTCATCGACACCCACAAGCTGTGCCATGGCTATCACAAAAGGATGGATGCATTGTCACAGATCCTCGGCAGTCACCATGGCCCAATCAGAGGCCTTACACTACAAAAAAAATACACTTCCGTGATGATACGTGTTTGTCATAGTAGGTCGCGTTTTCTATCATGCATGTTCATCCATGACAATTTTATGACAGAATCAAGATAGTCATACATGTGCTGTCATAGATGTGTTCCATGACAATACCAAAATTATCATCACGGAAGTGTTCACTTCCATGACCATAAATGACGTGTCATGGAAGTGCTTTCGTCAAGGGTAACCGACTAGTGGCATCCACCGTAACGGGTCACCGTTTATCTATCGGGTCCGGTTTTGGATCCTATAACCCGTTAACAACAACGACCAATGGCGATTTTCCATGTGTAAAATTCTCATTGGCTGGAGGAAACACGTGTCAGCTCGTCATTGGGTCAGATACGCGCCTATGATATGTCGACACGTGCGACGGCCCAACACTGGCCCATTTAGCTTACAAAGGCCAGCCCGTTTGACTTGGTCAAAAGATAGCGGGCCGGCCCATGAAAAGCCTGTTAACAGTTTGTTCGCATATAGCCCATTTTACAGCTCGGTAACTCACGGCCCATTATGGCATTCCCGAAATCGGCCCAACAGCGTCATGTGGGATGTCCAGTATAATACCAGCCCGTTTCATTTTTGGCCCATGTATGGCCCACGATGTATTTCGGCCCACACGAGGCCTTTTATATCTTTGGGCCCTTTAATGGGCCACGGTGACTCTGGCCCATAATAAACAGTAAATTTCTTTATGCCCAGTAACGGCCCATGATTCACATGGGCCATTTCTAGCCCGTGTTCGCTTTCGGCCTACTGACGGCTCGTACATTCTTGGGCTCCTTTCAGGCCCTTGATTACTTTCGGCCCATTACTAGCCTGCTCCCCTAATGGCCAAATTCGGCTCGTGGTTAGAATCGGCCCGTTTGTGGCTTGTTAACCCGTTGCGCCGTTTCCAGTCCGTCCTATATTCTGGCCCATTAACGACCCATTATGCCTGTGACAGAATTAAGCCTTTGCTGTATTCCGACCTGTTAACGGCTCGTTACCATGCTGGTCTGATACCAATTATGCTCGTTTACGGCCCATGTGGGCCCATTTATCCAACGGCTCGAGGCCCACTGAATCTATGGGTCGTTGGAGGCCCATTTATCCGACGCCCCGTAGGAGGCCCATGGGTCCTACGCTGTCAGGACCCCGATCCTAAGTCACACCGGTCTAGCATGTAACACATCATATCACTTTGCGGCCTCACGCACGGTATACCCACGGGTGCCACCTTACCTGGCCCAGGACCGTTTGCGCCTTTTGGCTCACGTATATGATAGAGTCGCTAGCGTCCATATGACAAAGAACCCAGGCTGACATGACTAGTCGTAAACCCAAGGTGGCACTAACTTACAGGGACAGGCATACATGACCCAGCAATGCACGTGTCGGTCATCAACGTATGAACCCAAGTCATAGCAAGCTACAAGGACTTAAAGGAACAACGCATGACATTTCCCCATAGGGACAGACACAGGAGCAAAGAAGGACACATGCCGATCATCCCATGTGTTCCGGAGCAGTAGCAAGCTACCATGGCTCATTGGAAGCACTAGGAGACATTTCCACATAAGAGAGGCTACCAAGAATAAACAACTAGGTTGTCGGATCCCACACATACCAAGCATTTCAAAGCATACACACAATATGCTCGATATGTGCAAATACAACATGGCATCACAACAAAACTCTACGACTCAAAGTATTTATTTAAAAGGCTCTGAGGAGCCATACATAACATATTCATACAGGTAGGGGTCACATGACCCAACACTCAAGTCATACAAGCATACAAGCACATGCGGAAGCTAACTTGTCTGAGTACAGACAACTGGAAAGAAAGAAGGCTTGGTGTAGCCCGACTATCTACAAGGCCCTTCACGGCTCAGGATCACCACCTGGGTGGCAAGTCACTCGTCAACATCGAGATCTACATAGAACACATCGGAGGGGGCGGTGTTCTCCTCTGCAATAGTTTATTTAAGCAACATGAGTACAAAGGTACTCAGCAAGTCTTACATCAGATCCTATCATACATGCAACATTATCAACAAGGGTAGTGGAGTTTATTGCAGCAAGCCAGCTCTGACTCTTGGCTATTCTATCCTACGAATGATATTAGTTTGAATAAAATGAGATAGCGCACACGAGTCCACTAATCACCACAACAATACTCCACCGTGGATCCTCTCCCGTCTTCCTACAAGAGAGCCATCCACGGCACTCACACTTGTCTTGAGACTTTTATGAGTAACCATTAACTTGTCTGTGACACCCTGGATTTTGCCCATTTCTTTTTCCTTTTTATTTTGGTCTGGATTTGCTTTTCTGTGGCTTAGTAGTCCTGAAACCTGGAGAGATCACCCTTGATTCCTCTCCCAAGTGGCTTGCCAACCTCAAAATCATCCCAAGACCTTGTCATTTCCATCTTGGACCAATCCCAATATTCTTTTCTTGGGAATATTCCTTTTTCCATTAAAGGAATAACCCTGTCAGCTCTGAGTTGTGAAGCAACTCATATTTCTATCATTCCCAAAATTCCCAAATAATTATAATAAATCCTTTGGGACATATCTTATCCAGATATGTCAAAATATTCCTTGCCATGTCCAAAAATAATCCACCAAAATTCCTTTTCTAATTCTGCCCTAGTTGTCAGTTTGTGAAGCAAGTACCCTTTATATTGGCCTACTTGCTCTCAAACTTTTTGGGCATTCTTTCCTATCCATATCATTGCCACATGCCAAAATTCAACTTTATTTGGATATTAAATCTCTCTTGGCTAATTTCCAAAGTTTCTGGGCAACTAGAATCTTTGTGAAGCAAGTGCTAGCTAGGAGTATCCAAATGAGTTGAAATTTTGCAAGCACCTCCAATTGCCCAAATAATGACTCTTACACAAGTTTCAACCCTATCCAATCATCTGAGTGAGCAGAGCATCAATTCTTAGATTCTGGCCATATTTTTCAGTTGTGAAGCAACTATATTTTATATTGCTTCATTTAAGCTGAAAATTTACCAGGACATTCTTAAATTCATTTCAACTCCTTCCACCAAGTTTTGGCCCAATTCAGTAATCCAATTACCCTATGCAAATTTTGCAAGTTTCTGGACAGAGAGGATGCTTGTGAAGCAAGTACCATTATGGCTTGTCCATTTGGTATGAAATTTCCACAGCATCATTATATGTCCAAATAATCAAGCCTTGCCAAATTTCAGACCAATTGGACACTCCATGTGAGTGGCACTTCAAGATTGGCATTCTGGACCAGGTTATGCAGTTGTTAAGCAACTATGTTAAACCCTGGTCCATTTCCCTTAAAATTCCACAGAATAGTAGTCCTTCCTATCCCAAACCTCCCAGACATCTCAGTTGGACCTTATACCTCTTCTGTTGATCACAGCATTCATCAAACAGTTTGCTACAGCAACCTTTCAGTGAGAATTCCCATAAACCGTTGGACTTTCTCGTTGATCTATCACCTTCACGGTGCCTTGGGGAGCAAGGTCCCTTAGCTAGACAACATTTTGTGTGCCAGAAAGCACTGCATGCCACTGTGCACGCGGTGACCACCGTTTTGGCATGCAGTGGACGCGTGCCGAACGCCGTTTGCTCGGGGCCCCTCCTCTCCTTGTCGGTTTCGCGCGATTAGTCTTGTCCCACAGCTTTCCCTCGTTGTCTTCTTCTCCCCAGACCTCTCTCCCCCTCCAGTCCCATCCTCGCCGCTCCGCGACGAGCTCCGCCCTATTCTGCCCGTAGCCGCCGTTGGCGTTTTCTCCGTCTCGAGCCTTCCTGAGCTCGCCTGAGCCCTCCTGAGCGCTCCCGAGCGTTCTCAGCTTCTCTCCGATCTCTCTGGTCAGCTCTCCCCTCCTCCATGAGCTCTCCCGAAGCTCCGGCACGCTTCGCCACGGCCGTGGCCGAGCCCTGCGCCGTCCGGCTATTTATAGGCTGCCCCGAGTCCTCCCGAGCTCACGAGAGCCTCTTCCGTCCTCCTCTGTCACTCCCCATTCCCCTGCCCGAGCCCCGGAGCTCCTCTCCGCCTCCAATGGCCGTCGGGGCCACCGCTCGGCTCCGGATAAATTCCGGCGAGCTGCGCCCGGACTCCCCCTCCTTCTCCACCGCAAGAACCCCTGTGGTCCTGCGGTCCTTTCCCCCTTCTTGCCCCGTCGTTTGGGTGCCAGAGACGCCGTCTTCGAATCTGGCCGACGACCACCGCCGTGGGCGCTCTAACCGCCGCCGTCTTGGGCCCCTCCGGCGTCCGAGCCCAGGCGGGATGAATGCGGCGCCTCCTTCCGGTCCCGTCGGTGGTCCAAGCTCCACCGGGGACGGCCGGAGCCGCCCGGGCCATCGCCGGCGGCGATCTGCCTCGCCTCGCTCCTGTCCCCGATCGGGAGGAGGAAGAAGGAGGTGGGAGGAGAGAGAGGGCCAGCGCGGGCCCCGCCCGTCGGTGACCCAGGAGCCGGCCCCGCCACTGCTGAGGTGGATAAGTGGAGGCGTATTCCTCTGGAATACGTCTTCCTCTGGGGAAAACGCATTTTATTTGAATGCGCAAGCGGCTGAGCTGCTCAGGGACCCGGATGTAATTATCTCTTTTGCTGATTGGTCCCTGGCAGAAAATCATTCATATCTTTTTGCCCGGGACTCCGATTCAGACGAAACCAGCGCCCACTTCTTCGTCTCATCGAGCCCGTTCCGATGGTGTCATTCTCGTGCTGTGTTGACACATCAGAAATGACCCTTTTGCCCTTGTCCGTAAACAGCCCTCCGAGAGAGTACTGTTTCCGGCATTCGTCCCCGCGACATTTCCGCACTTCATTCCGATGACTCCTTCATCTCCAGGCAAGCCACAACCCTCATCTGCATAATTGCAATGCAATATCATAGTTTAATTAATTACTTTAATAGCAAGAATGTTATCTGTAGCATGGATTGGATTATGACATGCATGAGTAGATGTTGAATACCGGATTGTTAATGACTAGTAGTTTACCCACTCGTTGAGGTTATGATGTTGAGATTACCGTCTATGATTATTTTGGGATTTCATCCGGCATTTGTGGATATGAACTAGTAGCAGTAGCCTAAGCATGCCGGTTATTGGATTACTATGATACCGGAGTGTCAGCTGTGACAGAAAGATTGTTCGAGGATAAGATGCCTAATAAGTGAACTTAGTTGGTTGATCGAGAGTCACCTGTCCGGGCTTATTCGTGCAGCCACATTTGCCGGTATGGGACGGCCTTGACTTGGTCTGATCGCGTGCTCTTCCACCGGTACCTCCAAAGAGGGAGGGTTATGCGCGCGCGCTACCCTGGCCTGGTAGGCAGCAATAACCCTATGAGCCCAGTTGAGTTATTGGATCCAGGTCCCCGTTTGGGACAGTTTGTTTGGCCAGGACGCTGGCAGGTGTCTTGAGGACATGGGGCCACCCAGGGCTTGACTCCAAGAGGGAGTATGATTGCCGGTCGTACGATGGAAGAGTCACGGGTCAGGCGGGTTTCGTCGGAACGTCGTTGGTCCACCCGAATGGGAGCATGAGGCCATGAGTTCCGTGGTGTGGGTAAAGTGTACAACCTCTGCAGAGTGTTAAATCTATTCGAATAGCCGTGTCCACGGTATTGGACAGCCCGTCCAGACCTCTATAGGAGATCAACCGTTATAATGACAGTAATGATGGGAGAACTCATCTGAGTTTGGTAACAGTTGGACAGTATGCCATGGGCAAGTATTAGTAACGATCTCGAGGACGATCGTTGGATGTTCTTGGAGTGATCATGAGTTGGTCACCAGAATGCAGGAAGAGTAGCATGTTATTGCTCATTTCAACCATTCCTTCGGTAACAATAAATCTTAACTTAATCTTGATTACTATGATGTTGTCTTGCCTTAATGCTGATGTTTGTTGTGAGCTTGCGAGTACATTCAAAGTACTCACCTGGCGTGTCATGCCAGTTTGCAGGTCATGCCATGACTGCTTGTTTGTCGAAGATGTTGATTGCGCGAGCTAGGATACGCGTTCTAGCCAGAGTCCCTGCGGAGTGGAGTCCATCACCGCCGACGCTGTTCCGCTGCCGAGAGATACTCCGCCTCCTCAGGTCGATCCGCTGTTAGCATAGAGCTATTTTGAGCAGGCGTAGTGTCGCCATGTTGATGTAATCTTTGTAACCATATTTATAGCAATAAAGAGCTGATTTGTTCTATGCCAACAGTGCCGTATTCCAGTGGACTTGTCCCTGGGACTGGAATACGGGGCGTTCCGGTTTCCTCTGAGCCGGGGTGCCACAGGAGTTGGTATCAGAGCAGGTCTGGCTATAGGACGCGCAGTCTAGGTGCGAGCGTTAGAACCAGTAGTATAGAGTCTAGTTGGTTTGCTGCACTTGTTTGTTGCATTTGTTTGCTGCATAGCATGCATATAGACTAGTTATCACTAACGATTGATCTGGTGAGTATAGGCGGCAATCCACTACCTGTACCCTCCAGTTGCATATCTTTTCTTGGTGGTTGGTGTCATCTTTGTCCCGGCGGAGGGATGCCTAGGTGCTTGGTGTATCGATCCTTTGCAGGATTGATGCATAGGTACCACACCAATATATCCTATTTAGCCACCCCTATGGTTCGGTGATAGACATGTCTCTATCCCGGATCGTGCCATCCCTCTAGCCGCCTTGGCAACCCTTACTGATCTTGGTTATCAGAAAAGGGCAATGCCAGCAAGCCTTTCTTTTCATCGCTATCCGTTCCCAGGACAAGTACGGTTTCTTCCGTACGCTTGATGATGATGTGGTCGTGACCTCCGTGTTCCGATCCACGATCATCAAGTCCGTCCTCGCCTCAGTATCCTTCCAGCTGCAACCAGTGTTAAGCCGTGTTTGGTGTACCTTTGTTTACACCAACTCCTTCCACACCTTGACTTCCTTTCGTGCACATCGCCACAGCATGTTAGACCGTAATACCGGAGTCTCCGCGAGATTTGTGTGCTTAGGTAGGCATGCATATTATTGCTGTGAGTAGCTGTAATATATTGCTGGTGTGTGATCTTAGTGCTTTGTGTGCTTTTGTTTAGTCGTTTCTTTTGCTTCTTTCGTCGGGTCCTTGGTGTTACCTTATTTCCCCTTATGGAAGTTGCTCCCCGACACCGGACTCAAAGAAATCAGTGAAGAGACAGTTAGTTGGAGGCTCAGCTCAACAATATGGAATTTTCCGCTGACTGCCTGATATCGGGAAATACCTAGCCTGACTACCAATGGTATTTTGGATTGATTATTAGCATCCAGTATGCATCATTGCAACCTTCACAGCAGAAACATTAAGGAATAGATATATGCACTCAATCCGTATGTGGCAAAAAGGAAGCCTCAGAGTACAAGATACTCCCCAGACAGTTGGCAGCATATGACAATGCATCCCAAGAGTCAGGTCCGCAACCGTTGGTCGGAATGCAAGAACCAGTCAGGACACAAGCCTGCCTCAGAAATCAAGTGCCAGCTACACATGTTTTTATGGAAATGATGAACATGCTGCCAAGGTTACATGAGTTACTCAGACCATGATGTCAGCCCGGTTTCAATTATCATACCTGTGCTTGTCTGCGTAGTAGCGAGCTGTATGGGACGCTACTGAACCCTTGCCTGCCTTTCTTTAGTAACGGCACCACGCCTGTGTTCCGAGCTGTTTTACGGCCGTCCGGGGTGGATGCTGATTTTTTTCTTTTGTCAGCAACTGGCCCGCGTTCTGAGCTGCTTTTCGGCCGTCTCGGACAGTTGTTGAATTTCTTTCCGTAGCGGTGACCCTATGCTCTGAGCTGTTTCTTGGCCGTCTTAGGGAGCTGCTACTTTCTTCTTATCGACACCGTCTCATGCTCTGAGCTGCTTTTCAGCCGTCTTGAGTCGGGGTTGAGTTACTCCAGTAATGTCCCAGATCTGAGTTGTAAAGACCGTTCTGGTGGCTACTGGTTTATTTGCCGATTTCATCCAAGGGTTCAGACAGTCGTTACCCTACAGCTACAACTTGTAAAGTAATATGCCTGCCGGAACGTTGCATCTGGCAGTACCCATGGTCACCCGAAGAATCGAGAATACATAAGGCCAAGCTCTTTCAGCTAAGGATCCAGGTAAAGAAAACCATAATGAAGGAGCAAGATTGGCCATACAGATATGATAATGGTTACATGATCAACTTGGTACAAATGCCAGAATAGACTGGTTCGATACCGGTCACATTGGGGATACACACAACGGGGTCTAATCTATTTGCAAGGACCCCATATCGAGTCAACCTGCTCAGCCAACTAAATATTCCCAGAATCATCAGAAGAGAATAGTCAAGCCTGTCAGACTGAGCACTCAGAAGGATGAGCAACAGTCTCGCAGCACATGTCCTCACATATGGGAAGCAGATAAAGAATAACCTGCCGTGAACAAGATTCTTCTGCCAGGACCACTGTCAGTCAAGTCTATGGATAATATCACCGTACATCTTTATGCTGGTCACGACAGGTGACAATTAAATCTTCGGTGCGAATGTGATACCTGAGATAGTACAGATACCAAAGATGATTCAGTAAACCATGCGAGAAGGAGAACGATATGAATCACAGTACTGTTTCAAACTTGGAGGACATACAGCCCTTTGAGGACACCCAAGCACGATGAGTAAAAGATTTCATGTCCCTCGAGAGGATCTATTCACGAGTCAATGGACGATCATCCGTATTGGACTTCATCACAACACGTCCATAAGGAATAACTCTCGGGCTTGCGAGAAGGACAGGTATTGTAGTCAGGATAATTCATTGCACCTAGGCAGGCCATTGGACATAAAAGGATTAAAGTCAGAATAATATATGAGGAAAGACCTGTCAGAATAAGGATCCAGTGAAACGAATCACATCAGGGCCAGGCAGTCAGTCCGAGTAACCAGCGGGAGCAGAATACAAAGGTATAAAGGAAACCCGAGTGGGAAATGGTTTCCTCAAAGGGGAATATTCAGGTTTAACCCCTGAGCAACCAAATCTCGAGGACGAGATTTCTTTAAGGGGGGTAGGTTTGTGACACCCTGGATTTTGCCCATTTCTTTTTCCTTTTTATTTTGGTCTGGATTTGCTTTTCTGTGGCTTAGTAGTCCTGAAACCTGGAGAGATCACCCTTGATTCCTCTCCCAAGTGGCTTGCCAACCTCAAAATCATCCCAAGACCTTGTCATTTCCATCTTGGACCAATCCCAATATTCTTTTCTTGGGAATATTCCTTTTTCCATTAAAGGAATAACCCTGTCAGCTCTGAGTTGTGAAGCAACTCATATTTCTATCATTCCCAAAATTCCCAAATAATTCTCATAAATCCTTTGGGACATATCTTATCCAGATATGTCAAAATATTCCTTGCCATGTCCAAAAATAATCCACCAAAATTCCTTTTCTGATTCTGCCCTAGTTGTCAGTTTGTGAAGCAAGTACCCTTTATATTGGCCTACTTGCTCACAAACTTTTTGGCATTCTTTCCTATCCATATCATTGCCACATGCCAAAATTCAACTTTATTTGGATATTAAATCTCTCTTGGCTAATTTCCAAAGTTTCTGGGCAACTAGAATCTTTGTGAAGCAAGTGCTAGATAGGAGTATCCAAATGAGTTGAAATTTTGCAAGCACCTCCAATTGCCCAAATAATGACTCTTACACAAGTTTCAACCCTATCCAATCATCTGAGTGAGCAGAGCATCAATTCTTAGATTCTGGCCATATTTTTTAGTTGTGAAGCAACTATATTTTATATTGCTTCATTTAAGCTGAAAATTTACCAGGACATTCTTAAATTCATTTCAACTCCTTCCACCAAGTTTTGGCCCAATTCAGTAATCCAATTACCCTATGCAAATTTTGCAAGTTTCTGGACAGAGAGGATGCTTGTGAAGCAAGTACCATTATGGCTTGTCCATTTGGTATGAAATTTCCACAACATCATTATATGTCCAAATAATCAAGCCTTGCCAAATTTCAGACCAATTGGACACTCCATGTGAGTGGCACTTCAAGATTGGCATTCTAGACCAGGTTATGCAGTTGTTAAGCAACTATGTTAAACCCTGGTCCATTTCCCTTAAAATTCCACAGAATAGAAGTCCTTCCTATCCCAAACCTCCCAGACATCTCAGTTGGACCTTATACCTCTTCTGTTGATCACAGCATTCATCAAACAGTTTGCTACAGCAACCTTTCAGTGAGAATTCCCATAAACCCTTGGACTTTCTCGTTGATCTATCACCTTCACGGTGCCTTGGGGAGCAAGGTCCCTTAGCTAGACAACATTTTGGGTGCCAGAAAGCACTGCATGCCACTGTGCACGCGGTGACCACCGTTTTGGCACGCAGTGGACGCGTGCCGAACGCCGTTTGCTCGGGGCCCCTCCTTTCCTTGTCGGTTTCGCGCGATTAGTCTTGTCCCATAGCTTTCCCTCGTTGTCTTCTTCTCCCCAGACCTCTCCCCCTCCAGTCCCATCCTCGCCGCTCCGCGACGAGCTCCGCCCTATTCTGCCCGTAGCCGCCGTTGGCGTTTTCTCCGTCTCGAGCCTTCCCGAGCTCGCCTGAGCACTCCTGAGCGCTCCTGAGCCTTCTCAGCTTCTCTCTGATCTCTCTGGTCGTCTCTCCCCTCCTCCATGAGCTCTCCCGAAGCTCCGGCACGCTTCGCCACGGCCGTGGCCGAGCCCTGCGCCGTCTGGCTATTTATAGGCTGCCCCGAGTCCTCCCGAGCTCACGAGAGCCTCTTCCGTCCTCCTCTGTCACTCCCCATTCCCCTGCCCGAGCCCCGGAGCTCCTCTCCGACTCCAATGGCCGTCGGGGCCGCCGCTCGGCTCCGGATAAATTCCGGCGAGCTGCGCCCGGACTCCCCCTCCTTTCTCCACCGCAAGAACCCCTGTGGTCCTGCGGTCCTTTCCCCCTTCTTGCCCCGTCGTTTGGGTGCCGGAGACGCCGTCTTCGAATCTGGCCGATGACCACCGCCGTGGGCGCTCTAACCACCGCCGTCTTGGGCCCCTCCGGCGTCCGAGCCCAGGCGGGATGAATGCGGCGCCTCCTTCCGGTCCCGTCGGTGGTCCAAGCTCCACCGGGGACGGCCGGAGCCGCCCGGGCCATCGCCGGCGGCGATCTGCCTCGCCTCGCTCCTGTCCCCGATCGGGAGGAGGAAGGAGGTGGGAGGAGAGAGAGGGCCAGCGTGGGCCCCGCCCGTCGGTGACCCAGGAGCCGGCCCCGCCACTGCTGAGGTGGATAAGTGGAGGCGTATTCCTCTAGAATACGTCTTCCTCTGGGGAAAACGCATTTTATTTGAATGCGCAAGCGGCTGAGCTGCTCAGGGACCCGGATGCAATTATCTCTTTTGCTGATTGGTCCCTGGCAGAAAATCATTCATATCTTTTTGCCCGGGACTCCGATTCAGACAAAACCAGCGCCCACTTCTTCGTCTCATCGAGCCCGTTCCGATGGTGTCATTCTCGTGCTGTGTTGACACAGCAGAAATGACCCTTTTGCCCTTGTCCGTAAACAGCCCTCCGAGAGAGTACTGTTTCCGGCATTCGTCCCCGCGACATTTCCGCACTTCATTCCGATGACTCCTTCATCTCCAGGCAAGCCACAACCCTCATCTGCATAATTGCAATGCAATATCATAGTTTAATTAATTACTTTAATAGCAAGAATGTTATATGTAGCATGGATTGGATTATGACATGCATGAGTAGATGTTGAATACCGGATTGTTAATGACTAGTAGTTTACCCACTCGTTGAGGTTATGATGTTGAGATTACCGTCTATGATTATTTTGGGATTTCATCCGGCATTTGTGGATATGAACTAGTAGCAGTAGCCTAAGCATGCCGGTTATTGGATTACTATGATACCGGAGTGTCAGCTGTGACAGAAAGATTGTTCGAGGATAAGATGCCTAATTTGACAACTAAGTTAACTTGATGAAACAAGCTGGTAATAAGTGAACTTAGTTGGTTGATCGAGAGTCACCTGTCCGGGCTTATTCGTGCAGCCACATTTGCCGGTATGGGATGGCCTTGACTTGGTCTGATCGCGTGCTCTTCCACCGGTACCTCCAAAGAGGGAGGGTTATGCGCGCGCGCTACCCTGGCCCGGTAGGCGGCAATAACCCTGTGAGCCCAGTTGAGTTATTGGATCCAGGTCCCCGTTTGGGACAGTTTGTTTGGCCAGGACGCTGGCAGGTGTCTTGAGGACACGGGGCCACCCAGGGCTTGACTCCAAGAGGGAGTATGATTGCCGGTCGTACGATGGAAGAGTCACGGGTCAGGCGGGTTTCGTCGGAACGTCGTTGGTCCACCCGAATGGGAGCACTAGGCCATGAGTTCCGTGGTGTGGGTAAAGTGTACAACCTCTGCAGAGTGTTAAATCTATTCGAATAGCCGTGTCCACGGTATTGGACAGCCCGTCCAGACCTCTATAGGAGATCAACCGTTATAATGACAGTAATGATGGGAGAACTCATCTGAGTTTGGTAACAGTTGGACAGTATGCCATGGGCAAGTATTAGTAACGATCTCGAGGATGATCGTTGGATGTTCTTGGAGTGATCATGAGTTGGTCACCAGAATGCAGGAAGAGTAGCCTGTTATTGCTCATTTCAACCATTCCTTCAGTAACAATAAATCTTAACTTAATCTTGATTACTATGATGTTGTCTTGCCTTAATGCTGATGTTTGTTGTGAGCTTGCGAGTACATTCAAAGTACTCACCTGGCGTGTCATGCCAGTTTGCAGGTCATGCCATGACTGCTTGTTTGTCGAAGATGTTGATTGCGCGAGCTAGGATACGCGTTCTAGCCAGAGTCTCTGCGGAGTGGAGTCCATCACCGCCGACGCTGTTCCGCTGCCGAGAGATACTCCGCCTCCTCAGGTCGATCCGCTGTTAGCATAGAGCTATTTTGAGCAGGCGTAGTGTCGCTGTGTTGATGTAATCTTTGTTACCATATTTATAGCAATAAAGAGCTGATTTGTTCTATGCCAACAGTGCCATATTCCAGTGGACTTGTCCCTGGGACTGGAATACGGGGCGTTCCGGTTTCCTCTGAGCCGGGGTGCCACATTGTCTATGAACTGCATAAGCAACCAAGTAGTCCATTACCGCGGATGCGGCTATTCAAATAGATTGATAACCCTGCAGGGGTGTACTTCTTCACACATGCTTTCACCACTTATCGCCGCTTACACGACATGTACTCGGCAACCTTCAAGCGGAAGCCCAGCGAGGGTGTCGGCCACGACCTGACTAACCACACAAGTCTCTAGTCCAGGTTTATCGCCTATTCAGGTTCCATCCGCAGGGAGTCCGGCCGAGGTTTCCACTACGGCCCCGAACGATGTGTGCAGGGTTCCCGAGTCACCAAACGGGCGACTCGGTACACCGGGCCATGTGCCTACCGCATCATAGCCCACCCCTAGGGTCAGCGCTGCGCACGGCCTCCAGCATACTACAAACACCAGAAACTACTTGCAACTCCTGGACAGAGGACAGGGTAATTAATAAGTCGAGAGGGTCCATTGGTTTCGAGCCCAACGCGTGGTAGTAGCTGATCTTGAATCACACACACAGAACTCAGGTCCTAGGGACGGTTCCAATGAAACAACCCACCATGTACTCCTACATGGCCTCTCATCGATACCTTTACCAAAACATGTTCACACTTCACTCTCATTACCGACACAACCATTTCACTCCAATCCATCACCCAGATGAACCAGACCTGACACAACTCTAAGCATAGCAGGCATAGCATGGTAGGAAACACAACATGGATCAATCAACTCCTACACATGCTAGTGGGTTTCATCTAGTTACTGTGGCAAAGACAGGTCATGCAGAGGATAGGGGTTCAACTACCGCAGCACACAGTAGTTTGAAACGTTGTTGTCTTAATGCAGTAAATGAGAGCAGGAGCGAGAAGATGGGATTGTATCGAGATGATCAATGGGGGTTGCTTGCCTGGCAGGGTGGTGGAAGGGTACTGCCCTTCGGTTGGATACTCACGGATATCCTCGGGTGCAGGACCTACCACGGAGATCACACCGGTAACACAATCAATTCATGGCAATATGCGATAATATGATGCATGCATATGACATGGCAAAATGAGTGTGTTCAGCTAATGCAACTAAGAACAGAGGGGTTTGAGCTTATTTGAACCAAGGGTTCAAATTCAAACTCAAGTTATGAATTCATAACGTGCATTATCATGTTTTGATCTATACAGCAAGGTTAAGTTGCTTTGTCATGCATGAAACCACTACCAATGGATAGATTGGATTTTTCTGATCATTTTTCATATATAAATCTTTTCATTCTGAGCTATAGATTATTTTCTATGATTTATTAAAGTTTAAACCTTTTTCTGGATTTCCTGATTAATTAGAATTAAACTAATTCCAGAAAAGGAATTACTGTGTCAGCACGGTGTCAGCATGACGTCAGCGAGTCAACGGTGCGGTCCAGGTCAAACTGACCAGTGGGTCCCGCGTGTCAGTGGCTAACTAAACTAACCTAGTTTAATTAGCACTAACCTAGGTTAAACTAATTAAGGTTAAACCTAATCTTGGTTAATTAGCCAGGCGGGGCCCGCATGTCATAGACCCAGGGGAGGTCAAACCCCTGGTCAACCGGGGCAAACTCGCCGGCGTTTTGCCGCCGGCAGCAGCAGACGCAGCGGATGGGCTCGGGCTCTCTCCTCCAGCGTCCAAACGGACGGCGGAGAGCGGCTACGGGGAGCTGGAGCTCACCCGCACCTGTTGCAGCAAGCAGCAGCAGCTAGGGTGGCCGGAGACGACGGCCATGAGCTCAGCAGCGGTGGCCGGAGCTCGGGCGTGCTCGGGTTCGGCGCTAGGTTGCACGGCAGGGGGCGCGGAGAGGTGCTGCGGGCTCCTGGGGGTGTGGCGAACGCGGTGACGCGCTCGGTTTCAAGCCCGCGTGACTGTGGCCACGACGGCGGCGTGCAGAGGCGGCGGCGTGTGCGGGTGAGCATGGTGCGGCGGCTACGGCGAGCGGCAGAGAGAACGGAGAGGGGGGAGGACGGGCAGCAGCTCACGGCGATCACGACGGTGCTGACAGCGAGCTCGGGGAAGAACCAGAGCGGTCGGGGTGGTGAGGGGGATCTCCAGCGACGGGCGGTGAAGGCGAGGTCGGGGAGGCGTCTCCGGGGCGTGCGAGCACTCGGGGCTCGGCTGGCTCGGTGCAGTGGATGGCGGGGAAGCTCGTGGGCGCGTCGAGGCGACGAGGGAGTGGCGGAGGCTGCGGCTTCACGGCGGCGCGGGCGCGTCGGCGTCGGCCATGGTGGGGAGAGGGTGAGAGAGAGGGGCAGGGGGGAGAGTGAGGTGTTGAGGAGCTCGGGGGGCACCAAGGAGGCATTTCGAGGCGTCGCTGCGCTGTCCAGGCGACGCAGGCGAGCAGGGAGCTGCGTGGCGAGCTCGGGCACGTGCGTTGTCCCCCTCTGCCTACTGGCAGAGGTAGGGGGTGACTGGCACCAGGCCAGGTGGGCCGGCCCAGTGCAGGTAAGTGGCCTGGGCCTTCTCTCTCTCTCTCTCTCTGCCTTTTCTGTTTTTCTTTTTCTTTTCTGCTGTTTGTTTTGATTTAGCAAAAATGCCAAACCATTTTATAAATTGCTGAAAATATTTATGGGCACCTCTGGAATTAATTCCAACAGCCCTTAAACATTTCTAGAATTATTTGGACATTTAAAAATATTTATAGAATTTTAAATGTCCAAATTCAAATACTTATGGATTAATTCAAGAATCCAGAGTGTCCTAGAAAAGTGTGCACCATTTTGGCAGAGGTTCTAGACCAATTCAAAAACGATGAACATTTATGAAGGGCATTTCAGGTTCATTGAAAATTATTTTAGTAAACCCTAGTTGAGTTAAGTGGTGCAAGGGGTTTATGCCATCCCCATTTCAAGTTTCAGGAAAATTTAAACATGATGCATCACACTAGCTAGTCCTAATGCAGATACAAACTAGGGTTGTGACATACGGCCCGTAGCAGGCTCAAGGTTACCAAGGTCCGTATATGGCCCATGGTTGTTGCGGCCACTAGCAAACCAAGGAAAAAGAGGACTATGGAAATAAATAAGCCAGAAACTAACGCTAGGCTATTAAGGTGATTGCACAGATTACATCCACTGGGCATCAAAGTTCGCCACCAGTGCAAATATAGGGAACACCCTACACTATATAAAAATGGCTTGTTGTTTTCTCCAGCCGGTCGCTGCACGTTAAGAACAAATTTTGTATCACAACAAAACAAATTACAACCATAAAACAAAAGGAAGGTTGGCATAAAAGTTAACAGTCCGGCAGATAAATGCACCACCAGAAGTTCAGAAGCTCAGTTCATTTGACCTGACTGTTACGTTTTCATGTTGTACTGTTTGATGGAGCACCATAACCTTCACCTTCATTTCTCCTAGGCTCCTGAATAACATAGCAAATGTCTGATAGTCTGGTTTCAAAACCATGCATATCTTGACGACATCGAATAATGGTTGTCCTTGTTTCACAAAGGGTCTCTGTTAGGGAATGGACTTGTGTCTGGAGCACAGATATAACATTGTTTTGAGCTTGCATATCTTGATCATGAGGCAGTTTGGACGAGATTGCCTTAACAACCAACCCAGTATTACGCAGGAACGTGCTTTTGGCACTGTTAGTGGACAGGTACTGACCCACTGCAGCAAGAGGTGACATTGTGGTTATAGTTGCCTCGTCACCTTCAGAAGGTGGCGGTTCCACCATTTGTTCCATAGCTTGCTGAAAAGTTGAGTTTTTACATTAGTAGTACCAGAACAGAAGATATTAAGGAGGCATTAAAACCAAACAAAATAGCTTTGGTCTATATACAGAACTTATTCTAGTGAACCCGTGTAAAATATTAGTTGTATTTTACTGCAAAGTAAATAATAAAACCAGGTTCCAAACATAAGACCATGTACGATGGCTAATGTATTGTCTATTTCTTCACATTGTATTGACAGCTAAGGATAAAGAGACAAATTTTATAATATGGTAAGCATAGTATGACATCATTCATATCACGAAACAACTAAGAACAGACAAACAGGCAATTGTAACGTTGTGTAGACAAGTCCAGCACGGAACTAGATTACAGATCAAGATCAAAGGAACATCACTCCTCTCTTTTAAACTTTGTAAGGTGCAATGATACGCTAAGACAATTGTGTATAAAATTGAAAAGAGTAATAGACATTGGCTGCAAACCGTGCAGTTCAATGCACAAGTCAGAGTAAGTAGTAGTTAAAAGGCATGAGGATTAAGGACTTACAACAGCGGCTGTGACAGTCCTTGAAGATTTCCACAGCATTTGGTTCAGGTACTTTTTGGTCCTTGCGGGCTTTCTTCTGCATTTGGAACAAGTCAATATAGATCTGATAATATGGCACAACGTAAAGAGTGAAACAGCAGCTAATTACAAGAGCCTCGCAGTGTGCAATATAGCTACGAGATCCTGTCGTCTGTTGGAATTTCACTTTCGTACGGTTGGCCTTGTTCTTTGAATAGTTCACCTACAAGAAGATAGATTTGTGAGGCACATGCGTAAATAGGAGTTCAACATGTGATCTGATCACATATATATAATGTACTTGATACTTTGGATCAGACCACTGTTTAAGGAGGCCTCTCCAGTATTCATCCGATATATTTTCCACTTGAGATGTTTGGGCAAGTTCACTGTTAGCCTTGCCTTCAAAGTGAGTTTTCCTCAAGTTATACCGATACTGTCGCAGAGCAGACTTGAAAACATGGGTGCATGCTTGTCTGGTTGCATCATCTTGGCTATCCAACTTGAACCTCATCTGTTGAAAATTATTTGAGTCCCATTACCAACAACCTAGAAAGTATGGGACACACCAAGACGATATTACTAATTTCCATACGTAACCATACTTACAGATAAATGGTCGAGGAAGGCGTTGAATTGGGTTTCGTCTTTGTCATTCCTGTACTGAATCCATGTTGGGAGGATACATGCATGACACCTAACGGCAACCGCTGCCTCTGATACTAACTTGGCTGACTCTGTAGCATCACGTGGCCTTTTTAAACCTACCTCAAAATGGATCTCCATTCTTCCTCCTCTAGATTTATTTAACCTATCGAGCATTATCCCTGATGTCTGTTTCCTCTTGCGCCTAGGTGCTAGTCCAACAACGAACATAGGAAGTGTTAGTGTACATCAAACTGTGAGACTACATATAAAGAAGCATGCAACTGTAACTTGACTTCTAACTACCTTCTTGCTGTTGAAGCTCACAAGGTTCATCTGATCTTGCCAACTCGTCTTGTGTCAAGAGTGCTTCGGAAGTAGTGTCGGGTGGCAAGGGAGCTTGGGAACGTGCTGCTAGCTGAGTTGAAAAGGAGTAACTCGTGCAGCTGGTGGTACTGTGGAAGGTGTTGCAACAACTAGGACTGTCACTGCTTGTTTGGTGGCAGCTATTAGTTTCTGTTTGGATTGTTTTGCAACTGGTGTAGCACGGGATACCGTGTTTGTACAATTTTCCAGTGGACTTTGACCTTCCATTGCACCATCAGTACCAGCAGAATCAGCATAATTCTTCCGCTTCCGTTTCCGTGTGTCCAGAGTACTAACACCATCCCCTGCCATTCTGTGCTCCTTCCTCTTTCTATGTGCCATGTCAAGTCAAGCCGACAAGAAAAAGGAATAAAAATTTAGTTCTTCAGAACAAATTGATGCGTGATACAGACGAACTGAACTTTGATGTTAGACAACCGCATGATAGGAGGATGTAATATGTACGAAAAACAGGATGGCATGAGATAATCAGAACTATGATGTGTAAACTAAGCAGAAGGCATTTCAATAAATTAGAAACAATGCAATGGAAGGTAGACACCATATGAAAGATGCTACAAATATCGCTCTGCCAAGTTAACAGTGTCTCGTCATAACTCGCATTTAAACAAATGTGAAGCAGTACAAGAAATAAATCATATGCAAGATGCAAACAACATCACACTACCAAGTTAAAGGTCTCTCGTCATTAGTGCCATTGCATATTCACAGCATTGCATATTCACAGCTATGATTTGTAAACTAAGCAGAAGTAATTTAATCAAATTACAAGCAATACAAGCTAGACACTGTATGCAACATGCAAGACAATATCACACTGCCAAGCTAGAGAAAGCACCTGGGATGCCGGTTCCGCCGGAAGACTGCCATGAGTCCCTGCCTTAATTTTTTCCTTCCTCTTTCTTAATTTTATTGCCTTGTCAAGTCAAACCCACAAGAAAAATGAAAAAAAAATAGCTTTTCAGAACTCATTGATGCAGGATGCTGACGAGCACTATTTTAATGTAAGGCGACCGCATGATAGGACGATTGAATGTGTAAGAAAAAAGGACAGCATTGCATATTGACAACTATGATGTGTAAGCTAAGCAGAAGGCATTTCAACAAATTAGAAGCAGTGAAAGCTAGACACCATATGAAAGATGCAACAAATATCACTCTACCAAGTTAAAACTGTCTCGTCATAAGTGCCATTTCAACAAATTAGAAGTAGTACAAGCTAGAAAATAATGCGAGATGTAACCTATATCACACTCCCAAGTTAAACATGTCTTATGATAAGTGATTACTGCAGGTTACACAACAGTAGTACTTTGATGTAAGAACATGGTGTGATAGACAGATATTGTATGTTCTAGAAACAGGAACTCGTGTCTTATTCACAAGTATAATGTGTAAAGTAAGCAGATGGAATTCAACAAAATTAGAAGCAATACAAACTAGACATCATACATAACATGCAACCACATATAACAGTGCCAAGTTAGAGGGAGCACCTATGATGGTGGACTAGGGGAGACGTGCTCATCATCAACATAGCTACGTTGAGTTTCTATGCATGTGTTGTCTTGCAAATCTTCTTGGGGGGTGGCGGAGTAGAATCAGTAGAGGCCCTCCATTTCAGTTGTTTGGAAGGAGCACCTTTATCCACTGCCTTGCTAATTTCCTTTCGCTTTATTGATTTTGCATTGTCAAGTAAAACCAACAAGAAAAAGCAATAAAATTCACTCTTCAGAACTCATTCATGCATGATACTAACAATCACTACTTTGATGTAAGGCAAACACATGATACGAGGATGGAATATGTACGAAAAACAGGACGGCATGGCATATTCACAACTATTTGTGTAAACTAAGCAGAAGCCATTTCAACAAATTAGAAGCAATGCAAGCTAGACACCACATGAAAGATGTAACCAATATGATTGCCAAGTTAAAATCGTCCCATCATAAATGGCGTTTCAACAAATTAGAAGCAGTGCATGCTATAAATCATATGAAAGAAGCAACCAATATCACTCTGCATATACTAAAGGTGTCTCGTCATAATTGATTGATTTGGGATACAAAAAAACAGTAGTTTTATGTAAGGACATGCTTAATAGACAGATGTACTATGTACCAAAAATAGGAAGGCATGTCACATTAACAGGTATAATGTATAAACTAAGCAGAATAGCACATGCAATTTAACCAGATTGGAATAATTACAATCTAGACACTATATGCAACATGCAACCACATATCACGCTGCCAAGTTAGAGCAAGCACCTGCGATGGTGGTGTAGGGGAAATGCGGTCATCAACTACAGAGCTACATTGACTATCTTCATCTAGCATTGTTGTTTCTTGAGAATCATGTGGGGAGGCTGACACTGCATTCTTTAAAAGAGGATCTTTTCATACAGCAGTCCATTGGCCTGACTGTCTCATCATAAGTGATTGATGAGGGATACACAAGAATATTAGTTTGATGTAAGAACATGGTTAATAGACAGATGTAGTAGTATGTACCAAAAACAGGAAGGCATGTCATATTCAAAGGTATAATGTGTAAGCTAAGCAGATGCAATTTAACCAAATTGGAAGTAATACAAGCTAGAGACCCGGCTGGAGTGGTGAGCATGATCATCGAGGACCTGAGAGCCTGGTGGGAGGCGGGCTGCTTCACCACCATCGTGGCTTTTTAGTTGGCTTGCAGGTGATGCCTGTCTGTGCTGGGCTTGTCACTGGCTCGGCCATTGCCCTGACTAGCTATTTGGCTTCTGGTGCTCCCGGGATGGTGGTTCATGTAAAAAATATCTTTCCTTATCTTAATAAAGACCGACTTCGGCCTTTCGAATACAAGCGTGACACCATATGCAACATGCAACCACATATGACACCGCGAAGTTAAAGCAAGCACCTAGGATGGTGGTTCATGGCGAGCGAGATCATCAACTCCAGAGCTACGTTTACCGTCTCCATCTGTTGAACATGCAACCTTTAAAGTGCCGAGACGTGTCTTGCCTGCCAACGAAGAAAGCAGGAGCGACTTCTCTCTTTTATTTCGTGCTTCTGTCAACCGTTTGGCAGAGTCTGGAATACCCATGCATAAAAAAACAATAGTGAGAGTATGGGTGAAGTATGTGCAGAACTAGTGCACTGTAAAAGTAGCAGATAGCAGGTGGCTGAAAAATAAATGACAGGACACATATGATAGCTCTACAACATTGCATGGCAAACAAAATTAGATTCTATTCCGTATGATTTTGTAATATATGAGCACAGGGATGGCTGGGAAATGCAGGTACTCCTCCAGCACACCACCACATGTGGTCCTATCAAAATAATAGTCGACTGAAAATAAATAGGTCAGTTGATTTTTTATGAATCATCCGATCTACAAGGAACGGGCAGATGCCCTTCATCTACCTCCCGCCAGTCACTGTTGATGATCTTTCTCGAATCGCCAGTGACCACCGGCCCAGACCCCTGCCTCCGCCGCCCCACCCTCCCCTCGACCTCACACCACTGCCGTGCTTGGCAGCGCCCCCGGCCATCCCTTTAAGCCCGGTCGACCTCCAGATCGGGCGCCAGTAGCTCCTAGGCCCCACACACCCCTAAGATAAACACCGAGGCGCTGCTTCCCCGGCGTAATAGGCGGACTAGCACCTGTTACGCCAGGGAATGCTTCCTTTAATTAGGAATCAACTGACCAGAAATTGAAATCCAAGGGGCGACGAACCTCTAGCTAAGGTGAAATAGTATATGAGGAGAAACCTTGTGCATCGCGAGTTACTAGGAACATCTAGTATCAGGAAGAAGCGGTCAACTAGTGTCTTCTGTGGGATGAATACCATGCAAGTAGACACGTAAGATTTGCACGAATAAGGGAAGAGGAATACAGATCCGGTTGCCAGTGCTGTGTCCTGCTGATATCGCGGCGATGTTCTTATTTTTACCGGGGGAACCGATGTTTTGGAGGAGGGTGGAGCCTTGGACAAACCCATGGCCAAATTGTTGACTGTGTTGTGGTGGCCGTCTGTCGGCGGAGGGGAAGCAGATCCGAGGCGGCAAAGGACGGCGTAGCGGGAACAGCTCCGGTGCGATGGACGGTGGCGATGTTGGAGCGGCAGCGGTGATGCGCAGGACGGCGTGGTTGAACTGGCTCGGGTACGGCGCACGTCGGCGTCCTGGAGGCAGCTCAGCCTCGGCTTCAACTACTAGCCGTGGAGGGCGTTGCGGTTGCGGTTGCGGTGGACGACGACGTCGGGGTATCGGCTCCGGCGTGATGGAGGAGGGCAGCGGTTGATGGGTGGAATAGGGTGGCGGACGGAGGACGCCGGGGTTTCACGGCTGGTGTAGAGGTAGTTTTGGCGCCCACAGAGTACGAATGGGGAATCGAACGGGAGGCGGGGGGCGGGGGGAGCTAAGGGGGAACCATGTTTCGGTCTGGGACGCGCTTGCTTTTGTTTTTTGTTTTTGAATAGATGGGACGCGCTTGTTTGAAATTTGGGGAAAGTACGAACTTTGCCCCCCTCTTAACTTTCGGACCTACTGCGGGTCGGGGGTAGGACGGTAATCCCAGTGTCCCAAATAGTGGGCGGGAGCGATTTCGGCCGAGCGAATGTGTGTTTAGGCGGCCACGATGTATGAATGTTTTTCGGAGGCGGTTGCGTGGCATCTAGATGAAGTTACAAACCTACCCCGGTTAAGACCTATAGATGTCGGGCCAGTAGGCTTCACGGGTCGGAGTTAGAAAAGTAATTTCCTTCTACCAAACATTGGTCTCACGCGGTTTCGGGCGAGTAGAGGCTCTTTTGGAGCTTCGTTTGAAATTTTGAAATAGAAGCATTCACGTTTAGAGTACTCTTGAACTTTGAGGATTGACCTAAATAGACAATGTTAAATTTGACCTTGTATGTTTGAAAACCTCATTAAATTATGCGCTTCTTTTTGAAACACTATAACTACGATTATTTTGGAATGGAGGAGGTAAATTTGAATCTATTTTGTACATGACTATATATGCTATTATGTACAAAAGCAGAGCAAAGATTGGTGCCCCCATAATTTAGGTATGATTTACAAATGCCATGATCTCAAATTCAAATAATTGAATGGACTTCATGTTGAATTCGAATTTTTTAAACCACCTTAAGTTGAATTCAAATGTATTCTAGTTCGTAGCTAACTATTTGTAATGTTCATTGTGTAACTTTTGTATGTATAATGTGTTTTAGAAACACAACATGAACTATACTCACGTTTATATTCGAATTGCTAAAGCGATGCATTGTCTGGAGTTCAAAATACTGACTCTGTGGATCAATTATGTCAAATAATAACATAGACATGCTCAAATTCGATAGAATATAGATGTCTGATGGATCAATGACCGTTCCTTACACGAATTGCAAATATCATGATCCCATCCTAATATTTTGTAGGATCGAAAGTATGTCTAGAGGGGGGGGGGATTAGACTACTTGACCAAATAAAAATCTAGCCTTTTCCCAATTTTAAGTCTTGGCAGATTTTAGCAACTTAGCACAAGTCAAGCAATCAACCTACACATGCAATTCTAAGAGTATAGCAGCGGAATGTAAATCATTGCATATGAAGGTAAAGGGGAGGAGTTTGGAGGGAGCAAACGCAATGTAGACACGGAGATTTTTGGCGTGGTTCCCATAGGTGGTGCTATTGTACATCCATGTTGATGGAGACTTCAACCCACGAAGGGTAACGGTTGCACGAGTCCACGGAGGGCTCCACCCATGAAGGGTCCACGAAGAAGCAACCTTGTCTATCCCACCATGGCCATCGCCCACGAAGGACTTGCCTCACTAGGGTAGATCTTCACGAAGTAGGCGATCTCCTTGCCCGTACAAACTCCTTGGTTCAACTCCACAATCTTGATGGAGGCTCCCAAGTGACACCTAACCAATCTAGGAGACACCACTCTCCAAAAGCTAATAGATGGTGTGTTGATGATGAACTCATTGCTCTTGTGCTTCAAATGATAGTATCCCCAACACTCAACTCTCTCTCACAGATTTGGATTTGGTGGAAAGATGATATGAGTGGAAAGCAACTTGGGGAAGGCTAGAGATCAAGATTCTTATGGTTGGATTGGAATATCTTGGTCTCAACACATGAGTAGGTGGTTCTCTCTCAGAAAATGAATGCTGGAAGTGTAGGCACGTTCTGATGGCTCTCCCCCCGAATGGAGGAAGGGTGGAGGGGTATATATAGCCTCCACACGAAATCTAACCGTTACACAGAATTTACCAAACTCGGTGGGACCGAATAGTGAAACTCGGTCAGACCGATTTAGTTCAAAAATGTGAACGTTAGGATTTTCGGTGGGACCGACATGTCAACTCGGTGAGACCGATTTCGTTAGGGTTAGGGCATAACGTAATCTCGGTGAGACCAATCACATGAACTCGGTGAGACTGATTTCTGTAATAGGCAAACAGAGAGTTGGTCAGGCAAACTCGGTGGGACCGATCGCTCATTTCGGTGAGACCGAAATGTTACAAAGAGGAAACAGAGAGTTTGCATTGCGAACTCGGTGGGACCGATCGCTCATCTCGGTTAGACCGAAACGTTATGAAGGGAAACAGAGAGTTAGCAATCCCATCTCGGTGAGACCGAGATCCCTATCGGTGAGACCGAACTGATTAGGGTTTCTGGCAGTGGCTATGTCAAATGAACTCGGTGGCGCCGGATAGATCAAATCGGTGGGGCCAAGTTTGACTTTTGGTTTGGGACATATGTGGATATGAGAAAGTGGTTGAGGGTTTTGGAGCATATCACTAAGCATTTTGAGCAAGCAAGCCATTAAGCAACACCTCATCCCCTTTTAATAGTATTTGCTTTCCTATGGACTCAATGTGATCTTGGATCACTAAAATGAAAAGAGTAGAGTCTTGAGCTTGAGCCAATATATGTCCTTAGCATTTTGAGGGGTCCACATCTCTAGTCCATGCCATGCCAATCATTGAATTTTCTGAAATGATCATCTTGAAAGAGTATTAGTTCAATGAGCTATATGTTGTTAAGAATTACCAAAACCACCCAGGGATTAGTTGCACTTTCAATCTCCCCCTTTTTGGTAATTGATGACAACATATAGATCAAAGCTTCGACACATGATAATAAGAATGAAGTATATCGTCGCTTTGAGAAGTATGTGATAAGCAAGAGCTCCCCCTAAATTTGTGCATTATTTAAAATTTGCTTTTGAATGCAAATGCATAATCGATTAGGATCATGGGTTACTCTTCCATGTCACATACATCTTGATGGAGCGCTCAAAATGATGGAATATGAAAAATATGCACTCATCACCAAGGCAAAGTGAATGATCATACAAGAGAGATAAATAATGTCATCATCCAGGCACAAACATTAATGTAGGATATGATCAAACACATGACCATAAGTATCTTACACACAAAAACATAGAATATCAACCAAGCAAGCACACAAAAAGTAGCAAAGAGAAGAAGCAAGCACTCTCTCTCGAAGCCTATGATCTATACACTTTCTCCCCCTTTGGCAACAAGTTACCAAAAAGCTTGAAAATGCATAGTGCTATGCGTCTCTCTAGGCTTGATCTTCGGGAGGCGGTGTAGAGAGGACTCCAAGAACAAATGCATCTGTTGAGGTTGTTGGAGCTGGTGGAGTTGCAACGGAGGGGCAACTAAAGCTGTAGCTGCAGGTGCTGACGCAGTAGCTCTTGTATCTGTCATAGGCATTGCTGCAGATCTCTGTGCCCTAGGCACTCTCTGAAAAGCATCTGTGGTAGCTTTCCCTTTCCTCTCTTCAGCTTCTTCCTGGAGCTGCTCAATAGCTGTCTCTATCTCTGTCACCTTCAAGTCCAGATCATAAAACTTTGTTTCAATGATCCTCTCCAGGCTCTCTTGATTCTGAGTCAGGGTGGCCAAACCTTTCTCAATCCTCACAGTTGCTTGAATGAGATAGCTAAGTTGATCTTTTTTTGACTTGAGAAAAACTTGAGATGCCTCTTCAACACTTGGCATCTTGGCTGCCTTCTCTGCCTTTGCATTCTCCCTCATCTCTTGAGCCTCTACTGATGTAGGATCTTCAGCATCCATGACAACTGTGTTGTCCTCAAATTCAGGTCTCAAGGGAAGGTGTTCTTTATCCAACAAATATGTGCCTGTGCCCATCTTGGAGTTGATGAGCATCACAAAGTACAGAGATTTTGCAAAACTATTGAGTCAAAAATTTAGATTTAGTTTTCCACAGAAAGCATTTCGGAGCTACCGATTTGTTAAACTCGGTGCCACTGAAGCAATGTTGGAGTCTGAACTAGTGAGATCGGTCAGACCGAGACACGGGTCGGTGAGTCCAAGATTGCTAGGGTTTCACTGAGAGTTGAACTCGGTCACACCGATTTGCAACTTTTGGTTAGACCGAAAGTTACAAGTGCAATGGCCTAAGCCAAATCGGTGAGACCGATTTCTACAACTCGGTCGGTCCGAGATGAGTTCGGCGGAAACCTAACTCTAAATTTTTCAATCAAAACTAATCTAAAGGAAGTTTTCATTGCATAGATTGATCTCATACGTGGTAAGAATCATGGCATTGTCTTTGTGCTAAGAATCGGAGGTAAAGATTGCACAAAGGGTCAAACTCATACCCTAACTTGGCGATGAGCTCGCTATGGCGGCAACGGCGGTGTAGATTTCCGTTGACGGCGGCGAAGACCAGCAGCAGGGGGTCGCTGGTGACGAGAGGACAATCCGGAGACCCGAGTCGGCAGAGCAGGACACACGCGGGCGAAAAGGTTTCGGAGAAATTACCAAAATTTGACCGGTCGGTATATATATCCTGACCCTGTCGGTGTGACCGAGTGGAACAACTCGGTGGCACCGAGATGCAGAATCGCAAGCGGTTACTGCAACTCGGTGTGACCGAATGGTTCTAATCGGTTGCACCGAGATTGAAAACCTAGATCAACTCAGTGAACTAGGTATGACCGAAAAGGACGAATCGGTCAGACCGAAATGCACAGAGAGGTTTTGGAAGTTTAAGTCTATGACGAATCGGTGACTCCGAGTGCTCCTCACCCAGAGAGTTCGAATCTGACTTGATCAAACTTTGTGATGTAGCATGAATAGAGTTTGAGACGAGAAAAACATAGATAGCTAAAGGAAGTTCTTAGGCATTCTTGTCCATCCATTTGGCAAAAGAAACAGATCAAACAATCAAAGCAACAAATGGATGTCCTCGAATGAGAAAAATATGCAACCAACATGCTCACACAATAAAATGGCAAATGAAATATGTGACAAAGCATGCACAAACACTCTAGCATCTATCAAGCAATTGGCGATGACTAGATCATCTATATATGAGTATATTGACTTAGGAGTCAAATGAGAACATTTGATCATAGGTCATACTCATCGTTTAAGCACAAGTGGGGTTACCACTTTTACATAAAGCATTGTTGTGTTCACACCATTAGAGTTGCTTTAGCTCAATTCTTAGAGTAAAGCTCCCCCTAGATGTGATATCCCCCCTAAGAGGGATGAACTAACCTTGGGTTTTGTCGATGATGACTTCATGTAGATGTTGAAGATGTGGATGCTCAATTTTGATGTAGATCATTTGGAGCAATCCATTGGAGTGAGTTGCACTTTCAATACCTACATGGGTTAGTCCCACAAGGAACAAACAAGGATATCCATAGACATAGAGTGAAGTACACACAAGATGATGTCCATGGAAGCATTAGGTTACCTTGTCCCGTGTCTTACCAACAAGAGGGTTTGTGACTCCTTGAACTAGTGCAAGATGTGGAAGATGATTGCACTTGTTCTTGCCAAAATGATATGAGTGAAATATGTTGGTGGAGTCACCCTCAAGAATTCTCTAGTTCTTCTTCTTCGGGATCCACATCATCTTGATGGGAATCCTTGGAGTTGTAGTTGTACTTGATGAAGTAGAACTTGATGTAGTCTTGGGAACCCACTTGACCAAGGCCTTAGGAGCTTCTTCAAATGCATCAATCTCCTCTTGAAGCTTGTCCTTGCCTTTTTGCTTGAGGTCTTGTGGCGGAAGATCATCTTGAGCTTGTGTCCCCTCGAAGGAAGTAGGATCATACTTCTTTTGTTGAGGAACAAACTTCGTCTTGGGGTATTGATCTTCTTCCCACTCAACTCCATTGGCATTGAACTTTCGTTCAAAACCAACACCTTGATTCTTCCAGTGCCTTCCTTGCTTGCGTACAATTTCCTCAAATTGCTTACTTCCAACAAGGCTCTTGTAACCACCTTTCTCTATAATTCCCTTCAATAAGCTATTTTCTTGCTCAAGTGTAACTTGGCTAAGAGAATCATTAGTGGAATCAAGAGAACTACTAGAAGCAACAATATTGGATTTAGCATGATTATTGTTACTACTAGAAGAAGAATCTTTCTTACTCTTGTTGCTAGATTTTACTTGTGGCATGTAAGTAGACAAGAGTAAACGCTTGGCAATGTAAGAAGAACTTTTCTTACGAAGATCATCATTGATTGCTTTTAAGAACCCATGCTCTTGCTCTAGGTTGAGCTTTTCAAAGCGTAGTTTCTCATAAGTCTTCATGTATAAGAATGAAAACAAACGATAAAAATATATTAGACGGTGGTTCGAAGTCATGACCGCGGGCACAGCGGACAAGGTGGCCTTGTATTGGTATGTTGAGCCGTCTGTTTTAACACACAGGAGCTGGTGTGGTGATTATACACACACGCACGCATGCACACGAATTGCGTGCATGCAACACTCACACGTACACACACATCCACGCACGCACGCAACACTCACATATACACACGCAGCCACGCACGCACGCAACACTCACACGCACACATGCACGCATGCATGCACACACCACACGACCAACACACATGCTCACGCTCAAGTGCTCAACCTACACGTGCATGCGCACACATCAGGCCCTGACAGACACATACACAACCAGGTGGTTCCCGCACACAGGTTGGAGTCTTGTCGCGCCTGCGTAAATTTGTGTTTATCTTACCTTTTTCCTATGCGGACTGACAGGTGGGACCCACAAGGAGCATGGTCAATTTAACCAGTCAACATAGTGCCACGCAGACTATTTGGCCGGTCAACAGAGTGCAATCCGATGCTGAACGGTGAGCAAGTGACCGTATAATCACCGCAAAACGTATATAGTGACCGTAATGAGCGCATTCAGAAGTCCGGTGACCGTATTATGCTTTTCGCTTGAAATACACTGACCGCCAGTGTATTTATCTCTTCTCTCGCTCTCTCTGTGGAGCAGAGTAGGCCAACGTGCCAGTGCCTAAATTGGCGCACGCCACCGCATTATTGCTGTACTGGTTTCGTAAGAGCGAACAAGCATTCACGTCTACTGTACAAACTGTAGATATGAGTTACAAATGCTATGAAGACGAATACAAATATTTGAATCCACTTTATGCCCAATTTCTCTCTGTAGGCCCTCCAAAAGTACATCTCTACACGTTCTCGCATGTTACATCTAACAACTATGCAATACAGCACTACTACTACACTTAACACAATAAATCTTATGTGTTTTTAGTTTTACTAGATCTCATATTGTTACTTAATTATTCAGTTTGCATACATTAAAATTGCCTTTGAAATGTATGGCTAGTATCATCTACCGCGCGGGAAAAATCCCGCCCTTGCCTGTTTAATCGGGTTTGTATCGATGGATCGTGCGAAACAGCAAAACTATAGTAGTACTATAGTAGAAGTAACAGTTCACTGGGCCGCCGTGTCGTGTACTCCTCCGTCATAAGAGTGGAGCGCTCACTTTCATAAATGTTCTAGTCTCTTTCGCCGACATGTGGGACATCAAGCAACCGGGTCCACATGCCATACAGAAATAACAGTGCAGAGCAGCAGGGGTGAAGCACCCCAGTCATGGGGCCGGCGTAGTAATGAGCAATGAGGCGTCAAATCATAAAGCTGCACCTTTCCCGCAGTTAAGTTGGAGGGACGAAGTAATGCTAAAAAAAGAAGTTGGAGGGATGAAGCAACCATCATTTCACTCGTTGCTGAATCCGCTTCTCCCTCATCTTCTTCAAGTTAACCACGTGTTGCTTCTGCCGTTGTTCTGCCTCATGTGGGACGCGGATCGGCTTGGTAAAGCAGTGACACGTGGGACCGCATGTTAGCAAACCTCCAGGCCAACGTCCTCTAAAAATAAGAAACCTCCCCCACCTTCCGCGCGGCAAAATCACCTCCTTTTTACTAATCTTGATACTATAATTTTTTAGATCAATATAATCGAGATTTGTATAGATAGCACAGAGGAGCAAAACCAAGTGGTACGGTTAAGGGCATCCACAATGTGTAGCCAAATGTGAAAATAGCTTTTGGCATCGATGGGAACCATTGTGGAGGGTGCTGCCAAAGCCAAAAAGATGGAACCGAAGCTCCCTAATTGATTGATTGAAGGAATAGAAAACTGCAACCTCTCTCCTCTTTCTCCCGTGCTTGGACGCATGTACAGTATAGAGCACAGAGTCTACTCCCCTGTCCCTTCTATCACAAATCACAAAGCAGTGAGGCGTCAAATCACAAAGCACGGACGAAGCAACCATCATTTCACTCTTCGCTGACTCCGCTTCTCCATCGTCTTCTCCGAGAAACCACCTTACCGCACTAAGTTGGACGGACGACGCTATTGTGTAGTACTAGTACATTTACCCCTCCTTTGGTTCAACGGACTTCCTAGATGCAAAGAAGGCGGTTGTCTCGGCTTGCAGGCGGCACTTGCAAATGACTTACCGTGGTCTCCCTCAATGGTGTGCTCCATCGAACGCACTTCGCCAAAGCCACAACGTTCGAGATATCGTCGACGTCACCGCAATGGGGAAGGAAGTCAAATAGTTACTACCTCCATTTTTTTGTATACAAGGACAGTATCAAAATTACAATTTGCAGAAGGCCACTACTCCCCCCTTCCATCTATATAGGGCCTAATGTGTTTTTCAAGACGACCTTTGACTATTGACAAGATTAATAGTACATGAGATGTATAATGTGAAAATTATATCATTGGAAACTCCTTTCACATACGAATTTGATGGTATGCTTTGTGTAAGTTGCATGTCATATATTATTGCTCTAACATTTGGTCAAAGTTGACCTCGAAAAACGCATTAGGCCCTATATAGATGGAAGGAGGGAGTAACACTAATCGAGTCAAAATTGATGGGGTTTGCCTCGTACTAGCAACCAAGGACATTAATATACCCTTTCATGCATGCGGAAGTGTTAGGGTTGGTTTGCATGGCGCTGCATTAATCAAGCAATGAGGAGTGAGATGGTTAGCTCTTTGGGCGTTGGAGAAAAAAATACTCATTAATTGACACGTCAAACGAGGATTTGTATCGATCAATCCCGCGAAGGAAAACCCCGCCTTTCTTTTTTAACACAAGTAGTACGTACGTACTTGTATCTTGTTTGGGTCTAGGCCTTGCATTGCCATACTTTGCCACACATTTTTGCCAAGCTTGCCTAAAGTTTTTCAAAATGAAAAGGAGGTACACTTGTGCACAGCTGTTGCGGTCGCACGCACCCTCTCACAGTTGCTCCTGCACGCCGCAAACCCAACCAAGGGAACGCACCCTCACTAACACGTGCTACCGCATGTGATCAAACCAAACTCAGCCATCCTACCGCTGACACATAATTTTCGTTCGTACAGTATGTTTATCCAACCGCATGTTGAGGAAGATCCGTGCAGCCCGTGCGGTGGTCTGTTGGGGAAGAAGAAGAGGTGAAAAAGAAAAAGGGTTAGGAGACGTAGGATATTCATCCAACCGCCTGAAATGGTCGACTGACCCAAATGATGAAAGTCAGGCGACTTAAATAGATATATGTTTTTACTCATCAAAAGATCCCTAAAACAACAACAACATAAAGAAAAACTAATACTGCTCACGGAACGAGACGGCCTCGTCATCTTTGGCTGCCGGCGCGAACCAGCCGTAGCTGCCGACGTGTGTCTCCGCACCGTGGTTGTCCTCGGACTCCAGCTACTCATTCACACGGAGCGTGCGGGTGCTCTGCACGGACGCGAGCACTGCCCGGTTCATGTTCACAATGTTTGGTTCCACCTGCAGGAGGGCCTCGATGGCAGCGGCATCCGCGCGCTCCGCGTCGAGTTGAGCCTCCGCCGCCCGGTTCAAGTCCAGGACGTCCGGTTCCGCCTGCAGGAGGGCCTTAATGGCAGCGGCATCCGCGCGCTCCGCGTCGAGTTGAGCCTCCGCTGCCCGGTTCAAGTCCAGGATGTCTGGTTTCGCCCGCAGGAGGGCCTCGATGGCAGCAGCATCCGCGCGCTCCACGTCAAGTTGAGCCTCTGCCGCGCGGTTAACATCCACGACATCCGGTTCCGCCTGCAGGACGGCCTCGATGGCAGCGGCATCCATGCGCTCCGTGTCGAGTTGAGCCTCCGCCTCCCAGTCCTCCTTTAGGATCGCCAGGTTGAACCGCTTGTCCACCTGCACCATGGGGGACCCGAACGCCGGCACGAAGTCGACATCCATCGTCTCGTACGCATCGGGGGCCTTCTGCGCCGCGACCTCCGCCATGAACATTGGATCGGCTTCCTCCTCCTCGGAGCTTGGCTCCAGAGAACTCGAGGATTGGCCCGCTGCAAAGCAAGCTTGGGAACGGAGGTCTGTGGCGCCGACCGTTGCCACGATTTCTGCGCGGCGCTCCGGCGTCAGCATCTTGTAGTACGTGATCTTGTGGTGCACCATGGCTTTCCGGCGAACTAGGGGACAACTGATGCGGGCTAGGGGATCGAAAGGTGGGGGAATGGACTGGAGAGGAGGTGTGGTTTTGGGGCAGTGGTGACCTGCCGGCAAGTTGCCGGCGTAGGCCGAGCAGCGAAGGTTTTGGTGTGAATAGTGGTTTCGGTGACGACCGGTCAATCGGTTTTGACTGTGCGGAGTTTGCAAAGCCGGATGGCTGGAGCCTGGAGAGTTGTGGGGTGGGATGGGACCAAAGTTTCAGTGTTTCATGTGGCAGACGTCCGGACCTCCCCACCGTTCATGTCAACGACGAGGCGGTACTTCGTAAATCTCAAGATGACTAGCAAGATGCCCATGCATTGCACGGAACATCAGGATGCATTTTTTTACAAAACACCTGTTGTGATTGACCCATGAAGGAGTAATCCCATGTGTAAAAACTAATGATATCTCAAGAATTTCATCGAAAAAAATGGTATCTCGAGAATTTCATCAAAAAATGATATCTCGAGAAAGATGAGAGACAAGGTGAGGAGGAGTGGGGCGCGGTGGTGATTGGTGGTCGGACATAGCGGAGGCATGGGGATGGACGACGCCGGCAGCGGCTACCATGCCAGATTGTTCCAGAGGCTTCCTTTTTTAATTACTCAACAATGAAGTTGTAGGAGATAAGGATGAACGAGAGAGGTGCGGGTATCCTTTTGCAAACTTGCCATAGTTTGCTTTCTATCTGTCAGATGTAGATCGGACGGTCTATATTGCAAGAAGGCGGGCACACTATCATCACCGAGAGTAGAGATAAGAGTAGAGATATAGTATTATAGATATGACAGCTCAGTCTCTCGAAGGTGCTCATAGGGGTAGGGTGTGCGTGTGTGCGTTCATAGGGGTGAGTGTATGCGTGCATGTATGAGCGCTTGCGTCTGTACTATGTTCAAAAAAAGGAGTACTCGAAGTAGGCAAGTTCATAACGAACGGACGGTGTACATCACTCTTGTCGCGTTCACGTTGCACCCCGGCGCGGTGGACCCTGCACGTCGCTCACCGAATGGAACGCGCTTCGTCTTGCGTTTTTGCTCGCTTGTGGGACCGCAGTTGAGAGCAAACCGACGTCCGTCCCCCTCCCCCACCCGCGTCATTTATGGATACTACTAGACTAGAAGAGAGAGAGGTCGGCCGAGTGTTAATGAGGCCATACTGACGCTCGAATTTGGCCAAAAAACAGGGAAACCGACATGTGGGGCACACCTGTCGGGATGACGTGGCACAGACTAGTCCAATGGAGGATCTGGCCCACGGCCTCCTCGCCACTGGCAACCGTTCATGTGGGTCGTGGGGGCCAGCAACATGGCGCAGCTCCCACACCACCTCTGGGCACGGCAACCGCGGTAAGCGACACGCTCATCGCCACTGGACACGCTCGGCTTCAGGGTGCCGAGGGTGGCGCTGCCGCTGTGGCACGACCAGCAGATCAACACCCGGCTCGTTGAGGATGCATGGGGCGCCGTGACGCGTCCGCGGAGTGTTCTAGCACGGCCAACTGCATCCCCAGGACCTGAGACCATGTCGGGTCGTCTTTCAATGACATGTGGGATCGCATGTGAGCAAAGGGCATGTCCAATGTTGCCACACCCGCAGCTGACTACCCTGCTACACAAAAAACCCTCGTCCCTCGCGACGTCGCGCGCGTGCGTTCCTAGCCGGCGTCAGCTGCCCGCATTCATGCCGTCCGTCCGTATGCCGTCATTAAGCAGGCTTGCTGCCCGAGGAACCAACTTCGGCGACTTATTGACGCACCCGGACGCTTGGCCTCACCAGAATGCGCTACTTAAAGCGGCAACGCCTAGCTAAACTCCACACCATAGCGCATCCTCCTACCTGGCACCACATCCACCATGACCGCGAGTGGGAACGTTCTGCGGGAGAGCTTGTCTTCGGGGATGAAGCTCGAGGTCGCCGCCCTCGCTCAACTCGCCGCTCGCAACACAATATCGGCGTAGCCGGACGTGGACGTGACCGCACAAGCGGTGGCCATGCTGGCGGCCGATGACGGGAGCACCGCCAGCCACGCGTCCTACTTGCCGCCGTCCAATGTTCGGTGGCGCAAGTGGCAGGTGAAGCGACGGACCGTCCACGTCCATCATCATCGACCTCACGTCCACCGGCACCGCTGAGGTCGGGGACTCCTCCGAGGATGAGTAGGGCATGGGAGGCGGCAGGGCATGGTGTGCCAACTGGCCGGTCCGTCTCCCATGTTCTACTCTTCCTCGCCGGAGACCGCACCTTCACTTCACGGGTCTTGAACCCCGCCGCTGTTCATGGAGATGGCAGATGGAGGACGTCGTCGCCGATGCGTAAGTACAAAGGAAAGTGGACGTCGGTCGCTGCCGTAGAATAGGTTTAGGGTCGGGTTTCTTTTCTTTTTCTGTCCTATAAAAGTTCGAATGTAATGAAAATCTGCCGTGTTTGCATGAATCTCGTCCAGTGTATATGAACTTTCACAATAATAGTAAGATATATTATATGAAAATATATTGAATGATGATTCGTTTATGTGTGTATAAACTTGGTCTAAGTTTAGAAGGTTTGACCCGAGACAAAGCTAACATGCGAAGTAAATAAACACATAGGTAGTATACATACACAATTTATCTTAGGCACTCCAATAGTACGTCCACTACACATTCACGCATCTCGCATCTTTCTCTCGCTCTGTCTGTCAAACCAACTAAGCCTTGTCCTAATAAAAAATAAAGTCCTAAAAAAACCAACTAAGCCAACCTCCCAGCATATCGCATGGGAAAAGACCCGGCCGCGCCGTTTTAGTCGGGATTATCGGATTACTAGTAGTAGTATCGATGGATCGCGTGACGCACCAAGTTTAAAAGGAAAAAGGCGGTACACTCACAGCATGCCTGTCACGGTCGCATTGCACCCCTCACACGGTCGGTCCTGCACATGGCTCACGCAAACAGAACGTGCTTTGGCTTGCCTCTTCACTGACACGTGGGACCGCATTTGGAGAAACCGACCATGCGCCAAAATCCCCCGCCCACCGCGCAAAAATTCCCCCCAAATCCCAAATTCAACTGCCCTTCGGCCAACTAGCCAATAATATTCCCCAAACCCCCCTCCCCCCCGGGCCCCCTCCACTCCATTCGCTCCGCCAAAGCCGCCCTCCCCGCCGCGCCGATACGTCGGCGCCGCGGTTCGTTGAGGGGACGCACGGCGATCCTCTCGCTCCCACAGTACGCTCTCCTAGACCACCGTCCTCCAGCCGCGCCACCATCGCTGGCGACGTTCTTGTGGAGACGCACGGCGGTCAGCGTCTCCCACGGTACACGCATTCTAGACTGAGGCCCCGTGCATGTTGGAGTAGCGCTGAATGTTACTGCTGATAGACGCTGTTAATCTCACTGTTTGCCGAAATAGTTTATAGTCAATATGCTCTGCTTAAGAAGCTTCCTTGCCCTGTTCTGCACTCAATCTGCTTTGCTGAGATGGCATCCACACCCGATTAGTTGCTAAAATATCCTGCCATATATTTATTGTGAAGTAGATTTCCATGGTCTAGTAGCCAATCTGTTAGGTGAAATAGCTCGACACCGTTTTATACTCGATCTTTGTTGCTCAGATGAACTTCAATGGCTGTGTGCTCGGCCTCATTAACTGCTGAAATAGCCTGCCATAATTTAGCACTCAAATATGTTTGCTGAATTAGCTTTACATATATTTCGTTACTTAGATCTGCTTGTCCCAATATCTTGCCATAGCTTTAGACATCGACCTAGGTATTTTTTTCTGGACTTTATAAAAAAGCATATATGTTTTTCCTGTAATATCTAGTAGAAGAACTAATTTTTATGTCTAACAAATGGGCAGGACTTGGATAACTTCTGCTCGAAGATTCTCCGCTGCATATGTCGAGGGGGGTTGAAAACTTCATGAACTTTACCAGAGCAGGGTACGGTGGTCCGAAATCAGATGTGCTCTGCCCGTGTAGCAGTTGTATGAATTAAGTTACAGGACCCCAGTCAACTGTGGAAAATCATCTACACTTGTATGGGATGTCGGTCACATATACTAGGCGGGTTCATCATGGTGAAGCTATGAACGTCAATGTTACTGACTATGTGGAAGCAGCAGATCACCATCTTGATCTGCCTGATGCTCGGGTGGAAGAGGAGGAAGAGGAGGTGGTGGCGGTGGAGCCAGCGAGTTTGACCAACATTGAAACAATGGTAAGAAATGCTCGCGCATTTCGTGAACTTTCACCTGCAGAAGAAAAATGGTGGGCCCGCATGTTGGAACAATGCAACGTGGCAGTCATCCCAGGAAATAAGCTGTCAGTATTCTCAGCTATGGTCACCTTTCTTCGGGTGAAGACATCTGAGCGGATGACCAACAAATCATTCGATGCGATGTTGGCTGCTTTTCGCAAATCTTTCCCAGATGCGTCTGAGCTGCCACACACCTACAGTAAAATGAAGAATTTTCTTCATGCAGTTGGAATTGGATATGATATGATCCATGTTTGTAAGAATAATTGTGTTATGTTCCGAAAGGATTATGCCAACTTAAGTGAATGCCCAAAATGCAAATCATCAAGATGGAAAGATGGCGATGCTGTGAAGAGGATTCCTCATAATGTTCTGAGACATTTTCCAATTATACCAAGATTGCAGAGGTTGTTTCATGATGCTGAAACAAGATATGATGTACTGTGGCATTCTAGGAACCAGGAGTACAGAGATCAGAATGTAATGAGCCATCCATCTCATGGTAGTGACTGGAAAAGCTTCAATCAGAAACACAAAAAGTTTGCTGCTGACCCGAGAAACATTAGACTTGGCATAGCTACAGATGGATTTAACCCATTTGGCCACCAGAGCGCCACATATAGCATGTGGCCAGTGCTTGTTATCCCTTACAACATGCCACCAAAGTTCCGCACCAAAGAATCAAACTACATGATGGCCTTGCTCATCCCAGGTCCAAAAAGTCCTGGAAAGGATTTTGATTTATTCATGGAGCCTCTTGTGGAGGAACTTCAACAGCTATGGAGGGGTGTTCTCACTCGAGACCTATGTAGCAGCCCACCAGCTGATTTCTTTCTGCGTGCTGTTATAATTTGGTGCATCCATGATTATCCGGCTTTGGGCACTATGTCAGGGCGAACGACACATGGTTACAATGCATGTGTTCGCTGTGACAGGAATCCACTGTCATACGCAATACTTAGCAAGATCTATTACATTGGACACCGCTGTTTCCTTGCCAAGGACAAGCCGTTTCCTACAAAATACCGAAGACATGTGTTCAATGCAAAGCATGAAAACCATGATGCGCCAAAGAGGCTCACCGGCGATGAGTTGCAGGTGGAATTAGAGAAGGTCAGGCATATTACACCAGGAAACCATCCTGATAATGGTAGCGGGAAAAGGAAGCGTGGTAGGGCAGAAGAGAGATTATTGTTTACCCGCAGGTTCACTTTGTGGGACTTGGAGTATTGGAAAGATTTGGATCTGCGGCATAATCTTGATGTGATGCACATCGAGAAAAATATATGTGACAGCATTATCGGCACACTTCTTAATATTGAAGGCAAGACAAAAGATACCTTAAAATCTAGGATTGATTTGACACACCTGGGTATCAGAAGGGATTTGCAGGTGGACGATGATGGTGCATCACAGGATATGGCACCAGCTGTGTACGTCTTGGACAAGGTAAAAAGAAAAGAATTCTGCAAGGTCCTGTCACGTGTGAGATTCCCACATGGATTTGCTTCCAACCCTGAAAGGAGAGTCAGTGCAGATGGAAACAAGGTACAAGGGTTGAAAACTCATGACTGGCACGTCCTACTTCAAAGGGTTTTACCTGTTATCCTTAGAGGATTGGGCCGCCCTGACTTATACAGAGCAGTTGAAGAGTTGGGACAATTCTTCAGGGAACTCTGCAGTAGAAATATCAGGGTAGATGCTTTGGAGCGTCTTAGAGACAAGATACCAACTATCCTATGCGACCTTGAGAAGATATATCCTCCAGCCTTCTTTGATGTGATGGTGCATTTGGCTGTTCATCTACCTGATGAGGCACTACTTAGAGGTCCAGTACAGTATGGCTGGATGTACCCTATTGAAAGGCGTCTAGGCACTTTCAAGGGCTATGTTAGGAACAGAGCTAGACCTGAGGGTTCCATTGCAGAGGCCTACATTGCTACAGAAGCGTTGACATTCTGCTCAAAATACATTGAAACAGCTGATCAGCTTAGCAAAGAGGTGGGTGAAGACAATCCCGAGCTCAATGTTTTCGATTGTTCCGTTCGAGTTACAGGGAAGAGTCGACAAGACGACAAACCTAAAGATTTGGACAAAATGGTTTGGTATGTGTTGAATAACTGTCCTGAGATTCTACCTTATATCAAGTAAGTGCTAAGTACTGCAGCTTATACATCGTAATCTACTAAACTTGCAGCACATCCTTATATATTTAGATGTTTGACACGATAACTATGTTGTGCAGAATCTACAAAAAGGAGTTACTGCCGTAAAATCCAAGAAACATTGACAAACTAGTTATGGCAGGATTTGCGAAATGGTTCAAGAGCCATGCAAGCTTTTGAATTGCACTGTCAGTTTTTTTAATATATTGAGTACATAAGATGATCAGCTTGTTTATTTTCTAACCATATGTTAAGAAGATGCGGGAGGATGGGCAGGCAATTGATGATGCCCTTTATGCACTAGCAATGGGTCCTGATACTCGGGTAAGACATTATGAATCTTGCGTTGTTGGAGATATGCGCTACAACACCCTTGCATGCGACGAAGGCAGGAAGACACAAAACAGTGCCATCATGAGCACGGATACGTACGGCGAAGAGACAACTAAAATGTATGCTAACATAACAGACATTGTTCAGTTGCAGTATATCTCCAGTTTTGAGGTTCCTCGGTGTGTGGTTCTGTTGTGCTGTCGTTGGTATAACCTATTTTCCAGGATCGCAAAACCCAGAGCTGATGATTATTTCAAATCCATCAATGTCAAGGTGGCGTACCAGACCAACGAGCCTTTTATTTTGGCAAATCAAGCAACACAAATATTTTTCTTGGAAGACACATATGCATGTAGCGATGACTGGAGAGTATTGCAAAGGTTTGAGCAGAGGAATTCGTTTAATGAAGTTGCACAACAAGATGATGCTTACACTGCTCCTGATGTAGAAGATTCCACAGATGTTCCTAATATCTTTGAGAACCATCACGTCAATGACGCTGGCGAAAAGATTGCCTGTCGGGCTGTGGACATACGAGAGTTGATCAATAAGACGCCAACATTTGAGGACATTGAGGATGAAGAAGAAGATGACACTAGGGGGAATTACAATTCAGAATGATACACATGGTGAAGATGTTGACGCTGCTGCTGCGGATGATGATTAGATTGCTTTTGTCGTATTTGCCTGTGAGAAGATGACTTTTTATCTACTATGTGAAATTGTGTTTGCTATGACAACTGAAACCTGATGAAGTTGTTGTTTAGTATTTTGCTGTGAGAACATCACTTATTATGTATGTTGATTTGTGTTTGGTGATTGTATGACGACTAAAACATGATGCCATTGTTGTTTAGTTGTACTCATATTTGGCTGTGAAACTTGTATTTGATGACATAGTTTGCTGTTGGACTGCATTTTGCTCGTCGTCTTCGAATGGGAACAAAGCTGACCCAACAGGGCCTCCGCTAATTTATTTATTTATTAGCAAAAGGGCCTCTGCTATTTATTTATTTATGAGCAAAAGGGGATACCCCCCGATTTCTGTTAATAGAAATAATTAAATGTTCACAACACTACGCCCAGCCTGCTAAACAGGTTTCATTCATTACTAGTTTCAGCAAAGTGCTCATGTCATAGCCACTTAATACATCACGAGTGCTACATACACTGCAAATAAAGAGACAATCATCCTACAGAGCACAACGATCTTGCCCATTATCTTCACAAGCCCTTTCATCTCCTCATTGTTGTCAAGGCCGTTCAGCAGCTGTTGCTTGGCCATGCTCAGATGAACTATATCTTTAACCTTCTGCTCTGCATCTTCCTCTTCTGTCGTTCCTTCAGTTACTTGTCCAACACCCCAACCTACTGGTATTGGGATTCCTCGGCTAACCAAATAATCAGCGTAGTTCCATTCCCCCACATCAGCAACTTCCCAGAAATACAAATCACACGAATCTTCCCTTTTCTGCACGAATCAAATTGGAAGATCATCAACAAAACTATTTAAAAAATCAGCAACTGAAAGTAGGCGACAAACACTTAAACATATTATTACCCCATGATTCGGGCATTTGTAGAAGACTTGGCCAGGGTTGAGGATTGTAGTTGATACGCGATGGATGACTCTGCGTGATTTCCAGTAGTGGCACCACACCAACGGCAGCGGGTTGCGATGAGCAACCGGCTGCGGTGAGTGTGTCGGCGAGGGTGTGATGAGACCCACAGGAGATGGTACGTGAGGGAGTCATGGACTAAGGGGTCCTCGGGGCGATGGCCCATTGTGCATGGGCCGAACTGGTGGAGCCTTGTGGTGACCGGAGACCTGTGAAGCCATGGTGTGCCCTCCAAGTCAAGGGTGGACGAGATCTCTTTCCCTCTTGTTGTAATCTATCTTCGGTAACCCTAACCCTATCGGTGTCTATATAAACCGAGGGTTGTAGTCATTAGGGCCAGAGCTATCTTCATCCCCCCGTAGCCTAGGGTTTAGCTCATACTGATGTCGAGGTAGATCTACTCTATAAACCACGATATACAATCAATACAATCAAGCAGGACTGTAACACCCCGAGAATCAAGCTACAGTAAACCCCTGTTAATGATGCCAGGTCATCATGATTAAAATTTTGCTAAACCTCACTTGTTTCAAACTAAGTTCAAATTCAACTTCAAAAAAACAAGTCAAATTATAATTTCATAAAGCAGTGAATTAAAAAAATGTTCAAAAGGTTGTAATTATTCACTAACTAATTAACAAACATCAACCAACATTTTTGGGAATGTTTATATGCCTCTAAGATAATTAAAACAGGAACCAACAACATTTAATTTAACCATTTAAAAATAAACAAATATTTATCCTTTTCAAAATGACTTGAAACTTGGTGTGCAGCTCCATTATATGACCCTATATTTATGTTCCAAGTTTCTTGTTCACCAAAATTCATTTGCTACTTAAACTAAATGCAAAACAGAGGATGAAAAGAAAAAGCAGCAGTGCTGCGGTGCACTTATGGCCTACTGCCAACAGGCGGCCCAGCCCACCCCTGCTCCTTCCCTTTCTTCTGTTCATCAGAGGCGGGGTGGACTCCTGCACGCCGTCCATGCCAACGCTGGACACACGGCGGCCATCCCACGGTCCCCTGGGTGGTTAAGGACGCACCCTCGACCCCCCTGGAGCAAACCCTAGCTCGATCCCCTTCCCTCTCTCACCCCATCTCCCTTTGCCCCATTCACACCACAGCCGCCCGCGACCACCATGACCGCAAAGCCGTGAAGCTCGTGGCCACCGTCGACCCAGGCGTCTAGGAGCTTGACCATCCGCTCCGCCGTGCATCCCTGCTTCGTCTACGACCAACGGATCAAGCCGGGAGCCCTTGCATCGAGCGAATCGAGCACTTCTTCCCGCTTCGGTCACCAGCGATCATCCTCAACCCCGGTGCCCCTGCTGCTCCTAGCCCCTCGCCGGCCTTCTTGTGCCCCTCAGTGAGCCCCCCCCCCCCCGCGTCCTTTCCTCCCTTTTATTTCTCGCGGATTCCTTGCCGTAGATGACGTGCGTCACCACTGCCCGAGCTCGCGCTCGCCCCAGCCGTCGCGCCTCTGTACCCCGCGCTCACCTCCGACTGTGGGCGCACTGGGCTCCCCTGCCCGCGCCTGTCCGCGCTCCCGCGCGCCCCTGGTCGCCCCGTTCCTGCCCAGGCCACGCCCGTGCCTGCCCCTTGTTCGCCTCCCCCATCGCTGCTGTTGCTCGCCGCCCGCACTTGCCCTGCGGCCTCCGGCCACCATCACTGCCGCGCCGTTGCTCGCCTGCTCCGCTCGCAACTCCCACGCGTCGCCCCGGCCGCGCCCTCACGCTAGCCGTGGTCGCCGAAGCCCCCTGCCGCGCCGCCGCTCCTGCTGCACGCTGCTTGCCGCGGCTCGCCCGCCTGCTCGCCTGCTGCCGCTGGCCGCTTCTGCTTGCTGCATCCGCGCGCCTGCACCGCTCGCCCCGCTCGTCCCCGCCGCCGCCGCCACTGGCCGCTAGCCGAGCACCATGGCCGCCGGCCTGCCCCCGCGCCCGCGTGTGTGTACTTGCCGGCCCTGTGTGTGTTAGTTTAGGTAATGGCCTAATGGGCCACTGACTTGTGGCCCCCACCCAATAATTAGGATTAGTTTAGGGTTAAAGTTTAATTAAATAACTGATAAGTATACGCTGACATGTGGGTCCCCCTGATAACTAAACCTGTTTAACACTTTAGACAAAATAATAGTCAATGACAAGTAGGCCCCATGACAACTATTCACACTTTGACCAGGTCAAACTTTGACTGTTGACTTGCTGACTGTGTATGCTGACTCAGCCACTGGACCCCATCAGTCATTCTAATAGGCTAGCTGTCTATGAGTATAAAAGGTAATGCACTGTTTAAGTTCGAATTTAGCTATATTCCAGAACTCCAAAAAAAATCATTAAACTTCAGAAAATTATAGTAAAATAACCGTAAGTCAGATGAAAATATTTTGTACATGACAGTTGCTCAGAAAGACGAGACGAATCTGAATACGCAGTCCGTTCGTCTGCCATACGTCCCTAGCATAGCAAACATGCAACCGTCCCCCTTCGGTTCGACTGTCCGAAAACGTCAAACACCGGGAATACTTTCCCGGATGTTTTTCCCCTTCGCCAGTATCGCGTAGTACCACGTTAGATCACACCTAGCGCCGTTTATTGCCATGTCATGCATCGTCATGCATCTGTTTGCATTGTATTTATTGTTTCTTCCCCCTCTTCTATCCGTTAGACTTCGAGACTGACACCACTGCTGCTGCCCCGATCGACTACAGTGTTGACGACCCGTCCTTCTCTGCCGAGCTTCCAGGCAAGCAAAACCCCCTTGTTCATCCTGATATCGCCTACTCTTTCCCTCTACTGCTTGCATTAGAGTAGTGTAGCTGATACTGCTTTCGGTTAATCCTATTCTGCTGCATAGCCTGTCTTTGCTACTACTGTTGACACCTTTACCTGCAATCCTAATGCTTAGTATAGGTTGCTAGAATTACATCAGTGGCCCTACATTCTTGTCCATCTGCCATGCTATACTACTGGGCCATGATCACTTCGGGAGGTGATCACGGGTACATATACTATATACTTTTACATTACTTATGTTACAGTTCGGAGATGGGGGCTGAAGGGGCAGGTGGTTCCACCCAGGTAGTGGTGGGCCTGGGTTCCCGACAGCCCCCTGATTGTTACTTTGTGGCGGAGCGACAGGGTAGGTTGCGACCACCTAGGAGACAGGTGGGCCTAGTCCCTGGTCGGCGTCCGTGGTTACATCAATTAACACGCTTAACAAGATCTTGGTATTTGATCTGAGTCTGGCTACGAGCCTATACGCACTAACCAACTACGTGGGAACAGTTATGGGCTCTCGACGTCGTGGTATCAGCCGAAGCCTTCTTGACGTCCGTGGTTGAGCAGCACGCGCTGGATTGGACTGGAACACCTGCGCTTGTATTAAGGGGGCTAGGTCTGCTTCCGGCCGCGTTCGCAACGTGCAGGTGTGCAATGGGCGATGGGCCCAGACCCCTGCGCGCTTAGGATTTAGACCGGCGTGCTGACCTCTCTGTTGAGCCTAGGTAGGGCTGCGATGTGTTGATCTTCCAAGGCCGGGTATGACCCAGGAAAGTGTGCCTGGCCAGAGGGATCGAGCGAGTTGGGCAATGTGGTGCACCCCTGCAGGGAAGTTTATCTATTTGAATAGCCGTGTCCCTCAGTAAAAGGACGACCCGGAGTTGTACTTCGACCTTATGACAACTAGAACCGGATACTTAATAAAACACACCCCTTACAAGTTCCAGATACAACCCGGTGATCGCTTTCCCACAGGGCGACGAGGGGAGGATCGCCGGGTAGGTTTATGCTATGCGATGTTACTTGATGCTGCACTTGCTACTCTCTTCTACATGCTTCAAGATGGAGGCTGCCAGAAGCATAGTCTTCGATAGGCCTAGCTATCCCCCTCTTATTCTGGCATTCTGCAGTTCAGTCCATAGATACTATCCATTTCATTGATACCAATGCATATGTAGTGTAGATCCTTGCTTGCGAGTACTTTGGATGAGTACTCACGGTTGCTTTGCTCCCCCTTTTCCTTTCTTCTCGGATGTCGCAACCAGATGCTAGAGCCCAGGAGCCAGACGCCACCATCGACGATGACTCCTACTACACCGAGGGATCCTACTACTACGTGCAGGCTGCCGACGACCAGGATTAGTAAGGAGGATCCCAGGCAGGAGGCCCGCGCCTCTTTCGATCTGTATCCCCAGTTTGTGCTAGCCATCTTATGGCACCTTGTTTAACTTATGTCTGTACTCAGATATTGTTGCTTCCGCTGACTCGTTTATGATCGAGCACTTGTATTCGAGCCCTCGAGGCCCCTGGCTTGTAATATGATGCTTGTATGACTTATTTGTTTTTAGAGTTGTGTTGTGATATCTTCCCGTGAGTCCCTGATCTTGATCGTACACGTTTGCGTGTATGATTAGTGTATGATTGAATAGGGGGCATCATAAGGACGTAGGGTATTACCTCTTTGAGAGGGCCTGAACCTGGGTAAACACTGTGTTCGTCGTCCCTTGTTACCCATCGATCCTAGATCCACAGCTCGGGACCCCCAACCCCGAGGTCTGCCGGTTTTGACACCGGCACTGGTGCTTTCATTGAGAGTTCCGTTGTGTGATCACCGAGAGGATCAATGGCTCAACCGGTCGATGGAGACCGCACCCGTACCGAGGGCTTTACCGCCCCTGGCCACCTCCTCGTCTTCAGCGGCATATTAGTGCGCGCCAACCCTGCCGGTCGCCTCGACCAGATCGAAGGCCTCACCCCCATTGGAGGATCCATCAGTCCAGGGGCATCGACCCCAGGACTAGCAACCTCATGAAAGTCTGGTATCTTTCAAGGTCCGGTCCCGAAGCCCAACTCCGACGGACTACCTGCAGGGCCTCCCGTCGAGTCACCGGAGCGTTCGGCACCCCTATGTGCCCAGCCGGCAGATTAGTTGGCAGATCTGTTCAGCGCAATAGGAATTTCTGTTATCAGGCCTACAACCTACGACCGGATCGGGCTTAAACCCGATGACCGAGAAATAAACACCCCTCCGGTCACGCACCTCGTTGCCACAATCGAAGAGGCACAGGAGGGGCTACAGCCATGTAAGCTAAAGATGGTGTACACTCGAATCTCCATCTCGGAGTCAAACACCAGCCCGGATGTTCGTCCAGACATAACACCTGAAACAAGTCCTGGCCTTGAGCCTATCCGGCCACTCACCAGTTCGGATCCGAGTCCTGTGCGGTCAGAACCGGACATGCCTCAACCTCCCATCAAGGATAGTTCGGATCCGCGGCAGGGGGGAATTCTCGAAATTTTCCCACCCACTCACCACACGGAATACTCTCTGGATTCGGGAAAGCTAGACATATGGGACCTCATGTACGTCAAACAGCTGCCAAACGAGACAGTCCACCATTATTGGCCTAGATTTCTCCTGGTAAAAAACAGGATGGCACCTTGCTGTGACAAAGAAATAATTAAAGCCTTCCAGTTCAACTGCAGGGATGAGGGCCTCTTAAACGCCCTCGCGCGCCGCCGAATTCAAACCTTCACCAAACTATCAGACATGATGCGCAAATATTGCGCCATGGAGGGCGCAACAGCTGAGCATGGGGCCACAGCCCACCGCGCACCATGGAAAGCCTCGCCTTAAACGAGCCTACACAAATCGGTCACTGGAGCACGAGCCCAATGACAAGAAAGCCAGACCCAGATCGGTGTTAGATGAGTTGCTGGATAAACCATGCCCAGTACATTCGGTCTTGCTAGACGCAAACCCAACCCACAAAACTTCGAGCCTGCTGGGTGGTAAGACAAGTGTCCAAATATGGCGAACCAATCTTGGGCCTTACACCCCCAGATAAACAGTCTTCAGCCTCACCACAGGACCACAATGTCCTTACGGTATACGAGACGTTCACCTCAAACAGCAAAAGGAAAAAATCTCTTCGGGAGCTCAGCCAGATATATCAAGTGGTGGCCGCACAGCCATGGGCAAATACTCCTATCACCTTTGAAGAGAAGGATGAGCCAAGCCCCCGCGTCAGCCACGCACCAGCCGCACTGGTCCTCGACCCCATCATCGATGGCTTTCGGCTGACTAAAGTACTAATGGACGGAGGCAGCGGCCTCAATCTCATTTAGGAGGATACGCTCGAGAAGATGCAGGTCAATAGGTCTCGCATCGAATGCAGTAGCACTACATTCCGCGGTATAATACCCGGTAGGGAGGCACACTCCTCGGGACGCATAACCCTCGATGTTGTGTTCGGCACACCCGATAACTACAGATCCGAACCCTTGCTATTCCACATTGCACCCTTCCGCAGCGGATACCACGCCCTTCTAGGGCGAGAAGCATTCTCGAGATTTCAGGCCATACCACATTACGGGTATATGAAACTCAAAATGCCAGGGCCCAATGGGGTAATTTCACTTAAAAGCGACCCAAGCAGAGCCTTGAGAGCTGAAAACAAAACGGCATCTCTCGCCCTAGAGGCACTATCTGAAGCCCTCGCGGCCGAAGAATTAACAGCTTTACGCATTGCCGTCGACAGGGACGACGTGGTTCTCAGTAAAAGACAAAAATCCACGTCATTCAAGCCAGTAGATGAAATAGTAAAATTTCAAGTGCACCCAACAGATCCCAACAAAACGGCGTCCATAGGAGCACAGCTGGACCCCGCAGTCGACGAAGCATTAAGGACCTTCCTGCGAGAAAATTGGGACATATTCGCCTGGCACCCCTCGGACATGCCAGGAATCCCACGCAGGAAAGCAGAGCATAGCCTCAACATTCTAAAAGGCTTTAAGCCAGTGAAACAGACCCTGTGCTGATTTTCCGAACCCAAACGACAAGCCATGGGCGAAGAACTCACAAAATTGTTGGAGGTCGGATTCATCTGTGAGATCAAGCACCCCAAGTGGTTAGCAAACCTGGTAATGGTACCAAAGAAAGATAAGTCCTGGCGGCTCTGTGTCGATTTCAAAGAGCTTAAAAAGGCCTGCACTAAGGACCCCTTCCCCCTGCCAAGGATAGACCAGATCATCGACGCCACCGCCGGACACAACTCACTATGTTTTCTTGACAGATACTCCGGATACCACCAGATCAAGACGAAAGAGTCCGACCAGGCGGCAGCCGCATTCATTACCCCTTACGGGCCCTTCTGCTTCAACACCATGCCGTTCAGATTGAAAAACGCAGGAGCCACATACCAATGCATGCCTCAAAAAGAAAATTGGCAAAACGGCCGAGGCATACGTGGACGATGTGGTTGTCAAAACCAAACACATAGACCAACTGGTAGATGACCTACGCCAAACCTTCGACAACTTGCGAGCTTATGACATACGGCTCAACCCAGAAAAATGTATCTTCGGGATCCACGCTGGAAACCTGCTCGGATTCATCGTTTCCCATAGACGAATCGAGGCCAATCCGGCCAAAATTAGAGTGCTATCTCAGCTCACAATACCAACAGAGCTCAAACATGTTCAGAAGCTGGCAGGATGCATGGCAGCCTTGAGCCGCTTCATATCCCGCCTCAGAGAAAAAGCATCACCACTCTACATGCTGCTCAAAAAGACCAAGAATTTCCAATGGACAGACGAAGCAACTGCGGCGCTCGAGGAGATTAAAACACTCCTAGCCAGCAACCCAATCTTAGCCGCACCTAGTGTTGGCGAGCCCATGTTGCTATATGTCTCAGCCACCAATCAGGTGGTCAGTGCGGTGCTTGCGGTGGAAAGGGAATCCGAGGGCCATAAATTTCAAGTGCAGAAGCCGGTCTATTATGTGTCTGAAGTGCTAACACCATGTAAAACACGGTACCCGCACTATCAGAAGATAGCGTACACAGTCTTCATGGCGTCCCGAAAGCTTCGACACTACTTTCAAGAATGTTCAGTCACAGTGGCATCGGAGGTCCCCTTGAATGATATAATCAATAACAGAGACGCCACAGGCCGCATTGCCAAATGGGCCATCGAGCTCCTCCCCTTTGAGATAACATACAAACCACGCCGAGACATTAAATCTCAGGTACTGGCCGATTTTATTACCGAATGGACCGAAGCCGAACTACCCCGGGAATACAATACATATTCACACTGGACAATGTATTTCGACGGCTCAAAGAAGTTAGCCGGACTGGGGGCTGGGGTCATCTTAACCTCCCCCACAGGCAACACTATTCGGTACATCTTACAGATAATGTACAAGGACTCCAACAATGCAACCGAATACGAAGCGCTACTACATGGACTTCGTATGGCCACAACAATGGGAGTGCAGCGCCTTGAGGTAAGGGGAGATTCAAACCTAGCGATCTCTCAAGTCAACGGCGAATTCGACGCCAAGGACCCCAAGATGGCGTCTTACAGATACGCAATCCTCCGGATATCGGCCCGATTCGAGGGCCTAGAATTTCACCATTTCGCTAGAGACAACAATCAAGCAGCTGACGTTCTCGCCCGCATGGGCGCCAAGCGCGACCCTGTTCCCAAAAACACTTTCCTCGAGCGGCTCTTTAAGCCCTCCATGGTGTGGCAGGATGACGTCACCAGCGCATCAACACATGAGCCCGCTAACAACGCCTCACTGGACAACGCGCCCGACGACCATGTCATCGGCGGCTCCGCACTCGAGGAAACACCCTCCGCCCATGAAGTCATGGCCGTAACCCCAACCTAGACAGAACCCCTACTAGCCTATCTCGCACAAAAGCAGCTTCCGGAGGACCAAACCGAAGCGCGTCGTCTAGTTCGGCGCTCTAAAGCATACAAGGTCCATGAAGGCGAACTCTATAAAAAGAGTACCACAGGAGTTTTACAAAGATGCATCTCCGAGGAGGAGGGGCAGCAGCTCTTGGCAGAGATACACGCAGGCATGGGCGGACACCACGCGGCGGCTCGGGCTTTGGTCAGCAAAGCTTTTCGCGCAGGTTTTTTCTGGCCTACCGCCCGCGAAGATGCCCGGACATTAGTCCAGCACTGCGTCGGATGTCAGCTGTTCGCAAATCAAAGCCATATGCCACCCACAGCCCTTCGGATGATACCGATAACTTGGCCTTTCGCGGTCTGGGGTCTCGACATGGTCGGGCCACTCAAAGGGGGGACAAACAAAAAGAAGTACCTATTGGTCATGGTCGACAAATTCACCAAGTGGATTGAGGCAAGACCCGTCACTTCGGCAGAATCCGGACCAGTCGTCGACTTCTTATCCAATGTCGTACACCGTTACGGTGTCCCCCACAGCATAATTACCGATAATGGTACCAACTTCACTGCCCAGGAGGTCAAAGACTGGTGTGGCAAAATGGGCATCAAGCTCGATTACGCCTCGGTGTACCACCCACAGACCAACGGGCAGGTCGAACGGGCCAATGGACTCATTATGAGCGGCATTAAGCCTCGCCTAGTTCGATGCCTTGAACAATCTGACTGCCATTGGGTCGAGGAACTTGATTCCGTATTATGGGGCTGCGCACCACCCCTAATCGGTCAACCGGATACACACCATTTTTTATGGTATACGGTGCGGAAGCAGTTCTCCCATGCGACCTTATCCATGACGCGCCTAGAGTGCGCATGTACGAAGAAAAGGAAGCCGAGCTCGATCGACAGGACGATTTGGACGCACTGGAAGAAGAGCGAGACATAGCTCGGGCTCGGTCCTCGTTCTATCAACAGCAAACATGACATTACCACAACCGTGAAGTCCAGGCAAATACATACAACGTGGGAGACCTTGTCCTCCGACTCCCCGAAAAACAGAAGAATAAACTATCACCTAAATGGGAGGGACCATACATCATCGATGAAGTACTTGTAGGAGGAGCGTATCGTCTTCGCCACCCGTCTGACAACGGCCTTGAGCCGAACCCGTGGAACGCAGCAAGGCTGCGGCATTTTTACGCCTAAGTCCAACGTCAATTTTCGCCTTGTTTTACTTTTTTACCTTTTTCTCTCTTTCATCGTGGTGCTAGTTCGGTTAAATCGAACCTCACCAGGACCCTACTATATACCACTAAATGTAATACTCAGCTTCGCTTGGGGACTCCCTTAGACGAGCCGCATACATGCATACACCGCATTCGTTATGATTGCATCCTTCTCATACATGTTAAGCCAACATATGCACTTGTTTGACTTAAGATCTTTGCCAAGCCGGGTTGCCTGGCTCCTGTGATTACCCCTACGTTCCCGATTGTTCAGCTAGGGAGTAAAGGGAGCACCTCTGCGATTGTTATGACCGGGTCACCCGGGACCGTACCTCAGACGGGAGAAGCCGAAAGCTAGCGTTCTTACAGAATACAATAAGTCGGCCTAAGGGAAGTGAATATAGCCTCGAGCTTACCACCAAGGTTCTTTTTTAAAGCCATTGGTGTCCGTTGATCTTACGTATCCAGATTATTATTTTACCTGAAGAAAGGAACCCTTGGAGGAACTATTTTCATCAGAAGATGTTTCTTACGTCAAATAGTAATATAACATAGCTCTCCGCACATGTTTCGTCTGTTCCAGCCAGATGGCCGGATTGCCTTGTTCCCGAAGTATTGTTTCGTTTTCACGGCACAAAGTACGGAACACTTCCCGATCTATGATTCGGGAGGTAGAAGCTGATGGCCGGCTAAGACAACATTCTTTCAAAAATAAATAAGAACGCGGATTGAGCACGGTCAATGTAAAGTACATGGATACATAGAATTGACAAAATTACTCCTTCTCGACATTGTCTATCAATTGCTCTAAAGCACAGTCCTTCTGAGAATAGTGAGCGCCTTTCATCACGTCATTGAACACCAAGCTCAGTGGTATCTCGTGACCGTCCGGACCCACGGGTCCAACCCGGCCCATATGCACTGGGTCCAGCTTGGTGAAGCGGGTCTTTACCATAGCCCACGCCTCGCGCGCTCCTTATCGACAGGTTGAGATCTTCCATAATTCAAACCTTCGCTGAGCCCCTTTAAAGAGACTGGCTAGATCGGACATACTCTCTGGAGGCGCATCTGATAGCCATAACGCCTTTGCCATGCTCTTCAGGGCTTTCCGGGCCTTCTCGTAGGTCTTCGACAGTTCCTTTAATAGGTCCACGTCATAGGTGCCTACTTCTAACTTGGGTCGCCCAGTCAGGAGACCTAACAAACAGGTGTTGCACGTCAACATTAATACATCAATGACACGGACCAACAGCGCGGTGCGATTAGCGCTTACCGTATATGCCACCTTTTAGCTTTTGGTTTTCCCCCAAAGCTTGTGCCAGCTGAGTCTTTAAACTCTCAATTTCCTTGGCTTGCCGTTTATCCTCCGCCTTGAGCTCATTTTTCTCCTCATAACTCTGCGACAACACGCGTTTACCAGCCTCAAGCTCTTTGCGCAACTCGTTCGCGGCCTCCGTGGCTGCATGACGAAAACAGTGTGCACACATAAAATACACCATATACCCTTCCCCGAGTTGGGAAGCGGTTATTCTCACTTACCGACTTATCGCTGCTAGCTTCTCGAGCTGCATCCAGTTCGTCCTTGGTGTCGACCAACTGTTTCCGACTAGGCTCAAGCTCTTCGGCCAGGTTTTTGCTATGCTCTCTTGCGGCCTACAAAATTACATCATTAGAAATCCTTAACTCGGCCATCCCGCCCGAATTAAGGCTTGGGGGCTAGTTAGTTAGGGAACTTGCTTTCAAGCTTTATACCTGCACCTTGGCGGCAAATAGACCGGCAATCCCATCAAGACCTGTCCGGGCCGCTCCAAGGTACGCGTCTACCGAATTAAAAGCATTAAACTCCTGTTCGGTAAATGCGGTCTGGCGCAAAGTCTCCCTCTGGCGGCGATGGTTAATAACGCTCTCGACTTCGGAATTAGTGACCAAAATATCATCGGAGTCCGCCGGAGGCACGCCGGCCGCCACGTATTCGGAGGGGGCTCCGGCCCGTACTGAAGACTGGGGACCGGAATTGCGGTTTGGCGCATTCGGGAAATCTTCGGATTGATGTAGAGACACACGCCTTCTGCAAAGTTGAGCAGGCTTTAATAAACAAATAACAAAGGCGATCCTCGCTGCAATTCTAAAATGCGTTACCTCTGGGCAGAAGGGGCAGGTGCATCCGCCTTGGCAGAAGCTTTCCGTTTTGATCTCCCGTCAAGGATTGAAGCTGGCGCGGTCCGTGCTCCTCCTGAGGCATTTTTACGCGTAGTACGGCGACCCTTGGGAGCAGGAGTCAGCACGGGGGGGGGGGGAGTAGCACGAGACGAGCTCCCTGTTCGGGAGGGGGTCTTCTTTTCACTTACTGTGGAAGAAGGAAGAACCCCGGGGTGATCGTCTGTCACGGCCACCCTGACGCCGTCAAGGCCCTCCTGATAGAACACCCCGTCTTCAAATTCGATCGACGCCTCTGGGTCGTCATGATACCCCGGATCGCCTTGATGCGGCTTGAACTACGTCGGTATTTCCCCAAAGAGGAAGGGATGATGCAGCACAGCTACGGTAGGTATTTCCCTCAGTGATGAGACCAAGGTTATCGAACCAGTAGGAGAACCAAGCAACACTATGTAAATGGTACCTGCACACAAAGAACAAATACTTGCAACCCAACGTGTTAAAGGGGTTGTCAATCCCTTTCGGGTAACGGTGCCAGAAATTGTCACATGGACGGGAGAAAAATTATGATAGATTGGATAAACAGATCTCATGGGAACGCGAGATAAAATAAAGTGCAGCAAGGTATTTTTGGGTTTTTGGAAATATAGATCTGAAAATAAAAGATGCAAATAAATAAAAAGGCAAATAGCAATATAGATCTGAAAGTATATGATGGGAAAATAGACCCGGGGGCCGTAGATTTCACTAGTGGCTTCTCTCGAGAAAATAACATATGGTGGGTAAACAAATTACTGTTGGGCAATTGATAGAACTTCAAATAATTATGACGATATCCAGGCAATGATCATTATATAGGCATCACGTCCAAGATTAGTAGACCGACTCTTGCCTGCATCTACTACTATTACTCCACACATCGACCGCTATCCAGCATACATCTAGTGTATTAAGTTCATGAAGAAACGGAGTAATACAATAAGAACGATGACATGATGTAGACAAGATCTATTCATGTAGGAATAGACCCCATCTTGTTATCCTTAATAGCAACGATACATACGTGTCATTTCCCCTTCTGTCACTGGGATTGAGCATCGTAAGATCGAACCCATCACAAAGCACCTCTTCCCATGGCAAGAAAAAACGATCTAGTCGGCCTAACTAAACCAAAGATTCGAAGAAGAAATACGAGGCTATAAGTAATCATACATATAAGAGATCAAAAGACTCAAATAACTTTCATGGATAAAAACATAGATCTGGTCATAAACTCAAAGTTCATCGGATCCCAATAAACACACCGCAAAAAGAGTTACATCAAATAGATCTCCAAAAGACCATTGTATTGAATATCAAAAGAGAGAGAGGAAGCCATCTAGCTACTAACTACGGACCCGTAGGTCTACAATGAACTACTCACGCATCATCAGAGAGGCACCAATGAGGATGATGAACCCCTCCGTGATGGTGTCTAGATTGGATCTGTGGTTTCTGGAACTTGCGGTGGCTGGAATTGTGTTTTGTCGACTCCCCTAGGGTTTCTGGAATTTTGGGGTATTTATAGAGAAAAGAGGCGGTGCGGGAGGCCACCGAGGTGGGCACAACCCACCAGGGCGCGCCTAGGCTCCCAGGCGCGCCCAGGTGGGTTGTGCCCCCCTCGGGGCACCCCTCTGGTACTTCCTTGGCCCAACTTGTGTCTTCGGGTCCAGAAAAAATCACCAAAAAGTTTCGCTGCGTTTGGACTCCGTTTGGTATTGATTTTCTGCGAAGTAAAAAACAAGCAAAAAACAGTAACTGGCACTGGGCACTATGTCAATAGGTTAGTCCCAAAAAATGATATAAAGTTGCTATAAAATGATTGTAAAACATCCAAGATTGATAATATAATAGCATGGAACAATAAAAAATTATAGATATGTTGGAGACGTATCACGCCTTCGCGAGAATGATTCTCTGGTTGAGGAGGAGGGCAACTGATGGACGCAACTTGACGCCTCTATCCCTGTTCAAGTGGCGATCAGTGAGAATTCGATGATATGTGGGCTCAAAATAATGGATTGTGGCTTACCCAGTCCGCCGGATTGTATCCGGAGTAGCCTTCTTGAATACTCATGCGAGCAAACTCAGCTTCGTCCCCCTTGAAGAGGTCGGCCAGTATTTTATACAGGGCCGCCTTGTTGTCTGGCCCTTGCCGCTGGTGATGTGTCACATCGTTGGTCCCATTATAACACCATAAGGGGTGACCCTGCTGTTGGAGGGGTTGCACGCATCGGGTGATGGCGATGGCCATAACCTCGACCATGGTCAACTTGCTGCTGGTCAGTAGCCTAATCTTGGCTGACAGGGCCCACACTTCTTTGTTGTCCTTTTGGGAAGGACCCTTGGGCCGCCAGTTGTACCGCTTTATAGGTGGGTCATTCGAATATTCTGGTAGCCCTTGCTGAATTGGATCGGTAAGGGGAACGTCTTCAATGTAAAACCACTCTGAAGTCCATCCTTCGTGATCTTTCTGTGGGGTCCCAATTGGGTACCCCGTCCCAGCTATTCGCCATACCTCAGCACCTCCTACCTCAAATATAGATCCCTCCCGGAGGCGAGGGACAAGACAAAAGTACTTCCTCCACAAGTCAAAGTGGGGCTCGCAACATAGAAATATCTCGCACAAGGCCACGAAGCCAGAAATGTGCAATAGGACCCTAGGGTGAGGTTGTGGATCTGGATCCCATAGAACTCTAGTAGACCCCGTAGAAAGGGATGGATAGGGAAACCCAAACCTCTCAGAAGGAAGGGTACGAGACATACTCTCTCCTCCTTGCTTGGGGCGGGGAAGTTCTCGGCAAGGGCACGACCATCGATGGAGATGAGACCGGCGCGGACTGGGACCAGATCGACCAAAGGAAGGAAGCGTTGTGTCTGCAAGCGACTTAGCTGGATGCGCGAGACTGAAAAACTTGACCAATCGCCTGGGAGCGGGCCGTGGGGCGCGAGGATGAACCTGAGATGTCGGCCATGGCGTCGGAAGATTGCTTCGATGATGTTCTTGGAGAAAGGGGGGAGGATAACTGTTCTAAACACCTTTGGATCTATAAAAAAGCATCTTATCGTGAAGCCGAAAGGACGGGTGCGTGGAACGGCGGCATTGGGCCGCGCGCTCTCTGAAAAGCGTGTAAGGTCCTTACCCCGAGGAACGATATTGAACTTCGGTGGTCCCACCTCAGTTTTGAGATGTATTCGGATCTTAGAATCCTGAGACAGTTCGGGCCTGAGTATATTAGATCGGGTTCCGGATCATATTCGGCGGAATTTGCACGGCTTCAAATGGAATGGAGGAACCCGTCTTGCAAGCCGGTGATGTGAAGATTCCAGAAGATTATCCTCGGCGTTGGAGGCAAGTTCGGGGGCTACTGAGGGAGTCATGGACTAAGGGGTCCTCGGGGCGACGGCCCATTGTGCATGGGCCGGACTGGTGGAGCCATGTGGTTACCAGAGACCTATGAAGCCATGGTGTGCCCTCCAAGTCAAGGGTGGACGAGATCTCTTTCCCTCTTGTTGTAATCTATCTTCGGTAACCCTATCCCTATCGGTGTCTATATAAACCGAGGGTTGTAGTCATTAGGGCCAGGGTTATCTTCATCCCCCCGTAGCCTAGGGTTTAGCTCATACTGATCTCGAGGTAGATCTACTCTGTAAACCATGATATACAATCAAGCAGGACGTAGGGTATTACCTCTTCGAGAGGGCCCGAACCTGGGTAAACACTTTGTTCGTCGTCCCTTGTTACCCATCGATCCTAGATCCACAGCTCGGGACCCCCTACCCCGAGGTTTGCCAGTTTTGACACCAATAGTACGGGTTGCGACTTGGCGCATATCTGATTGTTCCCTGCTGAAGAGCAGGTGGACGAGCCGCCAGCGGACATGGTTGCTGCGGCCGGAGCTTCTGATGCTAGGCAGAGTAACTAGAGAAGAGGAGAAGTGAACATTGGATATGTCAGTTTCATTACTTGCAGAGTAGCATAGCACTATATATAGTCATAGTCTAGGTTTGATTTCGAACCAGCTACAGGAGCAAGTCTCTCTTTTTTCTAAAACTCTACAACGTCTCTTTACTGGTACACTAGCTTGTTATGTAAGCCTTCTCAAGTCTTTGATTTTTGGGAATGTTATGTGGCGAACGTTCCCTGGGAGGAGGACGGCAAACGAACGCATTTTCCTGGCAGTTTTAGTTGAGACGCAAGATCAAACGGTGGCAGTTTCGGGAATGTTATCTGGCGAACAAGCCCAGTTTTTCTTTTCTTCCTATAAAAAAGTATGCTACATGGTGTCGGCTTAGTCAACAAAAGATTGTGCCAACCTTGACCGTTGGATTGACATTCAACGTCTATCGTGTTTCTTCAGTGTCTTCTTCCTCCAGCCGCCAAAGCCAAAACAATGTCGGCGGGACCGCCTGCTCCTATCTCCCACGGCTGGCTGTGCTGCCGCGCACGCATCACGGCCACATCGCACTCTAAAACTCTACGCATCTTCCCTGGCTCCTGTTCGTTCCGGTCTGAGGCCTCACCATCGTCCTCCGCCTTGGTTCGCTCGCCGCGGCACCGCCGTCCGGTGTTGTCAACATGGTCAACAACCGAGAGGAATAAGGAGATAACTGTACATGGTGAGGATGACAGTAGGGACCCACCAGGATCATGGTAGTAGGCAAGCAAGTGCCTCCTTTATTACAAGAAAAAAAATGGTTCCTCCTGATGGTTTCCTAACATTTGGGTCGCACGCCACTATCAACGTAGTCAATAAGCGAGGTAACTGCACAAGGAGTGGCTGACACCCGAGAACCAGCAGCTCGCGCAGTATTATTTTTTTGTTTTCGGGACGGAGCAGGGTATCAACCGTGGCCCGTCTAGCCCAGACTTTTATTTCATATATGTTTACCACATGACCAGCCCAGTTTTGTTTTTTCTTTCTGAAAATGGCTAGCCCAACTATTTTGTTTTTTGCAGAATAACCAACGGAGGCCTACTTGATTTTCTACGCCCTGCTGGGCCTGAAATATTTCAAGACGAGAAGGGATGCATTCGGCTTGCCCAGAAAATGGGCTATAAGTAATAAGAAATGGGTTGTAAAATGAAAAATACAGCAAACAGGCAATTAGTTCCAAATTACTTTTTTCTTTTCGATTTTGATATTTTAAATTTATTGTTTTTGTGCGGGTAAAATTTCATTGGATTTTACATTAAGGTATGTTTATTTTTTAAATTAATTTTAATCTGGCTAGAAATTTCGGGCTGTATGCTGTTTGGGACAGATTTGGAGGCTGACTTGTGGGTCTACAAGGTTGACGTGTACGAAAGGCTTTGTCAACTTAGTCCACAAATGATTCTAGTAGCAGTGACCATTGGATTGTTAATCCAACGACCGTGCTGCTTCTTCAACCTCTGGTCTTCTTGCTCCAGCCGCCCAAACCAGCGCCGGCCGTACTGCCTGCTCATGCCTCCCGTGTCCGGCTGTGCTGCCGCGCAGGCCTAACCGCCCCCACACCACTCCCATCGCTGGCCTGGCCATCCCTGTACTGACCCAGACCTCCTGTTATTCTCCGGCGACAGCAGACGAACCAGTAAACCCTCGTACTCCCCTCCATGTGGGAAACAAGTGCCGAGTCTTCTCCGACTCTGGGTCGTTCCCTTCCTAGGCCTTGTCGTCGTCCACCACCCTGGTGCTCTCAGCGCGGCGTGGTCAAACATGGAGAGGATGACAGCTGGGTCCACGGCCGCACGCAAGGAAGTGCCTCCTTATTACACGCAAAATAATGATTCCTCCACCTGACAGCAGGGACCCACCGGAAGCGCCTCTGTATTTCACGAAAAAAGTTCCTCCCGCTGACAGCTCGGACCCACCAGCTATATCTTCGCACGCAAGGAAGTGCCTCCTTATTACGCACAAAAAAATGATTAGCCCCGCTGCTAGGTGGGACCCACCATATTTGGAGGCTGACTTGAGGGCCTACTAAGTTGACCCGGACGCAGGGTTTTGTCAACTTAGTCAATATAAACAATTCTAGCTGCGGTGACCGTACGATGTCCATCCAACGGCCGTCGTGCTTCTTCAACCTCTGGTCTTCTTGCTCCAGCCGCCCAAACCATCGCGGGCCGTGCCGCCTGCTCCTGCCTCCCGTGGCCGGCTGTGCTGCCGCGCAGGCCTCACCGCCCCTCCTACTCCAACCGCTGGCCAGGCCATCCCTCTACTCACCCACAACCCCTATTATTCTGCGGCGCCGGCAGCCTCACACCGCAGCCGAACCAGTCAACCCTCGTACTCCCCTCCGCGTGGGCATGCACTACCGCGTCTTCCCCGGCTCCGCGTCTTCCCCTTCCTAGACCTCGCCGTCGTCCACTGCCTTGGTGCTCTCGGCGCGGCGTGGTCAATGTGGTCAAGGAACGACTTCCATCAGAAGAGGACTGTACGTGGAGAGGCTGACAGCTGGGTCCACGGCCGCAGCAAGTAAGTGCCTCCTTATTACGCGTAAAATAATTATTCCTCCACCTGACAGCGGGGACCCACAGGAAGGGCCTCTGTCTTTTGCGAAAAAAATGTTTCCCCCTGACAGCTGGGACCCACCAGTTATATCTTCGCACGCAAGGAAGTGCCTCCTTATCCTCCCTGACAGCTGGGACCCACCCGGTCGAACCGTACGTAGGGTTGTCTGTCTGGTCGTGAACGTGTACGTGCATACTGGTCGATCGGTCTCTCTGCAATGATGAACCGTGGCCGAGCAAGCAGCGACACGTGTAATAGTAGTGCCCCCGACGTAGCAGTTCAGGCAGTCCAGTCAAAACCGTGTACACGTACATACAGCCAGATGCCAAAAAATACGGCCACATACGTACATACGGGCGGGGTCTCGAACGCCTACTCGCGCATACGTACGGCCAGAGCTCGTGTACATGGAGAGGCAACGGACGGCAGCAACGGCGTCCTGTTCATCAGCAGCCAACCGGCTGGGTCGGAACGGAGAAACAACGTCCTGTTCATCGGGAGGCAACAGACTGGGTCGGAATGCGTCGTGTTCAACGGGGGCCAACTGGCTTGGACGGAACAGCCGGAACGGGGTCTGGCGTACCGCAAAACGGAGGAAAACGGCCTTCTGTTCGGCCGCGTACGGTCGAAACGGGGTCCTGTTCATCGGGAAGGGTCTGGCGTACCGCAGAACGAAGGAAACGGCCTTCTGTTCGAGTGCCTACGGTCGAAACGGGGTGCTGTTGATCGGGGGGGGTGTGGCGTACCGCAAAACAGAGGAAACGGATTTCTGTTGGAGCGCCTATGGTGAAACGGGGTCCTGTTCATCCACCGTCTACTGCCTCGCTCCAGCCTCCACGGGCTACTGTTCATCCACCGTCGACCTCCTCCAGCCTCCACCACCAACTGTTCATCCAGCCTCCACCGGTTACTGTTCATAGAGCTTCCACGGGGTCATGTTCATCCACCCCGAACCGGCTGGGGTGCGGCGGCCTCCTCGGGGTCCTGTTCACCTAGCGGCAACGGCCTACTACCACAGGGTCCTGTTCATCCAACCCCCAACGGGAACTGTTCATCCACAGCCAACCAACCGGCTCGACTCACCACGTCTCGACTCGTTCTATGTACCGCGCGCACGGTAGCAACGGTCACTGTTCATCGAGAGGCAACCAACACCAGCTGGCTACGTCTCGCACGGGGGCTCGATCGGCTTCAGTAAGCAGCAGCAGTGATCGATCGCTCAGTTCAATTAGAAGCAGCAGCAAAGGAATTGCTCGGGTTCAGTCAGCAGCGAATGAATCGCTCGGGTTCACTTAACAGCCACGGGATCGATCGCTCGGGTTCAGTAACGTAGCTAGCAGTGCGATCGCTCGGGTTCAGTTAGAGCCCAATGCCACGCACACACGCGCGTACGTGTACAAGAGAAACACGCAAACCTCCGTGCATCGCTTGGCCCCGACCACCCACCGTAACCGGGAACTCCTCGAAATTTTCCTCGCCCTCGCTTCTACCATATTTTTTTCCGTCATGGACGGCCCAAAGAATGTCATGCAGGTGCGTCCGCGGCCCGCCCAGGATGAAAAGCCCATTTTCTGTCATGATTTTTTGTCATAGAAGTAGGAGCCCACCACATCTATGATGATACGTGCTTTTGTCACAATTATCGTCATAGAAGTGTCATAAGCATGACAGAAAAAAAAATTGTTCGGCCCAAAATGTCACGGATGTGTCTTTTTTTTTGTAGTGTTAGCACGGGCAAGTTCCATTCCAACGGCATGGACCGAGTCAAACTTGGCTAGTGGTTTCGATCCCTCGCCCTAGATCAGCTCGAGGAGCTCAGTTTTAATGATGGGCATATGCGCTCGCCGCCAACATCCGCGCTCCGCCTCGCACCCATGCTGCGCCTCACCAAGTTCATGAACTGCCATTGCCCCCCCCCCCTAACGACGCGCCCGCTTTTTTTCTACCACGACTGAAGCACCTCAGGTTTGTCGCCGTCTGCATCCCAAAGGAAGACATGGAGTGCCTGCTCCGCGGCTATACTGCACTCGAGTACTTTCGTCTCCAGGCGATCAATGGGTTGAGTAGCTTTCACATCACCCCCATGACTCTCTGGACTATTTATGTGTGTTGCTGGTGCTGCAACAAGAGATCACAAAAGATGTACCACAATATGGTCACTGAGGACACACCTTCACTTGAGAGATTACTTATAGTTGATCAACAAGGTCCAACCAGAATCAATGTGATTTCTGCGCCGAAATTGACAGTTGTGGGCTACTCATCTGTCAAATACTCCGAACTTGTTATTGGGTCCACACCCGTTCAGGTACAATAGTCGTCTTCTACCTCTCCTTTTAGAAATTAACATTATTTCTAATTTTGAAGATGTATGTTCGTCTGCCGAATCGAAGATGGCATGTTAGTACAACAGTCGTCTTCAGGCACGTTAGTGCCAGAATCAAATGCCCATGTTAATCATGTCAGATTAAAGATGGCACGTTAGTGCATTTTACAAATCCTGCAAACCAAATAGGCATGTAGTAGTGTTCAAAACTGCATGTAGGCACTAATATGTTCTCTTATTTTGCAGATAACATTAGTCTCGGTGGTGGATAATGTGATACAATATAACAATCACATCGAATGCCTAGATCTGCATCTCTCAGAAATCACTTTGAACTCCTACCGAGGGACCTTACCGGAGATTATATTCGCCAGGTTCTTTGTTGTCAGAGTAAGGGTGCTGAAGGTAATGAGGTTTGCCCTACATTTATTTCGCAAAAATGAATGGTTTGTTGATCAGCGCCGGCGGCTGCGGCAGAATGGAAAAGGCTCCGAAAAAGCTGAATTTTCATTTTGGAATTTTAAGTGATAGAGTAATCGGAAGTCATTGCGTCAACCCCGTACATGACTTCTCAGTGGCTGATCCCTTTGCAAAAATGATGAGGTTTCGAAAGTAGCCTTACAAGTGGTAATATTAGTTTGAACCTCTCTTATATCCATGTTCAGCTAATCAGCACGGGCGTTTGCAGCTGAATGAGCTGAATTTCATTTCTAATATCAGTTTGAACCTTATAATCTTCGAATTTGAGCCATATAACTCTGCAATTTGAACCTTGTAATATTTCAGGCTTTTGTGGTACAATCGTTGAAATAGCATCGTATGAGACTCTTATATTGGTAGTACTATTTTGACCTTAATATGCAATGGACTTAGATTTTATGAACCATTCTCGAATGTGTTTCCCTTGTCGATCTCATCGCAAACGATCTTTATAGCTAACTCGATTGCGATCTTCGACATTATTGCACATAGTTGGTTTCTTCAACCTGTGCCCTGTAGAGCGCAGAATTAATAATCGCACTCGAGTGTCCATCATCACCCTTATGTGTAACTTTGATCTCATCACCCACGGTTAAACTTACGATCGAAGTTATTCCACACACTTCATTTTTGCAAAGCTTTTTGCCAATAAACGCCCACGATTTGCCCCTCTTCTAGCCGACGCGTGGCCAAACTAGTCGGGCGGGAAGCTTGCGCGGTAAACAGCGCGGTTGCGCGGGAACATGCTCACCAACGATACATTTGGCGCCTCATCGAGCCCACGCGTGGTCAAACGAAACACGTGTGGGGTGCTCAAGCGTGCACTGGAATTCTCCGCTATGAACGCGGTGACAAGACATCACGATTATAGGCCGGTCGGCCCCTATTTATTACAGCGGCCATTTTACCCTTGTGTCTCTTCAACCTTTCGATCGCGCCCCAGTATTGCAAGAAGTACACCCACCACGACAAATTCTTAGAGGGTATCCTGCGCGGCTCCAATGATGCTTCGAGCGGCTGCCGACGACGAGTAGCAGTTCCCAATGCATGTCATGGTGGACACCCGCAGAAGGTTCACGGAGCTCTCGGTGGTGTACATCAACAACCCGGTCTGGGTGGAGCACTCCATCCACATCATGGAACTGTTGCTTGTTGAGGAGAAGTATAAGGTGGTCGGATTCGACCTCGAGTACACCCGCGCTCGTGCCGGGTCTCGTCCCAAGGTCGCTGTTGCCCAGATGTGCGTGCACAATCACGTCCTCGTCTACCACTACTGCCTGGCCACAAGGTAATGCGAGCGTTTCGCCAGGTTTGTCAACAGCCCCCACTACATGTTCGCTATGGTGGACATCACCAACGATGTAAATGTGCTCAAGAATTCAGACATCGCCTGCCAGAATCTTGTCGACATCCAGGGCCAATACAAGATCTGAGGCAGCAAGAAGCATGAGAAGGACTCACTGGTTCACCTCGCCGAGGCCATCATCGACCCCTACTACAGAGACATGAAGAATTTATGTAACAAGGACAAGCGTGCCTGGCACTCAGCCTGGATGGAGAAACTCGACAAAGCTCACGTCATGTACGCGACCAAGGAGGCGTACACGAGCTACGAGATGCACAGGCGGATCGTTGACATGAGGAAGTGCCTCCTTCCCTAAAAGGGTCAGGAATCCAGCCGGAAGCAGAGCAATGGCAAGCGTCGTCACAACAAGATGTAGATGATTAGATGCTCGTTTCTCCTAGTTTAGTATGCATGTAATTGCTTACTTTGGTGTGTGAAAATGTTATGTGTGTAGTCACTTATATAATTGTATGCTTAATTTGGTTATGCAATGTTATTCTTATAAGTATATATGTTGATGTTCTGTAGACAGAGTATAGATATTGTGCGGACTGAGCAAATCACATCGCACACGGACTAAACAATGGAACTCGTCGGTGATTATTTCATCAATCGCTCACAATTGTATACCAGCAATCGTTTGCTCACAACACACGCGGCTTGTTAACAGGAACCGGCTATGTTGTTATCGATCTTCCCACACATTTCCGATCACTGATCTGTTTGCCGCGTATCACACACATCTTGTTAAGTTAAACCGTTTCTGTGTTGTCTAATTGCAAATAGTAGTGGTTACACGAGAACCCCACTGTGTGTGCCTCTCTCACTGACTCGCCCCGCTCCCCCAACCCCAAGATGCCCAATCCTCTCCTGCTGCTCCTCCTCCTCGTCCTCCGCGCAGTCCCCAGAGACGCCGCCGCCGATTCGGCAGACCCCTGCGCGGGCCGCAGGATCCACATCCGGGACTTGCCTCCTCGCTTCAACACGCACCTCCTCCGCCACTGCGACGCCGCCTTCCCGCTCGCCGACCCGTCCTCGTCGGCCACCTCCGCGCCGACCTGCGATTCGCTCGCCAATCACGGGCTCGGCCCGCGCACCCACGCCCGCAGCCGCTCTTGGTACCGCACCGACGCGCGCCTCCTCGAGCCCTTCTTCCACCGCCGACTCGTCGAGCGCCGCTGCCTCGTCGCCGACCCGACCCTCGCCGACGCCGTCTTCCTCCCGTACTACGCGGCGCTCGACTCTATCCCCTACGTCCTCGACCCCTCGCTCCTCAACTCCTCCGCGCTTCACGGCGCGTCCCTTGCCCAGTTCCTGGCGCGCGACCGGCCCCAGATCCTGGCGCGTCGGCATGGGCACGACCATTTCATGGTCCTCGGCGGGTCCGCGTGGGACCACTCGCAGCCGCCGCGTGCGGAGCCCCGGCTGCTGGGCAGCACGTCGCTGGTCAGGCTGCCGGAGTTCGAGAACTTCACGTTCCTGGCGCTCGAGTCGCGCTCGTGGCCGTGGCAGGAGCACGCGATCCCGCACCCGACGTCTTTCCACCCGGCCTCGCTCCCCCGGCTGGAGGCCTGGCTTGCGCGCGCGCGGCGCTCCCGCCGCACCACGCTGATGCTCTTCGCCGGCGGCGTCTCGCGCCCGTCCAGGCCCAACATCCGGGGCTCCATCCTCGCTGAGTGCGCGAACCGCACGGACGCGTGCGTCGTCGTGGACTGCTCGGCCGGCAAGTGCTCCCACGACCCCGTCCGGTACATGCGCCCAATGCTGGGTGCCAAGTTCTGCCTGGAGCCGCCGGGGGACACGCCGACGCGGCGGTCCACGTTCGACGCCATACTCGCCGGGTGCGTGCCGGTGTTCTTCGAGGACGCCGCTGCGAGGCGGCAGTACGGCTGGCACCTCCCCCCCGGGCGGTACGACGAGTTCTCCGTGCACATACAGAAGGAGACGGTGGTGCTCGGGGGCGTCAAGATCGCCGAGACGCTGGCGGCCGTGCCCGACGCGGAGGTGCGGAGGATGCGGGAGCGCGCGCTGGAGATGGCGCCCAGGGTGTTGTACCGGGGACACGGGAGCACCGCGGAGCTGAGGGAGGCGGGCAAGGACGCGGTCGACCTCGCGGTGGACGGCGCGCTCCGGAGGATACGCAGGCGGGCTCGCGCGCTGGAGGAAGGCCAGCCGCAGAGGATATACGCGCAGGAGGACGACAGTGTCGACGCGTAGGACTACGAAATGAAATGCTCTTGAAGACATTCTCTTGGTCTGGATTTGGGCATTTTTATATCGTGCAGTCCGCAGTTTACCTGCATCTTTCGCTTTGAAGAGGGTACATTTGCTATGTCATCCACGAGATTTGTTCTTGTAAATGTGGGCAAGTCATTTGCATTTTCAAGTGTTGCTATAGAACTAGACTACTCGACGCAGTGGCTAGAAGGAGAATAGGATGGTTCAAGTCTGTATTTTCATGGTTTAATGCAAACTGGTTGTGATCACATAATACTTCTTTTTGCAGGATAATAGTAGGTACTTATTCCTCAAAAATAGTGTTACTGATAATACAATTTCTTTGATGCTGTCCGGAAGACGGTGCAATCAGCACGGTGCTACCTCTAGATCTCCCTGCTATTGGACCTTACGAGGTAGCAATTGACATAAGTATTCATATAAGCCTGGGATATATTTTATGTCTTTCTACGTGATTCACATAACAAGTCAAGCAACTGTGCATATTACTCTTTCTTAAATTCTGAGAAGTATTTTCCACTGCAACTGAATAAGATCATGTCATTGGTTTTTCGGTTAGAGTTAGGGCAACTCCAACGGGCCGACGCAAACAGACGTGTTTTTTGTCCGCTTTTCGTCCGTTAGGATCGGCTGGAGGTGTGCTGTTCGGCCGTGTCCGCTCAAATATGCCCGATGCACCCAACAGGCCGACACCTTTTCGTCCGCTCATCCGAAGCAAATTTAATCTAAAATGGGCCAGGTCGACCACTAGGATGTCTCTCGGCCGCTTCCTTTGCGCCCGGTGGATGACCCGCCGACCACAGGTGTGGCGTTGAGGTCGATGGCCATGGCCGTGGGGGTGGTCGGCGCGATCACGCTCCCTTCCGGCAAGTAGTCCCCGGGCAAGGTGGAGAAGCGGGACGTGGCCGGCTCGTGCGGCGGAGGAAAGACGCGTGTCTGCGGCATGGTAGATGAACGCGGCGACTCCGACAGGGGTGGACAGGCAGCCGGTGAGCCCGTGCTCGCCGCGACCATGGCGGGGCGACAAGAATGGCCGACTCCGTGCGAGGAACCCTAGCATGGCGAGCGCCCGCTGCGTGGCCTTGGTGAGAAGAACCTCATTCTCCTTAATGGCGGCCTCTTGTTGAGCGGTGGCGGCAAGGGCAGCCGCGACTTCCTTCTCTTTTTCTCCGTCTGGACCCTCCTCCGGCCAGCCCTCTTCTCGGACTGGATGGCCTTATGCGCCGGCATCAACTCCTTCTTGGGCACGGGGTGGACGGCCTCGCCGTCGCCCATGGCGGAGGAGAGAGCGGCGACGGCGGCGGGGTTTGGCGCGTCGGCCATGGTGAGTGGGCGGGAAGTTTTGAGGAGAGAGGGGGAAAATGGGGTGGATGTGCCATCGACGGGTGGGCCATGGGGAGGATAAGGGCGGACGACGCACGTGTCCGCGCTGACGCAAACTCGACCCAAATTTGGATTGGAAATGGGTTGCGAACGGACGAAAAATGGATGCGCGTCTGTTTGCGTCGGCGCGTCTGGCCGTTGTTTGTCCGTTTCGATCCAAACGTAGCGGCGCGGACAAAACGCGTCGGCGCATTGGAGTTGTCCATTCTCGTCATGGGAAAGACCGTACCTGGTACTATACTAGTAGAACGCCCGTGCGTTGCCACGGGCCTTCTGTTGTATATATAAAACTGAGTGAATTTTCACCCTTTTCCAACGACATCCACCTCAACACCTTTGTCGATGAATTCTGTTTAAACATCGACATAATCCATTTCCAATCTCTCTCATGCTATGCAAAAATAAATATATATAGAAACACACATTTTGTGTTATCATGCGCAATAAATATATAAAGAATATTTGTTTTTATGCATCTCTTCTGATTGTTAAAACTCAACGTTTTTTCAGTCCGGTCCTTCATAAAGCTTTGTCAATCGATATTTTCAAAGCACCATCAGAAGCCATATATATATATATATATATATATAACTTTTTAGGGTATCTGATATTTTTCACTATATAAAAGTATGCGACTTCTGTAACAAACAACCGCTTTCCCTAAAAAGGCACCGCTCCTTTTTTTTCTTATTAAAAAAACAATTCACTCTCTCATTCTCTCACCTCATGGCACAGCACTCACACTCACATCTCATCCTTCGGCCTGCTCTCCTTGCTAACACTGTCGGCATCAAATCACACCACGGTGTTCAACCCGCACCTTCCTCTCAGCGTTGGTTCCCCTTCCCTCCATGGCGTCGCCCTCCCCCTCCTCTCCCATCTACAACATCCTGAGCTGATTCCAAGTGCCAAGGAATGCACAACGTCTTCTTATACCTTATACACATCACACTTTATTCTTCTTGATCAGCTTCTTCTTTTGCTCTCGTCGTGACCATCCCTCACATTCTTGTCAAGCAGCTCGATACAATTGTGTTGTTCTTGTCTCAAGCAGGTTTCGATGCAATTATGTTGTTCCTCTCTCGAGCAGATTTTGATGCTCTAACAACAGCCTTGCAAGCTTGCCAGTCGTTGTTGTTGTTGGTGGTGGTGGTGGTGGTGACGTGATGACGTCGAGGAGGGCCAAGAGGTCTCTGATGCCGCCATGACTTCTGTAACCTCCATGGCTTCTGTATTCGATGATCTGCATAAATGATGCGGTAGAACGACAAGTTCAGACTACCTCCTTGAAAGCCAACTGTTAATTGGAGGAGCCAAAGGTCATGGGTATTGTCATGCACCAGTTTTGATGTTGGCTCTTGAACAACCTAATCACAAGGAAGCATGGAACAACAACATGATAAAAGAAAACGCCATGGCTATGTTCATCTAGTCAGACAGTTTTCAATTAAGTCAAATATAAAGAACCAGGCCTTTGCTCATATACATCCGAACAATATGTAAAAGCGATGGCCAGTATTACAAAGAAAACAAAGAAGCTGCAACATTGTAAAATAGATGAAGTTGTTAGGAATATGCAACTTGTATTCCCATGGGGCCATGGGCCAGTATATATACATGTACAGGTGCAGGAAATATACAGAAAACCCCTTATACAATAAGGTAAAGACGAAAGGCTACATGGCTATATATACTACTCTAACACCCCCCTCAAACTCATGGTGGATGAACAACACTGAGTTTGGAGAGATAGAAGCCATGTTGTGCTCTAGTCTGGGCCTTCGTAAAGAAATCCGCCAACTGTAACTCGGAAGGCACATACTGAAGAGCAATAACCTGATCCTGCACACCAACGCGCACATAAAAAGCATCAACACCAATATGCTTGGTGAGCTCATGCTTTACAGGGTCGCGCGCAATGCTAATAGTACCTGTACTGTCAGACAATAGCAGAGTAGGTGTAGTGACAGCAACACCAAAATCCTGAAGTAACCACCGTAAACAAGTCACCTCTGCCGTCAAAAGAGCCATAGCTCGCAACTCAGCCTCTGCACTCGAACGGGAAACTGCGGTCTGTTTCTTCGTTTTCCAGGCAATGAGAGAACCACCAAGGAAAACACAGTAAGCAGAAAGTGAATGGCGATCTGAGGGATCACTAGCCCACGTAGCATCCGAAAAGGCCTGAAGCTGTAATTAACTGGAGCGAGGAAAGAACAGACGGTGAGAAATTGTGCCACGAAGATATCGGAGAACACGAAGAAGGTGACTGTAGTAAACCGAAGTGGGACCAGAGACAAACCGACTCAAAATATGGACTGGATAAGAGATATCCGGATGAGTGACAGCTAGATAGACAAGACTCCCAACAAGATGACGATAATGCGTCGGATTAGACAAGGGGTCACCATCAGTATCATGAAGATGAACATTGAGCTCCATGGGAGTCTCAACAATGCGCTCATCAGTAAGCGCGACACGAGCAAGAAGATTCTGGATATACTTTTCCTGGAAAATAAAAAAGCCATCAGAGGTAGAAGAGACTTCTATCCCAAGAAAGTATCGAAGAGGACCAAGATCACACATAAGAAACTGCCCAACAAAGGCAATATACTCGGGGTCGTCGCCAGTGATGATCATGCACTGGTACATCGAGGTGCTATATAAATGGTTTTTAACCCCTTTCCGCGACGGCGTTCTGAACCGTCGCCAAGTGAGTGACTGTGATATGGGGGGTCCTTCCCACACGACCCGGAAACCGTCGGGGATAGGCCCTCCTGGCACACACGCTCGGCAAAATGAGGTCGTGTGCGACGAGCGAGCGATCAAATACGGTTACATGTACAGTTGTGCTAAAAAAATATAATTATATAGGCCAAATCGTTTCCGATCGTAAGTACATCCCACACAGTTAGTCCCGGCTAAACGTTTCCGCTCGTATGTACATTCCACACAGTCAATCCAAAGAATACGTTTTCCATTAGTATGTACATCCCACACAGTTAATCCAAGAAGTACGTTTCCGTTCGTATATACATCCCACACAGTCACTCCAAGGAAAACGTTTCCGTTCGCAGGTACATCACACACAATTTTCCCCATTAAATCATTTGTGATAGCGTTGCCATTGCAGACGATATTAACAATTTTATCGTTTACGTTATTGAATGCATCATACACGGTGCGTAGAAGAAACTGTGTGGCATAGGTTGTCCATCACACACACTTTTTATGTGATAAACGTTTACGCAAGGTGGCCTAACACAAACAGTTTTCAAGAGGATGTCGTGTGTGATTGTTCATTGATCCAACACGTTTTATTCCTAGAAACTATGTGCATTGTCTGAGGTCATCGCCCACGGTGTTTTCTCAATAACCGTTTGCAATAGAAAAACCCAATTAGCAGGCTAATTGTCCTATTATTAATAATCCATTTATTAATCTAATTGATATTTCATATTAAGCACACAATATATATTTCATTTTCATATTAAGGAATTAGGATTTCATAATTGAAATATATCAGAGTACAACACCATATAGCTTCAGTACTCAGCTACCCCATTACACAACTGCACCAGCACCAAGTTTCATATGCAACATCTATAACCTTTGGAGATTAGCATCATGTACGGTACATAGACAGATGAATCTCATCTGGAAAACTGCTGAAGCAGAAGGCGAATATTGAGTCTTCATTGATGTTGAATGTCTTTGCAACTTTAGGCCAGTGCCTGTGGATGAGTGACCATCCATCCTTCGTCCTCTTCAGGAACACTTCAATATTGAACCGTGGGTGTTGTATGAATACCTTCCTCGTCTCCTGACCATACAGGTGGTTTGAGAGGTAATCATCAGAGAACTGCTTTGGAATGGCCTAAAAAAATGGATGTGCATAAATATCTTCTCTATATTGGAAATGGGGCAAAGAAATTAAAAAGACAAGATATAACAGTTGGTACTAACCTTGTAGTGAACTGATGTCTTCTTCATTGTGCAGACAAAGATCTTGTTGTTTTTTGTCGCTAATTTCTTTATCCTAACAATCTTTCTGAGTTTCTTGACTTGACTGATATTCATGGACAACTCATTTGCATATATGCAAAAAGGGTCGAACAGTGGGTCAAAACCTCTGACAATAGGACCTACATGTGCAAGACCAAATTGTTAAAAGCCTAATATTTAAAAACACGAAGTGGAAAGGTGTGTTATTAATTGCAACAGGCCTAATATTTAAAAACAAGCAAACATAGTCATTCAAACTTGTATTGTGCTGGTCTAAGTACACTAGTTATTGGCCCTATTTGGATCAATGGGTTAGAGCTAGTTTGAGCTAGTTTGGGCTCAAATAGCCCTAAAGTATCCAAACATGAGGGCTAGTTTGAGCTAGTTGCGTCTAACCCACCCAAAACAACTATCCCACCCAAGAGGTGCTGATTGGGGCTAGTTCTCCTAGTGCATTTATTGTCAATCTAACACTGCCATCCAAACACCTCTTTGGCTAGAGTTAGTTCAGGGTTAGTCATTGTTGAGTATCATTGTTATTTAGGAAAAGTAGGATAGCGTAGGATTTATTCTACCTTGACTTGTACTCCAAGATGACCATGTACTCCTATATATATGCCCACGAGGCTCAAGCAATACAATCAACTATTCCACCAATCTCGCTCTCTCCCTTTTAACTGTCGTGAGCTAGAAACTAACTCTAACCACTAGCTAAGTTAGATTATCCAAACAGTGCCATTGTTAAATCAAATGGAAAGGCGTGTTAAATACTCCTTCCGGTCCATTTTACTCTGCATATAAGAATTGTCCGAAGTCAAACTTCATAAAGTTTGACCTTATCTATATGAAAAAATATCAACATCTACCATGCTAAAGTTATACAATATGAAAATTTAAGTCATGACACATGTACTGATATTGATTTCATATTGTGAATGTTGGTATTTTGTTCTATAAAGTTGGTCAAACTTTACGAGGCTTGACTTTAGACAAATCTTATATGCGAACTAAAAAGATTCGGATGGAGTACAACACGCTTAACAGCAACCAAATATAGTCATTCATAGAGCTATTGTTAAAATTGGTATTGATGAAATTGAACTGCACAGTTCATACTAGCACATATAGAACATCACACTCTTAATAGCTAAAATAAACAAGGCATACTACGAACAACCAAAGATGGCAATTGAAACTGGACATATGCTAACTACAAACAACCGAACAACCAAAAACCGTAGAAATGAACAAGGCGTAATGCAAACAACCAAATATAGCAATAAATATTGGACAGATTCTCACTACAAAAGGGGTTCGAGAAAACAAATCATGGGTTTCCTCACTTGTCACAGATTGGCTCCTCCTCGTGGTCGCCGTCGATGAGGTCTGACTTGCCAGCTAAGGATCCCAAGCCAGCGTCACAGAACGTGTCCTTCAGAAATGACAAAAGGGGCTCCATGGCGATGAAGGATGGCAAATTGTTCATAACGAGCCGCAGGAGATCAGCGGCAGGGCCATCGATTAGATCAACGGTTGTCGAACCCGAAGGGTTGGGGTGGGCAACTTAACCTGTGACATAGCCCGCGTCAAGCCGTCGGCGTCGACGGCCTCGATGTCGTAGCTGGCGACCGCGACATGCCAGAATACTTTAGCCCACTGATTGAAAGGCTCCATCCAGGTCCATTCATCGTCGTTAGCTTCCTCAGTGGCCACCTCACCGACGTCGGGTGAAGAGGCCACGGTAAAGCTCTTTTGGGCCATTCGCTCCTCGAGCTCCCCAGGAAGCGTAGGCGGGCTTAGGCTGCGATGCTCTGGAGTGGGGAAGGGGGTGGGGATGGGGATATGTGGAAAAGGTGGCGTTTCGCACACGTCATCTAAGAAACTTAGGGTGGCGAGGGTATGTATATCGGTGGTTAAACTGCACAGGCAGACCGACAGAGGTTGACGATGGAGGCGGCGCGATGGCGGCGACCTAGCTAGGTTTCGAGCGAGGGAGGGGTGGTGTGTATGTGTGTGAGCTGGGGATTTGGGGTGAGCGAAGGATTTGGGGGGTGTGTGTGGAGGGGGTCCAAGGTGGTTTTTGAGGAAATGCCGCGGGTACTAAATTTTTTACTAGGCGGGAGTAAAATGGCAGGGCTAACGAAAATTTCGATCAAGGGATCGAAGCAGAGCGGGGCGGGAGTAATGAAGATCATAGACGGTTAAAACATAATAGTCGTGTGCTATCAAAAAGAAAACCACTCCAGCCGAGCAGATATTTTTGAGATTGCGAGGGATGCAGGCGGGAGTAAAATGCCGGGGCTCCAGTTCAAAAAAAAATCCGGGGCTACTAAAAATTTGGATCAACTGATTGAAACAGAGCGGGAGTAACAGACATCGCACACGGTCCACACATACGAATCGTGTGCTATCAAACAGAAAAACCCTCTACGCGGGTAGATATTTTCGAGATTACGAGGCAGTAGATATTTTCGAGAGCGTGAGGCAAGCCTCGTGGAGCCCAATCTACTGTGCTGATGTGAGTGACTGCAGGGGCACGGGCGTGGCACACGGGTAGTCTGACCGAACCATGTCTGTTGCGTACTCGTGTGCTGTTTATAAATTTGGCAAAAAGAATAACGCGGGAAAGGGTCAGAACACGAACACACTTGCATGTGGACCAAATATATGTATGAAAAGGGTGGTTTGATGTTCGAATACCCAATGCACAACTTTGATGTGGCACCTGTCGCACAAAGCGCACAGTATTGCTAGTCAGCCACCCCCTACGAACCCCACTTGTTGTCAGTGGTAAGGGAATCCTAGCTACGAATGCATGCACCCAGATAGTTAGGTTTGAAATCTCACCCTACCGTAACACAAAACCTATAGGAGTCCATCATATATATGGTCAAACCTCCCCTTTCGCTTCCGGTCAAAGGTGGACCGTGTCCCGACCCACAAATGTGTGCTTGTGGCGGGAGATGGGTGAGACCACATACGAACCACCTGCGGGTGGCCCTATACTATATGTATGAAAATGGTGTGATGTGATATTTAACTATACCATTCACAACTTTGATGTGGCACGTGTGCCTCGCAAAATAACCGGACTTCCCCGACCCCACAGAGGTTGCGGGTAGTGCGAAGTACCCCCCCCCCCCCACACACACATGTCGGGGGGAGGGCATCTCAGCAAGACGTACTGTAACACGGACCAAACAGAATCCAACTTGATCGTACAACCTCTCTTGCTCGTTGTTGGTCAAAGTGATATGGACGTCCACACGGTCCCGCAAAATGGGCTAGCTTGTCGCCGATAAACTCGCGAGGGAGTACTGTCTGAAGACAAAACCCACTCTGTGCATGTGGCCCAATTATGTATATGGAAGTGGTGTGTGTGGTGTTTGAATATGCAATGCGCAAATTTGATGTGGCACCATGCTTTGGAACCATAAAATCCCCACACTGATCGAGGGTTCATGATGCGTAGCAAGCATGCGCTCAAACTTAATTAGGCCTAGAATGATCGACCTACTATACGGTAACACGAACCAAAGAAGAAGAATCCACCCTGGTAACCTTTCTCATCGTCAGTCGAAATGATGGACGTCCACGCGGGCCCACAAATATATATAGGCTTGCCGCCCATATATAACCAAGCGAGTGAGAGTGTGCAAAGATAACCATTGCATGCATGTGTCCCAAACATATTTATGGAGGTGTGTGATGCATGCATATGTGTTGAATTAATACCTAATGCACAACATTGATGTGGTGCATGCGTTCAAAATCGCACAGGTCCCCACACAGAGCAAAGGGTTCATGACGTGTCGTGTGCTCATCCCCCCCCCCCCTTCGATCCAGCGGGATGGATTCATGTGTATACATGCGCTATTATATACGTGATCTCACCTATATCGCGAGACAAGCAAAAAATTAATCCCCTCCTAAGTCAAAATAATTAACCTCTCTCGTTGTCGGTGAAAGTGATGGACCAAGCGGGCTGACAGATGGAAGCATCGCAGATAACCACGTGAGTTAGTGCCACAGGACAACCATCATCACTTCCATGTGTGCCAAAACATATACATGGAGAGGTGTGTGGTTGTGATGTTTTGAATACCTAATGCACAACCTTTGATGTGGCATTTGCCTCAAAAACCTCAAAGTCCCCACACAGAGTGAGGTTCATGTGTGACACCTAGTATATGTTGGTCCCATCTCCCCTTCGACACGTACTATATATACTCCTACCCTAACACAACCCTAAAAGAATTAATCCTCCTTTCGTCAAATGTGCCTCTCTCTCTCTCTCTCGTTGGGTCAAAGTGATGGAGGACGACCTCTCACGGGCCCACAGATGGAAGCGCCGCACACGAGTGACTTCCTATAGGGCAACCACCACCTGCATGGTATTGTGTGATGTTTGAATACCAATGCACAACTTTGATGTGGCACTTGCCTCGGGAACCGGAAAGTCCCCACATGGAGCGAGGTTATGACACACAGATATATATATATATATAGAGAGAGTATACATGTTGCCCCCTCTTTGACATGTACTACATACTCCTACCGTGCATATACGTAACACAAAAAAAAAAGAACCATCCTTGTTGGTCAAATTAACCTCTCTCTCGTTGTACGTTCAATTGATCGACGAAGACCTCACGGGCCCACGGAGAGTCATACGCGAGCGAGTGTCATAGGACAACCACCGCGTGCATGTTGTCTTGTGTTGTGTGATGTTTGAATACCTAATGCACAACTTTAACGTGGCACATGCTTCGCAAACCGGAAACACACTACACAGAGGCTCACGATGCGTAGTAGCTAGCCCCCTCACTTCGTGCCGGTGGGAGGGACTCATGTATACGCACGTGCCCGAACTTTGATATGGAATCTCACCACGATCCACACTGTAACACACATGCCAAGATGAATCCATCTTCGGTCCGATGCCTCTCGTTGTCGGTGGAAACTGAAAACCTTTGCGGGCTAACGAATGGGCACGTCGCTGCTAACCGCATAAGGGAGTGTCCGAGAGGACCACCAATGCATGCATGTGGCCCGAACTTGTATGTATGCAAGGGTTGTGTAATGCTTTAAATAACCAAGTCACGACTTTGATGTGGCATATATACATGACTCACAAAATGATCAATAATCCCACTTCACGGAGGCTCGCGACTAGTAGTGTACACATGGACACCCCCCCTCCCACACCCAGACACATATCCCGCACCACCACCACCACTCTGAGGCATGCCAAACTTTTTCTGCAGTGAACATGTGACCAAAGGAGTGTCGTTAAAGTTTGAAAAAAAACAGAGATCATTCGACCCGTTTTGTACATTGATTGATTTCCTAGGGATTTAATGTGCGAAAAATCAAATTTGAACTACATGTGCACCAAAATGGATTGCAAAATCATATGTGTGTCCCTCGGTGCATGTTTCCCCGTGAATTTTTTTCAAAACATTGAGAATATTGATTTTTAAAATTCAGTAAATCCAAAACTTAGTTGAAATTCATGAAACTTATCATGGTGTCATATATGGACACCAGTAGAATGTGATATTGTATTTTTTCGTCAAATTTGAGACAAGTTTTGATATAATCTACTTACAAACGGGAGATTGTTAATAACTGGCAACCAATATCTCATACGGAATATTTATTCGGACCGTGTGCGTTAGACCGTGCCATGCTTCGGTTCAGCAGTAAAGCGGCAGAATGAATCATCAAAAAACAAAAAAAAATACGTGCCACGTGCCCCGTGTGGCGTGCGAGCAGGCGTGAGTTGACGAGACACATGCGAGCAGTCTGCCGCACAGGCAGACCGGGAGGCATGCGTGCAAGCGTGTGAATTGACGGGAGGTGTTTTCGCTGCACAGTGTCATCGGGAGGCGTGCGAGTTGCTGTGTGAAATGATGGTATAGGAATGCCAAAAGTCCGCCACGCAGGCTCACTGGGAAGCGAGACAGCCTTTGACCGCCGCCCGCCTCGCTCCCACTGGTCCGTATTAATGGCGCGCCCGAGCGGCCGCACCCCCCATCCTCGCCACACACACAATCCTCTCTCTCCGCCCTCATCCTCGACGCCGCTCTCAGTCCTCAAAGCCGTCAGTGTATGAGGATGCCGCCAAAGCGCCCCATCGGAGGGAGTGGCGACGCCGGGGCTGCTGAAGCACCGGAGCACGGCATGAATATGGAGATAGAGGTTTCCGTCGCCGCCGACGAGGTGGAGAACGAGGCTGCCAACAAGCGGAGGCGGGTTGAGAAAGAACCGCAAGCGACTCCAGTAGGCCTAGACTTCATCAGCAGCCTCCCCGATGATATGTTGACAGTGATCATATCCCTCCTCCCAATCAAATATGGGGCGAGGACAACTGTCCTTTCCCGGCGGTGGCGCCCCCTATGGCTCTCCACCCCTCTCGACCTCCTCGACGCCCACGAGCTCTACCATGGCTATCGCAAAAGCTTGGATGCGTTCTCCCAGATCCTCGGCAGTCACCATGGCCCAGTCAGAGGCCTTATCACGGGCAAGTTCCGTTCCAACGGCAAGGACCGAGCCAAGCTTGACGAGTGGTTCCGATCCCCCGCCCTAGATCAACTCGAGGAGCTCAGTTTTAATGATGGGCATATGCGCTCGCTGCCAACGTCCATGCTCCGCTTCGCGCCCACGCTGCGCCTCGGCAAGTTCATGGACTGCCATCCCCCCCTAATGACGCGCCCGCTCTTTTTCTACCACGACTGAAGCACCTCGAGCTCGTCGCCGTCTGCATCCCAAAGGATGACATGGAGCGCCTGCTCCGCGGCTGTACTGCACTCAAGTTCCTTCGTCTTCAGGCGATGAATTGGTCGAGTAGCTTCCACATCACCTCCATGACTCTCCGGACTATTTATGTGTGTTGCTGGTGCTGCAACAAGAGATCACAAAAGGTGGACCACCATAGGGTCATTGAGGACACACCTTCACTTGAGAGATTACTTGTAGTTGATCAACAAGATCCAACAAGAATCAATGTCATTTCTGCGCCAAAATTGACAGTGGTGGGCTACTCATCTGTCAAATACTCCGAACTTGTTATTGGATCCACACCCGTTCAGGTACAACAGTCGCCTTCTTCCTCTCCTTCTTGATATCAACATTATTTCTAATTTTGAAGATGTTTGTTCGTCTGTCATCCAGAAAAGCTTGACCTAGATTCTGCGCACAGTGAAGGTCTTGGCACTAGAATCTATCGGCCCCAACCTGCACGAAGTTGTCAGTTTCCTGAGATGCTTTCCGTGCCTGAAGAAGCTGTATATCGAGGTGATGTTCCTTTCCTGTTAAATGTTAACCATAAGAGAGTTCAATTTTTGGCACCTTTTCCCAAGTTTACAATGACAATGTACTACGATTTCTGAAGGAATTTTGGAGGATTTCAGGACATACACCTCCCACCCCATATTGGTTACTTGATTCATATGGTTACAATCCATAAGCATTTCTCCTTTGGATTCATCTGTACTAGTTTTTTGGGAATTTTTCATCCACTCCAAACTCTTGTGAAGAAGGCTATATTTTTCTAGATTGTAATCAAATGCCCATGTTAATCATGTCAGATCGAAGTTGGCACGTTGGTGCATTTTACAAATCCTGCAAACCAAATAGGCATGTAGTAGTGTTCAAAACTGCATGTAGGCACTAACACGTTCTCTTCTTTTGCAGATAATAATAGGCCCAGTGATGGATAATGTGATACAATATAACGACAATCAAATCGAATGCCTAGATCTGCATCTCTCAAAAATTACTTTGAACTCCTACCGAGGAACCTTACCGGAGATTATATTCGCCAGGTTCTTTGTTGTCAGAGCAAGGGTGCTGAAGGTAATGAGGTTGAACATGCATTTATATAGAAAATATGAATGATTTGTTGATCAGAGCCGGCAGCTACTGCAGAATGGAAGAGGCTCCAAAAAATCTAAACTTCATATTGGAACTGCATATGAGAGAGTAATTGGAAGTCATTGTGTCAACCCCATACATGACTTGTCAGCGGCTGATCCCTTTGCAGAAATGACGAGTTTTCGAAACCAGCCTTACTATTTGTATTTTTAGTTTGAACCTCTCTTATATCCATGTTCAGCTGATCAGCACGGGCGTTTGCAGCTGAATGAGCTGAATTTCATTTCTAATATTAGTTTGAACCTTGTAATCTTCGAATTTGAGCCATGTAACTCTGTAATTTGAACCTTGTAATATTTTGGGCTTTTGTGGTACAATCGTTGAAATGGCATCGTATGAGACTCGTATATTGGTAGTACTATTTTGACCTTAATATGCAATAGACTTAGATTTTATTAACCATTCACGACCAGGGATCTAGCCGGAAGAAGAGCAATGGCAAACATCGTCGCAACAAGATATATCCTCCACTGAACGGGAGTGATAGGTGTGTTGGGAAAAGTGAGGAAAGATATATCCTCCACTGAAAAGGTCGAGGAAGATGGGCGCGGATAGAAGGGACGAGACTCATCAAAAGTCACATCCCGAGAAATACGCATCCGACGACCGATAGGATCCCTACAACGGTAGCCCATATGCTCATCACTATAGCCTAAGAAGACACACTCAACAGACTGAGCGGACAGTTTGGTGCGTTCACGAGGGGCGAGAAGAACATAGCAAACACAACCAAACAAACGAAGTGTCGAGTAATCAGGAGAACGATCAAAAAGACGCTCAAAAGGAACACCACCCTGCAGAGCAGTGGACGGCTGAAGGTTGATGAGATATGTGGAAGTGAAGACAGCCTCAGCCCAAAAGTGAGGCGGAAGAGAGGCTGCGATCATCAAAGCATGAGCCGTCTCAAGAAGGTGACGATGCTTGCGCTCAGCCACACTATTATGAGCATGAGCACCAGGACAAGAGAATTGAGCAAGAGTACCCTGCTCGGCAAGAATTCCATGCAACATCTTGGAGATATAGTCTCCAGCAGAGTCAGCACGGAACACCCGAATAGACGTAGAGAACTGAGTGTGAACCATGGCAGCAAAACGCTTATAGATAGATAAGACCTCACTACGAGAAGACGTAAAATATATCCACGTGTGTCGAGAGAAATCATCTATAAAGATAATATAGTAGCGATGACCTCCCTTCGAGGCAAAGGGAGCTGGACCCCAAACATCAGAGTGAACAAGGTCGAAAGGACGCTGAGACACGGTCTTGCTATGAGGATAAGGTAACTGGATCTGTTTACCAAGACGGCAGCCCTGACAGTCTAAAGACACACCGCCGGAGACGGATCCAAGAAGGCCGCGTCGAACTAAAGAGGAGAGACGAGAGCCACATAAATGACCAAGGCGATGATGCCACTGCTGAAAAGAGCTGGTAGACAAGGCAACAGAGGCGGAGAGACTGGCGGTGGTAGCAGCGGAGGGAAGGTGAAGCCAGTCAAGCTCCCAGAGACCCTCAGAGTCACGGCGCCGGGGGCCAGCACCAAGGAGAGCACCAGTGTGACGGTCCAGAACAGAACAAGAGTCAAAGTCTAGAATGACCCGACAACCTGAGTCAACAATCTGACCACCAGAAAGGAGCTGCATGGTAAGTCAAGGAACATGAGCAACATCAGGAACATGAAAAGATGAGGTGCTAAGAATGCCTCGACCATGAACCAGGAGCGAGGTACCATCAGCAGTAAGAACATGAACAGGAGAATCAAGAGCATGAATAGAAGACAAGGTGGATGAATCATGAGTCATATGAAAAGATGCTTCAGTATCAAGAATCCATGGAGATGTACCTGACTGTGTAGAAGGTGGTCTCACAATGCCAGAGGAGTCAGTAGCAGAACCAACAGAACCCATCGATGAAGAACCCGAGTATGCAGCTAGCAAGCACCGAAGGCGCATAATCTCCTGCTCAGTCAGGGGCTCAACTGAAGAGGTCGACGTAGATGCATCCGGCAATGAAGAGCCGGAGGCGGTCAGCAGACCACGAAGTCCCACAATCTCCTGCTCAGTGAAGTACATAGCTGAAGTAGGCGACGCAGTAGCACTTGAAGAGGCGCGACCACCACCACCTGTGGAAGCCGCCAGAGGAGGCAGTGTAGCATGACCAGTAGCGCCGACAAAGGCCGGTAGAGGGGACGAGTCCGTATGTAGACAAGCACCAAGCGCCAAGGGAAGGCGCATGTGCGAGGCGTGGTCGATGGAGTCATATGTACCAGCACAATCAGTGAAAGTCGCGAGAGGTGTCGGTGTAGAGCGACAATCACCATGTGCAGAGGCTGTAGGAGGAGTCACGGAAGAGCAACCACCAAGACCGTCTGGAGAGAATGTTGTAGAACGACCATCACCATCTGCGGAAATCGCCATATGAGACGACTGCAAAGAAATATGCAACTTGTATTCCCATGGGGCCATGGGCCAGTATATATACATGTACAGGTGCATGGAATATACAGAAAACCCCTTATACAATAAGGTAAAGATGAAAGGCTACATGGCTATATATACTACTCTAACAAAAGTGACCCCATGTTTATCCAGACCATTTATCCTTTAAAAAAAACTCCAAGAATGTTAAATAAATGTAATTGCCCAGATTAATGCTAAACATGCTGCACTGCGGCTCTTCCTCAATCATCAATGCAAGATTCCAAAATTCTTGGTTGCGCTCCTGTCAACAGCTAGTAGTGTGTAGTGACCGACAAGCCAAGAGAAGCAAATCAGCTAGCCAAGCAAATTTGATCATATCCAAGACCAGAACATCCTTGTCCTTCCTGTATAAAAGAAATGTATCTTGCATCAGATATGACATTTGATACTTAGATTCAGTTACATCCAAGAGGGATGCATAAACCCGTTAGTAATTACAATATTTAAGGCATCAGGCTAGTTCTCTTTTTCAGCATGGTTACACAATTAACACCAAATAACAAGATAAATTTGTTCATCCAGCTACTGGTGAATCGATGAGTATATATGCTTATGTGTCTTACTATGAATACATAGTACTTATATATGGATAGATGGATACGGGAGCACTCACAGGCCTATCCTTTAGCAAGCTTTGACGAAGTGCCATTTTCTCGTGTATGCAGCATATTGCCTCTATATACTTGCTCTTCATCTCCAAATTCCCTTGCATACATAAAAAAAATGTTTCTTGCATCAAATATGACATTTGATACTTAGATTCAGTTACATCCAAGAGGGATGCATAAACCAGTTAGTAATTGCAATATAGAAAGCATCAGGCTACTTCTCTTGTTCAGCATGGTTACATAATTAACACGAAATAACAAGATAAATAACATAATATTAGAACTAAGGTAATACCCGCTCCTTCCCATAATAAGTGTCGCGGATTTAGTACAAAGTTAGTACAAAGTTGTACTAAATGAGCAACACTTATTTTGGGACGGAGGAGTATATTCAAGTTAAGTTTGCAAGGTTATAACCTTGATCAAACATGGCATATGAAAATGAATTGTGTACTGCTTAGTGTGGATAACTCTATCTGATATGGGGAGTTTAGACTGCCCGCCATCCAGCTCACCCATGTGAAAGTACAAATTAAGGAGAAAGTATAGATTGTGGAGAATAATGGAAGCGTCTCAATCTCCATATATGGAGACCCGCATGATATATATTGATAGATGGGTGTTCAGTACATGATGCGACAGCCCTTAGGCTAACAGAACAGAGGAGATTACAGGGAGGTTGACGGGATAAAGAGATAAGAGAAGATTCCTAACAACTTTAACCTCCTAACAATATCTCATAAATAATATATGACTAAATACATGACACGCCACTTGTATAGAAGTGCGTCAGTATTGTATGTCTAACACGCCCCCTTAATATGAACTTCTCAAGTTGAGATTATGTTTAAACTCTTCGAATTGTCTTGTAGCCAAGGCTTTTGTAAACCCATCTGCAACTTGATCTTTTGAAGGAATAAATCGAATCTCCAACTCCTTGCTTGCAACCCTTTCTCTCACAAAATGATAATCAATCTCAATGTGTTTTGTCCTTGCATGAAACACAGGGTTAGCAGAAAGATATGTGGCACCAAGGTTGTCACACCAAAGACATGGTGTTTGAGCATATATTCCAAGTTCCTTGAGCATGGACTTAACCCATATGATCTCTGTTGTTGCAGTAGCTAGTGCTTCATACTCTGCCTCTGTACTAGATCGTGACACTGTTGCTTGCTTCTTGGCACACCAAGAAATAAGATTAGGTCCAAAGAAAACTGCAAAACCACCTGTGGACCATCTGTCATCCAAGCATCCTGCCCAGTCAGAATCAGAGAAAGCACTAACAAGAGTAAAGGATGACTTGCTGAAAGTGAGTCCAACACTCAAAGTATTCTTTACGTATCTCAAAATGCGCTTAGCTGCAGTCCAATGAGCTGAGGTAGGTGCATGAAGAAACTGACACACTTCGTTAACTGCAAAAGAAATATCAGGCCGTGTAAGTGTCAAGTACTGAAGTGCACCAACCAAACTTCTGTTCTTGGTGCCATCCTCTTGATTCAAGAGTACGCCCTCTGTAAGAGACAATTTTTCTGCACTGGAAAGTGGAGTTGGGGATGGTTTACAGCCTTGCATCCCTGCCTTGCTCAAAAGATCAGTCGCATATTTTTCCTGAGAAAGATGAAGTCCACCTTCACTGTTTCTCTTTACCTCAATGCCAAGAAAGAAGTGAAGATCTCCCAGATCCCTGAGAGCAAAATCTGAGTGCAAATCTTGCAACAAAGCTGTGACTGCCTTATCAGAGGAACTGGTGACAATAATATCATCCACATAAATAAGCACAAAAATGATGGTGTGTGACTTATTGTAAATAAACAGGGATGTATCTGACTTGGAGGGAATAAAACCAAGTGTTTGCAGTTTGGAGCTCAAGCGGGAGTACCATGCTCTAAGGGCTTGCTTTAAACCATAGAGGGACTTGTCAAGCCTGCATATATGAAACGGTTTGTGTTTATCCTCAAACCCAGGAGGTTGTTTCATGTATACTTCCTCTTCCAGAACACCATGAAGGAACGCATTCTGCACATCTAGCTGACGAAGACTCCAACCTCTGGACACAGCAACAGACAAAACAAGACGAATGGTGGCAGCTTTAACAACAGGACTGAAAGTGTCCTCATAGTCAAGTCCATACCTCTGCTTAAAACCTTTAGCAACAAGCCTGGCTTTATAGCGATCAATGGTGCCATCTGACCGACGTTTGATGCGATACACCCACTTGCAATCAATGACATTTTTACGTGGATGATAAGGAACAAGGTACCAAGTATGATTTTTCTGAAGAGCATGAAACTCTTCATCCATAGCCTGCTTCTTCCAGGGATCAGCAAGAGCATCATTGACAGTACGTGGTTCGCCTGCGAAATCAGAAGAAACAGCTAAACCATATTTTGTCTTGTAATTTACCGGCTGAATAGTTCCTGCCTGCAGACGCGTACGAGGCAGCGGTGGGGGAGCCGCAGAAGATCCAGGTGAAGAGGCAAACTGCTGCAGGCGACATCCCAGCGATCCTGAGGGAGCAGCTCCACGCGGCAGTGCGGGATCGTCTGTGGCCGGAGACGTGGGAGAATCAGCTGGCGCGGCCGCAAAGGATCCGGGCGGGCAGGAAACACGGAGCGGATCAGGCGTGGAGCCCACGCCCAGCCCGCCTGATGTAATGGCAGGGGCCCGCCTGGAGTAGACCTGCGGGACCGGCGCGTACCGCCTGGTTGGGCTGCCCCCTGCCTCTGATTGGTGCACCGCGCCCGGGGAGACCAACTCGGTGGAGGAGCGCAACGTGGTAGAGCAGGGCTGGTGCGGAGGGGTGGAGGGCGGGCTGCCCGAGCCCAGCAGCGATCCCAGGGGGGATGAGGTCGGACCTGACACAGTCAGGGGCGCCGATCCCGAGGGGGATTCTCCTTGATCGCTTGTGTCCTTTTCTGTACCTGCTGGTACAGTATTTTCTGCACCATTTTCCGCCGTATGTGTTTCTGAAATAGAAAACTCAGGTGCAACAGGAGATGGATTAGTCAAAATTGGGTCAGTACAATTATCATCACCCTCACACGGAACGCCGGAGAGATGAGAAGGAAGGAGAAGAATTTCCTTTCGAAGAAGAGCACCGGCATTTGGATGAAGTTTTTCAAAGGGAAATTGGGTTTCATCGAAGACAACGTCACGTGAGATATAAACACGTCCGGTGGAAACATCTAAACACTTGACGCCCTTATGCTAAGCACTATACCCAAGAAAAACACATTGCTTAGACCGGAAACTAAGCTTACGAGTGTTATAGGGATGAAGGTTTGGCCAACAGGCACACCCAAAAACGCAAAGTGTGGTGTAATCTGGTGTGACATGAAAGAGACGTTCAATGGGTGTTTCATTGGAGATAGTACGACTGGGCCACATGTTAATGAGATGCACGACAGTAAGAAAGGCTTCGTCCCAAAATTTAAGTGGCATAGAAGCAGAAGCTAAAATAGCAAGACCTACTTCAACGATGTGCCTATGCTTGCATTCAGCAGAGCCATTCTGTTGGTGCGCATGTGGGCAAGAGACATGATGTGAGATACCCATCTTCTGAAAGAAAGAATTTTGTTTCTTATACTCACCCCCCAGTCTGATTGCACAGAAATAATTTTGCTGTCAAACTTACGTTCAACGAGAGCTTGGAAATTGTGGAAAACTTGAAATACATCAGCACGTTTCTTAAGAAGATAGATCCATGTATACTTGCTATAATCATCAATGAAGCTTACATAATAAGAGTGCCTACCGACAGAGGTGGGGGCAGGACCCCGCACATCAGAAAAAATAAGTTGCAAAGGCTTAGTAGACACACTAGTAGACACAGGATATGGTAGTTAATGACTTTTTGCTCGTTGACATGAATCACAAATGGTTTCTAAGTTTCTCTCACCAACAACTGGGAGTTTATTTCTACTAAGAATCTGATGAACAGTAGAAAAAGATGGATGACCTAAGCGATTGTGCCACCTTTCAGCAGAAAGCTTGATGGCACCATATACTTGTTTATTGTACTGGCAATACTTGGAAAGTAGAGCATAGAGGCCTTCAACACAGACACCCCTATGGAGAATTTTCTTCGTGACCTGATCCTTGATCAAAAAGAAGAATGGGTGAAACTCTAGAAAAACATTATTGTCAAGAGCAATACGATGGACAGATAGCAAAGTTTTGGAAGCATTAGGAACATACAAGATGTCATTGAGTTCAAGATTTTTGTGTGGGGTTTTGATAAAGGATTGACCAACATGACTTATCTCCATACCTGCACCATTTGCTGCAGTGTAGACTTGATCATGGCCACGGTATTTCTCATGCATAGTCAGCCTGCCCAACTCTCCAGTGATGTGGTTGGTGGCACCCGTGTCCATGTACCAGTTGGTGTCAACTCCATAGGACACGTCGGCTGCAGCTGCAACTTTCTTTTTTTGGGAATTATTGTCATCGGCGTAGCGCCAATCACAGTCTTTTGCAATGTGGTTTGTTTTTTTTACAAATTTGACATTTGTTTTCATACCCTTCATATCCTTGGAAGGGGCGCCCCCGATTGTTGTTACCGGGAGGGCGCCGATTGTAGCCGCCACCACCACCAGAGGGATTCTGGTTCTGATGATAATGACCACCGCCACCAGGACCAGACCCTTGGTAGCCCCTGTTATTCTGGTGGAAGCCATAGCCGGCGCCAGAATTAGGGTTAGGGTTGTAGCCGCCACCACTGCCCACCGTGTTGTAGCCACCAGCAGCGCCACCGCCGGAACCACCACCGGCAGTGTTGTAGCCACCGCCACCGCCACCGCCGTGAGGGCCACCACCCCCGCCTTTGCGGTAGCCACCTTTGCCGCCACCAGAATGGCCCCGCGAGGCAGCATTGGCGGACAACTTGAAGCCGCCATTACCAGTGCCATGAAACATCTCCATGCGCTGATCAAAGTTCACCACAAGGGAGAAGAGGCTGTCGACGGTGATGGGATCGGTGCGGACGTCTAGAGCGGAGATAATGGGTTGATAATCCATGTCAAGACCGGCGATGATGAAGGAGATGAGCTCCCCCTCCCCAAGGGGTTTGCCCGTCGCCGTGAGCTCATCGAAGAGGGAGCGCATGTGGCCAAAGTAGGCGGAGGCCAACATGGAGCCCTTCTGGGCATTGGTGAGCGCAGCACGGAGGTTGTTGGCGCGGGACAGCGACACGGCTGAGAACATGGTGGCCAAGGCGGTCCAGATCGCATGAGAGGACTCGACAGAGGCGACCTGGACGAGGACCTCCTTGGACAGATTGCGCAAAAGATACACAACGATCTGTTGATCCTGGACAAGCCAGGGGGCATAGGTAGGGTTGGGGATGACCTGATCCTTGCCATCCTTGTCTTTGGTGGTGATGATTTTGGGAGGCTCCTCAATGGTGCGATCGATGTAGCCATATAAGCCAGCGCCCAGTATTTGGGATCGAGCTTGAGCTTTCCAGAGAACGTAGTTTGTCCGGGTAAGCGGTTCAGATGTGTTGTAGTTGAGGGTGGATGAGATTGCTGCGCTGGAGGTGGACATGGTGGTGAGGGGATGGATGGCGGGTTGAAAAAGAAGCTTAGGTTGGGGACGATGGAGATGGGGCAGCTAACGAGAGGTAGGAGGTACGAGCTAGATGCAATCGGAAGATCCTGCTCTGTATACCATGTGGAGAATAATGGAAGGGTCTCAATCTCCATACATGGAGACCCGCATGATATATATTGATAGATGGGTGTTCAGTACATGATGCGGCAGCCCTTAGGCTAACAGAACAGAGGAGATTACAGGGAGGTTGACGGGATAAAGAGATAAGAGAAGATTCCTAACAACTTTAACCTCCTAACAATATCTCATAAATAATATATGACTAAATACATGACACGCCACTTGTACAGAAGTGCGTCAGTATTGTATGTCTAACATAGATCTGGTATATTAACATGGGAACAAGTTTATATGCAGGAGACACCATATCTTCTTAAAGATGCTTCCCTAACATTTAATTGCCGTCTCCTATGCATATGTATTTTGCTGATCAAAGGTTTTGTTTCTCTAGCAAAAATGTGAATCTAGCCTTAAGGACCAAGCACACGCATGTGGAAACCAAGATTAAGAACACAAATAATCAAAGAAAATGAACCTAAGCTAGGATGTTGATGGCATGCTCGTCTTGGTACCTCTGGATGACAACTAAACAAATAAGGAAATCTATTTGGATAGAATCCATACAAAATAACTTCATGAGAGATAATGATTTTTATAATAAGCAGGTCCTTAATAACAACACTCTAGATAGTAGGGGGGAATAAATTCTAGTCTACCTTGGTAGACCAAACAGTATTATGATGGCGGTCACTTCACACCATTGGGCCTGCTTGTATGGACCTGTAATCATATCTATGATTTTGCTTCCTGGTCCAATTGTTGGCCTTCTTAAGATCTGGATGCATTAAATTGTTCAGTACATGCAATTGTCGGCTGTAAAATTTGCGCATGCATGTAGTCAAATAAATGTAATAATATGGCAGGATTTAGAAACTTACTGTTCTGACAATTTGCTCTTCAGAAAGACATAGACCTCTGGTTTCAGGAAGGTAATGTCCCTGAGATGAAAGAAAATAAGAACAGACAAGTTGGGAGTATGCAAAGCATTATCTGCATAAAATAACCAGATTATCATCCTACTTACACTTTTCTGAGCTTCCAATGCATCATTCAGGACCGGGCACTTTTCCCAAAGTAATGGAACTTGTTGTTCTACTTTCATATTCTAACCTTAAAAGTATCCTGAATATCCATGTAAAGGTGTTGGCACTTCGGGGAGTCCATTGTTGCAGAAGTGAAGCATTGCAAGTACAGTTTCCCCATCATCTAATGTAATATATTTGATGTCCGTTCGCTGAATTTCAGGATGAACGAAAATGAATTACTCTAAATGATCTTCAATGTCAAAAAAATAGAGATCGTTAAGCATATGAGGAATACATCGCTAAATAAAAGGAGTAATTGTAGAATTAATTGGGAAAAACAATAGGAACAGAGAGCATATTTTGGGTCTGAGATCAGGAAGCCAGGTATTTTTTATGGTTCAGTACAGACCATATTGTCAATCAACAATGCAAATCAAGCTAGAGTATATTCATTTATTAGATAAGCACTTCCTTACAGGCCCAATGTTATTAGAAGTTAAGTAACTGGACAGGGCAAACATGCTCCATTATACGAAGCTTTATGTTAGACGGATCATGGACATATGAACTTGGTAAATGCTCTTCGTTCAACTTGCTATGAGAAAAAATCACAACCATGGAAACGCTCCATCCTTCATGTTAGATTAACCAAGGACTCCCATGAAACGCTTAATTTGCCTACCAATTAATCAACACCTCCTCTGCCATGTTCCTAAGATGGTGTAAGCAGGACACATGCTTCAACTCCACCAATTCGGCATGCCCCCATTGTATGTTTTTTTCTCACCTCACCAGGTCATCTTATTTTCTCAATTGCACCAAGCAAACCAATTCAGCAGGCCCCAAAAGAAGAAGTCACGAAAACATAAAAGAGAGTGAGAAATTTTACCTGCACAGACCAAGAGGCTCACTGGCCACCTTTGGTCGGACAGGCCTGGGTTACCCTCCGTCCACGCCAGCATAGACCAAAAGGGAGTGAGAAGCAACCCTTATTCCTCCTTCATGCCATCCAAAGGGAACCATATCGATCAGCAAAGGGCCAATTAGTCAGCACTGAAACAGAATAAATATTCACCAGGCAATAAAATACGGAATTATCAGTTATGATGGTGGGTTTTGTAGCTTCACTAAACAGAGCATTGTGTTGGTATGCCTCTGACCTTATCTTTACAATAGAACATGTTCTAGAAAAATAATGTAATCTTCATGCAACTTCCTAATTGTGTATGAACTATTAAATTTTGCTAATTAAACGCGATACTCACTATTTAATTGTGTATGCAAAGCAGTTGATTTCAACCTTTTTGGGTGAAAAAAAATCAATTCATGTGATTGGGCAGATAAACCTGTAGCAACAAGGGCCGGGGACTCAGGTATTAAGCAAGATGTTCTGCAGTGCGAAGTAATTATTCAGCTACCATTTCTGCGAATGCATAGAAAATATGTTGCAGGTCAAACACGGAACAAAGAATGATCAACCAAGGTCAAAACCGGCATCTGCCATGAAATGAATTAATCTAGTTATGCAGTCAAATACAACTGTCAGTCAGTTAAGCGAAGCTACAGTCCATTCAAGCTGAAAAATAATAAAATTCGTAAACCCCACTTCTTTGAGATTGGGAACTCTAATTGAGGGCAAGATCCAAATCACTTAATTAGCAACTACACGCATCACATCCCAATCCATATCTGCATCGAAATTGAGGTCAAACCTACTCTTTGCCACTTGAGAGATTGGTGGAGAGTAGAAGCAACCCAGCAGCGAATGGAAAATAGCAGCACCGAACGATGTGCTCGTCGCACATGATCACGAGCCCCCAGCGCCAATCAGCCGCCGCGTCGGCCTCGGCATCAAGACGACAGGGGGAGGGGGGCGAGGAATTCAGGGGATGGAAGGGGATCACGGGAACCTACCCATCTTTAGGAGGGGGATGTGCGGCCTTCTACGCCGAGCGGCAGCAGCGAGGTGTCGTCGTGGAGGTGCGCCGTGCTCCTCACTTTCATCGGGGCCGACGTCTCCAACACAGGCGCCGCCTGTCCTCTAGGTCAGGACAGTGGGATTGAGGCAGGTGGGGAGGAACCCGCACGACCTGGGAGTCGGTGCGAGCCGGCGGCGATCTGAGCGCCAGCGCGAGCCGCCGGTGACGGCAAATTTGACAATTTTGACCTGTGGACGAAATCAATTCACAAAATGAACTGCCCCTAAAACAAATTCACTCGGCTGATCTTTTTGAGTGGCGCCTGACACGCAGGCGTCACACCCTACGGTGCAGCGCCTAGCTCTAGGGCGTTGCACCTCTGTCCAGCGTGGCAGCCCCTGGGCCCGCACCCAGTAGTGCAGCGCCTCAGAGCTAGGCGCCACACATGTAATGTGCAGCGCCTAGCCCTTAGGCACTGCACTGTCTGTTACTAGTTGGCTGGCTGGCCCCCCTCCCCCACTTCCCCCACACACACCCCAACCCCCAAAGCATCCCCACATGAGATTTACCCTCTCTCCCCCTCTCAAATCCTTCCCCAAATCTTTCAAATTTGAAGATTTTGTCCGTGGATTTCGAACTCAAACCCTCCCTCAAGGTAATCTTCTCCGATCCCCTTGTTTTGATCCAAGTAATGTAAACAAATTGCTCATTTGTTGCTAGTTTGGGGAAACCCTAGTTTTGTATGGATCTAGAGATTTGCATGGAGATGTGAGATGTTTGTTTGTCAATTTCCTATGATTAGGCTTGTTAGTATGTTAGGGTTATTCTTATGGGTGTTCTTATGTTGGTGCTAGGGTTAGGCTTGTTAGTATGTTAGGGTTAAGGTTATGGGTGTTGTTATGTTGGGGCAAGAGTTAGGGTTAGGGTTGTTGTTTCATATATATGTTAGGGTTTGTATTCCGTGTTAATCCTTGGATTAGTACTCATGGAAGAAATGTTATGTTGTGTTGTTTGAATGCTTATAGGGTTGTTTGAATGCTTATAGGGATGGGAATAACATGTGTGTTTGTTCATCATGGGGACAAAGATGCCTTCTTGAAAGGCAATATTGAACCGGACCCGGATGAGCTTGACATGGTGTTTGATAATAGTCCTAGCTATGCGGAGCTCTTGCAACAAGTGAGGAAAGATTTGAATTGGATGGACCCTAGTGATATCGTTGAGTTGGAGGGTAGGCATAATGTTGGTTTTGGAATGCACATCCGTTGAAAGACAATGCGTGTCAACTCGGAGCAACCTTGGGTTGCATACAAGGAGACGGTGGCCGAATCACTAGACAAGGCTCTTGAGTTATTTGCAACGAAGAAGGTTGATTCAAGTTTGCATTTGGACTTGAACCGGAACCCCTCCCCTTTGGTTGCTAGTAGCCCCCCGCCCTTGAACCGAGATGAAATTGTTGAAGCTCTTTTGACCCAAGAAGTGAGGCCAACATTGAGCCCGTTTCCAAAGAACCAAAATGAAGCTTTGCAAGAGGAGAATGATGAGTGTGCGGACGATGACAATGAAGTTGATCTCCATGAAAACAATATGGGTGATCTCGACAAATATCATTTGCAAGAGACAATGGACCATTCCATCCCTTATTCCCGTGGCTATGCATCGGATTCGGATGACGAAGGTCCCGATGAACAAGTTGATGAGGAGGGGTTCACGGTGAAGGAGGCCGAAGCTTTCGAGAAGGTATTCGGTCGGGATCATCGGACTACATTGTTCAAGGATGTTAGTCTCGCGGATGAAGCCATGGTAGATGGTGGCCAAGGTATATCTCTTGAGGTTAGGCCAAGATCTCACCGTGATTTGGATGATGGCAAGAACGGGATTGCTCGTTGGTCTAAGTTCGAAACCTTCTTGGACTTGAAGATGTGGCTCGACAACTACTCGGTTACGCATTATCGTCCACACAAGGTGGTGAACTCGGACGTCAATGTGCGCTACACGGTTGCATGTGCATGTGAAGATGAAAAATGTCCGTGGATTGTGCGTGCAAGACCATGGAAAGGAGGTCTCACTTGGCACGTAGGGAGTTGTGTGCCAACTCACATGTGCCGAGGCTAAAGGGTGGATGGCAAGGTTGTGTCCCAAGACCACAGACAACTCACGTCCGAGTTCATCGCTTACAGGCTCTCCAACTCAATATCCACACTTCCAACAATGAGCATCCAACATGTCATGGACCTTGTGAAAGCCATCTTTCATTACAGGCTGAAATACGGCAAGGCATGGAAGGCGAAGCAAGCCGCATTTAAGATGTTGTATGGTACTTGGGAGGAAGCATACAACCGAATCCCTAGGTTGTTGTTAGCCATAGCCGCCACAAACCCGAGCATGGTTCATGTGATCGAGCCTCATGGGGGAAAAACAACGGTTCATGATGAAAGGAAAGTCTGAGTATTTGGCCGTGCATTTTGGGCGTTCGAGCAATGCGTGAGGGCTTTCAAACACTGTAGGCCGGTCAACGCCATTGATGGCACGTTCTTGACCGGACAATACAAGGGCACCTTGTTGGTTGCGATAGCAAGTGATGCCAATAACCGGGTGTTGCCATTGGCATTTGATTTGGTTGAGGTGGAGAACAATGACAACTGGGAGTGGTTTTTGCGTCTTTTGAGGACGAAGGTGTTACCCGCTAAGAGGGAAATTTGTGTCATATCGGATCGGCATCAAGGAATTCTTAACGCGGTGGAGATTGACATTCCCGGGCATGCTCCGTTGCACCATCGATGGTGCATGAGGCACTTTTGTTTGAACTTCTATAGGGCATGTGGCCTTAAGGAGTTGGCCGATGATCTTCAAGATTGTTGTCTCACTTTCTCCGACAAGCGGTTTGCCACTTTGTTCAACAAATTGCTAGCACACAAAAAACTTGATCCCGGGGGTCAAGACTTTCTCAATAGGCACATTCAATACCGGAACAAGTGGGCACGTGCTTTTGATGAAGATGGCCAGAGATACGGTCAAATGACAAGCAATATGGCCGAATGCTTCAATAGGGTGCTCAAAGGTGCACGTGGATTACCCGTGACTGAAATAGTTCAATACACATTTGACAAGATGAATGTGTACTTTCTAAAGTACTCGATGGAAACGGATGCACAGATAGCGGGTGAGAACAAGCGCAAGTACAAGTACAAGTTCCCACCCAAGGTTGATGAATGGTTGGAATTTCAATCACGGAAGGCGAACTCACAAGAAGCTATACTATATGACAATGAAGAGTGGAAGTACGAAGTGAAAGAGCCAGGAGGAACCACAAAAAATGGCCGCCAACATGGAGGTCGGGCTTTCAAGGTCTCGTTAACACGGTGTGATTGCTCTTGCGGGAGGCCATTGTTGCTTCATCTCCCATGCTCACACTTGTATACCGCCGGTCGCATTAGGAATGTGGACGTCAATCACCCCCTCACCGTGAGGGAGTCGGAGTTCTCAATCATGATGGTCAAGAAAACATGGGCTTCCCGCTTTCACCCATACTTTGACCAATCACAATGGCCGGAGTACCATGGACTTCAACTATGGCCGGATCCGGAGTTGAAGGTTGTTAAACAGGGTAGACGGTAGACAAAGCGTCTTAGAGGCGACATGGATGGATGGGGCCATGGTGGCCGCCGTGAATCTGGCAACGACCAATTCCAAGAGCCTCGTGAGAGCTTCCGCTGTGGGGAATGCAAAGGTCATGGCCACAACAAAAGAAAATGTACGAAACCAAGAAAGATGTCAAAGAAAAATGATGCAAGCACAAGCCAACAAGGAGCTACACAAGGTAGCCAACCAAGTGGTAGCCAACAAGTGCCAAGGCAACCAAGTGGTAGCCAACAAGTGCCAAGGGATCCAAGTGGTAGCCAACAAGTGCCAAGGGATCCAAGTGGTAGCCAACCAAGTGGTTGCCAAAGAGGATCTAGGCAACAAAGAGGGAGGCAACTAGGACTTACAAGAGGCCGTGGTGGTGGTGGAGCTCGTGGTGGTGGTAGAGCTCGTGGTGGTGGTCTTGGTCGTGGTGGTGGTTTTGGCCTTGGTGATGGTTTTGGCCTTGGTGGTGGACTTGGCCGTGGTGGTGCTCTTGGCCTCGGTGATGGTCTTGGCCTTGGTGGTATACTTGGCCGAGGTGGTGGTCTTGGGGAAGGTCGTTATAGAGGAATGTTTGGATACCTCGATGGACCATTTCCGTATGTTACTCACTAACTATAATGTTTCAATTTTCTTTTTTTTATATGTTCTTGTTGTCCTTATATGTTGCAATGTACATGTTCTTCAATTTGTTCTTATTGTCATTACTAACTATTATGTTTCACTCATTGTAGGTATGGCGGCTTCTCAACCCAACAAACCAACAATGAAGGGAGTGGAGGAGAAGGATGGCGAAGGTGACATGGCGGGATGGCGCTGCAACATGTACAAGTGAATGAGATATCGAACGTAGCAACACATGTTACGTGGACAATTGAAGGAGATGTGAACCTTAATGAATGCTCGAAGTGCACCTTCCCCATCGCTTTTCCCAACCGGGGTTGTCTCTAGAATAGTCTCGGTCTCATCAGCTGCTTTTTTGATCTGGGTACGCTATGAACAAAAACGACATTAACGTGTTAGGCAAGCGAAGATGTGAATAGTGCAAATGGGAAAGCAAAAAGAGGAAATACCACAAAGTTCATCATTGGAGCTGAAGGGACTGAGGTGCCTTCCCTGACTAATTTGTTGTACTCGTGCTGGGTTAGCTCATCGAAGACGGTGGGATCTTCCAAAATCTCCTCATCATACGCCCGCTTGCATACCTCCACACGGGTACTTGCAAGAAACCATGTGAGATAGTTGTTGAACGCGATCGGGCAGTGCTCACGAAGCTGGGATCGTTTTCCAGCCTTAGCTTGCTCCACACTAAGCGCGAACTGTATGATATACTTCCTATGATGCCTGTCCCAATCCTTGATCTTCCGCTGCTTTCTCCTATCCAACCTGCAAGTTAGAAACAGAATATTAGCACCATCGAAACCGCTGAGAAGCTGCTAAGTGCTCAAGGTTAATTATATCTTACGCGTGTAGCAACTTGTCCGTGTCCTCCCACTCCGGCGGGTGTGGTTGGAACAAACCAAACTGGCGGTACACCCGATGTGGCAGGTGAAGCTCAACCGCCTAGTTGCATATGAGTGAGCACCGCATATGCCAAAGATCCCTATCCCTAGTGCACATCGGATTCAACACGAACTCTCTAGGGTTACAAAAACTATTCCCTCTTCCATACGGCTCTCATTCCACCTGCAACATAGCATAGAATGCAAAATTGATTTCGAGTTACGATAGAAGCATGAGAATCACTTATACAATGTCGAGTCACCTGCTCAGCCGTAATCGTGTCCAGCTCGCTCGTGTACAACTTGTACAAGACCGAGGGATCATCCGTCGTCTCATTTACCACATCCCACTTGTAAGCCCAATTGGGGAACCGTAGTGGGTCGACTTTGTCGTCCCAATCCTCGTACTTCACGGTCTTCGATCTTCCAACCAGCAATCGCTCCCAGCTCCATACAGAAAGTGCGAGCATACAACCACCAATACCTCCATCATTTGATTTCCTACAACAGGCTTCATCCAACTGCACATAAAAGAGAACATGGTTGAATTAACAGGAAGATCGCATTGATAATGTAGCAATGAAGTGAAAAAGAAACAACTTTCTACCTGTCTATACAAGTAAGCCAGCGTCGCCGAACCCCAACTCCATTTGCTATCGAAGACGGTCAACGCCTTCAGCCACATCCATGGAGCATTCTTGCCTGTGCCATCAGCAAACATAGTCCTGGATATCACGTACCACATGTAGACACGAGCATATGTCTTGACCTCATCCTCCTCAGGGCAAGAACCAAAGTTGAATGCAATCCAGGTGAAAGGAGCACCGGCTGCGACTCTTTCCTTCTTCTTGTCTTCTGCTTCTGGTTCCCGAGGCTCCGGAGGAACCATACCGATAAGGGCATGCATCTGCTCGCGCCACCCATCAGAATCGGTGCTCATACATAGAGGATTCCCCTCGATAGGAAGACCGGCGATCATAGCAATATCCTGGAGCATCACGGTCATCTCCCCGGTCCGAAGATGGAAACTGTGTGTCTCCGGCCTCCAATGATCAACAAGCGCGGTGATTGCTGCAGCATTGAGGGGTGGCGTCGACTGGCTGACCAACTGAATGAAAGGGAGGAGTCCTGTCTCCCTTACGTACGGTGTGTACCGCTCATCATAGCGCATCCCCCCAAGGGTGACCCCGTGAGACCGAATCTTCAGAGGTCCAAGCTCCTACAAACAAGCAAATCAGAAAATTGCATATGGGGCATTTGTGTTTGAAATAAACACGAAATTCATAATACCGGCCACTTTCATTATTACCCGTTGCTGCACCGACATAGAGTACGCCCGGTGTTGATGGTCCCAGTGATCATCGAGAAGCCAAACCATCCTATCAATTTCAAACAAAGCATTCTTATCAATACGAATATCTTTTCAATACAAATAAACTAAAGTAGGCCTACTATATGCAAGATTCAAAGCATATGTATCCAAAGCATTCTTGTCAATACGAATATAATTTCAATACAAATAAACTAAACTAGGCCTACTTTATGCAAGATTCAATACAAATATCTTTTCCATAGAAATAACATGTCTTTTAAATAGAAATAAACTAAACTAGGGTTGCAAAATAATAAACTAAACTAGGGTTGCAAAATAATAAAGATCATCTACAAATTTTAAAGTCCCACAAATCTATATACATGCAAGATTCTAATCTAATCAAACAAGGGTTCCCCAAATGTTGAAAATAACATACATTTTATGGATAGAAAGAAGGGGATCGGAGGAGAGTACCTTCTAGGATGGATTGGTGAAGAAGGATTTGGGAGAGGGGATTGAGAGGAGAAGCCGCCGGCGCTTCTCTGTAACTGCAAAAGAATGGGTGGGGGTGGGGGAGGGCTAGCGCGCGGCTGCCTCTAAGTCACAGTGCAGCGCCTAAGGGCTAGACGCTGCACATTACATGTGTGGCGCCTAGATCTGAGGCGCTGCACTGCTGGGTGCGGGCCCCGGGGCTGCCACGCTGGACAGAGGTGCAACGCCCCAGAGCTAGGCGCTGCACCGTAGGGTGTGGCGCCTGCGTGTCAGGCGCCACTCAAAAAGGTCAACGGAGTGAAATTGTTTTAGGGACAGTTCATTTTGTGAATTGATTTCGTCCACAAGTCAAAATTGTCAAATTTGCCGCCGGTGACCTGGGAGTCGGTGCAAGGCAGCGATGGTGCGAGGAGCTACGTCCGCGGCGGATCGTAATCCTACCCGCTCGCTCTCGTGAGGAGGCGACGGTTGTGGCGGAGCGTAACCCTAGGACGAGGGAGTCGATGAGGGTGGTTTTTTTTGGGTGCGTGCGTAGGGGGGACGAAAAGAAAAACCAACGGAAAAAAACGTATGAAAGTGGTGGGATGAAAAAAAAACCGTGGAGGCTATTCTACCAAATGAGACATTAGGAGTAGAGATTTTAGCAGCAATGCCACAGTTATCTGTTGCAGACTCATCTTGCAGGAGAATAAGATGAAAGAAATCGCAGGTTAGTTGAGTTGGGATGAGGGATGGGGGCGGATTCTTGGGCAGTTTGGTTGGGAATTAAGAGCATCTACAACCGCAATTTATAAATTTGGGCTCTCAAATGTCCGCAGACGCATCTGATCGGAGGGCTTTAAATTTTGTCATTTGCAACCATAAACCTTATTTTCAAAACACCTGATACACGTAAACACATGCTCGTCGATCAAATTGGATGTTAGTCCGTATTGGACCGGCGGGGCTGTTTACAAACACCAAATAAATTGCTCGTACCTAAGATTTTCTTATCCGTATTGAGGCGGCAGGTTTCAGGGTTTAGTCCCACCTCGCCGCGTGAGGAGCGATGCGACCGATTAAATAGCCTCATCGTCCAGAAGCAATAAGCTTCGATCATCATTGCACCGCTTATGAAGCATATAGACTGTCACTATTAATCTTCTCTGCTTATCATAGAAAAGATTAAATAGTCATTGTCTATATTCTTTAATATTCATGGTATATATCCTTTACAAATGATGAAGCGTTGATGGCTGACCGGCTCTTTTTGAATCACAATGTGTCGAACACAGAGGGCAAGTTGCAGTCCGGTGTAAGGGTGGCGGCGGAGCTAGCCGGCATGGAGGAGCAAGTGAAAAGGGATAGGTCGGACGGGGATTTGGTTCACCTTTTATGGGGGTCGGGCCGCCAATCTGACGTGACGGACGCATCCGGGCCTCCCATTATTCATCCCATATTTAAGCTGGATATAAGGGGTGTCGGTCAGTCCGGGCATCTGAGATCGGTCGGATTTTTTTGACCCGTCAATGATCGGGTCTTCCGCTCGTGCATATGAGGAGGATTTGAGGCGTCCGGTTGTAGATGCTCTAACAGGAGAGATTAACACGTAGACGTGTCTGTAGGTGAAACGTTTGTGGGTATAGGATTTTAGTTCAGTGTGATTTGCCTGAATGTTTTTGTCTAGCTTGCGATCTGATTCATCTCTCCCTTGCATTGCTTGTGTCGAGGATGGAAAGCTCCAACAATCACATCTCCCGAATTATCGGACGTCTTGTTAGGGTAACTGGTATCGGATTCCAGAAATTAAAACCACTACCAATCACGTGATCACGTCCAATCACCCAAACCAGATCGATGAGGACACGGTCGCATAGCCGGAGACTTGGCGGTGCATCTCCACGCACCGGCGGCAGCGATCGTCTCCCGAAATTCGAGGGCGTGATGACGCGAGCGCGGCGCCGCCGCTGTGGAGTTGCTCCCGATCTTCTGCTGCAGGCTTGCACTCGCAGTGGCAGCGAGTCTGTTCGTTCGAGGAAGCGAGCGCCGCGAGTGAAAGAATGGTATGTCCAGCCGGATTCCTCCTCCCTTCTAGTTTTTCTTTGCCTGTCAGGCTGGCAGCTCACTTTGGTAACCCTCTGGCAGGAGGGACTGGGCCAACCTGACGACCGATCTCGTGAGGGACGTCGCCGGCCGTCTGCGCTCAGATTTTCCATTGCCGGCGGCGTAGTACAACCGCATGCGAGCCGTTTGCAGGGCCTGGCGCAGGTCCACCGACGATCTGCGCTCCGTTTGCAGCCTGGATATCCGCTTCCGCCCCGCGGCTGGACACCAATACGCGATCTACTGCCTACATCGGCCTGCCGCCTCCGCCACGTCTCCGGCGTCTGCACCTATGTCGAACTCGATGCGCTCTCCAGCAATTACATCTTTGGCGTAGCCGATGGCCTCTTTGTCCTGCGTGATAAGCAGTCCACTGACGTGGTCCGCCTCCTCAATCCCCTCACTGGTAGGCTCACAGAGTTCCCACCCATCAACGAGGTGCGGGCGTACGATGGCTCGGAACCGAAATCCAGCGAAGCCGTCGACGCCTTGAAGCTCTACTTCTCCGACCCCAACGAGTTCGGCTATTTCGCCGGCATCAACGACTCGACCTGCCCATTCACTCTTGTTTTCTGCGTGAGAAATGATGTGCCATTGCACGTCGTCTATGCCAAGCCCGGCGATCGTCATTGGGTATATGTGCATCTGGCGGGCTGGGCAATGTGCTCGGATTTTGGCAGACTTGTATGATACTTCCTCCACTCTATAATATAAGACGTTATTATATTGATATAATAATGTCTTATATTATGAGACGAGCGGACGCCTTGCGTTTGTATGGCAGAAAAGATTTACATGTATTCATTTGGTTTTTATTAAGAAGACATGTTTATCGACTCTAGTAAAGTTTGGCGAGGTTAATAGACATAAAAAGCTATTATAATATACTAAAAGGAATACCCGTACATTGTCACTGAAAAAAAATTATATATACATGATTTTTTTAAAGCATGTCGGAGAGCACCCCCAGTTTTTGGCAACGCCACGACAAATCTTGTCCTCTTGATTGTCATATAGTAGAAATTTGTATCTTTTTGTCTGGTATATACTCGTCTCGTCCTCCTGCTCCGGCGCCATTCCATTCCAGCTTCATTTTCATCATGATGTCGGGCACTCGAGCCTCCAGCAATAACATTGCCGCTGCCATGCTCATACGCGTCACAGATGTTGACTATATGACGGTGATGCATGCATGCTTCAACGTCACCTGTGCTCTGGTCGCTGGTCGGTGTATAGCCCAGGCGCTTACTAGCCGTGCCTGCTGAATACTGTCATCCGCACCTATGTTTTGTTGTCGCACGCACACCTCTACAGATATAGTAAACCATTGTCCAGCGCTGACGCCGCCGTGTCGCTGTACGGGACGTCACCCGACCTCTTTGCCCATCCTGACTTGGTGTGTGTGTGGCGAGGCGCGCGCGCGGTGTGGGGAGGGGGGGGGGGGGCAGGTTCAACTTCCAGTATGTGTACTCCCTCTGTAAAGAAATATAAAAACGTTTAGATCACTACTTTAATAATTTAAACGCTTTTAATACTAATTAATAATCCATAACTGCACATTTATTTTTAGATCATCTCCTCTCCAGAAAGAGCTCCTCGTTCACGCCATATGCGTCCTCCTAGCCAGAGGAAGTCCTTCCGGCCAAGCTCCGGGTTTGGGTGGTGAGGTAGCGAGTTACAGCTCGAACGAGGCGGAGGAGGAGAGGCAGGGGAGGCAACGTTTCCGGGGCTTGAGAGAGTCCGAGGGATAAGTGTTGGGACAAACCCGGATAGCTCTCCGCTCTTTATGTCACGCTCGCTCGGACGAAGGTGGAAGAAGGAGAGGAGCACATTATTTTTTCTGACGCACAAACGGCGCCACGCCGACGAACGGTGCCTCGGCCGCGCGCACGGCCTCTTCTATTTTGTGCAGCTCGAACTACGGTGGGCACATACCCCGGCTCTGTGGCATATACCACAACTTGATCAATACATGGGAAGGGGTTTTTATACCCGCTGCACACACACCTAGCTAGCTACCACAGAACGGCCACCACGCACGCACGAATGGATCACCCGGCCACTAAGAGCGCGTTTGGTTACCTGCATCGTTTTTTGCCCTTTTGCATACTTGTCCCAGTTGAGCCTGGCTGAGCATATGCAGGCAAAAAACCAACATCTGCATATTGATTGGTTGCCTGCATGTCCTCTCCCTGCATCATAACGATGTCTCTACGCACCGCGTTTGGTTTCTCACATTGTATGTGGTCAGATGAGTGCACGTTGTTTGGTTGCTTGCAAGAAATATGATTAAGGCTTAATAGCTACCCATAACACACAGTGTTACACTAGAGTTCCTCGGCGACAACGGTAGGCGGTAGTTGCGGTGCCGCGTCCGACACGACGAGCATGGAGTCGCGGGCGAGCGACCTCATCCGCGGCGTAGTAAACTATTTGCTAGCGCCATCGCCGCAGAGAAAGTCCATGTGGAGTAACGAACAAAAGGGCGTTGAGGCAGAGGATGATGAAGAAAAAATGCAGTGTGCCCGCCATGGCATCGTCAGTGTAGTAGGACGGGGAGGAGGAGGCCGAAAAGAATGGCGATGATGGCGGGGCCAGTGTAGTAGGACGCGGAGAAGGAGGCCGAGAAGAACGACGGTGATGACGACGCCATTGTAGTAGGACGCGAGCGAGAAGGTCGAGAGGAATGACGTCAGTGATGGCTTCAGTGTAGCAGAACATGGGAGACGACACAGAGAGGAACGACGACCGAGCGAGTGTAGTAGGACGTGGGAGATGAGGTTGAAAGGATCGAGAAGAGGGGTCTAGAGGGGGGTGATTAGACCCTCAACAAGTAAAAGTGGCAATTTTTAAGTTGTTCAAGTTAAGGTGGAGTTTTAGCACAAGTTTAAGCATTCACAATACATTTCAAGTAAGCATGGCAAGAGTATATGCAACGGAAAGAGTAAAGTATGCTAATTGCAAGAAAGTAAAGGGATGGGATTGGAGTGTGCAAACGCAATGAAGACACGGAGATTTTTGGCGTGGTTCCGATAGGTGGTGCTATCGTACGTCCATATTGATGGAGACTTCAACCCACGAAGGGTAACGGTTGCGCGAGTCCACGGAGGGCTCCACACACGAAGGGTCCACGAAGAAGCAATCTTGTCTATCCCACCATGGCCATCGCCCACGAAGGACTTGCCTCACTCGGGTAGATCTTCACGAAGTAGGCGATCTCCTTGCCCTTACAAACTTCTTGGTTCAACTCCACAACTTGACGGAGGCTCCCAAGCGACACCTAAACAATCTAGGAGACACCACTCTTCAAAAGGTAATAGATGGTGTGTTGATGATGAACTCTTTGCTCTTGTGCTTCAAATGATAATCTCCCCAACACTCAACTCTCTCTCGCAGATTTGGATATGGTGAAAAGATTATTTGAGTGGAAAGCAACTTGGGGAAGGCTAGAAATCAAGATTCTTGTGGTAGGATTGGTATATCTTGATCTCAACACATGAGTAGGTGGTTCTCTCTCAGAAAATATATGCTAGAAGTGTAGGCACATTCTGATGGCTCTCTCTCATATGGAGATGAGGGTGGAGGGGTATATATAGCCTCCACACAAAATCCAACTATTACACACATTTGACCCAACTCGGTCAGACCGAATAGATGAACTCGATGAAACCGATTTAGTTCAAAATGTGAACGTTAGGAATCTCGATGGGACCGACTGCATCAACTCGGTGAGACCGAAATGAAGCAATTGAGCAACAGAGAGTTGGTCAAGCCATCTCGGTGAGACCGAAATAATTGCAATAGGCAACAGAGAGTTGGCAAGGCCATCTCGGTGAGACTGAGATCCGTATCGGTGTGACCGAACTGTTAGGGTTTCTGGCAGTGGCTATGTCATATGAACTCGGTGGCTCCGGATAGAATGAATCGGTGGGGCCGAGTTGGAATTTAGGGTTTTGACATATTTGGAATGAGAAAGTGGTTGAGGGTTTTGGAGCAATATCACTAAGCATTTGAGCAAGCAAGCCATTAAGCAACACCTCATCCCCTTTTAATAGTATTGGCTTTTCCTATGGACTCAATGTGATCTTGGATCACTAAAAATGAAATGAAGAGTCTTGAGCTTTTGCCAATATGTGTCCTTAGCATTTTGAAGGGGTTCCACATCCTCTTGTCCTTTCCACGCCATTGTTGAACTTGTCTGAAATACACTAGATAACAGCATTAGTCCAACAAGAGATATGTTGACATTAATTACCAAAATCACCCAGGGAGCACTTGTGCTTTCAATCTCCCCCTTTTTGGTGATTGATGACAACATACATCAAAGCTTTAGATACATGATATGAAGGGTAGCAGGTAAAGCTTTGGAGAGACATGTAACAAGCATAAGCTCCCCCTACATGTATGCAATCATGTGAAGATAGAATATACTAACATGTGAATGCATAATCATGACAGAGTAAGCAGTAAGTTACATGTATCTTGGCTATATGCATCAGAGCAAATGATATGATTTAGAAATGTACCTCCATGTTTATGAATCCCTCTTGCAAGCAATATGTGCACCAGCAAGAGATCATCATGCACATGAGTGTGATGCATATACTTACCTTGTGGTCTTGAGCTGACTTTGGAAAGAGTGGGCTTGATAAAACAGGGTTAGATAACACAAGATCACTCTAAGTAAAGCTGTTTTAAGGAACCACAAGAGTACTAAGACTGGGATGACATGTAATGGGTGAGTAGAAAGTACTTCATTTAGATGTAGACATGTCCCCAAAGATTTAAAGATGGCAATGAATTCCAAAGATTTTTCTCCCCTTAGACAAGAGCTCTTTCTCCCCTTGAATCTGATATTGGATAATGGGAGAAGATAGGGTGAGATAAAATCAGAGCAAAATAGGGTAGTAGCAACTAAAATCAGTGCAACAAGAATTTTCTATAGCAATAACTAAGATCAAACATGTTGACATGTCTTTACCCTCTTAAAGACATGTGACTTCTCTCCTCTTTTGTTAACAGGCATCTGTAGAAGAGCTTAGATGTGCTCATTTGATAAGCTTTGATGTGCTCTCTCTCCCCCTTTGACATCAATTTCCAAGAAGGGCACTTCTGGATTATGAGCCAAATAGGTGTGGTCCTTGAGAGTCACTACAAGACAGTAGGTAGTTTATGATGCTGATAGAGGAAAGAATCATTGAGTGGAGCTGAAGAAAATAGGTGACACGTCTATTTTGCATCATGCTTTTATATTGATATTTATTGCATTATGGGTTGTTATTACACATTATGGTACAGTACTTATGCCATTTCTCTCTTCTTTTTCAAGGTTTACACAAAGAGGGAGAATGCCGGCAGCTGGAATTCTGGACCAGAAAGGAGCAAATCTGAGAGACCTATTCTGCACAACTCCAAAAGTCTTGAAAATTTACAAAGAATTATTTTGGAATATATAAAAATATATTGGGCGAAGAAAATACCAGAGGGGACCCACCAGGTGGCCACAAGCCTGGGGGGCGCGCCCTACCCCCCTGGGCGCGCCCCTAGGGCTTGTGGGCCCCCTGGCAGGTCTCCGGTGCCCATCTTCTGCTATATGGAGGGTTTTGACCTGGAAAAAATCATAAGAAAGCTTTCGGGACGAAGCGCCGCCGTCTCGAGGCGGAACCTGGGCAGAAGCAATTTAGGGCTCCGGCGGAGCTGTTCTGCCGGGAAAACTTCCCTCCGGGAGGGGGAAATCGAAGCCATCGTCATCACCAATGATCCTCTCATCGAGAGGGGGTCAATCTCCATCAACATCTTCACCAGCACCATCTTCTCTCAAACCCTAGTTCATCTCTTGTATCCGATCTTTGTCTCAAAACCTCAGATTGGTACCTGTGGGTTGCTAGTAGTGTTGATTACTCCTTGTAGTTGATGCTAGTTGGTTTATTCGGTGGAAGATCATATGTTCAGATCCTTAATGACATTTATTACCCCTCTGATTATGAACATGAATATGCTTTGTGAGTAGTTATGTTTGTTCCTGAGGACATGGGAGAAGTCTTGTTATAAGTAATCATGTGAATTTGGTATTCGTTCGATATTTTGATGAGATGTATGTTGTCTTTCCTCTAGTGGTGTTATGTGAACGTAGACTACATGACACTTCACCATGATTTGGGCCTAGGGGAAGGCATTGGGAAGTAATAAGTAGATGATGGGTTGCTAGAGTGAAAGAAGTTTAAACCCTAGTTTATGCGTTGCTTCATAAGAGGCTGATTTGGATCCATAAGTTTCATGCTATGGTTAGATTTATCTTAATTCTTCTTTCATAGTTGCGGATGCTTGGAAGAGTGGTTAATAATAAGTGGGAGGCTTGTCCAAGTAAGGACAGCACCCAAGCACAGGTCCACCCATATATCAAATTATCAAAGTAACGAACGTGAATCATATGAGCATGATGAAAACTAACTTGACAATAATTCCCATGTGTCCTCGGGAGCGCTTTGCTTTATATAAGAGTTTGTCCAGGCTTGTCCTTTGCTACAAAAAGGATTGGGCCACCTTGCTAGACCTTTGTTACACTTGTTGCTTGTTACCCGTTACGAATTATCTTATCACACAACTATCTGTTACCGATAGTTTCAGTGCTTGCAGAGAATACCTTGCTGAAAACCGCTTGCCATTTCCTTCTGCTCATCGTTGGGTTCGACACTCTTACTTATCGAAAGAACTATGATAGATCCCCTATACTTGTGGGTCATCAAGACTCTTTTCTGGCGCCGTTGCCGGGGAGTGAAGCGCCTTTGGTAAGTGGAATTTGGTAAGGAAAAATTTATATAGTGTGCTGAAATTTACTATCACTTGTTGCTATGGAAAATAATCCTTTGAGGGGCTTGTTCGGGGTATCTTCACCCCGACCGGAAGAACAAAGAGTTGCCCCTCAACCTGCTGAATCTACTGAAAATATTTATTATGAAATTCCTTCGGGTATGATAGAGAAACTGCTAGCCAATCCTTATGCAGGAGATGGAACATTACATCCTGATATGCATCTAATCTATGTGGATGAAGTTTGTGGATTATTTAAGCTTGTAGGTTTGCTCGAGGATGAAGTCAATAAGAAGGTCTTCCCTTTATCTTTGAAGGAGAAGGCATTGACATGGTATAGGCTATGCGATGATATTGGGACTTGGAATTACAACCGATTGAAATTGGAATTTCATCAGAAGTTTTATCCTATGCATCTAGTTCATCGTGATCGGAATTATATTTATAACTTTTGGCCTTGTGAAGGAGAAATTATCGCTCAAGCTTGGGGGAGGCTTAAGTCAATGTTATATTCATGCCCCAATCATGAGCTCTCAAGAGAAATTATTATTTAGAATTTTTATGCTCGGCTTTCTCGTAATGATCAATCCATGCTCAATACTTCTTGTACTGGTTCTTTTATGAAGAATACTATTGAATTCAAATGGGATTTATTGGAAAGAATTAAACGCAACTCTGAAGATTGGGGACTCGACGAAGGTAAGGAGTCAGGTATAAACCTCAAGTTTGATTGTGTTAAATCTTTGATGGATACCGATGCTTTTCGTGAATTTAGCACTAAATATGAACTTGACTCTGAGATAGTAGCTTGTTTCTATGAATCATTTGCTACTCATGTTAATCTTCCTAAGGATAAGTGGTTTAAATATCATCCTCCCATTGAAGTGAAAATAGTAGAACCTATTAAAGATGAATAGGAAACTATTACTTATAATGTTGATCCTATTGTTCCTACTGCTTATATTGAGAAACCACCTTTCCCTGTTAGAATAAAGGAACATGCTAAAGCTTCAGCTGTGGTTTCGTAAGAGTTATACTAGAACACCTACACTCCCTGAACAAATTCAAGTTGAATCTAGTATTGCTATGGTTAAAGATCTCTTGGTCGATAATATTGATGGGCATGTTATTTATTTTTGTGATGAAGCTGCTAGAAGTGCTAGACCTGATGATAAAGATAAGCATAGACCTGTTGTTGGCATGCCTGTTATTTATGTTAAAATAGGAGATCATTGTTATCATGACTTATGCGATTTGGGTGCTAGTGTGAGTGCAATCCCCTTTACTTTATATCAAGAAACTATGAATGATATCGCACCTACTGAAATAGAAGATATTGATGTCACTATTAAGCTTGCCAATAGAGATACTATATCACCAATTGGGATTGTTAGAGATGTTGAAGTCTTGTGTGGGAAAATAAAATACCCTACTGATTTTCTAGTTCTTGGTTCCCCACAAGATGATTTTTGTCCCATTATATTTGGTAGACCTTTTTTGAACACTGTTAATGCCAAAATAGATCGTGAGAAAGAAATTGTTACTGTAAGTTTTGGGGATGTGTCTCATGAGTTTAATTTCTCCAAATTTCGTAGACAACCCTATGATAAAGAATTGCCTAGTAAAGATGAAATTATTGGTCTTGCTTCTATTGCCGTGCCTCCTACTGATCCTTTAGAACAATATTTGCTAGACCATGGAAATGATATGTTCATGAATGAAAGAAAGGAATTAGCTCAGATTTTCTTTAAACAGATGCCTGTTTTGAAACACAATTTGCCTGTTGAAACTCTTGGAGATCCTCTACCACCCAAGAGTGATCTTGTGTTCGATCTTAAACAATTACCAGATACTCTGAAATATGCATATCTTGATGAGAAAAAGATATATCCTGTTATTATTAGTGCTAACCTTTCAGAACATGAGAAAAAGAAATTATTGGAAACTCTGAAGAAGCACCGTGCAGCTATTGGATATACTCTAGATGATCTTAAGGGAATTAGTCCCACTCTATGTCAGCACAAAATTAATATGGAACCTGATGCTAAACCTGTTGTTGATCACCAGCGATGGTTGAATCCCAAAATGAAAGAAGTGGTAAGAAATGAAATACTAAAGCTTCTGGAAGCAGGTATAATTTATCCTGTTGCTGATAGTAGATGGGTAAGTCCTGTTCATTGTGTCCCCAAGAAGGGAGGTATTACCATTAGTCCTAATGATAAAAATGAATTGATTCCACAAAGAATTGTCACAGGTTATAGAATGGTTATTGATTTTAGAAAGTTGAACAAAGCCACTAGGAAAGATCATTATCCTCTACCTTTTATTGATCGAATGCTAGAAAGATTATCAAAACATACACACTTTTGCTTTCTAGATGGTTACTCTGGTTTTTCCCAAATACCCGTGTCACAAGAGGATAAAAAAAACTACTTTTACTTGCCCTTTTGGTACCTTTGCTTATAGATGTATGCCTTTTGGTTTATGCAATGCACCTACTACTTTTCAAAGATGTATGACTGCTATATTCTCTGACTTTTGTGAAAAGATTATTGAGGTTTTCATGGATGATTTCTCCGTTTATGGAACTTCTTTTGATGATTGCTTAAGCAACCTTGATCGAGTTTTGCAAAGATGTGAAGAAACTAATCTTGTCTTGAATTGGGAGAAGTGCCACTTTATGGTTAATGAAGGTATTGTCTTGGGGCATAAAATTTCTGAAAGAGGTATTGAAGTTGATAAAGCTAAAGTTGATGCTATTGAAAAGATGCCGTGTCCTAAAGATATCAAAGGTATAAGAAGTTTCCTTGGTCATGCTGGTTTGGTCATGCTGGTTTCCATAAGAGGTTTATTAAAGACTTCTCTAAAATTTCTAGGCCTCTCACAAATCTTTTGCAAAAAGATGTCCCATTTGTTTTTGATGATGATTGTGTAGAAGCATTTGAAATTCTTAAGAAAGCCTTGATTTCTGCACCTATTGTTCAACCACCTGATTGGAACCTACCCTTTGAAATTATGTGTGATGCTAGTGATTATGCTGTTGGTGCTATTCTAGGACAAAGAGTTGATAAGAAATTAAATGTTATCCATTATGCTAGTAAAACTCTAGACAGTGCTCAAAGAAATTATGCTACTACTGAAAAGGAATTTTTAGCAGTTGTATTTGCTTGTGATAAGTTCAGATCTTATATTGTTGATTCCAAAGTAACTGTTCACACCAATCATGCTACTATTAAATATCTTATGGACAAGAAGGATGCTAAACCTAGACTTATTAGATGGGTTCTCTTACTGCAAGAATTTGATTTGCATATTATTGATAGAAAGGGAGCTGAGAACCCCGTAGCAGATAACTTGTCTAGGTTAGAAAATATTCTTGATGACCCACTACCTATTGATGATAGCTTTCCTGATGAACAATTAGCTGTCATAAATGCTTCTTGTAGTGCTCCTTGGTATGCTAATTATGCCAATTATATTGTTGCTAAATTTATACCACCTAGCTTCACATACCAACAAAAAAAAGTTTTTCTATGATTAAGACATTACTTCTGGGATGACCCACACCTTTATAAAGAAGGAGTAGATGGTGTTATTAGACATTGTGTACCTGAGCATGAACAGGAACAGATCCTACGCAAGTGTCACTCCGAGGCTTACGGAGGACACCATGCTGGTGATAGAACTGCACACAAGGTATTACACACTGGTACAACGAGGTGCTATACAAACGGTTTTTAACCCCTTTCCACGACGGTGTTTCGAACCGTTGCCAAGTGAGTGACTGCGATATGGGGGTCCTTCCCACACGACCCAGAAACCGTCGGGGATAGGCCCTCCTGGCACACACGCTCGGCAAAATGAGGTCGTGTGCGACGGGCGAGCGATCAAATATGGTTATACGTACAGTTGTGCTAAAAAAATACAATTGTAAGGCCAAATCGTCTCCGGTCATAAGTACATCCCACATAGTCAGTTCCGGCTAAACGTTTCTGTTCGTATGTATATTCCACAGTCAATCCAAGGAATACGTTTCCGTTAGAATGTACATCCCACACGGTTAATCCAAGAAGTACGTTTCCGTTCGTATATACATCCCACACAGTCACTCCAAGGAAAACGTTTCCTTTCGCAGGTACATCACATACAATTTTCCCCATTAAATCATTTGTGATAGCGTTGCCATTGCACACGATATTAACAATTTTATCGTTTGTGTTATTGAATGCATCACGCACGGTGCGTAGAAGAAACTATGTGGTAAAGGCTGTCCATCACACACACTTTTTATGTGGTAAACGTGTGCGCAAGGTGGCCAAACACAAACAGTTTTCAAGAGGATGTCATGTGTGATTATTCATTGATCCAACATGGTTTATTCCTAGAAACTGTGTGCGTTGCCTGAGGTCATCGCCCACGGTGTTTTCTGAATAACCGTTTGCAATAGAAAAACCCAATTAGCAGGCTAATTGCCCTATTATTAATAATCCATTTATTAATCTAATTGACATTTCATATTAAGCACACAATATATTTCATTTTCATATTAAGGAAGCAGGATTTCATAATTGAAATACATCAGAGTACAACATCATATAGCTTCAGCACTCAGCTACCCCATTACACAACTGCTCCAGCACCAAGTTTCACATGCAACATCTATAACCTTTCGAAATTAGCATCATAGACGGTACATAGACAGATGAATCTCATCTGAAAAACTGCTGAAGCGGAAGGCGAATATTGAGCCTTCATTGATGTTGAAGGTCTTTGCAACTTTAGGCCAGCGCCTGTCCATCCTTCGTCCTTTTCACGAACACTTCAATATTGAACCGTGTGTGTTGTATGAATACCTTCCTCGCCTCCTGACCATACAGGTGGTTTGAGAGGTAATCATCAGTAAACTGCTTTGGAAATGCCTAAAAACAAGGATATGCATAAATATCTTCTCTAGATTTGAAATGGCGCAAAGTAATTAAAAAGACAAGGTATAACAGTTAGTACCATCCTATAGTGAACTGATGTCTTCTTCATTGTGCAGACAAAGATCTTGTTGTTTTTTGTCGCTAATTTCTTTATCGTAACAATCTTTCTGAGTTTCTTGACTTGACTGATATTCATGGACAACTCATTTCCACATATGCAAAAAGGGTCAAACAGTGGGTCAAAACCTCTGACAGCAGGACCTACATGTGCAAGAGCAAATTGTTAAAAACCTAATATTTAAAAACAAGAAGTGGAAAGGTGTGTTATTAACTGCAACAGGCCTAATATTTAAAAACAAGCAAACATAGTCATTCAAACTTGTATTGTGTAGGTCTAAGTACACTAGTTATTGGCCCTGTTTGGATCCATGGGTTAGAGTTAGTTTGAGCTAGTTTGGGCTCAAATAGCCCTAAAGTATCCAAACATGAGGGCTAGTTTGAGCTAGTTGCGTCTAACCCACCCAAAACAAATATCCCACCCAAGAGGTGCTGATTGGGGCTAGTTCTCCTAGTGCATTTATTGTCAATGTAACACTGTCATCCAAACACCTCTTTGGCTAGAGTTAGTTCAGGGCTAGTCATTGTTGAGTATCATTGTTATTTAGGAAACGTAGGATAGCGTAAGATTTATTCTACCTTGACTTGTACTCCAAGATGACCATGTACTCCTATATATATGCCCACGAGGCTCAAGCAATACAATCAACTATTCCACCAATCTCTCTCTCCCCCTTTTAACTATCATGAGCTAGAAACTAACTCTAACCTCTAGCTAAGTTAGAATATCCAAACAGTGCCATTGTTAAATCAAATGGAAAGGCGTGGTAAATACTCCCTCCAGTCCTTTTTACTCTGCATATAAGAATTGTCTGAAGTCAAACTTCATAAAGTTTGACCTTATTTATATGAAAAAATATCAACATCTACAATGCTAAAGTTATACAATATGAAAATTTAAGTCATGACACATGTACTGATATTGATTTCATATTGTGAATGTTGGTATTTTTTTTCTATAAAGTTGGTCAAACTTTACGAGGCTTGACTTTAGACAAATCTTATATGTGAACTAAAAAGATTCGGAGGGAGTTCAACATGCTTAACAACAACAAAATATAGTCATTCATAGAGCTATTGTTAAAATTGGTATTGATGAAATTGAACTGCACAGTTCATACTAGCACATATAGAACATCACACTGTTAATAGCTAAAATAAACAAGGCATACTACGAATAACCAAAGATGGCAATTGAAACTGGACATATGCTAACTACAAAGAACCGAACAACCATAAACCATAGAAATAAACGAGGCGTAATGCAAACAACCAAATATAGCAATAAATATTGGACAGGTTCTCACTACAAACGGGGTTCGAGAAAACAAATCATGGGTTTCCTCACTTGTCACAGATTGGCTCCTCCTCGTGGTCGCCGTCGACGAGGTCTGACTTGCCAGCTGAGGATCCCAAGCCAGCGTCGCAGAACGTGTCCTTCAGAAATGACAAAAGGGGCTCCATGGCGATGAAGGATGGAAAATTGTTCATAACGAGCCGCAGGAGATCAGCCGCAGGGCCATCGATGAGATCGACCGCTGTCGAACCCTAAGGGTTGGGGGTGGGCAACTTAACCTGTGATATAGCCCACGTCAAGCCGTCGGTGTCGATGACCTCGATGTCGTAGCCGGCGTCCGCGACGTGCCAGAATACTCTAGCCCGCTGATTGAAAGGCTCAATCCAGGTCCAGTCATCGTCATCAGCTTCCTCGGCGGCCACCTTGCTGACGTCGGGCGAAGAGGCCGCGGTAATGCTCTTTTGGGCCATTCGCTCCTCGATCTCCCCGGGAAGCATAGCCGGGCTTAGGCTGCGACGCTCTGGAGTGGGGTAGGGGGTGGGGATGGGGATCTCTGGGAAAGGGGGCGTTTCGCAGGCGTCATCTAAGAAACTCAGGGTGGCGAGGGTATGTATATCGGTGGGTAAACTACACGGGCAGACCGGCAGAGGTTGACGATGGAGGCGGCGCAGCAGCGGCGGCGACCTTGCTAGGTTTGGAGCAAGGGAGGGGTGGTGTGTATGTGTGTGAGCGGGGCATTTGGGGTGAGCGAAGGATTTGGGGTGTGTGTGTGGAGGGGGTCCAAGGTGGTGTTTGAGGAAATGCCGCGGGTACTGAAAATTTTACTAGGCGGGAGTAAAATGGCGGGGCTACCAAAATTTGGATCAAGGGATCGAAGCAGAGCGGGGCAGGAGTAACGAACATCACACACGGTTAAAACATAATAGTCGTGTGCTATCAAACAGAAAAGCACTCCAGCCGAGCAGATATTTTTGAGATTGCGAGGGATGCAGGCGGGAGTAAAATGTCGGGGCTCCAGTTCAAAAAAAAATCAAACACCCAATGTCTGTTGCGTGGCACATGGGTAGTCTGACCGAACCGTGTCTCTTGCATACCCAATCGCAGACGGTTTTTGCATCCAACTCATGTGCTGTTTATAAATTTGGCAAAAAGAATAACGCGGGAAAGGGTCAGAACATGAACACACTTGCATGTGGACCAAATATATGTATGAAAAGGGTGGTTTGATTTTCGAATACCCAATGCACAACTTTGATGTGGCACCTGTCGCACAAAGCGCACAGTATTGCTAGTCAGCCACCCCCTACGAACCCCACTTCCTATCGGCGATAAGGGAATCCTAGCTACGAATGCATGCCCCTAGATAGTTAGGTTTGAAATCTCACCCTACCGTAACACAAAACCTATAGGAGTTCATCATATATATGGTCAAACTTCCCCTTTCGCTTCCGGACAAAGGTGGACCGTGTCCCGACCCACAAATGTGTGCTTGTGGCGGGAGATGGGTGAGACCACATACGAACCACCTGCGGGTGGCCCTATACTATATGTATGAAAAGGGTGTGGTGTGATATTTAACTATACCATTCACAACTTTGATGTGGCACGTGTGCCTCACAAAATAACCGGACTTCCCCGACCCCACGGAGGTTGCGGGTAGTGCGAAGTACCCCCCCCCCCACACACACACGTGTCGGGGGGAGGGCATCTCACCAAGACATACTGTAACACGGACCAAACAGAATCCAACTTGATCGTACAACCTCTCTCGCTCGTTGTTGGTCAAAGTGATGGACATCCACATGGCCCCGCAAATGGGCTAGCTTGTCGCCGATAAACTCGCGAGGGAGTACTATCTGAAGACAAAGCCCGCTCTGTGCATGTGGCCCAATTATGTATGGAAGTGGTGTGTGTGGTGTTTGAATACGCAATGCGCAAATTTGATGTGGCACCATGCTTTGGAACCATAAAATCCCCACACTGATCGAGGGTTCATGATGCGTAGCATGCATGCGCTCAAACTTAATTAGGCCTAGAATGATCGACCTACTACTATACGGTAACACGAACCAAAGAAGAAGAATCCACCCTGGTAACCTTTCTCGTCGTCGGTCGAAATGATGGACGTCCACGGGGGCCCACAAATATATATAGGCTTGACGCCCATATATAACCAAGCGAGTGAGAGTGTGCAAAGATAACCATTGCATGCATGTGTCCCAAACATATTTATGGAGGTGCGTGATGCATGCATATGTGTTGAATTAATACCTAATGCACAACATTGATGTGGTGCATGCGTTCAAAATCGCACAGGTCCCCACACAGAGCAAGAGGTTCATGAAGTGTCGTGTGCTCGCCCCCCCCCCCCCCCTCGATCCAGCGGGATGGATTCATGTGTGCACATGCGCTATTATATATGTAATCTCGCCTATATCGCGAGACAAGCAAAAAATTAATCCCCTCCTAAGTCAAAATAATTAACCTCTCTTATTGTCGGTGAAAGTGATGGACCAAGCGGGCCGACAGATGGAAGCATCGCCGATAACCACGTGAGTTAGTGCCATACGACAACCACCATCGCTTGCATGTGTGCCAAAACATATATGGAGAGGTGTATGGTTGTGATGTTTTGAATACCTAATGCACAACCTTCGATGTGGCATTTGCCTCAAAAACCGCAAAGTCCCCACACAGAGTGAGGTTCATGTGTGACACCTAGTATATGTTGGTCCCATCTCCCCTTTGACACGTACTATATATATATACCCCTACCCTAACACAACCCTAAAAGAATTAATCCTCCGTGTTCGTCAAATGTGCCTCTCTCTCTCGTTGGGTCAAAGTGATGGAGGATGACCTCTCGCGGGCCCATAGATGGAAGCACCGCACGCGAGTGAGTTCCTATAGGGCAACCACTGCCTGCATGGTATTGCGTGGTGTTTGAATATACCAGTGCACAACTTTGATGTGGCACCTGCCTCGGGAACCGGGAAGTCCCCACATGGAGCGAGGTTATGACACACACACACATCCCGCACCACCACCTCCACTCTGAGGCATGTCAAACTTTTTCTGTAGTGAACATGTGACCAAAGGAGTGTCGTGTTAAAGTTTGAAAAAAAAAGAGATCCTTCGACCCGTTTTATACATTGATTGATTTCCTAGGGATTTAATGTGCAAAAATCAAATTTGAGCTACATGTGCACCAAAATGGATTGCAAAATCATATGTGTGTCCCTTGGTGCATGTTTCCCCGTGAAAGAAATTTCAAAACATTGAGAATATTGATTTTTAAAATTCAGTAAATCCAAAACTTAGTTGAAATTCATGAAACTTATCGTGGTGTCATATATGGACACCAGTAGACTGTGCTATTGTATTTTTTTCGTCAAATTTGAGACAAGTTTTGATATAATCTACTTACAAACAGAAGATTGTTAATAACTGGCAACCAATATCTCATACGGAATATTTATTCGGACCGTGTGCGTTAGACCGTGCCATGCTTCGGTTAAGCAGTAAAGCGCCACAATGAATCATCAAAAAACAAAAAAAAATATACGTGACACGTGCCCCGTGTGGCGTGCGAGCAGGCGTGAGTTGACGAGACGCATGCGAGCAGTCCACCGCGCAGGCAGACCGGGAGGCATGCGTGCAGGCGTGTGAATTGACGGGAGGCATTTTCGCTGCGCAGTGTCACCGGGAGGTGTGCGAGTAGCTATGTGAAATGATGGTATAGGAATGCCAGAAGTCCACCGCGCAGGCTCACCGGGAAGCGAGACAGCCTTTGACCGCCGCCCGCCTCGCTCCCACTGGTCCGTATTAATGGCGCGCCCGAGCGGCCGCACCCCCCCATCCTCGCCACACACACAATCCTCTTTCTCCGCTCGCTTCCTCGCTGCCGCTCTCAATCTTCAAAGCCGTCAGTGTATGAGGATGCCGCCGAAGCGCCCCATCGGACGGAGTGGCGACGCCGGGCCTGCTGAAGCACCGGAGCACGGCGTGAATACGGAGACAGAGGTTTCCGTCACCATCGACGAGGTGGAGAACGAGGCTGCCAACAAGCGGAGGCGGGTCGAGAAAGAACCGCAAGCGACTCCAGCAGGCCTAGACTTCATCAGCAGCCTCCCCGATGATATATTGACAGTGATCATATCCCTCCTCCCAATCAAATATGGGGCGAGGACAACCGCCCTTTCCCGGAGGTGGCGCCCCCTATGACTCTCCACCCCTCTCGACCTCCTCGACGTCCATGAGCTCTACCATGGCTATCGCAAAAGCTTGGATGCGTTCTTCCAGATCCTCGGCAGTCACCATGGCCCAATCAGAGGCCTTATCACGAGCAAGTTCCTTTCCAACGGCAAGGACCGAGACAAGCTTTACGAGTGGTTCCGGTCCCCCGCCTAGATCAGCTCGAGGAGCTCAGTTTTAATGATGGGCATATGCGCTCGCTGCCAACATCCGCCCTCCGCTTCGCGCCCACGCTGCGCCTCGCCAAGTTCATGAACTGCCATCCCCCCCCCCTTAATGACGTGCCCGCTCTTTTTCTACCACGACTCAAGCACCTCGAGCTCATCGCCGTCTGCATCCCAAAGGATGACTTGGGGCGCCTGCTCCGCGTCTGTACTGCACTCGAGTTCCTTCGTCTTCAGGCGATGAATTGGTCGAGTAGCTTCCACATCACCTCCATGACTCTCCGGACTATTTATGTGTGTTGCTGGTGCTGCAACAAGAGATCACAAAAGGTGGACCACAATATGGCCATTGAGGGCACACCTTAACTTGAGAGATTACTTGTAGTTGATCAATAAGGTCCAACAAGAATCAATGTCATTTATGCACCGAAATTGACAGTGGTGGGCTACTCGTCTGTCAAATACTCCTACTTTCAGGTACAACAATCGCCTTCTACCTCTCCTTCTTGATATCAGCATTATTTCTAATTTTGAAGATGTATGTTCGTCTGTCATCCAGAAAAGCTTCACCCAAATTCTGCGCACAGAGAAGGTCTTGGCACTAGAATCTATCGGCCCCAACCTGGACCAAATTGTCAGTTTCCTGAGATGCTTTCCGTGCCTGAAGAAGTTGTATATCGAGGTGATGTTCCTTTCCTGTTAAATGTTAACCATAAGGGAGTTCAATTTTTGGCACCTTTTCCCAAGTTTACAATGACAATGTACTATGATTTCTGAAGGAATTTTGGAGGATTTCAGGACATACACCCCCCTCCCCCACCCCATATTGGTTGCTTGATTCATATGGTTACAATCCATAAGCATTTCTCCTTTGGATTCATCTGTACTAGTTTTCTTAGAGAATTTTTCATCCACTCCAACCTCTTGTGAAGAAGGCTACATTTTCTAGATTGGAATCAAATGCCCATGTTCATCATGTCAGATCAAAGATGCATGGCACGTTTGTGCATTTTACAAATCCTGCAAACCAAATAGGCATGTAGTAGTGTTCAAAACTGCATGTAGGCACTAACACGTTCTCTTCTTTTGCAGATAATAATAGGCCCGATGGTGTATAATGTTTATAACGACAATCACATCGAATGCCTGGATCTACATCTCTCAAAAATTACTTTGAATTCCTACCGAGGGACCTTACCGGAGATTATATTCGCCAGGTTCTTTGTTGCCAGAGCAAGGGTGCTGAAGGTAATGAGGTTGAACATGCATGTAAATAGGAAATATGAATGGTTTGTTGATCAGAGCCGGCAGCTACTTCAGAATGGATGAGGCTCCAAAAAAGCTAAACTTCATATTGGAACTGCATATGACAGAGTAATTGGAAGTCATTGTGTCAACCCCATACATGACTTGTCAGTGGCTGATCCCTTTGCAGAAATGACGACGTTTCGAAATCGGCCTCACTATTTTTATTTTTAGTTTGAACCTCTGTTATATCCATGTTCAGCTGATCAGCACAGGCGTTTGCAGCTGAATGAGCTAAATTTCATTTCTAATATTAGTTTGAACCTTGAAACCTTCGAATTTGAGCCATGTAACAATGGAATTTGAACCTTGTAATATTTCGGGCTTTTGTGGTACAATCGTTGAAATGGCATCGTATGAGACTCGTATATTGGTAGTACTATTTTGACCTTAATATGCAATAGACTTAGATTTTATTAACCATTCATGACCAGGGATCCAGCTGGAAGCAGAGCAATGGCAAACGTCATCGCAACAAGATGTAGATATGCTCGTTTCTCCTAGTTTAGTATGCATGTAATTGCTTACTTTGGTGTGTGGAAATGTTATGTGTGTAGTCACTTATGTAATTGTATGCTTAATTTGGTTATGCAATGTTGTTCTTATAAGTATATATGTTGATGTTCTGTAGACAAAGCATATCATATCGCACACGGACCACACACTAGGGAACCCGTCGTTCATGAATTCATCAATCGCAGACGGTTGTATACCAGCAAGCGTTTACCCACAACACACATGGCTTATTCCATCACAAACAGCTTGGGTGGATCTACTGTATGCCACGTATCGCACACGCAACTCTAATCTGATTCGTGCTTGATGTCTCCGCCATCGCTCACATAGTTCATCTTATTTGCCACGTATCACTGTGCCTGCCTCTGCTCGCTTCCCTCGGCGCGCTCTGCTCGCCGTTAGGCGCCGCAGCACGCTGTGCTCGCCGTTAGGCGCCGCGGCATGCTCTGCTCGCATCCGTTGGCACACTCTGCTCGCGTACCTCCACGCGCTCGGCTTGTGGACAGCTTTTCCTTGCGTGTTCAACTGCTATATGCATATATATGGTTGCTCGCCATTGAGGCGCCACGGAGCGCTCTGCTCGCGTCCCTGCGCGTGCGCTCTACCAGCGGTTGGGGCCTGCGCACAATCACGTTGGGGGCCCATATGCATGCGGTTGCGCCGCGCGCGTCGCCAGGATGCAGTTACGTGCGGCACGATGGAGTTACGCGTTGCAAATTAGAACTGCCATCCGGGCGTGCGGATATTCCAATCCGTCCAGCTTCCCCATTAATTCCCGCGGCCATTATAACCTTAGTCTCTTCAACCTTTCGATCTCGCCCCACAACACAACAAGCACATCCACGACGACACATACAAAGAGGATATCTAGCGGTGCTCCAATGGAGTTCGGCGAGCATAAAGTCGAGACCCACGCGAGGGAGACGGATCTCTCGGTGGTGTACACCATCGACCCGGCTATGGTGGAGAACTACATCAACACCGTGGAGTAGTTGCTTGCTGGAGACAAGTACAAGGTGGTCGGCATCGACCTCCAGTACACCGCAGGTCTTCCCGGCAAAAATCAGAAGGTTGCCGTCACCCAGTTGTGCGTGCGCCATCATGTCCTCATCTACCACTACTGCATGGCCACAGAGCTTTGCGACTGTTTCGCCAGGTTTGTCAACAGCACCGACTACAAGTTCGCTACGGTGGAAACCACCGACGATGTAAAAGCGCTCAGGGTTACGGGCTTGGCTTGCAAGAACCTTGTCGAAATCCATGAGCACTACAGGGTCTGGGGCAGCACGAAGAAGGACTCCCTGGTTGAACTCGCCTCAGCCATCATCGACCCCTACTACGAAAAGATGAAGCAAGATGCCAAGAGAACAAGTCCTGTATCCTAGCACGGGGCCTGGATGCGGCAACTGGATGAACCTCACCTCAGGTTCGTGGCCAAGAGCGTGTACACATGCTACGAGATGCACAGGCAGATCATTGACATGAGGAAGTGCCTCGTTACCGAAATTCATGAGGCCGGATCGAGCCACAAGCAGAGCAGTAGCGGCAAGCGTCACAAGAAGTAGATGATGATCAGATGATCGTTTATCCTAGTTAATTATGCATGTAATATATATTTGACTTTGGTGTGTGGAAATGTCATGTGTGTAGTAGCCACCTATGTAATTGGATGTTTAATTTGGTTATGCAACCATGTCCTTATAAATGTGTGTGTATATATATATATATGTTGTTGTTCTGTATGCAATCCCAACACACAACACACATGTCTTATTAGCAGCAATCGTCTGTGTTATTATCGGTCTTCGCACACATTTCTGATTACAGACCTGTTTGCCGCGTATCACACACATCTTATTAAATTGAACCGTTTCTGTTATCTTGGCTCATGAACTGTTTGCCGTATATCACACACACCTTTATCTGGCTACCCGTTTCTGTTGTTCCGCCTCATCACAAACAGTTTATCCAAGTGAACTGTATGCCATATACCGCACACGCCTCCATCTGGCTGCCCGTTTCTTTTGTTCTTCCTCATCACAAATAGTTCATTGAACTGAACCGTATGCCCCGCAACACACACGCAACTAAAACCTGAACCGTGTTTGATGTATCTGCCATCGCAAACATTTTGCATCTTTTTTGACGGTTTTTTTACATCACCGTTTGCGATTAATGCATCGCACACAGTTTCGTCGAAGGGTCTCTGATTGTAGTGTCGCATTAGCAGCATCCTGCAATAGTGACAATCTGGTTTTTATTGGCCTACTCTTTTCAAAGATGCTCTTAAGTTTGTCTTGTCTTGTGATGAATGTCAAAGAATTGGTAATATTAGTAGACGTCGGGAAATTCCTATGAATTATTCACTTGTTATTGAACCATTTGATGTTTAGGGATTTGATTATATGGGACCTTTTCCTTCCTCTAATGGGTATACACATAATTTGGTTGCTGTTGATTATGTTACTAAGTGGGTAGAAGCTATTCCAACTAGTAGTGCTGATCATAACACCTCCATTAAAATGCTTAAAGAAGTTATTTTCCCGAGGTTTGGAGTCCCTAGATATTTAATGACTGATGGTGGTTCACACTTTATTCATGGTGCTTTCCATAAATTGCTTGCTAAGTATGATGTTAACCATAGAATTGCATCTCCATATCATCCTCAGTCTAGTTGTGACGCCCCCGGCTCAATTGTGCACTAATCATACAGGCAAATGCACACGATCAAGCCTAAGGACTCACGGGAAGATATCACAACACAACTCTAAAACATAAATAAAGTCATACAAGCTTTATATTACAAGCCAGGGCCTCGAGGGCTCGAATACATAGCTCGATGGCATACAAGCGTCAGCGGAAGCATCAGATATCTGAGTACAGATATTAAAAGAGAAACAGAAAGGCCTTTAGAAAGGCGGGGCAAAATAAAACACTACGATCGAAAGGCGCAGGCCTCCTGCCTGGGACCCTCCGAACCTACTCCTTGTCGTCGGCCAGCTCGTAGTAGTATCCATCCTCGGGGTAGTAGTAGCGATCGTCGGCGGGGTAGCTGTCTCAGTGGCTTCGTCATCTGGTCACGATAAACTGATATGGGGGAAAAGAAAGCAAAGCAACCGTGAGTACTCAGAAGTACTCAACAAGCAAGGATCTACACTACATATGCAACATTATCAAAGAGTGGTTGTATATGTGGACTGGGCTACAGAAATGCCAGAATAGAGAGGAAAACCTAGTCCAATCGAAGACTGGCATCTTCGTCGGTCTTGCAGCAATAGAAGAGAGCAAAACAGATCAATATAATGTAGCAGTATCATTAAGTCTCAACATCACCCAGAGATCCTTTCTCGACTCCCTGCGAGAAAGCAATCCCAGAGCCATACAGTCATCAACCTCGTCCTGAGATCCCTTCTCGACTCCCTGCGAGAAGCAATCCCAGAGCCATATATCCAGGTATCATCTCACGGTCTAGTTGTGTCAATCGGGATACAACTCCGAGTGTCCTTTACCATAGGACCGGCTATCGATAGATGTGTTCTTCCCTGCAGGGGTGCACCAACTTACCCAACACGCTCGATTATATCCGGCCGGACACACTTTCCTGGGTCATGCCCGGCCTCGGCCAAACGATATACCGCAGCCCTACCTACAGCTCAGCAGAGAGGTCCCCACCGGTCTACATCCTAAGCGCTCAGGGGTCTTGGGCCATCGCCCTGTGCACTCCGGGTCATTGCGAGCAGGGTGAAGCCAGGTACCAGGAGGGCGCCGGTCCGTCCCGGCCGCAAGGCTGAACTAGACATCTGACAGAGCTTTTGGCTGATGTTATGATGCAGAACACCCATACTATGCCCATGTGATGGTTAGTGCTATAAGGCCAGAGGCCTGCTCGGATCAAATATCCAAATCGTTAGTGGACTAGGGCTTGCGGTAACGAGCAGAGACTCATGAAAGATGTGACCCCGTCGCCCCGTCTCGAGGACCTGCGACAAGGGCCAAGAATGCCCGGCCGCACCTTGTATTCATCAGTCGGGCACCATCCAGGTCAACCCGTCTCCACAACACTCGCCACTTAGGCTCACGCGGGTACCCCTCAGGGTTGACCCGCCTTTCCAAGTAACAATAGTACAGTCCAAGTATCCGTGTGTCCATAACATCAGGGGGAATCCGAGGTATCACCCTCGTTGGATTCCTACCCGATATATACGTCAAGGTGAACTCGGAGGAATCACCCTCGCTAGGTTCACACTTGAGGTGTTTGTACGACGGCGTCGTTATCGTAAGTGGGGAAGGAGGAATCACCCTCGATGACCACGACCGAATAGCTACTCTTCAGAGTTAACATCAGAAGTGCTACAAGAGGTTTCACCCTCGGCACTTGATAATAACGCTGCAGTGTCGTTAAAACTAAGGGGGGGTGATGTGCGGTGCCGGGGCCTGGTCTTGAATCCCGTTGATCGGGTCTTCTGATAATCCAGTGGGGCAGTCGGGATAAGTGGGGTCACTGATAGGTCTCTACCTAGCCTATACTAAGCAGTTTAGGATAAGCAGGTAAGGTATCAATAGCAGGTTACAATAAACAGGCTATGCATCAGAATAGGTAAAGCAGTAGCAGCAGCAATTCTAATGCAAGCATGAGAAAATAGAATGGGCGATATCGGGATGATCAAAAGGGGGGGGCTTGCCTGGTTGCTCGGCGGCAAGGGCAAGGTCGTCAGCGGTGGCGTCTGGCTCCGTAGCTGCGTCGGTACCGGGGACTGCGTCGGGGTCTAACGAGAGAGAATAGGGGGAGGAAACAATAAATACAAGCAAACAGATACAACACGATGTATGACATGGCAATACGCAGTGCTAGGGGTGGTCTAACAAAGTACTACACGTATCAGACGGAGCGGGAGAATATCTGACGATATTTCCTGGGTCTTTGGATTTATCGGACAGGCGATCCAGAGAGGGAAGTTCCAAGTTCATCATGCTAGGATCATGTGACAGATGAAAGGAGGGCATATTCGTATTCATGGGATTTTTCTGATCAACTTTCATATATAAATTATTTTCATCGGAGTTACGGATTAAAAGATATGATTTCCTAAAGTTTTTATTAATTTCTGGATTTAATTAAATCAACATTATCCAGAACAGTACAGGGTGACATCATCATGACATAATGCTGACATCAGCAGTTAACAGGGGGCTGGCCAGGTCAAACCTGACCAGTGGGGCCCACATGTCATAGACACAGGGCTAATCCAGGGTTTAAATTTAACTAAAACTAATTAACAGGGGTGTGGCCCCACCTGTCAGTGAGTAATTAGTGATTAATTAACTAATTAATTAATTAACATATTAATTAACAATTTATTTATTTTTAAAATTGATATAACCGTGCGGGACCCACATGTCAGTGGCCCACGCTGCCACGTCGACGGTTGACCCAGTCAACTGGGTCAACTGGGTCCCGCGGGGCCCAGCGTCAGCGTCTCTGAGGTGAGGCCCGAGGTGCCACGTCGGCCGGCCGGCGTTTAAACGCCGGCGAGTACGTTTTCGCGGTGGTGCGACTCGGGCGGCGATCGGATTTCGTCTACGGTGGTCCGTTCGACGCGGGGTCGAGCTCATTCGATCGGGCGTTCAGCGCCGCGTCTAACCGTGGCGGTGCCGTGGCCGGGGATGCGGTGTGGCGTCGGCGGTGAGCTCGCGGGCGGCGCCGGAGTTCGGGGGTCTGCGGAACCAGCGAAGCGCGGCGCCAGCGCTCGAGCTAGCTAGCTAGGTAGCGACAGTAGCACTCCAGAAGCTCGCCAGAGCCACTGGCTCGAGCCGTAGGGGCTCGGGAGCGCGCTAATGGCAGCGGCAGCGGCGGTCAGAGCACGGCACCGCAGCGGCACGCCTACGGGCTACGGGAGACGGCGCAAATGGAGGGGAGAGGAGGGCGATCTCACCGTGCGGCGCAAGGTGGCCCGTGGAAGATTAGGAGCGCAGAGGGAGGCCGTGGTCGCCGGAACTTGCCGGAGATGCCGAAGGGAAGCGATGGCTCGATTCCGATGAAGGAGGCGTCCTTGGCTCGGGATCGTTGGCGTAGTCGAAGCAGCAGTCGCCGGTGAGCCTCCTGGACAGGGTCCTAGGCGACGAGGAGCATGGTGGTCGCGAGCTTCACGGTGTCGCGGTCATGGCGGCGCTCGGCGCGGTTGGGGATTGAGGTAGAGAAGGAGCGAGCGAGGCGAGGGAGGAGCCAGGGGGGTCTGTAGGCTGCTCTTATCCACGGCGTGCGCGGCGACGCGCTGTCGAGCGAGGGAGGCCTGGCTGTGCGCGCGCGTGCGCGCGGTGTGTTCGACAGCGGCGTGGGGGAGGAGCAGTGCGGGAGCTGAGGGGGGGAAGGCTAGGCGGGCTGGGCCGCACTGTGGCCACTTAGGCCCAGTGCTGTGGGCCTTTTTCTTTTCTTTATTTCTTTTTCTCTGTTTTTCTTTTCTTTTTTTTTTTGTCTTTTATTTTTACTCCAAATGACTTTTGTAAAATATGGCACTTGCCCATATAATATCAGTGCAATATCCAACCCTGGTATAAAAAGGTTTTGGGGCCAAATGTTTTCATATGGATTTTATTTAACTAAAAAGGTATTAACCAACCCTGTTTTTCTACTGTTAGAGTCACTTAGTTAATTTATTAATTGTTGATTACAATTTTAGAACAGTCTCTGGAATATTTGCTATTTAATGAACATTTTAGTTTCTGGGTTTGGACAACTCTTATTTGCACTTTAAGTTTTAATTTGAAATTTTGAGTTAGGAGCTGAATGCAATATCATGCAGATAATTATTAGGCACTGATAATCATGATGACATGGCATTATCAAAAGGGTGATTACTGTAGTTAACCACTGGGGGTGTTACACTAGTGATCAAGTAGAATTGAGTAATCGAGAAATAAAGTTGATTTTGCAAAAGACTGTTAATAGATTCAGAAAGAATTGGTCTAAGAAACTTGATGATGCATTATGGGCTTCTAGAACTGCTTATAAAAACCCTATGGGTATATCTCCATATAAAATGGTTTATGGAAAGGCATGTCTCTTACCTCTCGAACTAGAACATAAAGCTTATTGGCCAATTAAAGAACTCAACTATGATTTCAAACTTGGTAGTGAGAAGAGGTTATTTGACATTAGCTCTCTTGATGAATGGAGAACCCAAGCCTATGAGAACGCCAAATTGTTTAAAGAAAAAGTTAAAAGATGGCATGATAAAAGGATACAAAAGCGTGAATTTAATGCAGGTGACCATGTCTTGCTATACAATTCTTGTTTAATTTTTTTTTGCAGGAAAGCTTCTCTCTAAATGGGAGGGCCCTTACATTATCGAGGAAGTTTATCGTTCCGGTGCCATCAAAATCAACAACACCGAAGGCACTAACCCGAAGGTGATAAATGGGCAAAGAATCAAACATTACATCTCAGGTACTCCCATAAATGTTGAGACTAATATTATTAATACCATAACACCGGAGGAGTACATAAGGGAGACCTACCAGAATGTTTCAGACTCCGAAAAGGAATAGGTATGTGGTATGGTAAGTAAACCGACTCCAAAACTTTTCCAATGGCAGTTTTACTCCGTTTTGGAATATTTAAAAAATTAGGAAAAGAAAAAGTAGTCTGGAAAGTGCACGAGGAGGTGACAAGCCTTGGGGGCGCGCCCTACCCCCTGGGCGCGCCTCCCAGGCTTGTGGCCACCTCGTGTGCCCTCCGAACTCCGTTTTCTTGTACTACACTCCTTTTGGTCGGTAAAAATTCATTATATAATCTCCCGAAGGTTTTGACCACCGTACCACGGCAAAATCCTCTGTTCTTGTTTCATGCTATTTTCCTGGCAGATCTGAAAATATGTCGTCTCAAGATTCGGAGGGAGAGAGCTATGTCTCTAATTTCATCGCTAACCCAAAGGCCTATGGGGAGGTAGAGCATTACGGCTGGACTACGGAGGAGGAGGAAGACTACGACATGGAGAGAACAAGGGATGATAGTTCTGACGAAGACGAAGATCCACTACCTCAACCTGGCGATATGCATGTGGAATTCAAGAGGTCAAGCCTTCCTAAGGTCCAATCTATCCCACCACGTTTTTTGAAGGACAGCAAGGCGGCATTATGAAAAAAGATAATGAGACTCGATCTCGAGAATGAGGATCTAAGGGAGGAAAATTTTAGCCTCAGACGCAAGCTGGAGAACAAGAATGCAACAACTCCATCATCACCACCTCCAAAGAAAGAGACCTAAATACATGGGTATGGACACTCCCCTTGGCAACTGCCAAGCTTGGGGGAGGTGCCCCGGTATCGTATCACCATCACATCTTTACCTTTATCATTTTTCTTAGTTCGATCCTTTTGGTTATATCTCGGTTTAGTAGAATAAAGTTTTAGTATGATCTAGCTTTGAGTTTTGCTTTGTGTTCCCTCTATGTAATCGAGTCCGAGAGTTATATAATAAAGATTAGTTTTGAGTTGAGGGCTTTGCTTTCTTGCTTTGATCTTGAGAAAAAGAATAAAAGAAATAAAAAGATTATATAATGATCTTATGGGAAGTGACGACTTCACATATAAGAAGTATGTCGCATGAAATTTGTTGGGAGTTGACAAACATAGTTTTGGTCATTGTTGCAATTAATAGGAAGTAATAAAGAAAGAGAGGTCTCACATATAAATATACTATCTTGGACATATTTTTTGATTGTGAGCACTCATTAAAATATTATATGCTAAAATGTTGATGTTGGACAAGGAAGACAACGTAATGGGTTATGTTTCTTTATATCCGAATAGAAGTTATATTGTCATGGATCCTCCAACATGTTGAGCTTGCTTCTCATCCCATGCTAGCCAAATCTTTTGCACCAAGTAGAGATACTACTTGTGCATCCAAAATCCCTTAACCCAGTTTTGCCATGAGAGTCCACTATACCTACCTATGGATTGAGTAAGATCCTTCAAGTAAGTTATCATCGGTGCAAGCAATAAAAATTCCTCTCTAAATATGTATGATCTATTAGTGTGAGTAAAATAAGCTTTATATGAACTTGTGATATGGAAGAAATAAAAGCGACAGACTTCATAATAGAGTTCTTTATCACAAGCGGCAATATAAAGTGACGTTCTTTCGCATTAAGATTTTGTGCATCCAACCATAAAAGCGCATGACAACCTCTGCTTCCCTCTGCGAAGGGCCTATCTTTTATTTACCCTCTACCTTAATGCAAGAGTCATGGTGATCGTCACCTATTCTTTTTACACCTTTTCCTTTTGGCAAGCACTATATGTTGGGGAAGATCCAGATATATATATATATCCACTCGGATGTAGATATACATAAACTATTATTGTTGACATTACCCTTGAGGTAAAAGGTTGGGAGGCGAAACCATAAGCCCCTATCTTTCTCTGTGTCCGATTGAAACTTTGATTTCATAAGTATCGCATGAGTGTTAGCAATTATGAAAGACTAAATGATAGTTGGGTATGTGAACTTGTTGAAAAGCTCTTACATTGACTCTTTCCTACGTTATGACAAATTGCAATTGCTCCAATGACTGAGATAATAGTTTGTTAGTTTCCAATAAAGTTCTTGTTCCATACTTTACCTTGTGAACGAATCGTTACTTTGGCATAAGAAGTTATATGACAAAATATGTTGCTGTTCTAAAGATGATCATGATGCCTTCATGTCCATATTTTATTTTATCGACACCTCTATCTCTAAACATGTGGACATGATTATCGATTTCGGTTTCCGCTTGAGGACAAGTGAGGTCTAAGCTTGGGGGAGTTGATACGTCCATTTTGCATCATGCTTTTATATTGATATTTATTGCATTATGGGTTGTTATTACACATTATGGTACAATACTTATGCCTTTTCTCTCTTATTTTACAAGGTTTACACAAAGAGGGAGAATGCCGGCAGCTGGAATTCTGGACCGGAAAGGAGCAAATCTGAGAGACCTATTCTGCACAACTCCAAAAGTCCTGAAAATTTACGGAGAATTATTTTGGAATATATAAAAAAATATTGGGCGAAGAAAATACCAGAGGGGACCCACCAAGTGGCCACAAGCCTGGGGGCACACCCTACCCCCCTGGGCGCGCCCCTAGGGCTTGTGGGCCCCCTAGCAGGTCTCCGGTGCCCATCTTCTGCTATATGGAGGGTTTTGACCTGGAAAAAATCATAAGAAAGCTTTCGGGATGAAGCACCGCCGTCTCGAGGCGGAACCTGGGCAGAAGCAATCTAGGGCTCCGGCGGAGCTGTTCTACCGGGAAAACTTCCCTCCGGGAGGGGGAAATCGAAGCCATCGTCATCACCAATGATCGTCTCATCGAGAGGGGGTCAATCTCCATCAACATCTTCACCAACACCATCTCCTCTCAAACCCTAGTTCATCTCTCGTGTCCGATCTTTGTCTCAAAACCTCAGATTGGTACCTGTGGGTTGCTAGTAGTGTTGATTACTCCTTGTAGTTGATGCTAGTTGGTTTATTCGGTGGAATATCATATGTTCAGATCCTTAATGACATTTATTACACCTCTGATTATGAACATGAATATGCTTTGTGAGTAGTTACGTTTGTTCCTGAGGACATGGGAGAAGTCTTGTTATAAGTAATCATGTGAATTTGGTATTCGTTCGATATTTTGATGAGATGTATGTTGTCTTTCCTCTAGTGGTGTTATGTGAACGTCGACTACATGATACTTGACCATGATTTGGGCCTAGGGGAAGGCATTGGGAAGTAATAAGTAGATGATGGGTTGCTAGAGTGACAGAAGCTTAAACCCTAGTTTATGCGTTGCTTCGTAAGGGGCTGATTTGGATCCATAAGTTCCACGCTATGGTTAGATTTATCTTAATTCTTCTTTCGTAGTTGCGGATTCTTGCGAGAGTGGTTAATCATAAGTGGGAGCCTTGTCCTAGTAAGGACAGCACCCAAGCGCCGGTCCACCCATATATCAAATTATCAAAGTAACGAACGCGAATCATATGAGCATGATGAAAACTAGCTTGACAATAATTCCCATGTGTCCTCGGGAGCGCTTTGCTTTATATAAGAGTTTGTCCAGGCTTGTCCTTTGCTACAAAAAGGATTGGGCCACCTTGCTGCACCTTTGTTACACTTGTTACTTGTTACCCGTTACGAATTATCTTATCACAAAACTATCCGTTACCGATAATTTCAATGCTTGCAGAGAACACCTTGCTGAAAACCGCTTGTCATTTCCTTCTGCTCATCATTGGGTTCGACACTCTTACTTATCGAAATGACTACGATAGATCCCCTATACTTGTGGGTCATCAATAGGCATTAAGAAATGGCAAAAAAATTTCTCAGAGTTGAAATCGGTGACGCCGATATGGTTCCGTCGGTGAGTCTGGGATGACAGAGTCACAGAAGGTGCTTATCGGTGAGACCGAGCTAGTCGGTGTCGGTTGTACCAATGAACTATATACAAGTAAATCTTGTATTTCGGTCGAGGCGATAGGTTTGGATCGGAGGGACCGAGTTCAACTCAGAGTAAAGATTTTGTCAACTCAGCTCACTTGGCAAATGAAATCTCATAAGAATTTGTAGGGAATTAGCAGAAAGATTTGCAATGAATTAAACACATATAAAAAGTGGAAAAAGTAAAAAGATCTAGATGAAGTTTTTTTGTTTTTTAGAGGGAGACATAAAAACAAGAAAATCATGCAAATGGAAAAATCAACTGAGCAAAAGAACGCTAGAGAACTTCATCTAGAAAAGGGGTCGGAGACAAAGTCACCCATGTTAGAGTATATTGACTTAGGAGTCAAGTGAGATCACTTGATCATAGGTCATAGTCATCGTTTAAGCTTGAAATGGGGTTACCATTTTTCGTTTAAGCATTTTGATGTATTCACACCTTGTTGAGTTGCTTTAGCTCATGACTTGGAGCAAAGCTTCTCTAAGGTGGAATTACATACCTTGGGTTGCGGTGTTGATCTTGATCATGTAGTTGAACTTGTGTTGGATGCTCAAGGTTGATGTTGTCCATCAAGAGTTGGGAGCATCACTAGTAGTTTGAGTTCATCTTCCTACATGGGTTAGTCTTGCAAGGAATAACACTTGTGTATCCAAAATGACAATCATGAAACTTGATACCAATTAAAATTTGATATATTGAAATAGTCAGAGGATATGTTGAGTGAGTTCATGCTTCCTTGAATTCAACAACCATATCATAGGGACTTGGTGATGTAGAAATTGCTCAAAATGTGAGTGACTTGCAATCTCATAGATTTGGGCTCATCCAAGTACCTACAAGGGTTAGATACATGCAAGAGTACAAATATAGTTCCAAGACATATGATCATCATCATAAGAGAAATATCAAGGATTAGTCATAAGAATGCGCATGCCTTGCATGTATCCAAATGGAGTTTCTACTCCAAGTTTGAGGCATCAATGATGTTCAATTCACCTCTCAAACGGAAAAATACTTTCTCATCAAGCGGTTTGGTGAATATATCCGCCAATTACTTATCGATACGAACGTGCTTAAGATTGATGTCTCCTTTAGCAACATGATCTCGAATGTAATGATGACGAACTTCAATGTGCTTAGTTCAAGAATGTTGCACGGGATTGTGAGCAATCTTAATAGCACTTTCATTATCGCAAAGCAACGGAACATGTTTCACATGTATCCCATAATCCTTAAGGGTTTGGGTCATCCAAAGTAATTGAGCACAACATGATCTGGTGGCAATGTATTCCGCTTCGGCAGTGGATAAGGATATCGAGTTTTGTTTCTTGGAGGACCAAGACACAAGGGATCAACCAAGTAATTGACAAGTACCCGAAGTGGACTTTCTATCAACCTTGTCACCGGCATAGTCCGAATCGGAGTAGCCAACAAGATCAAAAGATGACCTCTTAGGATACCAAATGCCAAAGTTTGGTGTATGAATTAAGTATCTCACAATCCTTTTCATGGCCTTAAGATGACACTCCTTAGGGGCCGCTTGATACCGTGCACACATGCACACACTTAGCATAATATCGGGACGGGAGGCACATAGATATAACAATGAACCAATCATAGAGCGGTAAACCTTTTGGTCAACCGGTTTACCATCCTTAGTCAAGTCAAGATGTCCACTAGTAGGCATGGGTGTTTTCATACCTTTGCTTTCTTGCATGTTGAACTTCTTGAAAAGATCCTTGGTATACTTTGTTTGAGAGACAAAGGTACCTTCCTTAGTTTTCTTGATTTGCAAACCAAGGAAAAATTTGAGTTCACTCATCATAGACATCTCAAACTTCTCCGACATTAGCCTTCCAAACTTTTCACTAAAATGGGGGTTAGTAGATCCAAATATGATATCATCCACATAAATTTGGCACACAAAAAATTCACCATTAACCCTCTTAGTAAAAAGTGTAGAATCAATCTTCCCAATTTCAAAGCCTTTTTCAATAAGAAACTTGATCAAGCACTTATACCATGCTCTAGGAGCTTGTTTAAGACCATAAAGAGCTTTGTGAAGTTTGTAGACATGATTAGGTTTCTTAGGATTGACAAAGCCGGGAGGTTGTTTAACATACACTTCCTCCTCAATTTCTCCATTGAGAAAAGCACTTTTAATGTCCATTTGGTATAAAGTGATATCATGGTGATTGGCATAAGCAAGTAAGATGCGTATGGACTCAAGTCTAGCAACGGGGGCATATGTCTCATCATAGTCCATACCTTTGACTTGAGTGTAGCTGTGACGACCCCGTCTTAATCGTGCACTAACCATACACACAAATGTACACGATCAAGCCTAAGGACTCACTTGAAGATATCACAACACAACTCTAAAACATAAATAAAGTCATACAAGCTTTATATTACAAGCTAGGGCCTCGAGGGCTCGAATACATAGCTCGATGGCATACAAGCATCAGCGAAAGCATCAGATATCTGAGTACAGATATAAAAGATAAAACAGATAAGCCTTTAGAAAGGCGGGGCAAAATAAAACACTACGATCGAAAGGCGCAGGCCTCCTGCCTGGGACCCTCCGAACCTACTCCTGGTCGTCGGTCGGCTCCTCGTAGTAGTACTCGCCGGGAGGGTAGTAGTAGTAGCCGTCGGCGGGGGCAGCTGTCTCAGGGGCTCCGTCATCTGGTTGCGATAAAAGAATGAATGGGGAAAAAGAGGAAGCAAAGCAACCGTGAGTACTCATCCGAAGTACTCAGCAAGCAAGGATCTACACTACATATGCAACATTATCAAAGGGAGGCTGTATATGTGGACTAGGCTGCAGAAATGCCAGAATAGAGGGGAAAGACTAGTCTTATCAAAGACTAGCATCTTCAACATCTTCAGCGGTCTTGCAGCATTAGAAGAGTGCAGATTAGCATAATGTAAAGCAGTAGTAGTGTTATCAACCTCGCCCAGAGATCCTTTCTCGACTCCATCCGAGAAAGCAATCCCAGAGCCATACTATTCAGTTATCATCTCAAGTATCCAGTTCTAGTTGTACCGATCGGGATACAACTCCGAGTGTCCGTTACAGTAGGACAGGCTATCGATAGATTGTTTCTTCCCTGCAATGGTGCACCAACTTACCCACCACGCTCGCTTAACTCCGGCCGGACACACTTTTCTGGGTCATGCCCGGCCTCGGCCAAACGATACGCCACAACCCGACCGAATACTTAACAGAGAGGTCAGCATGCCGGACTAAACCTATGCACCTAGGGGTCTTGGGCCTTCGCCCCGGGGGCTCCTTTGAATTGCGAACACGGCCAGAAGAACACCTAGCCCCCTGAATACAAGCGCGAGCTTAACCAGTCCAAACCAGTGCATGCCGCTCCTCGCTGACGTCAATTAAGCTTCGGCTGATGTATACGACGCAGAACGCCCATATTATGCCCACGTGATGGTTAGTGCTATCAGGCCAGAGGCCCCTCGGATCAAATATCCAAACCATTAGTGTGTTGGTAGTGCGGTAACGAGAAGAGGCTCACGAAAGATGTGACTCCGTCGCCCCGTCTCGAGGACTTGCGGCAAGGGCTAAGAATGCCCGGCCACGCCTCGTATTCAGCTCTCGGGCACCCTCCAAGTCCACCCGACTCCACATCTCCCGCAATTAAGCTCGCGCGGGTACCCCTCAGGGCCGACCCGTCTTTAGTAACATGGTTCAGTATAAAGTCATAGTAACCATAGTAACCGTGTGTCTAACACCAACGGGGAACCCTGAGGAATCACCCTCGATGGAATTCCACCTGATGTTATCGTCAAGGTGAACGAAGGAGGAATCACCCTCGAGGTCCACACTTGAGAAGTTGCACGACGACGTCGTTATCGGGGGTGGTGTAGGAGGAATCACCCTCGCTGACCACGACCGATTAACTAACCTACAAGGTTATCATCAGAAGTGCTGACGAGGTATCACCCTCGGCACTCGATAGTAACCCAGTAGTGTCGAGCAACTAAGGGGGAAGTGATGTGCGGTGTCGGGGCCTGGTCTTCGATCCCGTTGATCGGGTCTTCTGATAATCCAGCGGGGCAGTCGGGATAAAGTGGGGTCTCTGATGGGTCTCTACCCAACCTATACTAAACAGTTTAGGATAAGCAGGTAGGTAACAATAGCAGGTTACAATAAACAGGCTATGCAGCAGATATAGGATAACAGTAACAACAGCAACTTCTAATGCAAGCATAAGAGAGAGAAGAATAGGCGATATCAGTATGCTCAAAAGGGGGGTGCTTTCCTGGTTGCTCTGCGGCAAAGGCAAGGTCATCAACGGTGTCGTCCGGCTCCTGAGCTGCGTCGGTCTCGGGAACTGCGCCTGTATCGGGGTCTACCGAGAGAGAAGAGGGGGAGGAAACAAATAAATACACAGAAAATAATGCAACACAGAGCATGCCATGCAATGGTGCAGTGCAGGGTTGCCTAAAGATATATCTAAGTCATATTAGTTATTTTAGGATTTAAGTTGGATTTATTAACCAGTATGTATGCACTATTCATCTATCGGAAACGGACAAAAAGTTACGGGTTCACCTACGTAGAGGGTTCTGACATGGAAACAGACGACACGGTCAAATTCATCTCGTCGTTCTGATCAACTTTCATGTAGAAAGTTTTTCGATCCGAGCTACGGTTTATTTTCTATGAATTTTCAAAGACTAAAGTGTTTTCTGGAATTTATTTAATTTATCAGAAATGGAATTATGACCTCAGCATAGCGTCAGGGTGACGTCAGCAAGTCAACAGACTCGCTGACTAGTCAAACCTGACCTGTGGGTCCAGTGGGACCCACATGTCAGCCTCTGTTTCTTGACAGAGTTTATTTTAAACTAAGCAGAGTTAATTAGGGGTGTGGGCCCCATTTGTCAGTGAGTATTTAGGCTAACCAATTACTTTTATTTATTAAATCGTTTATTAGACTAATTAACAGGAGGGGGCCCACATGTCAGTGGCTGGGGCTGCCCAGTCAGCAGTTGACCGAGGTCAACTGGTCAATGGGGGCCCCCAGGGCCCACTGGTCAGTGACCTAGAGGCGGGGCCTAGCCTTGCCATGTCGGCCGGCCGGCGGCTGAACGCCGGCGAGCACGAAAACGCGGCGGAGGGCGCGGCCGGCGTCGGAAAAGCGCTACGGAGCGCCAAATCGCGCGCAACAACTTGCGTTCGAACCGCAGAAGCATTCCGCGTCGATCTGCGGTGGCGCCGGACCAAATGGTTGCCGGAAAAGTGGCCGGCGACGAGCTTTGGCGGCAGCGCGATCGGGACCTCGATGGAAAAGGTGCTACGGCGAGCTAGCGAGCTAACGGAGGGGTTGGGGAGGACCTACGTGGCGCGGTGAGTGCAACGGTCACAAGCACTTGACCGAAAGGTCACCGGGGACACGCCAGCGACGTGCGCGGGCGGCGGCGCGTCCGGGCGCCGCGGAAGAAGCAGGTAGCGCGCGTGCGAGGGCGAACAGAGGAAAGGGGGAGGAAGAGGGGTTCACCTTGCGGCACTCACGTTGGCCCGTGATGGTTTAGTAGCAGCAGAAGCCGGCGCCGGAGACGAAGAGGATCGGCGGCAGCCGGAAATGTGGACGAAGGGGATCCGGCGCTTCGGTGCTCCCCAGCTCCAGCTGAGGCCACCAGACATCGAGGCGGTCGCCGGCGAACCTCCTTGACACCACGGATGGAGGAGCAGGCGCCGGTGGCCGCAGCAAGCAGTGAGGCGCTGCGGCGATGGCGCTCGGCGCTGGTGGATCTGGAGGAGAGAGGGGAGGAGCGAGCGAGGGAAATGGATGGAGAGGCCAGGGGGGAGGCACTGGCTTGGCCTTATCCCCTCGACGGGCCGCGGCGTCGGTGGAGTGCCGCAGTGTCGGCCGCTCGCCGGTGCGCGCCGGCGCAGCCATGGAGGAGACGACAGCGCGAGGGAGAGAGAGTGTCGTGGGCCTAGTGGGCTGGATTTGGGGCACTGTGCACTTAGGCCCAGTGCACAGTGCATCTTTTCTATTTTCTGTTTTGCTTTTTCTTTTACAGAGTTGGGTTTTGATTTAAATGAGCTGCCAAATGAATTTGCAAAAATGTGAAACTAGCTCACACCAGTGTATTGCAATATCCAGCACTGGCACAAAAAGTTTGGGCATTTTTGGAAACCATTTGAATTTATCCAAAAATGAATAGGGCATTTTAGGTACTGTTTTGGCTCTATTAAAATGCACAGACCAATTTAGAGCTGATGATGATGTTGTGTTCCTTAACAGCAAATGGTTTTGGATTATTTATCAAAAGGTGAACATTTTTCCATCAAGTTTTGAGCAACTTTATTTTGCACTTTTGAATTTGAATTGATTTTCAGAGAAGGGTTTGAACTGAATCTTAAACCAATGTGACTAGGCACTGCAAATGAGAGTGACTTGGCATCATTAGCAGATGATCACAGTGGCTATTACACAGGGGTGTTACAGTAGCCTTGAGCGACGAGACGGGCCTTGTTGCGTACAACTTGTCCATCTTCAACTTGCTTATTCTGAAACACCCATTTGGTTCCAATGACATTGCGATTGTCGTCGGGCTTTTCAACCAATGTCCACACTTGATTCCTCTTGAAGTTGTGTAGCTCTTCGTGCATAGCGTTCACCCAATCCGGATCCTCAAGAGCTTCTTCAACCTTCATAGGTTCAACACTAGAAATGAATGAGCAGTGTTCACAAAAGTTAGCTAAATGAGTTTTAGAGCGAGTGATTCTCCCGGTTTGAATGTCATCGAAGATTTGTTCGACGGGGTGATCTCTTGTGACTCTTGCTCTAACTTGTGAGAGCTTTTGTTTGGGTTGGGGTGGAACATCCTCTTCATTGTCTTCATCTCCTCCTCCTTCTTCATTGTTGTTGGCGTTGTCGTTCTCTTGTGGAGGTGGAGAGGGAGGTCGAGGTGGTTCATCTTGTTGCACTTCCTCATTTTCTCCGTCTTGACATGTTCCACTTGTGGATGCCTCCAAGTCAACTTGTGGTTCACCTTGATGTGAGGTTGAGGCTTCCACTTGAACGGACGAAGTACTCTCCTTCACCTCCATTGGGCGAATCTTGCCAATGGACAAATCTTGGATTGCTCCCGAAGGATCTTTGTCTCCTACATCAATTGGCAATTGCTCTACTTGCGAGCCGTTAGATTCATCAAACTTCACATCTACCGTCTCTTCAACCTTTCGGGTGAAATTGTTGTAGACACGGTAAGTGTGAGAGTTTGAGCCATAACCGAGTAGAAAACCTTCATGAGATTTAGGAGCAAATTTCGAACGATGATTCTTATAAAGAATGTAACACTTTGAGCCAAATACTCAAAAGTATCCAACTTGGGGTTTGTTACCGGTGAGAAGCTCGTATGCTGTCTTGCCGAGAAGCTTGTGAAGATATAGTTGATTCGTAGCATGACAAGTTGTCTCAACCGCTTCCGCCCAAAAGTGTCTTGGCGTTTTGTATTCATCAATCATCGTTCTTTCCATCTCAATGAGTGACCGGTTCTTCCTCTCAACAACTCCATTTTGTTGAGGCGTGTAGGTAGCCGAGAACTCATGTGAAACCCCTTCTTCGTCACTAAAGGAGTCCACATTGGCGTTCTTGAACTCCGTTCCATTGTCGCTTCGAACCTTCTTGATCTTTACTTCAAATTGGTTTTGGGCCTTCCTAGCGAAGTTCTTGAAGATCTTTTGGACCTGCGATTTATCATCAAGAAAGAACACCCACGTAAATCTTGAAAAATCGTCAACAATGACCAATCTAAAAGAGTTACCACCGAGACTCTTGTAGGCGTTGGGACCAAAAAGATCCATATGAAGTAGCTCAAGCGGTCTTCTCGTGGTCATGATGTTCTTCACGGGATGACTTCCTCCAACCTGTTTTCCCGCTTGACAAGCACTGCAAAGTCTATCCTTGTCAAATATGACATCTTTAACACCAAGGATATGATCACCTTTAATAAGCTTATCAAGATTTTGCATGCCCACATGACCTAATCTTCTATGCCATAACCAACCTTTAGAAGATTTAGCAATTAAGCAAGTACGAGGTTGAGCTTTCTTAGTGAAATCAACAATGTATAGGTCACCTCTACGAATACCGGTAAAGACCATATTATGGTTATCTCTACGAAACACTTGGCAATCTACTTCAGTAAATAGAACATTGAAACCGAAGTCAGCTAGTCTAGATACGGAAAGTAGATTGTAACCAAGGGATTCAACGAGCATAACGTTTTGGATAGAGCTATCGTTGAAAATGGCCACCTTACCAAGGCCAAGTACCTTTCCCTTGGAGTTATCTCCAAAAGTGACATACTTGCATGGACCATCGTTCTCAGCAAGCTCACGGAGCATGTCCTTGTCTCCGGTCATATGATCAGTACATCCACTATCGAGAATCCATTCCTTTCCTCCGGCCATGTAACCACGAAGGTTAGCCATAAGACCAAAGTGTCTCATCGACTCATCAAGATCAAAGTCACTATCATCATCCTCATCATAATATCCATGCTCATCACCATCATGTGAATGATCATCACCTAGAGAGAGTGATTCATTAGATTTATGACAATGACAATGTGCATGTTTATGAATTCTAATAGTTTGCGAAATGATGCTACTAATGACTCCAACATTTCCTTTGGCACGCATAAGGTCACGGAGCTCAAATAGACAATCATCAAATTTAGGATCACTAGGATCCATTTTATGAAAAGCAATGGACTTTTGAAGAATCTCATCTAGATTTTTCAAGGAATAGTTTGGAAAGCGCTCCTCAAGATATTTCCATATAGTGTAAGCACATTCAAATGTAGACAAGCATACAAGCAAATTTTTAGGCAATCCTCTAATGATAAGATTAATAGTTCTAAGATTGCGGGTCATGTCAAGATACTCATCGGGGGTAGGATGCAAAGGATCAATGGGGGGCACATAAGGGCTAGTAATATACTTGTTCAAATCATATTCATTGAAAATCTCAAGCATCTCATTCTTCCAATAATTATAGAACTCTCCATCAAGCATAGGCACTCTATGTCTAATACTCCCGATCGTAGACTCATCCATCTTCCTCCAATGGTGATAAAACCAAAGCAGTGGAGACCAAAGCTCTGATACCAATTGAAAGGATCAAGAAGAGGGGCTTAGAGGGGGGTGATTAGACCCTCAACAAGTAAAAGTGGCAATTTTTAAGTTGTTCAAGTTAAGGTGGAGTTTTACCATAAGTTTAAGCATTCACAATACATTTCAAGCAAGCATGGCAAGAGTATATGCAGCGGAAAGAGCAAAGTATGCTAATTGCAAGAAAGTAAAGGGATGGGATTGGAGTGTGCAAACGCAATGAAGACACAGAGATTTTTGGCGTGGTTCCGATAGGTGGTGCCATCATACGTCCATGTTGATGGAGACTTCAACCCACGAAGGGTAACGGTTGCGCGAGTCCACGGAGGGCTCCACCCACGAAGGGTCCACGAAGAAGCAACCTTGTCTATCCCACAATGGCCATCGCCCATGAAGGACTTGCCTCACTCGGGTAGATCTTCACGAAGTAGGCGATCTCCTTGCCCTTACAAACTTCTTGGTTCAACTCCACAACTTGACGGAGGCTTCCAAGCGACACCTAACCAATCTAGGAGACACCACTCTCCAAAAGGAAATAAATGGTGTGTTGATGATGAACTCCTTGCTCTTGTGCTTCAAATGATAGTCTCCCCAACACTCAACTCTCTCTCACAGATTTGGATATGGTGGAAAGATGATTTGAGTGGAAAGCAACTTGGCGAAGGCTAAAAATCAAGATTCTTGTGGTAGGATTGGTATATCTTAATCTCAACACATGAGTAGGTGGTTCTCTCTTAGAAAATGTATGCTGGAAGTGTAGGCACGTTCTGATGGCTCTCTCTCATATGGAGATGGGGTGGAGGGGTATATATAGCCTCCACACAAAATCCAACCGTTACACACATTTGACCCAACTCGGTCAGACCGAATAGATGAACTCGGTGAGACCGATTTAGTTCAAAATGTGGACGTTAGGAATCTCGGTGGGACCGACTGGAACAACTCAGTGGGACCGATGTGCTAGGGCTTAGGGCAAACCTCATCTCGGTGGTGCCGATTGCATCAACTCGGTGAGACCGAAGTGAAGCAATTGAGCAACAGATAGTTGGTCAAGCCATCTCGGTGAGACCGATCGCTATTTCGGTGAGACCAAAATAATTGCAATAGGCAACAGAGAGTTAGCAAGGCCATCTCGGTGAGATCGAGATCCGTATCGGTGTGACTGAATTGTTAGGGTTTCTGACAGTGGCTATGTCATATGAACTCGGTGGCTCCGGATAGAATGAATTGGTGGGACCGAGTTGGAGTTTAGGGTTTTGACATATTTGGAATGAAAAAGTGGTTGAGGGTTTTGGAGCAATATCACTAAGCATTTGAGCAAGCAAGCCATTAAGCAACACATCATCCCCTTTTAATAGTATTGGCTTTTCCTATGGACTCAATGTGATCTTGGATCACTAAAAATGAAATGAAGAGTCTTGAGCTTTTGCCAATATGTGTCCTTAGCATTTTGAAGGGGTTCCACATCCTCTTGTCCTTTCCACGCCATTGTTGAACTTGTCTGAAATACACTAGATAGCAGCATTAGTCCAACAAGAGATATGTTGACATTAATTATCAAAATCACCGAGGGAGCACTTGTGCTTTCAGAGGTTGAGAGGAATGACGCTGACGATGGCGCTAATGCAACAACACGTGGGAGGGAACGACGATGGCGACGACACCATTGTAGTAGGACGCGAGCGAGGAGGCCGAGAGGAACGACGCCGATGATGGCTTCAGTGTAGCAGGACATGGGAGAGAATGCAGAGAGGAACGACGACCGCGGGGGTGTAGTAGGACATGTGAGAAGAGGTTGAGAGGAACGACGCTGGCGGTGGCGCTAGTGTAACAGCACGCGGGAGAGGAGGCAGAGAGGAGCGATGCCGGCGGTGACGCCGATGTAGCAGGACAGAGGAGAGGAGACCGAGCTTAAGGAGTGTCATTAACACAAATCACACATATGCATATATACGTCACAAGGAAGAAGTCAAATTTAATCGTCTACGATCGTCGAAACAGAAAATATGCAACACGAAAGTCGTGTGAAATTGTAAGATGAAGCTACTGATCAAAGGAGAATTCAAACGGTCGACCGTGCGCGACGAATTTGACAAAATTCATCCAAAAATAGCTCTAAACATGAACACGAAATTAAACATTTACGGTCGACGAAACTACAAACTGGTCACAAAAATGGAACCATAACATCGATGCGCATCTTTTTCATGTAGAGCTTATCTCATATTAATGCACCGTTGTGTGGATTAGAAGGGACCTAAGAAAGGAGATTAGAGAAGGAGTTTACTGAAGGTGGAAGAAGAAACAACCTACAGGTTGTATACAGCTCGCATCTTCTCGTGCAAGAGGGCCCGCTGTCGGAGTAAATGACCACGGGTAGCCCCATCAGCTCCCTTTGGTATTTCAAGACATCGGGGCAGGCTGCGCCCCTCAAACATCAAGGACAAAGGGCCGCCTTCTTGAGGCCGGCTGGTCCGAGCAGCCGGTTGCCAGGAGGCGGCGGAGTCCACAAGACGGCCATGAAGTGGGCCGAGTCCTAGCAGGCGGCCTCCTGGGAAGCCGAGTCCTAGCAGGCGGCCCCTCACGCCCTCAAAGTCAGCGCCAACATAAACATGATGAGACAGGGCATGGCTACAGTACAGGCCTGCCACCCCCGAATCCAGGGCAGAACGTGGCCACAGTACAAGCGTACCAAGCGGGCCAACTGCGCCCAGCGCAGGACTGCTGCCATGCTGCTCACGACATCATCCATGGCAGAGGAGGCCATACTCCCGCGACGGGCGGCCAGTATGGCCCGCAGGCGCCGGGCCCTACCTGTCCGTGACAAGCCAGAAGGCGGCGAGCCCAGACCAGTTGGCTCAGTGGGAGGTCGGCTCCTGGCAGGTGGCCCTCCCCCTTCCTTGAAGTTTGTGCGCCATTAACCAGAAGAGACAGGGAGTGGCTATAGTGAAACGCCCGCCAGGTGGCGGAACTGTAGCCACGCTCTCCCCAACCAAGCATGCATCATCAGTGGCACGGCTAGAGTGCTACGCAGCCGACAGGACCCGCAAGCGGCGGGCCCAGCTTCTCGGCCGAGTACGAGACCGCCGGGGGGACCCACCAGGCAACGGGCCCCTGCGGTCGGCGAAGAAGCCAGCGACCAGAGACACTGACGGCCGGGTCCTATGCCTGGCCAGATTACCATTGTATCCCTGGGGGGTAGGCCTATATAAACCCCCCAGGTCACCCCATGCAAGGGGTTGGCAGTTTTGCACCTTGGCAAACGCCTCGTCGAGCACACACACACACACACACGCAGAGAGAGTGGAGTAGAGCTAGCCTTGCCCTTCTTCATCCTCTAGCCAAACAGCTCAAGGAGCAAGCTTGTAGCTACCTGTTGAGATAGTGATCATGCGGAGACCCCGCAGAGCAGGACTAGGGGTGTTATCTCCTAGGAGAGCCCCGAACCTGGGTAAGATTCGCAAGCGTACGCGGTCTCGCTCACTCCCGCTTCTAGAGCCCGGCGACATACTTTTGTCCCCATCCACGATAAGCCACCCCCTGGCATATGTCGCATGATATCCCCGACATTTGGCGCCCACCGTGGGGCAGGGTGCACCGTCGTTCGGAAACATGTTCTGGACGGGAACCCTCTTCCTCCCTGGCGCGCGCAGCCAGCCCGGCACGCCTGACGGCGTTTGTACGCTGCACGGCGTGGAAGTTGTTTGCACCGCAAGCAGCCTTGCTGATCTCATCGGCGGGATCCGCCCCTTCGACGAGCCCGCACTCGACGCGGGCGCAGCTAGCTCCGAGAGCTGCCTTGTCGATCTCCTCGGCAAGCTTCACATCGCCGACGAGCCGGTCTCCGACCCGGAGTCCGTTGGCTCCACCAACCTGCTCGTCGACATGGTCATCGACGCCGACGTCGCGCTTCCCAATGCCTTCCCCGGTGACGTGGTGATCTTTGATGACCCACTTCCCGCTGCAGACGGCAGCGCCAGCACCCGCGCCGTTACTGAGGTGCTGGTCATTAGCCACGACAGAACCTCCGACCAGGTCGGCCGGGACCCGTTGCAGGCGGCAATGCGGGACCTGTCCGCTCCCGCGGCGCCCGGTGCGAGCGGTGAAACGCTGGAAGCATGCCGTATCGCACTTCTCGACAGCGCCAACAAGTTGGCGGCCATGAGACGCCTCACCGAGGCTTACCACCGCGAGATCGACCGCGCCGTCTGCGGCACGCCGGCTGCTGGCGAACCCAGCCGCGTGGGCTCGGTCCGGCAGCGCGGCGCTGCCATCGCCAGCATGTTGGGGGCCGACCGCCCGGTCTACGCCACGCCCATGGAGAACTTGCGCGCCGCCCAGGCAGCGGCAGACGAGCTGGACCGCCTGGAGGGCGACGAGCATCGCTGCATGACGGAGCGCGTCCAGCAACTCATCGACGCGGCCGCCGCGCAGCAAGAAGCTGGCCGCCGCATGGTGGAACCCGGCCTAAAGGCTGGGAACCTTCCCCCTCGCCGAGAGCACGGCGCGACCTCCCGGACGCCGACTGCCGGCGCCCGCGACCAAGAGCCGGTTGCTAGCCGCAGCCGCATCTCCATCGAGCGCGACGAGCAGTGGAACGGCGGGACGGTCGTCCGCCTCTCCCGCGCAGGGAGAGGCGCGCCTCCCCGCCGCCTGTTGAGCATCCGACCCTCGGAGGCCGGCTGGGCCCCGCGAAGGAGTCAGAGAGAACGACGCCCGCAACCGGATCGACCGCTTGGCTTGGTCCCTGGCGTTGGAAGAAGAAGATGCAATCGGCCCGCCTTGTTTCGGCCCCCGCATTCGCGACGAGCCCTTCCCCAAAGGGTTCTCGCTCCCTCGGGACACTCCTAAGTACAACGGCTCTGTGAAGCCGGAAGATTGGCTGGTCGACTACTGCCGTCAACATAGCGAACGGCAACAAGCGTGTTGCCATGAAGTATGTTCCGCTCATGCTCCAGGGCACGGCCCGGACATGGCTGAACAGCCTCAAGCCCTACAGCGTCAACAGCTGGCTAGACTTCACCGAAGTTTTCATCCGCAACTTCACCAGCACCTACAAGCGGCCGCCCAAGCCTCGCCAGCTCTCCCTGTGCATCCAAGGCCCGATCGAGTCCACTTGCGAATACTTAACGCGGTGGGCCGAGCTGCGCAACTCCTGCGAAGGGGTGCATGAGGTGCAAGCCATAGAATACTTCATTGCTGGGTGCCGGGAGGGCACCCTACTCAAGCACCGACTCCTCTGCGATGAGCCGGCCACCCTCGACGAGCTGCTAATCATAGCGGACAAGTACGCCACTGCTGACTCCTCCATGAAGTCGGAGCTCCGAGTGGGCGCATGAGGAAAGATGCTCCCTCCGGCCCCTCAGACACTGGCTGGTGATTCCAGTCGGCGCCAACAGTCAAACAACAATAAGCGCAAGACCCCACAGCCGGCTACTACCAGCCGGCAGGTGGCGACAGTCGAAGACCAGCAGCCAGAGGAGCAGCCCGGCCCCAAATGCCAGAAGGGCGGTAAGCCTGCCTGGTTGCCCGCCTTCTCGTTTGAGCAAACCCTCGACGCTCCCTGCAAGTTCCACAGCGGCGCGAAGCCATCCAACCACACCACCCGGAAGTGCCACTGGCTCACCCGCATTGCCAGAGGCGAAGGACTGCCTCCGCCGCCTGCTGGCCCGCCACCTCCGCCTCCCCAGCAGCCGGCGGTCCGACCAGTCGGCGCGATCCAAGATGAGTTTCCTAAAGAACATGGAGCTTACGTCGTCTTCACCAGCGTGACTGACGACAGGCACAACTGGCGTCAACAGCGCCGAGAAGTGAATACTGTCGCCTCTGAAGCCCCAGAGTTCATGCACTAGTCGGAGAAGCCGATCAGTTGGAGCCGAGCTGACCACCCGGAGGTGATGCCTTCTCCGGGTTCCTATGCCCTGGTGCTAGATGCCACCTTTGCAACAGAGAGGCGAGCTGCTCGTTTCTCCCGAATTCTGATAGACGGCGGAAGCAACATCAACATCCTCTACCGCGACACCATGGAGAAATTGTGCATCAAAGAGAAACAGCTCCAGCCCAGCCAGACTGTCTTCCATGGCATTGTGCCTGGCCTATCCTGCTCACCAATCAGCAAGATCAAGATAGATGTCCTCTTCGGAGACAAGGATCACTTCCGCCGAGAGCCAATCTGGTTCGAGGTGGTCAACCTTGAGAGCCCCTACCACGCGTTGCTTGGCTGGCCTGCTCTGGCCAAGTTCATGGCGGTCCCCCACTACGCCTACCTCAAGATGAAGATGCCGGGCACCAAGGGCATTATCACCATAGCCGGCGACTACCAGAAGTCTGCCGCCTGTGCCACTGCCAGCAGTCGGCTGGCCAAGTCCCTTGTGATTGCTGCCGAGAGACGGCTCCTTGACCGGGTTGTGGCCATGGCCGGCGAGCAGCCGGGCCTGTCGCCAGATTCCAAGGGGTCAGAAGCTCAGGGCTCTTTCCAGCCGGCCAAAGAAACCAAGAAGATACCCTTGGACCCGGAGCACCCGGAGAGGTTCGCTGTCATAGGAGCCCGCCTCGACAGCAAATAGGAAAGCGAGCTCGTCAATTTCCTCCGTGAGAATCGGGACATCTTTGCGTGGTCTCCAAAGGACATGCCGGGTGTACCGACGGATTTCGCCGAGCACAAGCTACATGTCAGAGCAGATGCAAAACCAATCAGGCAACCCCTCCGCCGCCTGTTGGAGAAGAAGAGAGGAATTGTTGGTGAAGAGATAGCCCGGCTTCTAGCAGCCGGCTTCATTATGGAAGTATTCTTCCCAGAGTGGCTTGCCAACCCAGTCCTTGTACTAAAGAAGAACAACAAATGGCGCATGTGTATTGACTACACCAGCCTCAACAAAGCTTGCCCGAAAGATCCGTTCGCCTTGCCTCGGATTGACCAAGTGATAGACTCCACAGCCGGATGCGAGCTGTTGAGTTTTTTGGATGCCTACTCGGGGTACCACCAAATCAAGTTAAGCCCGGCCGACCGCCTGAAGACCGCCTTCATCACACCATTCGGAGCCTTCTACTACCTGACCATGACGTTCGGCTTGAGAAACGCCGGCGCCATGTTTCAGTGTTGCATGCAGAAGTGCCTCCTCAAGCAACTCGGCAGGAATGCCCATGTTTATGTGGACGATATTGTGGTGAAGACGGAGAAGTGTGGTACCCTCCTGGAAGATCTCAAGGAAACCTTTGATAACCTGCGCCATTTTCAAATAAAGCTCAACCCAGAAAAGTGTGCCTTTGGAGTACCAGCCAGCCAGCTCCTCGGCTTCCTTGTCTCAGAGCGCGGCATAGAGTGCAACCCTGTCAAGATCAAGGCCATCGAGAGGATGGAGAGGCCCACCCGACTGTGAGACATTCAGAAGTTCACCGGCTGCTTGGCATCCATCAGCCACTTCATCAGTCGGCTGGGCGAGAAGGCTCTTCCACTGTACCATTTGATGAAGAAAACCACTCATTTCGAGTGGAACGACAAGGCGGACGAGGCTTTCCTCCAACTCAAAAAGATGTTGACCACGCCGCCCGTCCTGGCCGCTCCGGCTGCCAAGGAGCCCAAGCTTCTTTACATCGCCGCCACCAGCCGGGTGGTCAGTACAGTTATGGTGGTAGAGCACCAAGAGGACGGCAAGGCACAGCCGGTCCAGAGGCCCGTCTACTACTTGAGTGAGGTGCTGTCTGCTTCCAAGCAGAACTACCCCCATTACCAGAAGTTGTGCTATGGCGTGCATTTTGCCGCCAAGAAGCTCAAGCCATACTTTCAAGAGCATCCCATCACGGTCGTCTGCACCGCCCCGTTGGCGGAGATCATAGGCAGCAGAGACGCATCGGGCCGAGTGGCCAAGTGGGCCAACGAGCTGGCCCCCTACACCATCTTCTACCAGCCTCGCGCCGCCATCAAGTCCCAAGCACTGGCCGACTTCCTCGTCAACTGGGCCGAGACCCAGTACCTGCCGCCAGCTCTAGACTCCACTCATTGGCGGATGCACTTTGATGGCTCGAAGATGCGCACCGGTTTGGGAGCCGGCGTCGTCCTCGCCTCTCCCAAAGGTGACAAGCTCAGATACATGCTGCAAATCCACTTTGCCGCTTCCAACAACGTGGCCGAGTACGAGGCGCTAGTACATGGACTCCGGCTGGCCAAGGAGATTGGCATCCGCCGGATTCTGTGCTACGGCGATTCGGACTTGGTGGTCCAACAGTCGTCTGGCGACTGGGACGCCAAAGATGCAAATATGGCGAGCTACCGCTTCCTCGTCCAGCAGATCAGCGGAAATTTTGATGGGTGTGAGTTCCTTCACGTGCCACGGGCCGACAACGAGCAAGCAGACGCCCTGGCACGGATCGGCTCCACCAGGCAAGCCATACCAGCCGGCGTGTCCCTTCAGTGCCTCCGCAAGCCGTCTATCAAGCCTTCCCCAGAATCAGAATCCATCTTCGTGCCGGCTGCTCCCGAGGCAGTCAGATCCGACTCAAGGACTGCAGCAGCCGGCCCGGGGACTTCGGCAAGCGGCACGGGGACTGTAGCAGTCGCACCCGGCCCGGGGACTTCGCAACCCGGCCCGGGGAGTTCGGCAGGCGGCACGGAGACTGCGGCAGTCACACCCGGCCCGGGTACTTCGCAACCCGGCATGGGGGCTGCGGCAGCCGGCCTGAGGACTTCACCAGGCGGCTCGGGGACTGCGGCAGTCGCACCCAGCCCGGGGGCTGCAGCGGCCGTCCCGGGGACTTCAACAATGCAACAAGACGCGGCCGACTCCCCCCCGCCACCTCCCAACCCAACCGCCCTAGTTTCAGTGGCCGTAATGACAGTGGATAAAGTCGAAGCACCATCATGGGCGCATCCCATCCTCAGCTTTCTGGTAAGCGGAGAGCTGCCAGTTGATCAAATCTCGGCCCGGCAGGTGCAACGCCGGGCAGGAGCTTACACGATAGTAAACAGAGAGCTTGTCAGGCGCAGCGTGACCGACATTTTCCAATGCTGCGTCGAACCAGAGAAAGGCAAGGCAATCCTCAGAGACATACACCAAGGCGAGTGCGGCCACCATGTGGCCTCCAGATCCCTTGTCGCCAAAGCTTTCTGCCATGGTTTCTTCTGGCCGACTGCTTTGGAGGACGCCAAGGATCTGGTCAAGAAATGCAAGGGGTGCCAAAAATTCAGCTCCAAGCAACATCTGCCGGCTTCTGCACTCAAGACCATCCCCCTTACCTGGCCCTTTGCCGTCTGGGGGTTGGACATGGTGGGCCCATTCAAGAAAGCACGCGGTGGCATGACCCATCTGCTTGTCGCCGTGGACAAATTCACCAAGTGGATTGAAGCAAAACCAATCAAGAAACTAAATGGTCCGACCGCTGTGACCTTCATTGCGGATATCACCGTCCGGTACGGTGTACCACACAGCATCATCACCGACAATGGCACTAACTTCGCCAAAGGTGCCTTGGCCCGTTTCTGCACGACGCAAGGCATCCGACTGGACTTAGCGTCCGTTGCCCATCCGCAGTCAAATGGCCAAGTAGAATGAGCAAACGGCCTCATCTTATCCGGCATCAAACCCCGACTGGTCGAGCCACTGGAGCGCTCGGCCGGCTGCTGGATCGACGAGTTGCTGGTCGTCCTCTGGAGCCTCCGCACCACTCCGAATAGATCGACCGGTTTCACTCCCTTCTTCCTCGTGTACGGGGCCGAGGCCGTCATCCCAACTGACATCGAGTTCGACTCGCCTCGCGTCACCATGTACACGGAGGCGGAGGCGAAGGAAACACGAGAAGACGGCATCGATCTACTGGAAGAAGGCCGGCTGTTAGCACTCAGCCGGTCCGCCATCTACCAGCAGAGCCTGCGCCGCTACTACAGTAGGAAGGTCAAGACACGATCCTTCCAAGAGGGAGACCTTGTGCTCCGGCTGATCCAGCGAACAGCCGGCCAGCACAAGCTCTCGGCCCCTTGGGAAGGCCCCTTCATCATCAGCAAAGCCTTGGGCAACAACTCCTATTACCTCATCGACGCGCAGAAGCCCAGGGCGCGCAAAAGGGACGATTCCGGCAAGGAAACAGAGCGCCCATGGAACGCAAATCTCCTCCGAAGATTTTACAGTTAAATGCAGTATGTACCACACTACCTTTTGTACTAAGGGCAAAGGCACCGGGTCCCTCGAGGAGCACTCGGGGGCTACCTTTCTTATCTGTATGATAAGTTTCATGCCTGTGAGTATGTTATTTCATTCCTCCGCCCGGCACCGGGTCCGACCAGTTGGCCCGGGGGCTTGCCGCCTTGTACTATGTTGGCTCTACCTGCAGTCGGACAAGTAGTGTGCCGGCATCTAAGCCCACCCTTGCCATAAGCCGCAGCTTGCAGAGCGACTGCCTGGCAGGCAAGAGTCAAAGGCAGGAAATGGTGCTCACATGAAAAATGGCTAAGGACGAAAGCACCCACATAGGCCAAGTCGGCTCCTCGCCTAGCCGTCCGGTTGCTGAGCAGCCGGCCGGCCGGCTTCTCACTTAAATTGCTATGTTCTAAGCGGCCAAAGTAGTTGTCTTCCCAAAATGGCCAAGTACTTGACCCAGCCAGTAGACCGAAGAATGGCTGTCTGGCCGGCAAGGCGGCAGCCAAGGGAAAGCGGCAAAGGAAAAAGCCAAAAGAACAGAAAGCAAGACAAGTCAGAAGCTCGGCGAAGCACATCTTGTGCGAGAATAAAATCACATAGCAAGAGGCCCTCGGCCAGCATTCAACGAAGTTTGAATACACCCCAAGCGGGTGGAACTGCGCGAATTTAACAAAGTTTGTTCTAAAGATTACCAAAGCAGGAAAAAATAAGATAAGTTGGCAGCCTAGGCCAAAGGAGCAACAGGCGAGTCTGGCAGGTTGGTGGAGTCGGCGGCGCCAGTTGGTGGAGTGGCCGTCTGGCGAGTCTCGGCTTGGTCGCCTTCAGCAGCAGTGGGTGCACTCGCACGCGGCTCGTTGCTCGAGGCCCGATCAAGCTGAGGCTGGGCGTCTGCTCCGCCCTCCGGTGCGTCGCCTTCACCATCCTCATCTTCTTCGTCCTCGCCTTCGTCGCTTGAGGCGATTTCTTCGGCCGAGTCCTCACCGTCATCCGGGTTCAGCCCGAACCAGTTCATCGGCACCTCGGCACCCTCCTCGTCCAGCTCGGGGAAGAAGACGCTGGTGTCGGTGTACTCGGCGATCACCACCGCACGATGGGTGAGCGCAGGCCCCGCTGCCACCAACTCTTCCATGGCCTCCTGCCGGAACGTGGCCAACTGGGCTAGGTTTAGCCCAGGATACCATGCCTTGACGAACTCCAAGGCTCTTCGGGCGCCTGCCCAAGCGAAGGAGCCCTTCCAAGCCTCGAAGCGGCCGATTGCCACCTCCAACCAGTCGGCGGTCCGACTGGGGGTGCGTGGAGCTTGGCCGCCTGGCCAGAGGGTGGAAACCAGCTGAGACCCAGCACGCTGAAGGCGGCGGAGCAGACGGTGAATCGGCTGCAAACGCGTCCTGACGGCCAGGAGCTGCTCGTTCATGTTCCGAGGCGCGTCGGGCGGGATCTCTACTCCTTCCCTCCTACGCTGGTCGCGCCACGCCTCGATGGCCTGGCTGACGGCGACGGCGTGGCCAGGAAAGAAGTCTACGCAAAAGAAAAACAAAGATCAGAAGCCGACTCCCGATGCAGTCGGCAGCTATTCCAAAGAAAGAAGTTTACCGTCGATCATGTCCTCAATCTCGCCGTAGCCAGCGGTGAGGATCGCCTCCTTCTCGGCCCACTTTGAGCGTTCGACCTCAAACTCGGCCTGAAGGGCACCTTCCGCCTCCTTGAGCTCCTGGAGCTCCGCCTTGTGCTGGTCCGCCTGGTCCGCCAACTTCTTGGCCAGACGGTCGCGCTCCAGGGCCGCCTTACGGCGCTCCTCCTCCTTGACGCGCAGCTCAGTCTGGACTTCGCCCAGATGCTGCTGCAATGTGGCGTTGGCTCCTGCAAAAATGAGAAAGAGAGGACAATCAACAAAGATGACCAAAAAAGAAAAGTGGTTGCCAGAAGATCCGGCCCGACTGCTCAGCAGTCGGCCCGAATCTTGGGGGCTACACCCAGTGGGTGCGCTGACGCGCCCCCGCGAGGAAGAAGACAGAATGCTTACTCCGGCTTTCGGTGAGGTCGGCGGTCCGCTTAGCCAACTCCTGGACCTGGGAGTTGAAGGCGGATGTTGTGGTAGTCCTGCAACGAAGACAAAAGAAGAGAAAACAAGTTAGCACTCGCAACCTACCTTAAAGTTCCGAGCCGCCTGCTCAACAGCCGGCCCGGAACTCGGGGGCTACACCCAGTGGGTGCGCTGGCGCGCCCCCACGGAAGACTGCAAGAATCAAAAAACAAAGCAAAGAAGCATACCCGAACGGCCGTCCGCGTCCCCAAGAACGCCTTCGTACACAGCTGGAGGGCGGCGCCTTGGGCCTGGAGCTGGGCCTGAACGTCCTGCGCGGCCTTGTTCAGCACGCCCGTCCCGCCCCCAGGCGTCCATCCTGGTGGGGCGGCACTGGTGGCCTCTACGTCTGGGGCCAACGAGCTCGCGGCCCCAATCTCCTGCGCCTGCGGCGCCGAGGCCGCCTTCATCGCACGCTGGCGCACCGAAGGGCGGACCACGGGAGTCGCCCCCACCACCAACTCGCCACTGACCGGCGGCGCCGGTGGCACGTCAGGCCGATTGCCTCGGGCCTCGGCAGTCGGCGCTTGCGGGGGCGCCTCCGCCTCCGAGACGATGGCGTCGCCTCCTCTCCTCTCCACGACCTGCTGGTCATCGCCGGCCCCTCCAGTCGGCACTGGGATCTCTGGCGCTGGCGGCGCCGCTCGCAACGGAATGACAATCGCGGGGTCCGACCGCGCGCGGTTTCTTCCGCTTGCGCCCTAGCGGCGGCGTCCGCCTGAGCCTTGGCGGCGGCGTCCGCTTGGGCCTTGGCCGCCACATCCACATCCGCCCGCGTTGCCTCGGCCGCCTCCGCCTCCTGCCTTTCCGCCTCCTCCCGCTCCTCGCGCGCCTCCCGCGCGTTCCTCTCCATCGCCGCCCGGAGGTCGGCGAGCGGGTCCATGCGGCGGGTATTGGCGGAGCCTTCCACCTCCCCGATCACGGAAGCAGCGGCAGACCACTCAAGAGTGAGTGGGGCCTTGATTCAAGCAAGACAAGAGAAAACTCAGAAAAAGTTTGCAAGGAAGAAGAAAGGAAAACACAACCAAGCACTTACGCGGACACCATCAGGGGCTGCTTCGGGGCCCTCTGGAACTGGGCCGCTCTTGCGGCGGCCTCTTGCCGCCTGGTCGCGGCGGCCGTGTTCTTGGACTTCTTCGGCCAGCTGCCGAACAGCAACGAGCCAGCTCGGCGCTTTTGCGGGCCGCCTGGTGCGGTAGGCGCGACTGAGGAGCTCGCGCCCGCCTTGTCGGTGCCGTGCGGGCGGCGCGGCTCGTTCTCCTCCTCATCGTCATCCGGCCAGTCCTCAAGGCCGCCTCCTCCCCCGGAGCCGACTGCTCCACCGCCGCCACCTGTGGCGTCGTCCTCCTCCATGGCGGCCGCCCCCAAGTCGGGGTCTTCCACGTCGCTCCTCGTTCGGTCCGGCATATACTGCTGACCTGGATCCAGAGCACCGGCGGCCGACTGGGCCGGGAGGACCTGCACCATGGCCGACTGGTCAGGCGGCAGAACAAGAACTCGGGCCAGCAAGGAGAAAATAATTACAAGACTCACCGCAGGCGGCGGATGTGTGCGGTCGTACGGCCGCATGCCGAACTGCCAGTCCGCCTCCGACAGCTTGCAGTTGGAGATATAGTTGACCGGCCGGACCACCTCCACATCCGGCAGGTCCCGTGTGCACATCCGGCACAGGTCCTGGTGCCCGCTCATGTAGCTGATGATGTGAGGCCGAGCTTGGAGGGGGAGCACCCGGCGCGTCATGAAGGCAGCCAGCAAGTCCGAGCCCTTCAGGCCCTCCGACTCCGTCATCGCCTGAAGTCGGGCAAGGGCGGCGGAGGAGGCGGCCGACAGGGAACTCGGCCTGTACTGCCAGTTGGCGCGCGGCTCGGCTGGCGGGCCGGCTGCGTAGGCCGGCAAGTTGACGTAGTCGCTTGTCGGGTGGATGCTCCTGACGTAGAAATAGGATTTCTGCCACAGCTCGGCCGACTGCAGCACGGAGATGGGCGGGAAGCGGTTCCCGGCGCCCGGGCGCCGCACCGCCACGCAGGCTCCGCATTGAGCCGCCTGGCCCTTGGCGGCGGTGCCAAGTTTGAGGTAGAAGCACTCCCCCCAGAGTTCGAGGGTGGGGAGAGTGCCGAGGTACCCTTCGCACATGGTGACGAAGGCGGCCAGCAGCACCACCGTGTTCGGCGTGAGGTGGTGCGGCTGGACTCGGTAGAAGTCGAGGAAGGAGCGGAGGAAGCCGCCTGCCGGAAGGCCGAAGCCGCGAAGGAAATGGGATCGGAAGACGACGCGTTCATCGTCCTCCGGCGCCGGCGAGATTTCTGCTTCGGGAGGAACGCGCACCTGCACATTCGCCTCCCTGTGCAGCCGCCGTGTTTGACGGAGGAAGGCGAGGTGGTCATCATGGACGTTGGAGCCGTCCCAGTCGCCGGCTCGCGAGCGCGCCATGGATGAAGGAGCTCGTCGCAAGCGCGGCGCGGTGGCGAGCGGGCGAGGCTGTGGCGGAGCAAGGAAGCCGCAGCAAGAGGACGCTCGACGACGGCGGGCTGCGGCAGCACTTCGACGAGAGGAAAGGGCGCAGCGGCAGCGGAGAAGATGAAGAATGGCGAAAGGAGAGGAGGGCGCGCGTGCATCTGCCGCCCCCTCCTCCCCCTACTTATAGCCCCAGGCGGCGAAGCTGGGGGGGCGGGGGCGTGGGGGATCGTGGGATTAACTACGCCCACTCCCCCACGTTCCCACGATTACGGCACCAGTAAAGGCGCGAATTAACTGCCGGAGGAGCCCAACCGTCCACCTCGGCCGCAGCGGATCCGCGCACGTGCCGAGGCACTGTAGTGGCGGGCCCCGGCCTGCGGCGCCGTCCCGTCACGCGCGTGGGCTGGCAGGCCGGCTTGACCTGATGACGCCACGTGGCCAGCATGCGCGGGCGGCACGCCTGACGTCTGGCTGGCACGCCACCTGGTCCCCACCACGACGTTTCGAAATCGCCAGGCGGCCTGCCTGGTCATGGCCGACACCTACCAGTCGGCACCTCAGAAGACGGACGAAGCAGAACACCGGGCGACCGGGATATGAAGCTGCTAAGGCTTCTCGCCCCTTTAGCCGCGGCGCCTCATCAGCTTTGGGGACTACTGTCGGAGTAAATGACCACGGGTAGCCCCATCAGCTCCCTTTGGTATTTCAAGACATCGGGGCAGGCTGCGCCCCTCAAACATCAAGGACAAAGGGTCGCCTTCTTAAGGCCGGCTGGTCCGAGCAGCCGGTTGCCAGGAGGAGGCGGAGTCCACAAGACGGCCATGAAGTGGGCCGACTCCTAGCAGGCGGCCTCCTGGGAAGCCGAGTCCTAGCAGGCGGCCCCTCACGCCCTCAAAGTCAGCGCCAACATAAACATGATGAGACAGGGTATGGCTACAGTACAGGCCTGCCACCCCCGAATCCAGGGCAGAACGTGGCCACAGTACAAGCGTACCAATCGAGCCACCTGCGCCTAGCGCAGGACTGTTGCCATGCCGCTCACGACATCATCCATGGCAGAGGAGGCCATACTCCCGCGACGGGCGGCCAGTACGGCCCGCAGGCGGCGGGCCCTACCTGTCCGTGACAAGCCAGAAGGCGGCGAGCCCAGACCAGTCGGCTCAGTGGGAGGTCGGCTCCTGGCAGGTGGCCCTCCCCCTTCCTTGAAGTTTGTGCGCCATTAACCAGAAGAGACAGGGAGTGGCTACAGTGAAACGCCCGCCAGGCGACGGAACTGTAGCCACGCTCTCCCCGACCAAGCATGCATCATCAGTGGCACGACTACAGTGCTACGCAGCCGACAGGACCCGCAAGCGGCAGGCCCAGCTTGTCGGCCGAGTACGAGACCGCCGGGAGGACCCACCAGGCGGCGGGCCCCTGAGGTCGGCGAAAAAGCCGGCGACCAGAGACACTGACGGCCGGGTCCTACGCCCGGCCGGATTACCATTGTATCCCTGGGGGGTAGGCCTATATAAACCCCCAGGTCACCCCACGCAAGGGGTTGGCAGTTTTGCACCTTGGCAAACGCCTCGTCGAGCGCGCACACACACACGCAGAGAGAGTGGAGTAGAGCTAGCCTTGCCCTTCTTCATCCTCTAGCCAAACAGCTCAAGGAGCAAGCTTGTAGCTACCTGTTGAGATAGTGATCATGCGGAGACCCCGCAGAGCAGGACTAGGGGTGTTATCTCCTAGGAGAGCCCCGAACCTGGGTAAGATTCGCAAGCGTACGCGGTCTCGCTCACTCCCGCTTCTAGAGCCCGGCGACGTACTTTTGTCCCCATCCACGATAAGTCACCCCCTGGCATATGTCGCACGATATCCCCGACACCCGCCATGTGCGCTCGAAGGTGGCTCGCCTCAGCCTGGCAGATAGAAACGGCCGATTTGAGCGTTCCTCCAGATGTAGGCTGAGAGGTGCTTTGAGTTCCGTGCGGATCAACTTTTCAATACGATCCAGGTAACCAAACAGGCAAAAATATCCCGCGCGTGGCTGGATGCAGGCTACGAAACGCGTCCTAAGCCAACTAACTAAGCCATGCACACACAACCTGCTAGCTACATGCATGGTCATCCTCGGGACGTGCGCAGCCTCCCTCAACAGCCGCATGACCTGGCCATCTAGCATGCAACCAACTGCTCCGGCCGCGCACACGACGCGGCTGGCTCCAACAGATCGCAACGGCCCTCGTGCATGCAGCTCCTTCACCCAACGAACGCGAGCACGGACTCACGCCGGGACACACACGCACACACGCACACCACGGACATACACACGCGGTTTATTTTTCCTAACAATAAGAGGCTGATGCCGGGGAGGAGGGGTTGGAGCTGGACAAGCGGGGTTCCGTGGAGTGGTAGAGGAGGGGGTCACTGGAATGGCTAATGGTGGGCATTTTTGGGAGGATAAGAGTGTGAACCAAGGGATAGTTGTTGCTGCTTTTTGTTGCGGTGGAGTCGTCGAAATTAGACTCAGTCGAACCAAGGGATAAGGCAGCAATAGCAGCAAAAATTAGACTGGATCACAATTGGGAGATCTGATCGTTGTATGCTTATAGATAAACCTTCAAGTATGCTACTTATCTCAGCTTCAAGGGCATCTTTGCAATGAAACGGGAACCCATACGCTGAGAAGATGATCGAACCATCAGAATCTTTGAGAATCATGCATGTACTCACCTCGCTGGTTTCTTTCACATAAGAACCATCGACCGGCAATGCAGTCCAGCTTGGGGCCGGCTTGGGCCACTGATTTCGGTGCACCTGTGCAGGCACCCGGTTGATAAGAAGATCGACCAAAGGAATCTTGCCTCCACGTGAACATAAGTTGTGATCACATACCTCAATGGAGCAGGGTTGGTCATGGGATTTTAGAGGCCCGGGGCGAAACTAAAACTCGGGGGGCCCTTACAGCAATGCCGCTAGGACCAATTTGGTGGCTATGCCCGCTTCATCTTGCGTTGATACAACCGCTTCACCAGGTCCCTTAGGGAATTCTTTTACGCACAAGAATGCAGAATTGAAGGGCCTTCCAATTTTATCTTATTTGCATAACCATCTTCTAATGCGAAAAACACAGACCAACTACTTTTGTCGTATGAGCGCTTGCATTCCTGCGTCGTAGAAAACAGACCCTAGACAATCAATTTTAATCGGGGAAGCATGTGTACATTGCAATTATCACTGAAGATAGTGACCATTATTTAGATGATATGTAATTATTATTTTATCCAATTCTCGTAAGCATCACATCACTCGAAAAATCGCCAGGGTATAGGTATCTCCTCCAGAATTAGCTTCTCACCTCTCGGCGTAGGGAGGCTTCAATGGTTCCATACTACGCGGTGGTACTAGTAGGAGAATAAAGCTATCTTCAGTAAAAATTAGCATTATGAGGTATAAACGTAATGTTTAGTTGCATCAATAAGCACCAGTGGTCTAGTGGTAGAATAGTACCCTGCCACGGTACAGACCCGGGTTCGATTCCCGGCTGGTGCACTAATTTTTTATTGCCTTGGATGATAATATGGAATCCTCAGATGGTGATAAAAGTAATTCACAAGCGATTCAAGGTCATGGACATCCCAATTTTGAGCTTGCATGTACAAAATACAAAATTATTTCACCTGTAAAATAATTACTGCAATGGCTATCACCGCGTCCTGGCAATGAAAATGATAATCACAGTCCACAACATAGATTATAAGTATTTTTTGAAGTCCTCATTTGCCTTGGATGATAATATGGAATCCTCAGATGGTGATAAAAGTAATTCACAAGTGATTCAAGGTCATGGACATCCCAATTTTGAGCTTGCATGTACAAAATACAAAATTATTTCACCTGTAAAATAATTACTGCAATGGCTATCACCGCGTCCTGGCAATGAAAATGATAATCACAGTCCACAACATAGATTATAAGTATTTTTTGAAGTCCTCATTTGCTAGTGCCATCAGACCATCATCATCCCACTCATCGCGGTATCTTTCCGGACGAGCAGCCTTATTCTTCGCATTAGCAGCATACATCAGCTTCCTCCATTCTTCAATCGGTGGATGGCCACATTGCTCCGCGAGCCAATCATCGTATTCGAACTGCAAACAAATCATGCTTAGCAGGGGATAACCGATATAGTCGTTTCTAATGTACAATGTTGATGTGCAACAGTGCAAGACGCCCACAATTCACAGAAATATGTCGTTTTCCGCCAAGAAAGGCTTTGTTAACTAGCTCCTTAACATGCATCTTTAGGCTACCTGATAGCCACCACTGAAGTTGTGGGTATATCTCTTGGGCCATCCACGAGTTTCCCGTCTCGAGTAGATGGCTTTGACATCTTCCATCATTTCATCTTTCGATGGAAGCTTGATCCGTCCAGATAGAATACCGGCAACCCATTTGCTTTGGAGTTCAAACAGTGGAAAAGGGATAACCTGGATGAAACAGAGGCCAGCAAGTTTTAGGTGCTAGAGCATGCAAGGCAGTTATAAGTGCATCTAGACAACAGCAGAAATTTGGACAAATATTGACCTTCCACGGCAATCCGATGAAAGACAGATCAGGAGCCACTTCTATAGGGAAAACATGCTTGTATAATGGATCAACGCAGTTGTCATCCACAGTGATGGTGCTATCATTCCCAAGAAACGGGAAGTCATACAGGTAGCTAGCCAACATAGAAAGGCAGGGAACACATGATTAGCTTCAACCAATGTAGCAAAATCGGGTGGTTTGTGCAAGAAATATGTTTTAGATATGCTGCATGACTATACCCAGTACAGTGCATGATGACATCCGCTTTGATTGAGCTGCCATCCTGGAACACCACAGTGCCATCTCCCTGTGCATGGTCAATCTGCAAGTAGAACATAATTTTGTTATAACAAGGTAATGGCAGCCCCTTTAACGGATAAAGCCACCATATTCAACTCACCACGGAAAAAGGCATTTACCATGGAATGAAGCCACATGTTGTCGTATTCAGGCTGCTGTTCACAAGTGGAAGTCGGCGCTGATCTATCGGCAATATGGACCTCCTTCGCAACGCTTGCAATGTCCCTCGAAATGTCAACTGCACTTGCCGAGGCCCCGATAACGATCACTACCTACCAAGGCAATCCGTACTTCAAGTAGATAGTTTAGCACGACAACTCATAAGTGGGGAAGAAATCATAGTCAGAATCATACTCACTTGATCAAGGAATGGTTCAGGCACACGGTAATTGTGGCTATGCATCTGCTTTCCAGGCCAGGCATCTGCACCTGTCAATGTTGGAAAGTACAAATTTCCTGTCAAGTTCACAATTGTTTGTGGATTTGATGACCATAAAATTGCAAGTTTGTAACGAAACACTGGACAAGAATTGTCCGAAAAAAAACATGGGACAGGCATCTTTCAAGAATTCATCAAGCTTAAGAGTTCAAATCAAATTTGCTAAACCCTGAATCAGCTGATTCTTGTCTCTAGATCGTAGGACGCAGATTCTGTTCTGCTCAAGGTTTATACCACATGCGGAGTATCCTAAATCCCTTTTTTAAAGCATGCTCGAGATCTGTACCACATGCAGATTTTCTTGTTACAATCACTACCTACCCTGCTCGAAATCAGTTTTTTTTTCTTCTCACGGAGCACGAACCATGTCGTTTCTTCATGAAAATTTGCATGCATACAAAAGACACAACATGTACAATGTCAAGATTTCTTTTTCTTCAGACTTTTTCGATTTTAGAAGTATTATTTGTGGGTTTTTACCGTGTGCTGAGCCTGAACCAGGGTTCAACAAACTATTTCTTCTGCTCAATTACGAGTTGGTTGAGCGGAGAATCATTACCAGGTATGGAGGCGACGCGAGGCTCTGAATAATGCCCATTGCAAACCACGACGGCATCATACACCTCCTCGTCCTGCTCCCCCTTCTCCCCGAGCTTCCTCGACGTCACCGCCCACCTCCCGCCGGCCTCCCTCCGGACTCCGACCACCTCTGTCTGGAACCGAACGAGCCCGTAAAGGTCGAACCGCTGCGCGAAGTCCTCGAGGTACCGAAGCACCTCCTCGTGGCCGGGGAACCTGCGCGCGTCGACGACGGAGCCGCGCGCCGCGGTGAAGGGGAAGTCGAGGAAGCCCATGACCTCGCGGGGGAGGTTGGTGCGGAGCGAAGCGTAGAGGCTGGAGTGGGTGGCGGCGGCGCCGAGCGGGTCGGTGGCGGCTGCGGGGGCGGGGGAGGCGTAGAGCCAGGTGCCCCCCACGGCGGCGGCGCGCTCGAAGACGACGGGGGCGTGGCCCTCGCGGCGGAGCTCCCGTGCCGCCGCCAGGCCGGCCGCGCCCGCGCCGACGACGGCGAGGCGGAGCGAGGGCGACGGCATCGAGGCGGGCAGGAGAGAGCAAAGAGGCTTGCGGAGCTGGGAGCCGGAATTTGGCTTGGATTCGCCGTGCCTCCCCTGTTTTTTTCGTCCAGGAGCCGTGTGCGATCCCGCCTCTGTTGGTTTCGTTCATGTGGGTATCGGCGATTTGGAGGGAAGCGGGCTCTTCTACGCCTCACCAACCGTTTTAGCTGCTTTTTCGAACGTGGGAGTTCGAGAGGGAATCAAATGCTAGGCGTAAAATTTTGTGCAAATTTTCTAAACTTTGTTCTTCTGAAAATACTGTAGCCTTGCAAATTTTCACCAGAATAATTTCTTTTGCATTTTTTTCTTTCACTGTCAAGTGGCAAGAGTGTTTGGTATAGCCTTGCATATTTGCTTCTCTTTGGTCATATTTATATTGATATTTCCCATTTTGCGACGTGGCTTCGGCCCCGCTTGGAATGTCTGTGAAATTTTACAACTGTAAATGATTACACTTGGAAAGATGTTTTACACGTGTAATGGCCTGAAAAACAACATTCCAAGCGGGCATTCGTGGTTTTTGTTCGACCACTAACGGAATCATGCATATTCCGAGGGCAAAGGCCACGAACGCAATCATGCAATCCCTGGAGATCGTCTCACCCACTTAGAGCATGGCCAACAGGTAGGTAAACATGCCGCCCGCAGGCCAGCTAGATTCAGATGCCACTGTGTCGCCAGAGTAGGTGCCTCGCAGAGGGAGGTACTTTTTCTGCAAGCTTCGGGTGCCTGAGCAGATATGTCGTGGTCCTCCGGAGTAAAGACGGAGAAATAAAATGGAGCATGGCGTGCACATTCGTTGACGACGAGTCCTTCGAATCGAACCGCGAGGCGAGTATGGCTTTGCAGCCAGAGCTCGTCCACGTCTAGGGCGCAGGGATGAGCCCGCCGTCGAGTCACACAAGATCGACGGCGAACGAGCAGAACTCAATCATGTCTAGGGCACGGGGATGAGCTCGTCCTCGAGTCTCATCCGATATGGGCGAAGCTCTCCCAAGGCACCTTGTGGCCCCTGAGCTCTCTCACGGCTGCTGCAACTTGAGGCGCTTTATTCTCGAATTTGAGAACAAGTTTGGATTGTTTTGTGTGTTGGGGGGGGGGGGGGGCATCGAAGAGCAGATGGCTGGGCAGAGGATCAGGTGGGGAAAGGTCGTGAAGAAAAAACTGGTTGATGTGTCCGATGAGGCTACTTGTGTGTTGGGTAAATATGAAATTGATGGTGGTCTCAACTTCACATGTTGTTGTGGTTGGGCTGGGGTGCTACCACCATAGTTCATGCCATTAGAGGTCACGGCTCTGGCCCTCGTGGACATCAAACAACGGTACCTGGCCTTTGGAGGAGGGCCACGACAGTAAGGGCATTGGCTAGTTTCTCTTCATTTTGGTTTGCTTTTGGGTTTCTTTGAGTTGCCGCCAAAAACTCATTATATCTGTACATAAACCCTCTTTTTCGTCTAAACGAATAGGCAGCACTCCTGCGTGTTCCTAAAAAAGCTCACTAACTTGCTTAGTGCTTAAGCACTAATTTGATATCACGATTTCAGTGTCAAAATTTACCCGATTAGGCTACTATGAAAAAGTATACAGACGCCAGTGATCAACACTTAGGGTCTCCAACGTTGACCTATAACCGCCTGTATCCACCCGGACCGAGCGGTCCAGACCCATTTTGCCATCCAATACGGTACCCGTTGGTCCATGGATTGGTCCAGGCGTCCATTTCCCGCAAACCACGGGGGCTTTGTGGGCGTTCAGAACGCTGGCACGCACGCGTCCGACACCCCTGACCCACCCAAAACCCTCCCCCTCTAGCCTGCGCCCTTTCCCACAGGAAGCGCTTGCCGCGCATTCATGTCGGTCATCCCGGGTTGGGTTGGGAGGGCGGATGGGGAAGAGAGGCTTCGTCGTGTCATCCCAGGTTTTTTTCCGTAAGGGAGCCGTGTGCGATTCCGTTTCTGATGGTTCCGTTCATGTGGGCATCGGCGATTCGGAGGGAAGCGGGGTCTTCTACGCCTCAACAACCGTTTTAGCTGCTTTTTGGAACGTGAGAGGAACTTCTTTCTTTCTTGATTTTCTTTGTTTCTTTTTCCGTTTTCCCGCTTTCATTATTTTGCATAGGTTCTTTAGTTTTCTATTTCTTTTGTTTTGATTTCTTTGTTTTACTTTTTACTTGTTGTCGATTTTCATTTGTTTCATTTGTTTTTACTTTTTTCTTTTCTTTCCTTTTTCGTCATTTTTCTTCGGTTTTCTTTTGTTCCTTTCTCTGTTTTTATTAGGGCTTTCTCTTTCCTATTTCCTTATTTTATTTATTTTTTGTTCTTTTCTTAGTTTTCTTTTATTTCCTTCGATTTTGTTTTGTTTTTCTTGGTTTCCTCATGGGTTTTCATGGTTTTCTTCGGGTTTTTTGTTTTCCTTCGTTTCTGAGGTGTTTCTTTGGTTTTCACCACTTTTCCTCATTTTCCTTTTTTTTCTTCAACACATCTCAACATTTTTCAAATACATTTGTACATTTTACTTATACACCAGGAAAAAAATATTGTACATGTTTAACACTTTTTAAATATATGATTACATTTTTTAAATTTATGTTTGATGCCTACTATATTCATACATTATGTAAAGTTTTGGTATATATCAAGAATATTTTTTAATACATGTAACATTTTTGAAATAAAAAAATATATTATTTATACATGATCAATGTTTTAAATTTTTTTTTATATTAAAAATTTAAATACACAGCATACATTTTTCGTATACATCGTAACATTTTTTGTATATGTTTAACATTTTTAAATAGATGATTAACATTTTTTTCAATTTTTTTGTTTGTTAACTACTTTTCTCATAAACATTCATGTTTGGTATACATCAGGATCATTTTTTATACATGCTTAACTTTTTTAATATATGTTAACATTTTTTTGATACACAATCAACATTTTTAAAATTTATGTTTTTATGTACAATTTTAAACACACATTCCACATTTTGGTGTATATCAGAAACATTTTTTTGTACATGTTTAACATTTTTTAAATAGATGAGTAACATTTTTTTCATAGCTTATTTTTGGGTGTCTACTTTTCCATGGACATTAGACATTTTTGGGTGTGTAATTTTTGGTGTTTAATTTTTCCATGGACATTAATACTTTTGGGTGTCTACTTTTTCCATGGACATTAGACATTTTTGTATACATCAGGAACATTTTTTTATTTACGTGTTTAATATTTTCCAAATAAATGGTTAACATTTGTATAACTTATTTTTTATTTATGTTAAAAAAAATTCATACACATTATATATTTTTGTACACATTTTTCGTATAGATGGGTAACATTTTTTCTATACACATTTAACATTTTTTAAATGCATGATTGAAAATTTTCAAAAATTGTATGTAAATTATATTTTTGTGATATGTATGTTTCAAATACTGGGAAGTATAAATAAAAGTAAAAAAAGAAATCAAAAAAGAAAAAAAAAGTGAAAAAATGGGGGAAAACCGAGGTAGTGGCCTCCCGCGCGCCTGGCCGAACCAGTATAGCTCTTGAATTAGGCGAGGCTAGCATCAAACTCGGACGAGCGAGGTATAGCCGTGCCTGCTAAACCCAGGTTTTTCACTTTTTTTGAGGAAACTCTAAACCTTTATTATGTATCAATGGTCATAGGAATACAGATTATATCGGGCATAACAGAGAGCCACACATGACGCCCAAAAGGTAAAGTAGAAGCCGCCTTAGCGAGAGAATGAGCTTCTCCATTGTGCTCCCGCTTCTCGTGAATGATCTTGAGTGCTCCAAATAACGTTCGGCAATGACTAATTTCTCGGAGGATGGTGGCATAGTGATAGGGAGCCGCGGTGTTGATATTTGCTACAACTTCAGCACAATCAGAGGCAATGCAAAAAGAGTTAATATGAAGGTCTGTAGCAAGAGCCACTGCTTCGTTGCAAGCTTGCGCCTCGAGCGTTGCCGGGTCGACGAGGCCATCGAAAACAATCGCGGAAGCTCCAAGTAATTGACGTACTTGTCCCGGCAGACTACTGCTGCTGCTCCACGGGAACCACTCCCGGAGATACCACCGTCGATGTTAAACTTCGCATCATGCTCATCAGGTGGCAGCCAACCCGTTCGTGGAACCAATGGTGAAGACGTATGCTGGATACCCGATGTTACATACAGCCCCTGATGTCTGCATGCATGCCCCTGTGTTGAACATACATGTCCTTAGGCAAAACTGAAGAACGAACAGGAACAACCACTAAGTCCTCCAGAATTTCTTTGACGAAACAGGAGGTGCTCATAGGGCTCTGAAATTGTTCATCATGTATAGCCCGTCTCCTAGCCCACCAGATTGCCCACATAGTCACCAGCATACGCGTGATAACGTCCGAAGGGACCGTCTCCAAAAGCCAGAACATCCATAGCTTTGTGTCCTCTGTACGGTTTGAAATGATCACTTCCATTAGCTCCTGGTCCGCTAAAGCCCACACACATCTGGCCATCCGACAATCAAAGAGGGAATGTCGCCATGAGTCAAAAGATAAGTTGCAGATAGAGCATACCGCCTTATCTGCCATCTTCCTGTGATATCGGACATCACCCATGGGGAGAGATGTTTGAGCGAGCCGCCAAGCAAAGACTTTGATTTTTTATGATACATTCATGCCCCACAACTTCTTCCATGTGTTCTGGTCGGCATCCACACGGGAATGGCCCGGTACATGCTCTAGCGAGTCAGTCCGCTGTTTTTTTGTTGCTGAAAGCAATCTGTATGCAGATCTCACAGTAAAGACCCCTCTGTTTTCATAATGCCATGATCGAAAGTCCTCCTGTACTCTCGAGTTGAGGAGGATATTCAGAATTATCTCCTTGTCCATGTCAAGAAGGTGTTCATCAAGCTTTGCTACATCCCATGAAGCGGTACTGTGATCAATAAGATTTGTAACTTTCCGTGGTGGGTTCAAAGACTTGCAACAAATTGGCTGCAACATGTGATCCCGAGGAAGTCAATTATCAAGCCAAATATTGGTATCTTTCCCATTGCGTATATGTTTTATAAGTCCCAACTTGAGTGTGTCTCTTCCCTCCACTGTGGACCGCCAAACCTGCGAGGGATGATTACCCAATTCCGCCTCAAGTATAGTGTGTGTAGGGTAATAGACGACCTTGAGGATCCGGGCACTTAGCGAATTAGGGTCCTATAGAAGACGCCACGCTTGACGTGCAAGCAAAGCAAGGTTAAAAAGCTCAATATCGTGAAAACCCATACCTCCCATGAATTTGGGTTATGTCATGACTTCCCATGAAACCAAGTTGTCTTCCTCTCGCCCTTTTTAGATCCCCACCAAAATGTCCTTAAGAGTCCATTGATGTGTTGATACAGTCCTCGAGTGAGCTTGAAACAAGCCATAGAATATGTTGGAATTGCTTGAGCAATGGATTTAATCAATACTTCCTTACCACCAGCCGAAAGTGCTTTCTCCATCCATCCTTGCACCTGTTTCCAGATCCTATCTTTCAAATATTTGAAGGAGCCCTCCTTGGCTCTTCCCACATCAGAGGGGAGACCCAAATACTTCTCCGACAACTTTTCATTCTGCACATCTAGAATTTGCTTCACATCTTGTCTCAACGAATCAGAACACCCCTTACTAAAAAAGATAGAAGACTTATCTTTATTCACCTGTTGTCCGGAAGCATCACAATATTTTTTCAGCAAAGAATCAACCCTTGTAGCCATGTCAGGGGTAGCATTAAAGAAAAGTAGACTGTCATCCGCAAAAAGGAGATGGTTCACTTTTGGAGCCTCATGAGCCACTTTGATGCCATGTATCATCTTATCGGGCTTAGAAGATTTAAGCAAGCAAGAAAGGCCCTCCGCCGCCAACAAAAACAGGTAAGGTGAGATTGGATCACCTTGTCGTATCCCCCTTGACAGTTTAAATTCCTCCAACTTGCCTCCATTAAACATTACTGAGAAAGATACCGAAGTAACAATCGCATGACAGAGTCCGTGAAGCGTGGGCTGATCCCGAGTTTCAACATAACGGCCTTCAGATACGCCCACTCCAGCCTATCATAGGCTTTCATCATATCAAGCTTCAATGCACAGAACCTGTTACTCTTCACCTTCCATGTTTTCATATAGTGCAAACAATCATAAGCGGAGATAAAATTGTCAGTAATAAGGCGGCCCAATACAAATGTAGCTTGTTCTTCAGAGATGACGTCGGGGACAACGAGTTTGAGCTGGTTAGCCAATACCTTCGATGCAATCTTAAAGATCACATTGCAGAGACTTATCGGTCGAAACTGTCCTAGATTCTTTGGACTTGCAATCTTGGGAATTGAAACAATTAAAGTCTTGTTAATCTCCTCCGGGGAATCATCACCACTAAGAACACGGAGCACCATACCAGTCACCTCATCACCACACAAAACCCAATGTCGCTGGAAAAAGTGTGCGGGAAACCCATCTGGGCCAGGAGCCTTTGTGGGAAACATTTGAAACAACGCTGTTTTAACCTCATCATAGCTATACGGTGCATTGAGCTTACTATTCATGAACCCGTCAACTTTCATAGGTATATGAGAGAGCACATCTTCCATGCCAATGGTACTCTCCGAGGTAAAAGATGCTCATAAAATGTAGAGGTCATGGCCGCCATCTCCTCTGTACTGTTGCACATGGAGCCATTTGAACGTTGTAACTCGGTGATGCGGTTCTTAGACTTTCTCGCACTCGCCTTCTTATGGAAGAATTTCGAATTACTATCTCCTTCCGCTAGCCATTGGATCCGGACTCTCTGGCGCCACATAATTTCTTCGCGGAAACAAAGTTCAACAATGCGAGCTTCGACCTCTTTTTCTTCTGCATTCGGCGCCGTCCTAGTTGGTACTGCACACAGTATCTCCAGCCGACTGCAAAGCTGCCGCAGCTCCATACAGACCGTGCCAAAAGTGGCTCATCCCCAGCGTTGCAAAAATCCTGCCACTGTAGATAGCTTTTTCGAAATTCTGAGACGGAGTGTGCCCGACCAGAAGAGTTCCAGGAGCCTTCAAGGGCAGTCCCAAAACGTGGATCCCTCTCCCACATACTCCCTCCGTCCCAAAATAAGTGTCTCAACTTTGTACTAACTTTGTGAGACACTTATTTTGGGACGGAGGGAGTACATTCGTACCTAAAAGGTCTTTGGGTTGCTCGTATGCTTGCATCAACTAGTTCCATTTCCAAAAGAATTGGACAATGGTCAGATTTGGCTGCTGTGAGGTGTTCCAAGCTAGCAAAGGGAAACAAAGACGACCGGTATGCTGTCGCCAGTGCTCTATCAAGGTGAACTCGGCAATAGTGACCACTGGCGACTTTCTTCTCCCACGTCCAATCGAGGCCCCTGTATCCCAAATCAGCAAGTCCACAAACATCAAAAGCTTCCCGAAAGCCCTCCATCTGTGCGCTGTCTCGTTCATTTGGGCCAAACTGCTACTCCTTCCGACGTATTTCGTTGAAGTCACCAATGCACAACCAAGGGAGGGTACTCTCTCCTCTTAGTCTCCTCATGATGTCCCAAGTCTTGTGCCGAAGGCTTCTGTTTGCTTCGCCATAAAAACACGAGAGACGCCATTGAGGTCTCCCGAGTTCAGAAACCCAAGCATCAACATAATACTGTGGAAAAAAATTATTGCCACCGACAGAGTTCTTCCACAAAATACAAATGCCGCCACTGCGATGATGGGGAACGAAGCATGAAAATAAAAAAAAATCCTACGAAACACCCAAGATCTAATCTAGGAGATGCATAGCAATGAGAGGGGAGTGTGTCTACATACCCTTGTAGACCGAAAGCGGAAGCGTATATAACGCGGTTGATGTAGTCGTACTCTTCGCAATCCAATCCGATCTAGCGCCAAACGGATGGCACCTCCGTGTTCAGCACATGTGCGGCTCGATGACGTCTCCTCCTTCTTGATCCAGCAAGCAAGAGACGAGAAGTAGATGAGAACTCAACCATCACGACGGCATGGTGGAGATGGTGGTGGTGCAATCCCGGCAGGGCTTTGTTAAACGCTGCCAGAACCAATCTGAGAAGAAAACGGAGTTTTGGGAGAGGTAGAGCTGCCGCCGGGGCGTGGGATTTGGTGTGTCCAGCCCCTCCCTCTCCCCCACTATTTATAGGAGGCAACGGGGAGGGCTGGGATGCAGCCTTGGCCCCTCCTCCAAGGGAGGGGGCGCCGGCCTAGGGAGGAGTCCTCCCTCCCCAAGGCACCTAGGGGGGTGCCTTCCCCCCTTAGGACTCTTCCCCCTCTCCATGTTCTAGGCGCATGGGCCTCTTGAGGCTGGTGCCTAATACGTCTCCAACGTATCTATAATTTTTTTTATTGTTCCATGCTATTATATTATCCATATTGGATGTTTTATATGCATTATTATACTATTTTATATCATTTTTTGGGACTAACCTATTAACCTAGTGCCGAGTGCGAGTTGCTGTTTTTTCCCCATGTTTTTGTCTTTTACAGAAAATCAATACCAAACGAAACGAAACTTTTTGATGATTTTTCTTGGGCCAGAAGACAACTAGGAAGCTTCGGGAGGAGGCCAGAAGGTCCACGGGTGAGCCACAAGCTCACCAGGCGCGCCCTAGGGGGGCACCCTATGAGCTTGTGGGCCCCCCGTGGCTCCTCTAACCCTAATCTCAGCTCTATAAATACCAAAATATACCCCGTATACCAGAGGGCACACCAAAAATACTTTTCCGCCGCCGCAAGTTTCTGTCTTCATGAGATCCCATCTGGGGACCTTTTCCGGTACTCTGCCGGAGGGGGAATCGACCACGGAGCGCTTCTACATCAACCTTGGTGCCCTTTGTGACGCCCCCGGCTTAATCGTGCACTAATCATACACGCAAATGCACACGATCAAGCCTAAGGACTCACTTGAAGGAATCACAACACAACTCTAAAACATAATTAAAGTCATACAAGCTTTATATTACAAGCCAGGGGCCTCGAGGGCTCGAATACATAAGCTCGCATACAAGCATCAGTGGAAGCATCAGATATCTGAGTACATATATAAAAGATAAAACAGATAAGCCTTTAAGAAGGCGGGGCAAAACAAAACACTACGATCAAAAAGGCGCAGGCCTCCTGCCTGGGACCCTCCGAACCTACTCCAGGTCGTCAACCAACTCGAAGTAGTAACCACTCTCAGGGTAGTAGTAGTGGTCGTCGATGGGGGCTTCTATCTCCTGGGCTCCGTCATCTGGTCGCATCAAACGGATATGGGGAAAAAGAGGGAGCAAAGCAACCGTGAGTACTCATCCGAAGTACTCAGCAAGCAAGGATCTACACTACATATGCAACATTATCAAAGAGAGGCTGTATATATGGACTGGGCTGCAGAAATGCCAGAATAGAGAGAAGGCCTAGTCCTATCGAAGACTAGCATCTTCAGCGGTCTTGCAGCATTAGAAGTGTGTAGATTAGCACAGTATAAAGTAGTAGCAGTATTAAGTATCAACCTCGCCAAAAGATCCTTCCGCGACTCCCTGCGAGAAAGCGATTCCAGAGCCCTAATATCCATTTCTCATCACAAGTATCCAGTTCTAGTTGTATCGATCGGGATACAACTCCGAGCGTCCGTTACCGAGGATCCGGCTATGCATAGATGTTTTCTTCCCTGCAGGGGTGCACCAACTTACCCACCATGCTCGATTAACTTCGGCCAGACACACTTTTCGGGGTCATGCCCGGCCTTGGCCAAACGATACGCCGCAACCTGACCTAGGCCTAATAGAGAGGTCAGCACGCCGGACTAAACCTATGCCCCCAGGGGTTTTGGGCCATCGCCCCGGGAACTCCTGCACGTTGCGTGGGCGGCCGGTGACCAGACCTAGCAACCCACACTATCAAGGCGGTTGCGTTACGCGGTCCAACCCGGCGCGCGCCGCTCAGTCGCTGACGTCCATTAAGCTTCGGCTGATGCATACGACGCAGAGTGCCCATAACTGTTCCCACGTGATGGTTAGTGCTATCGGGCCAAAGGCCCACTCGGATCAAATATCCAAATCGTTAGTGTATTAGGGGGTGTGCGGTAACTAGCAGAGACTCACGATCGATGTGACCCCGTCGCCCCGTCTCGAGGACTTGCGGCAAGGGCTAAGAATGCCCGGCCACGCCTCGTAATTATCTCTCGGGCACCCTCCAGGTCAACCCGTCTCCACATCACCCGTATCTTATACTCGCTCGGGTACCCCTCAGGGTCGACCCGACTTTATCATTGTTCATGGTTTAAGTCATAGTAACTATGTGTCCAAACACTAGGGGGAAACCCAAGGAATCACCCTCGATGGATTCCACCTGATGTAGTCATCAAGGTGAACTTAGGAGGAATCACCCTCGAGGTTCACACTTGAGATGTTGCACGACGGCGTCGTTATCGAAAGTGGTGAAGGAGGAATCACCCTCAGTGACCACGACCGAATAGCTACTCTACAGAGTTAACATCAGAAGTGCTAAACGAGGTATCACCCTCGGCACTCGATAGTAACGCTGCAGTGTCGTACAACTAAGGGGGGGTGATGTTCGGTGCCGGGGCCTGGTTGTCGATCACGTTGATCGAGTCATCTGGTGGGTCTCTAACCAGCCTATACAAAGCAGTTTAGGATAAACAGGTAGGTATCAACAGCAGTTACAAAAACAGGCTATGCATCAGAAATAGGATAAACAGTAGCAACAACAATTTCTAATGCAAGCATAAGAGAGAAAGAATAGGCGATATCGACATGTTCAAAAGGGGGGGTGCTTGCCTGGAAGCTCTGCGGCAAAGGTCTGGTCGTCAGGGGCGTAGTCGATCTCCGGAGCTGCGTCGGTCTCGGGAACTGCGTCAGTACCGGGGTCTACCGCGAGGGAAGAGGGGGAAGAAATAGATAAATACACAGCAAACATATGCAACACAGAGCATGCTATACTAAGATGCAGTGCAGGGTTGTCTAAAAACATGTCTAAATCATATTAGTTATTTTAGGATTTAAGTTGGATTTATTAACCGGTATGTAGGCACTATTCATCTACCGGAAATGGGCAAAAAGTTGCGGGTTCACCTACGTAGAGGGTCTCGACACGGAAACAGATGGCACGGTCAGATTCGTGGGATTTTTCTGAGCAACTTTCATGTATAAAGTTTTTCAATCCGAGCTACGGTTTAATTTCTATGAATTTCTAAAGATTTTAGCATTTTCTGGAATTACTTAAATAACAGAAAAGGATTATTACATCAGCATGACATCAGCACTGCGTCAGCCAGTCAACTGAGCTGCTGACTGGTCAAACTGACAGGTGGGGCCCACCTGTCAGCCTCTGTGTTCCTAACAGTGGATTAACTAAACTAACAGAACTAATTAGTGGTGTGGGCCCCAGTTGTCAGTGACTAACTAACTAATTATTTAATTACAGATTTTAATTAACAGTTTTATTTATTTATAAAAATGTTTTTAAACTAGTGAGTCCCGCATGTCAGTGGGCCAGAGTTCCCAGTCAGTAGTTGACCCAGTCAACTGGGGCCCATGGGGCCCATCGGCAGAGACTCTACGATGGGGCCCGGTCGGCCACGTCGGTGGCGGCGCCGGAGAGGGCTCCGACGAGCCTCCCACGGCGGCGAGTTCGCCGGAGTGCGTCGGGTTTGCTCTACAGGGGGCCAAATTGCACGCTTTTGGGCGCGTTCGAACGAGCGAAGAACGCTGCGTCGCGTGGTGTGGTCGGTTGGACTCGGGGGTGGCCGGAACTTCGCCGGCGACGAGTGGAGGCGGCGGTGGTTTTCGGTTGTGATCGGGAACACGGCTTCTGGCCATTTCCGAGCGAGCTACGCGGCTAGGCAGGCTACTGCGGGCGCTAGTAGCATGACGGGCACGGTGGGGGTGCTCGGGCGGCGCTGCATTAGGCAGCTCGCCGGCCATGGCACTGCCGAGCTCGGCCTCACGCGGGGTCGGCGCCAGAGCGAGTAGGGAAGTGAGAGAGGGGAAGGGAGCGGCGCGTAGGCTCATCGGGCGGCTCAAGGAGGCCGTTGACAGGTTTTAGCTGCCGGAAAGGTCGGGGACGGCCGGAGTTCACCGGTGGCCGGGGCGAAAGGGGTGGTCCGATGGCAGCGATGGAGGGCTCCCCGAGCTCGAAGTGGTGGTGTAGGCGATGTGGACGAGCCTAGCGGAGCCTCCTAACACATCGGGGTGGGACGGAGATGACGGTGGCCGCGGCTACGGCACGGCCATGGCGGCGGTGGCGCTCGGTGGCGGTGGATCTGGAAGGAGAGAGGGGAGGAGAGCGAGCAGAGCGAGGGGGGGAGTGGATGAGAATGGCCAGGGGGAAGGGACGAGGCCTCCTTATCCCCTCGCCGTCGCTGTAGCGGCGCCATGTCGTCGTCTCACCAGGGCGGGCGAGCCGACACGGGGGGGGGGGGGTGAGGAGGACGGCGACTGTGCGTGGGGCAGGCTAGGCTGACTGGGCCTGCCACTGTACACTAAGGCCCAGTCAGTCCAGGCCTTTTCATTTTATTTTTTGCTTTTCTTTGTACAGAAGATTTTGGGAATAAAAAGAGATGCCAAATGCATTTAGTAAAATGTGAAACTTGTCCACAAAAATACCATGCATTATTCTGTACTGCGACAAAAAGTTTGGGCAATTTTGGAATTCATTTGAATTTTTCAAAAATGAATAGGGCATTTAAAGTGTTGTTTTGGCACTATTTTAAATGCTCTGGCACATTTGAGTTGATGATGATGTTGTTTTCCTTAACAACAATTTGTTTTGGAATATTTACTAGAATGTGAACATTTTTCCAGCAGTTTTTGAGCAACTTCATTTTGCACTTTGAATTTGAATTGAATTTAGAGAAGGATTTTGAAATGAGATATTAATCCAATATGATTAACCTTTGTAAATCAAGATGACCTGGCACTGATCAAAGGAGATTACTGTAGTGTGATGCTGGGGATGTTACACCCTTCCGATGATGTGTGAGTAGTTTACCACAGACCTTCTTTTCATTCGTATTTTCGTTTGCTTTTTGTTTGCTTGTGTGCTAGATTGCTTGCTTTGTCTTGACATCTCAATCTAAAGGTCTTGATCTTTACCATAGAAAGTTGGAAGAAATTGGAAATAATGCAAAAAGCTTCATGTCTTTCCAATTTGAGCATAATAGTTTCTTTAGGAACGAACTTAAAGAACAAAATACTATGATTGAGTATATTAATAAAGAGCTTGATGATGTTAATAAGGAAGTTATTGGTCTTAAATCTCAACTCGTTCATATCGAAAATTTAGTAGGCCAAATTTCTGATAAACAAACTACATTAATAAATAGGATGGCTGCTAAATCAGAATCTTTGAATCATGATGAAGATCTTAAAGTGATTGGTGTGACTCCTATTGAATCTTTATTTCCCAATATAAAACTTGATACCGAAGGGACTGGAGATGATTTAACTTTAGCTAGAAGGCATCCCGATAATTTGGAGGATGAAGATCATAGTGAAAAAATTGATAAAAGTGGGTTTGGCGAGGTCAAAACTTTAACTAGTGATGAGCCCACTCTTTTGGATTTCAAGGACTTTAATTATGATAATTGTTCTTTGATTGATTGTATTTCCTTGTTACAATCTATGCTTAATTCACCTTATGCTCATAATCAAAATAAAGCTTTTACTAAACATATCGTTGATGCTATGATGAAATCTTTTGAAGAAAAACTTGAGTTGGAAGTTTCAATCCCTAGAAAGCTTTATGATGAATGGAAACCTACTATTAAAATTAAGATTAAAGATTATGAGTGCAATGCTTTGTGTGATTTGGGTGCTAGCGTTTCCACTATTCCAAAAACTTTATGTAATGTGCTAGGTTTCCATAAACTTGATGATTGTTCTTTAAATTTGCACTTAGCGGATTCCACTATTAAGAAACCTATAGGAAGGATTCACTACAGGAATCAGCTTCTTTGCCGTCATGGCAGACGGCAAAGGACCGGAAAGCAGACGGCAAAGGGCTTTGCTGTCAGCCACAGATGGCAAACATGTCCGGCAGAGTAAGCGACGGTAAATAGGTTCTTTGCCGTCTGCTTTCTCAAAGTGGACGGCAAAGGATCTTTGCCGTCGGTGGAAGACGACAAAGAATGTGGACGGCAAAGAACGGGCATTAGCCACGTTAGGTGGCTAATGGGAGGCTTTGCCGTCTGCCACAGACGGCAAACATGCCCTCCCCTTTGTCGTCTGCTATCTGACGTCAGCCACGCGTCATGCCCTCCGCAGCCTTCGCCATCTGCCAGTGATGTCTACTACACAACTTGTTCTTGTAGACTCGTCTTGGGCCTCCAAGCGCAGAGTTTTGTAGGACAGTAGCAATTTTCCCTCAAGTGGATGACCTAAGGTTTATCAATCCGTGGGAGGCGTAGGATGAAGATGGTCTCTCTCAAACAACCCTGCAACCAAATAACAAAAAGTCTCTTGTGTCCCCAACACACCAAATACAATGGTAATTTGTATAGGTGCACTAGTTCGGCGAAGAGATGGTGATAAAAGTGTAATATGGATGGTAGAAATATATTTTTGTAATCTGAAAATAAAAAAAACAGCAAGGTAGCAATTGGTAAAACAAAGCACAAACGGTATTGCAATGCTTGAAAACAAGGCCTAGGGTCCGTACTTTCGCTAGTGCAATCTATCAACAATGCTAATCTAATTGGATCATATAACCTTCCCTCAACGTGCGATGAAGAATCACTCCAAAGTTCTTATCTAGAGGAGAACATAAGAAGAAATTGTTTGTAGGGTACGAAACCACCTCAAAGCTATTCTTTCCGATCAATCTATCCTAGAGTTCGTACTAAAATAACACCAAGCTATTCTTTCCGATCGATCTAACCAAGAGTTCGTACTAAAATAACACCATATGATACACATCAACCAATTCTAATGTCACCTAGATACTCCAATGTCACCGCGAGTATCAGTGAGTTGATTATACGATATGCATCAAACAATTTCAGATTCATAATACTCAATCCTACACAAAGAACCTCAAAGAGTGCCCCAAGATTTCTACCGGAGAAACAAAGACGAGAATGTGCATCAACCCCTATGCATAGATTACCCCAATGTTACCTCGGGAATCCGCGAGTTGAGTGCCAAAACATATATCAAGTGAATCAATATAACACCCCATTGTCACCATGGGTATTCGTATGCAAGACATATATCAAGTGCTCTCAAATCCATAAAAGTATTCAATCCGATAAAATGAAATCTCAAAGGGAAAACTCAATTCATCACAACAAGATAGAGAGGGGAAAACACCATATGATCCGACTATATTAACAAAGCCCGCAATACATCAAGATCGTGACATCTCAAGAACACGAGAGAGAGAGGGATTAAACACATAGCTACTGGTACAAACCCTCAGCCCCGAGGGTGGACTACTCCCTCCTCATCGTGGTGGCCGTCGGGATGATGAAGATGGCCACCGGTGATGATCTTCCCCTCCGGCAGGGTGCCGGAACGGGGTCTAGATTGGATCTCGTGGATACAGAGGCCTTGCGGCGGCAGAACTTCTGATCTAGGGTTACCCCTAGGGTTTTAGGAATATTTGGTGATTTATAGGGCAAAGAGGGGGTGCGGGAGGCCACCGAGGTGGGCACAACCCACCTGGGCATGCCTGGGCCCCCAGGCGCGCCCTAGTGAGTTGTGCCCCCCTCGGGGCACCCCCAGGTGCTTCTCTGGCCCACTGGATGTCTTCTGGTCCATAAAAAATCCACAAAAAGTTTCGCTGTGTTTGGACTCCATTTGATGTTGATTTCTTGCGATGTAAAAAACAAGCAAAAACAGCAACTGGCACTGGGCACTGGGTCAATAGTTAGTCCCAAAAAAATGATATAAAGTTGCTATAAAATGATTGTAAAACATCCAAGAATGATAATATAATAGCATGAATACCTCATAAATTATAGATACGTTGGAGACGTATCAGCATCCCCAAGCTTAATTCCTACTCGTCCTCGAGTAGGTAAATGATAAAAGAAATAATTTATGAAGTGTGAATGCTAGCAAAGTGCACAAGTTTGATCAATGACAATTTCAATCACTTTTCCTAGCAGCATAATAACAATTCTTTCTTATAAAACTTCTCATGTTAAAGTAGCAACCAATTCACATGTTAAGGTTCAAACAATGAATTCTCTTGAAACTCAACAATCTATGTTCTTAGTCACCAAACAATTGCAATTCAACTTATTCAACAGAGTCTAAGTAAGAGCTCCACATACTCAACCATCATATAGTCTTCTATGATTGCTAACACTCACCACATACACATGAGCAAAACATTTCAACCGGACAAATAGAAAGATAGGGGCTTATAATTTCGCCTCCCAACGTATTCACCTCAAGGGTGATGTCAACAATAATAACTCATGCCACCCATATCCAACTGGACATATGTGCCTAGATCTTTCCTCACCACATGACGCTTGCCAAAGGAGAAAAATAAAAAAGGAATAGAGAGAAAAACTTTGACTCTTGCATAAAAGTAAAAGATAGGCCCTTCGCAGAGGGAAGCAGAGGTTGCCATGCGCTTATTTGTTTGTATGCTCAACCCCTTAGTGCAAAAGAACGTCACATTATATTGCCCCTTGTGATGGCAACCTTTATTATACAGTCTGTCGCTTTTATTTCTTTACCATCACAAGTTTGTACAACGCTCAATTTTCTCTTACACTAAATGATCTTACACTTTTAGAATCAATTTTTATTGCCTTATTGCACTGATGACAACTTACTTGAAGGATCTTACTCAATCCATAGGTAGGTATGGTGGACTCTTGAAAATAAGATTTGGGTTTAAGGGTTTTTGGATGCACAAGTAGTATCTCTACTTAGTGCGGAATTTTTGGCTAGCAAAGATGGGGGGCAAGCACCACATGTTGAAGGATCTATGACAATATAACTTCTATGTGAATATGAACAAACATAAATCATTACATTGTCTTCCTTTTCCAACGTCAACAATTTTGGCATATAATATTTTGATGGGGGCTCACAATCACAAAAGATTTCCAAGATAGTGTATTTGCATGTGAAAGTTCTCTTCCTTCTACTAATCATTCATGAATTGCTTGTATGACCAATATTGTGATTGTCAAGCCTCAAAAGATTTCACTTTCTAAACCCAATGTGAAGCTACCACTAGGCATGATATGAACATATAATTTCAACTTCATGATATTCAATTCATTCAACAATTTACTCATAGGATATAAGTGAAGCACAAGAGTAAATGACAAGCTACTCCAAAAAGATATAAGTAAAGATCAAGCGAGTAGTTAAGTAAATAGGTAGGTAAATGTGGACTCTCTCTTATTTAAAAACTTTTAGATCTAAGTATTTTATTAAAACAGCAAGCAAAACAAAACAAAATGACATTCCAAGAATAGCACAACTCATGTGAAGAAGCAAAAACTTAGGCTCAACCGATACTAACCGATAATTGTTGATGAAGAAAGGTGGGATGCCTACCGTGGCATCCCCAAGCTTAGATGTTTGAGACTTCTTGGAATATTAACTTGGGATGCCTTGGTCATCCCCAAGCTTGAGCTTTTGTGTCTCCTTAATTCCTTTTATATCACGGTTTCCCTAAAGGTTAAAAACTTCATCCACACAAAACTCAACAAGAACTCGTGAGATAAGTTAGTATAAATCAATGCAAAAACCTTATCATTCTCTACTGTAGAAAATCACTAAAATTATTATTCAACATTGTATACTAAATTCCTCTGCATATTTAATACTCCTATCCTCAAATAGAATCATTAAACAAGCAAACATATGCAAACAATGCGAACATAACAGCAATCTGTCTAAACAGGACAGTCTGTAAAGAGTGCAATTGTACTCATACTTCCCTAACTCCAAAAATTCTGAAAATTTACCACACTGTAGAAAATTTATCAGAGCTTATTTTTCAAAAAAAATTCAATATTTTATCACGTTCTGACTTTTCTGGATAATTATTGCAACAGCGATAAACTTTCTGTTTTGAAACAGCAACTCATATATTTGCAAAATAAGCATGGTGATGGCTATCCTTGCCACTTTTATTGAAAATAAAGATGCAAAACATTATTATAAATAACAGCAAGCAAATCCTAACAAGAAAATGACACTCCAAGCAAAACACATATCATCTGACGAATAAAAATAAAGCTCCAAGTGAGGTTACCGATAATGTTGGAGACGAAAGAGGGGATGCCTTCCGGGGCATCCCCAAGCTTAGTTGCTTGGATCTTCCTTGAATATTACCTTGGGGGTGCCTTGGGAATCCCCAAGCTTAGGGTCTTGTCACTCCTTATTCTCCTCATATCGACATCTCACCCAAAACTTGAAAACTTCAATCACACAAAACTTAACGAAACTTCGTGAGATAGGTTAGTATGATAAAGAGCAAACCATTTCACTTTGGTACTGTCAAAGACAAGATTCATAATTGTTTACACATAATGCCTACTGTAGCATATCATTTCCACAATTTATATTGAGCAATATAAGCCATAGAAACTAGGAAACAAGCAAACTATGCATTGAAAACAGAATCTGTAAAAAACAGAACAGTCTGTAATAATCTGTACTCCAACCATACTTTTGCTACTCCAAAAATTCTGAAAAAGTAGGAAAGCGTAGAGAATTTGTATATCTATCAACTGTAAAAAATTAATAATTTTTGCACGTTCCAGTAAAATACAGTAATTTCTGCACTGGACGCAAAAGTTTCTATTTTTGCACAGAATCAAGTCAACTATCATCCACACTATCCCAAAGGCTTTACTTGGCACTTTATTGAAACAAAAGCTATAAAACAAGATCACTACAGTAGCCTAATCATGTGAACACTCAAAAATAGTAGGTAAAAGTGTTGGGTTATCTCCCAACAAGCGGTTTTCTTTAATGCCTTTTAGCTAGGCATGATGATTTCAATGATGCTCACATAAAAGATAAGGATTGAAACATAATGGGAGCATAATGTAACACATGGCTAGCACATTTAAGCCTAACCCACTTCCTATGCATAGGGATTTTGTGAGCAAATAACTTATGGGAACAAGAATCAACTAGCATAGGAAGGCAAAACAAGTGCAACTTCAAAACTTTCAACATAAAGAGAGGAAACTTGATATTATTGCAATATGTAAAAGCATATGTTCCCCTCTCATAATAATTTTCAGTAGCATCATGAATGAATTCAACAATATAGCAATCACATATAGCACTCTTTTCATGATGCATAAGCATAGAAATTTTGTTACTCTCCACATAAGCAAATTTATTCTCATGAATAGTAGTGGGAGCAAACTCAACAAAATAACTATCATGTGAGGCATAATCCAATTGAAAATAAAAATCATGATGACAAGTTTCATGGTTATCATTATTCTTTATAGCATACATGTCATCACCATAATCATCATAGATAGGAGGCATGCTTTCATCATAATAAATTTTCTCATCAAAACTTGGGGGAGTAAAAATATAATCTTCATCAAATATAGCATCCCCAAGCTTGTAGCTTTGCATATCATTAGCATCATGGATATTCAAAGAATTCATACTAACAACATTGCAATCATGCTCATCATTCAAATATTTTGTGCCAAACATTTTATTGACTTCTTCTCCTAACAATTGAGCACAATTTTCCGATCCATCATTTTCAAGAAAGATATTATAAAGACGATCAATAATATGATGCAACCTCAATTCCATTTTTTTATGTAGTTTTCTTTTATAAACCAAACTAGTGATAAAACAAGAAACTAAAAGATTCAGTTGCAAGATCTAAAGGTATACCTTCAGGCACTCACCTCCCCGGCAACGGCGCCAGAAAAGAGCTTGATGTCTACTACACAACTTGTTCTTGTAGACTCGTGTTGGGCCTCCAAGCGCAGAGTTTTGTAGGACAGTAGCAATTTTTCCTCAAGTGGATGACCTAAGGTTTATCAATCCGTGGGAGGCAAAGGATGAAGATGGTCTCTCTCAAACAACCTTGCAACCAAATAACAAAAAGTCTCTTGTGTCCCCAACACACCAAAGACAATGGTAATTTGTATAGGTGCACTAGTTCGGCGAAGAGATGGTGATAAAAGTGTAATATGGATGGTAGAAATATATTTTTGTAATCTGAAAATAAAAAAACAGCAAGGTAGCAATTGGTAAAACAGAGCACAAACGGTATTGCAATGCTTGAAAACAAGGCCTAGGGTCCGTACTTTCGCTAGTGCAATCTCTCAACAATGCTAATCTAATTGGATCATATAACCTTCCCTCAACGTGCGATGAAGAATCACTCCAAAGTTCTTATATAGCGGAGAACATAAGAAGAAATTGTTGTAGGGTACGAAACCACCTCAAAGCTATTCTTTCCGATCAATCTATCCTAGAGTTCGTACTAAAATAACACCAAGCTATTCTTTCCGATCGATCTAACCAAGAGTTCGTACTAAAATAACACCATATGAGACACATCAACCAACTCTAATGTCACCTAGATACTCCAATGTCACTGCGAGTATCCGTGAGTTGATTATACGATATGCATCAAACAATTTCAGATTCATAATACTCAATCCTACACAAAGAACCTCAAAGAGTGCCCCAAGATTTCTACCGGAGAAACAAAGACGAGAACGTGCATCAACCCCTATGCATAGATTACCCCAATGTCACCTCGGGAATCCGCGAGTTGAGTGCCAAAACATATATCAAGTGAATCAATATAATACCCCATTGTCACCACGGGTATTCGTATGCAAGACATATATCAAGTGCTCTCAAATCCATAAAAGTATTCAATCCGATAAAACGAAATCTCAAAGGGAAAACTCAATTCATCACAACAAGATAGAGAGGGGAAAACACCATATGATCCGACTATATTAACAAAGCCCGCGATACATCAAGATCGTGACATCTCAAGAACACGAGAGAGAGAGATTAAACACATAGCTACTGGTACAAACCCTCAGCCCCGAGGGTGGACTACTCCCTCCTCATTGTGGTGGCCGCCGGGATGATGAAGATGGCCACCGATGATGATCTCCCCCTCCGGCAGGGTGCCAGAACGGCGTCTAGATTGGATCTGATGGATACAGAGGCCTTGCGGCGGCGGAACTTCTGATCTAGGGTTACCCCCAGGGTTTTTGGAATATTTGGTGATTTATAGGGCAAAGAGGGGTGCGGGAGGCCACCAAGGTGGGCACAACCCACCTGGGTGCGCCTGGGCCTCCAGGCGCGCCCTGGTGGGTTTTGCCCCCCTCGGGGCACCCCCAGGTGCTTCTCTGGCCCACTGGATGTCTTCTGGTCCATAAAAAATCCACAAAAAAATTTCCGGTGTTTGGACGTCATTTGATATTGATTTACTGCGATCTAAAAAACAAGCAAAAACAGCAACTGGCACTGGGCACTGGGTCAATAGGTTAGTCCCAAAAAATGATATAAAGTTGCTATAAAATGATTGTAAAACATCCAAGAATGATAATATAACAGCATGAATACTTCATAAATTATAGATACATTGGAGACGTATCAGCCAGCAGACGGCAAACTCCCACAGCCTTTGCCGTCTGCCACAGACGGCAAAGAATGGCAGACGGCAAAGAGGCTGCATTGCCTCTTTTTGTTCTATTTTTTCTTATATCCAACCATTTTCACAGCAAATATATGATATTTCACAGCAAAGATATATATATATTTCACACCAAACATATGAGATATCAAACACATAGATAGCAAGTTCCACATACATATGACATATCCAAATACATAGCAAGTTCAACATACATAGTTCATCCATATATACATATTACAAGTTCCACATTGCTCGAAAATGAAAACAGAAAGGGAAAACAAGCCCTCCATCAATGCAAAGCTTCCGTGAAGTTAATGAAATCTGCAAAATGGGAAACAAAAAACTTAGAAGAAGAAGAAGAAAATGAAGAAGAAGTAGAAGTATATGACATTTATGAGCTAACTTAGGTAAAAATGACATCTATGAGCTAACTTAGGAAAAATGGATCATTTTGGAGCTAAATTAGCTAAAATGGGTCATTTTGGAGATAACCTACGTAAAAATGATATTTATGAGCTAACCTAAGTAAAATGGATCATTTATGAGCTAACCTAGCTAAAATGGATCATTTTGGAGCTAACCTAGCTAAAATGGATCATTTTGGAACTAACTTAGGTAAAATGGATCATTTTGGAGCTAACATAGGTAAAATGAATCATTGTGGAGCTAACCTAGGTAAAATGGATCATTTTGGAGCTAACTTGGGTAAAATGGATCATTATTGAGCTAACCTAGGTAATTATGCCATTTTTGAGTTAACTAAGCATATCATGCCATTTTTGACATAAGTAAGCTAAGTATAGGTATTTATTGAGCTAACCTAGGTAACTATGCATATTAGAGATAACTTAGCATATTAGAGCTAACTTAGGTAAAATTGATCATTTTGGAGCTAATTAAGCTTATTATGTCATTTTCGAGGAAAATAAGCTAAGTATATGACATATGTGAGCTAATTAAGCATATTAGAGATAACTTAGCATATTAGAGCTAACTTAGGTCATTTTGGAGGAAACAAAGCTAAGGCTGTGTTTGGTTGAGCTGCAGATTCTGTAAAAGCTGCTGTGAGCTGTGAGCTGTGAAAAAGCTGCTGTGAACTTTCAACTGTGGAAAAGCTGGAAGTCGTTTGGCTGAAACAGCTGTGAAACTGCAGATTTGACTATGAATTGTCTGTAATGACCCTGGATAATGATTCAATATTTTTATGTGCAACTTGACCGTAAAATAGTGATATGTACATTGGTAGGCAATAGAACGACCGTTTTGCAAAGGAAAATTATGACAATTTAGATGATTCACAGCTAACACATACGAATTCAACGATTATACTTTCAAGTTGCATACTACATATTATATATAAATAGATATTGACCCCATAATTATATTACAAAAGGCATGCACCATAGAATATACATATGGTTCGCATGATGATGACCTCCATCAAGATAGCTAACCTATGTTGCTATCGCAAGACAAGCATCGGCTATCCTACTACGAATAGTATCCATGGTATCTTCGTTCTCCTCCTCTTCAACGGGATCCGCTTGTGTTGCTGCTACTTCCTGTCATAGCACTGGAGGTACATACTCATCATCGGCATCACATTTATCAAAAAAATTATCACTCAACTTGCTATCATGAATGAAGTTGTGCAATGCCATGCAAGCAATGATGATATGCTTTTGCATACGAGGTGAGAAACTTGGGACCCCTTTCAATATGCGCCATTTCTGCCTGAGCACCCCAAAAGCACGCTCAACGACATTGCGGAGGGACGAATGTGAAAAGTTGAACAACTCATACTTCCCTTGAGGTGGACGGTGACGACGAAGACGGAATTCTGGTAGATGGTACGTACTCCCCTTAAAAGGAGCAAGATATCCTATTCGGTTTGCATACCCAGAGTCCACAAGATAGTATTTCCCTGAAAATGAACACCAAATCACCAAGTGAGCGTCTCACATAAGAATATAATGAATGATGACATGTGTTGTTATGTTATACCTTTGGGAGGTATAGGAAATGAAGAGAAGTGTGCTAATGCATGATTCAGGATCCTTGAGTCATGTGCAGAGCCTAGCCAACCCGCAACCACAAAGGTAAACCTCATGTCAAAGTCACATATTGCAAGCACATTCTGAGACGTAAAACCATGTCGACATCTATGGTTAACCACGTCATCTGCAGGCACTGTCATTGGCACATGAGATCCATCTATGGCACCAATAGCACCTTTGAAATGAGGCCAGAAACGTTCTTCTCTAATCTTTTCATGCTTAGCTAAATGTAGGATCTCTCGGTTTGATGATATCTTTCGCTAACTTGCGCAAACATAACAAGACTTCCTTAAACTTTGACATGAAAAACAACGGTTCTCTTTGCATCATCCCATCCAAGCCCGGTTGCTTCATTTTTCAACTCCATGAAAAACACATAGTCATTTTTTATTGCATCCCATTTATTCTTGAATTTATCCTTGGGATACTTCTTTCCCATTCTTGCTTCCCATTTCTCGATAACATTGTTCCAGCCCTTCTTAGTAAAATAACCTAAGAGCCTATTCCTATTTTCAACCTCTTCTCTGAATATTTCTATGACTTTCTTCAGACGGGCATCATCCCACACCGCTTTTTCAGTCATTCTTCAATGAAGAAAAATAATTTTAATACCCTGCCCCATGTATAACAGTTGTACAATATGTAAACATCTTCCAATTTATTCACAGCAGAACATAGCAAGCAATCAATGTCAACTAAATTCACATCAGAAAAGGTACTACATGGACTCCATTCACAACAGAAGCACAAGCAACCTGTACTAGCAAGCAATCTGTACTAATCAGTCATCTGTACTCAATTTATCCCAAATACACCACCTACTAGCAAGCAATCTGTACTCGGTTTATGCAAATTAACATGGACTCCATAATATGTACTAATCTGTCAAGAGTGCATCGGCAAGAGAAGTAACACGAAGCTACTGTAGCAGTTCGTTGGAAGAGGAGGATGGAGGGATGGAAGAGGAGGAAGGAGGGAGTAAGGATGGAGGCTACCTCGCTGTGGAGGGCTGCGCAGCTCCGGTCGACGGCGATCGGCGAGGAAGGGCCGCTGGGCGGGCGGCGTACTGCTCGGAGGCGGATGGATACGCAGGGGGCATAGCTCCGGGCGACGGTGGAGAGCCTGCAGCACTAGCGGCGGCGGCGGTGGTGGGCCGGCAGCACTGGCGGCGGCGGTGGAGGGCCGGTAGAGCTGGTGGCGGCGGCTAGAAACCCTAGCCCGTCGCTCGGAACGAGGGGATTTTTCCCTCGAGGTGTTTTTTCAGTCGATGGGACGAGGAGATTTTTCTTATCGGCAGCGAATCGTATTCACTAGGGAGTGGCAAAGGTGGGTAAATAACCCTCAACTCTTAGGGAAGTTAGCAAAACGGTCTGCTAAGAAGCTGGACAAGTTGGGGTATGTGGGCTGCAGGATTTGCACTAGAAGAAGTTGCAACTTCTTACGAATCTGCTTTCCTGGGAACACCCTTTGGTACAGATTATAGCTTTTGGGCCTAGAAGTTGGAAGTTAAAGTCCAACCAAACACAACCTAAGTATAGATCGTTTTAGAGCTAACTAAGGTAAAATGGATCATTTTGGAGCTAAGTAAGCTTATTATGTCATTTTGGAGGAAAATAAGCTAAGTCTAGGTCATTATGGTAAGCATATTGGAGGAAATAAAGCTAAGTCTAGTTCATTATGCATTTGTTAAGCAAAACACTAGAGAAAACTTACCGTCATCACGGAGGTGAAGCACTGACGTGGCTCAGAGAAGGATCGTGTGATGCTTGTCTGGAGGTACGCTGCACCAAAGATCATTTGCAATGTCTCGTTAGTATGACGACACTCAAATGTTAATACTAGTAACTAATGACCATTCAAATTAAACTCACCGTGGTCCCCGGAGCAATCTCTGGCATCGGCGGAGGGGTCTAACCGGCCTTCTGGCACACAAACTGCACATTTGGTTTTGACGGGTCAGTCATACTAGTTAGTAATGAAACAAACATTACGTGAATGATTTGGCTAATATGCAGAAGAAACTTACCACGAGGAGCTCGTACATGGCCCGGTTCTGCATGTCATTCCATGCCCTCTCCTCCTCCAACATCCTTGCCATCTTCTCCTCCAACTCCTGCTGCTTCTCCTCCGCCTGCCGGTCCCTCTCCGCCAGAAGCGCCTGGGTTCTATCTCTCTCACTCTGAAGAGCAGCCTGCAACACCACTCCTTGTTAGCATTGTAATCATCGATGGCCGCACACAAAATGTAATGGAGGAAAGATAGCTGAGTCTGTATAACTAACCTCGAAGGCGAGCTCGACTGGCCGTTGACGAGGCCTCATCTCAGGAGCGGAGCTCGACTGGCTCGCCTTGATCTTCGGGAGAGTGCCAGGACAACGGATAAGTCCATCTCCAATGGCTATCGAGCCATGGGACCTCCCGCCACCAGATATCATCACCAGGTCTGGATCAAACTGCTGGCTCGGGTTAAAGTCCTCCCCTTTCCTTGCCTTCCCCTCATCTCTGTACCTCATGAGTTTGTTGTGGGAGGAGATGTTGGTGAAGTTCTTTGGATTATCGAGGTCATATGGCTCGAATGCCTTGACCTTCTTGTACGAGCCAGGTTGGGCCATGGCATAGAGGTCGTACACCTCTGGCACCTCCGCCTTATTGTGTTTTGCCTGAAAGAGAGGAACAGAGTAGATTAGTAATTAAAGGTCTCAAGCTAGCATGAAGAATGAATTGCATGAATCATGAAGCAAACCACATACCCAGTTCCGCCCGAACTGAAATAAGTTGGCGCTGCCTTGATGGTGTGGCACACCTTCCATTTGGGCATGCTTGTCCTTGGCATTGTTGTGCTGGGCACGCCATTCGTTTGAGCACCACTCATCGACCAACACCTCCCAACAATCCATCTAATCCGCACACCATCTCGGGGGCACCTAAGTTAGTAAAGAGAAACGTACTTGAGCGCTATGCCTATGAATCAAATCAAGGAAACTAAGTACAAGGCCTTAAGAATAGGTAATTACCGTCATGTACTCCTCCTTCTTCAGAAACTTATCGCGGCACGCCGGCTTGGGCTTCTTAATACCATGCGAGGCGTAGTGGTCTCGAACAGCCTGCACCCGAGCCTCGTGCCGTAAGTTTTGTAGTAGGCGCCTACATTCGGCATCGATAATCTTTGCCGCGGCCTCCTCGTATCCCTCCTCACACCTATAGAAGGTCTACAATCAAACGAGACAACCTTGATTAGTACAATAACTAGCTATTTGAAGATTTTTAATTGTGTAAAGGAGAAATTACCCAAAACTTTCTGATCACCATCTCTGCCCTCGTGTGGCACAAGATACCGTCGATCCTCTCCTCCGGTGGGGCCGGGGTAGCCAAGTAGTGCTCCCAGCTCAATCCTAGCTGTGGAACCTGACCCTCACCTGGCAACGTGATAAACCCTGGGAAGTTTTGACGGCAAAGCACACCAAGGACGGTGTTGGGCCTGCGCACAGGATCGGCGTGGTGCCAACCCCTGCAGTATGACAAGGCCAACGCATTAAATATTTAAAGAAACATGAAGGCAAATGGTACAAAAAGAGTAAATGCACTTACCTCTCCCCATCAGGGAAAATCAACCACCTCTGTTCGCGGGTCGCCGGCACGGGCGGGAGCCGTGTACAACCACGCTGGTAGACGGTGGCCCCCTCAACCACCTCGCCCTCACTATCAGCCGGATCCCCGCCACCATCAGCATGGCCACTAGGTCCCTCAGGCTGATTCGTCCAGGTACCCCATCCGGACGTCTCCTAGGACATACCCTGGTCCGGAGTCTCGTGGGCCGAAGGCCCGTCGACCCGAGGCTCATGGACCGTAGTCCGCGTAGCCTCCTCCTCAGAGGTGTCCACCGTTGCAGTCCTGTGCTCGGGTGAATCAGCTGGGGGTGGCGGCGAGGAAGGCGTAGGAGCATTCCTACCTCTCCCACGGCCACGTCCTCCCCGACCTCCTCTCCCGGTGGGCAACGACGCCGACGAAGAAGCGCCCACCGGTGAAGCCATACCCTTGTACAACGCTCTCCGGAAAGGTACGGGGGTAATGGAAGTACCACTCCCACCACGCGCCGACGAAGAAGGAGCCTCGGAGCGCTCCTTACCCGTGCCCACCATCTTTCAACACCTGCCATGAAATAGGGTAAATGAAATTAGTACAACATAAAAAAATGTAATACCGACATGAATAATATTATGCATATAACTAGTGTATCATCATCAAGTACAACATAACTCAGGAAACCCTCGAAGACCGTCGACCCCTCGGCAATCCTCGACCCTCGACCCTTGACCCCTCGGTGGTCCTGTCGAACACCTTCACTGTGAGCATGGTGCGGCTGTTGTCGTAGCTTAAGATGCGGACGTGCCTGAGCTGAAGGTCATCAGCGCGGGCGAACTGCTTCCATCCGTTCTTCATGCACGGATGGAAGCAGTTCACCCGGGCTCATGACCTTCAGCTCGGGGACGTCCTCATCTTAAGCTACAACACCAATCGGTCAGCACTCGGACCGGAAGATCCTTGACCATCGACCACTCGACACTCGACCCCTCGGCGACCGTCGACCCCTCGACCCTCGACCCCTCGGCAATCCTCGACCCTCGACCCCTCGGTGGTCCTGTCGAACATCTTCACTATGAGCATGGTGCGGCTGTTGTCGTAGCTTAAGATGCGGACGTGCCCGAGCTGAAGGTCATCAGCGCAGGCGAACTGCTTCCATCCGTTCTTCGCGCACGGATGGAAGCAGTTCACCTGCGCTCATGACCTTCAGCTCAGGACGTCCCATCTTAAGTACGACACCAGTCGGTCAGCACTCGGACCGAAGATCCTCGACCATCGACCTCGACCCTCGGCGACGTCGACCCCTGACCCTCGACCCCTCGGCAATCTCGACCTCGCGAACCCATCGGATGTGGTCCGTCGACACTCTGTGAGCATGGTGCGGCTGTTGTCGTTACTTAAGATGCGGACGTGCCTGAGCTGAAGGTCATCAGCGCGGGCGAACTGCTTCCATCCGTTCTTCGCGCACGGATGGAAGCAGTTCACCCGCGCTCATGACCTTCAGCTCGGGGACGTACTCATCTTAAGCTATGACACCATTCAGTCAGCACTCGGACTGGAAGATTCTCGACCATCGACCCCTCGGCGACCCTCGACGCCTCGGTGATCCTCGACCCCTCAGCGATCGTCGACCCCTCGGCAATCCTCGACCCTCGACCCTCGACCAATCGGCAATCCTCGACCTCTCGACCCCTCGGCGACCCTCGACCCCTCGGCGATCGTCGACCCCTGGACCCTCGACCCCTCGGTAATCCTCGACCCTCGACCCTTCGGCGGTCCTGTCGAACACCTTCACTGTGAGCATGGTGCAGCTGTTGTCGTAGCTTAAGATGCCGACGTGCCCGTGCTGAAGGTCATCAGCGCGGGCGAACTGCTTCCATCCGTTCTTCGCGCACGGATGGAAGCAGTTCACCCGCGCTCATGACCTTCAGCTCAGGGATGTCCTCATCTTAAGCTACGACACCAGTCGGTCAGCACTCAGACCAGAAGATCCTCGACCATCGACCCCTCGCCCTTGACCCCTCGACCCCTTGGTGACCCTCGACCCCTCGGCGACCCTCGACCCCTCGGCGACCCTCGACCCCTCGGCAATCTTCGACCCTCGACCCTCGACCCCTCGGCAATCCTCGACCCCTCGACCCTCGACCCCTCAACCCCTCGACGACCCTTGACCCGTCGGCGATCCTTGACCCCTCGGTGACCATCGACCCCTCGACCCTCGACCCCTCGGCAATCCTCGACCCTCGACCCCTCGGCGGTCCTGTCGAACACCTTCACTGTGAGCATGGTGTGGCTGTTTTCGTAGCTTAAGATGCGGACGTGCCCAAGCTGAAGGTCATCAGCGCGGGCGAACTGCTTCCATCCGTTCTTCGTGCATGGATGGAAGCAGTTCACCCGCGCTCATGACCTTCAGCTCGGGGACGTCCTCATCTTAAGCTACGACACCAGTCGGTCAGCACTCGGACCGGAAGATCCTCGACCATCGACCCCTCGACCCTCGACCCCTTGCCCCTCGACCCCTCGACGACCCTCGACCCCTCGGGGAACCTCGAACACTAACTAAACTACACTAAAATAGAACACTAACTAACTACAACTAAACTATACTAAACTAACTAAACTACACTACACTAACTAAACTACAGTACACTAACTAACCAAACTACACTAACTAAAAAACACTACACTACACTAACTAAACTACACTAACTACACTAACTAAACTACTCTAACTACACTAAGTAAACTAACTACAATTAACAGAGAAAAAATTTGAAAAAAAAGAGAGGGGGAGGGGGCTCACCGGAGTGGGGGAGGTGGAGGCCGGTGTTGGTGGAGGTGGAGGAGGCCGACGCTGGCGGGCCGGGGCGGCGGGGCGTCGGGGGGGGGGGGGGGAGGCGGGTGTCGTGGTTCTAAGTCTGACAGTAGAATAGGGGGTAGGTATGAGGAGGCAAGATCCTAGCTACGGTGAGGTTGTGCACGCAAGATTTACGAGTTCAGGCCCTTCTCGGAGGAAGTAACAGCCCTACGTCTCGGTGCCCGGAGGCTCGGTCGATTGGATTATGCGTGAAGTTACAGGGGGTGCAAACCCTTGTGCCTGAGGAGGGGGGTGGCTTATATAGAGTTCGCCAGACCCCTCCAGCCCTTAGTTACACAGGATTTAAGGTACATAAAGATGGGACGTTACTGGTAACGCCAGCAATAAAGGCATATAAATGATCATTAAGACTCCGGAGTGAACGCCTGACCGTTGCCGTTCTGAGTGACTTTAGATCTTCTGTCTTCCGAGTGATTTCTGATGTGGTCGAGTGAGTACACTCCGGTCGAATGGAATTGGGTTTTCCGAGTGGAATGCTTCTGGTCGAGTGAATGGTATTATCCTTTGAATATCCCTGACTTTAAGGTAATGTCCTTGGGAAGGGTGTCTAGGTCAGGCCTATTACCCTACCCCAGGTACATGTCATCGTCATTAGCCCCCGAATGGTTCAGGGTTCGAGTGACAAAAGGAGTTGAAGATGGTTCCGACCCAGTTTTCACGCTTCGGGAGCGTTTTGCTTAGATTAATGAACCACAAAACGACTTCGACTTCATTTTCAGTCGCCTTGATCCATTCCTAAATTGTCGAGTGAATTTTGTTGATAAGCTTCAATTGTGGACATGGTATGAGATCTTTGGCGCGATTGACTGCACTGTCGTTCCCGGATCTCACGGGATTCGAAATTTGGAGAAGCGCGCGGGACGGAGAGGCCCGCAGTAAATGAAACAGATTTGGCAGGGACGCCTCGATCCTCGCGCCACCTTTCTCGCCACATACCGAGTGCGCGACTGCTGTGGGATTCAATGGGTTTGCTTGGGCCCACAAGTCAGTCACTCGGTAACAAGTCCATATAAGGCGTCCGGGCCGGTGCGTTTGGCACTGTGCTCTTTATCCCCTTCTTCTTCCTCTGTTTCTCCACCGCATTCGCCACCACCTTCGACGCCACCGCCCCGTCCAAGCGCAGCCTGCTGTGATGGGAAAGGAGAAAACGGCGGCCCTGGAGCGAGCGAAGAAGGTGACGGCGGCAGCGAAGGGCAAGAAGACGAGTCGGAGCGGGTCGTCATCTAGGTCCAGCCTGCCGCCTGGCTGGATCCAGGGTGACTGGATCAGATCCACGATCCGGAAGGAAGACATGGAGGATCTGGTTGAAGGGGTCTTGATTGCCCACCAGTCCTGGCGATTGCCAGGGAACGAGACCGAGCCGCAGCCGCAAGAGGGTGAGTGCGTCCTCCTCGCGACTCATGTCGACCGTGGTTTCTCCTTGCCTCCACATCCCTTTTTTCGGGCTTTCTTGAATTTCTTTGGAGCTCAACTTCACCATTTTTCCCCCAACACCATCACCTATCTTGCTGCATATGTTTCCCTGTGTGAGAATTTCTTGGGCTGTCGACCGCACTGGGGTCTTTTCAAACATATATTCACATGCCACTCTCAAGCCGTAAAAAAGTCCAATTCGAGTGATGAGAGAACACATGTGATCCAGATGTGCGGGGGTCTGGGAATTCAGATGAGGGGTAGGAGCACTTTTCCGGCTATGACACTCCCCGATTCAGTTAGAGGGTGGCAGTCGACCTGGTTCTATTGCAAAGACCAGCCGACTCCTGGTCAGTCGACTGGGCTTCCTCCCTTTTCCATGGATCGAGTCCAGCCACCCTCTACTTTGAAAGTGAACCCAGAGGAGAAAGCAGAAGTGAATTTGCTAGTTGACCGAGTAGTCCACTTAGTCCGCGATGGGGTGACTGGTATGGACTTGCTTGAAATATTTCTCAGTCGACGCATCCAGCCACTCCAGGCTCGTGATCATCCCATGTGGATGTACTCGGGTATTGATGACACCACTCGGATCCACCCGGAGGAGGTCACCGGGGAGGGAGTGGAGCGGTTGCTGCAAGGCATCACTGGTAACAAAGATAACCCCAGGGGGTCCAAGAGGGTCCCACCATTCGACAAGACCAACGAACCGGATAAGGTACAATCTTCAGTGCCGAATGTCCTTTGCTCTGATTTCCTATTTAAGCTTCAATCCGATTGATATTTGTATGATTCTTTGCTCTGCAGATATATACTAAGATGTACTCGATGCCCAACGGGGAACAGATCCAGGAAGGAGAGGAGAGCGAAGGCGACAGCGGCGATTGGAACTCTGATGACGAGAGTGACAAAGAGCGCGAAGACTCCAGCAGTGGTGAGGAGGTCGATTCTCCACCTCGCGTGGAAAAGCGTTCCAAGCAGAAGCACGACCCAGCAAGTATCCGGGGTAAAGTGGCGGCACCGACTGGACAAACTTCGAAGCGCACTCGGACATCTTCTCCGGTGTCGACTGAGAAGGCTCCGAAGCATCTCAAGACTGCGCCGTCAAAGCCACGGAAGGCCTTGCCCAAGATCAAGGTTGATGTTCCCGTCGCCTCTGCGTAAGTGTTTCGCTTTCACCCTTTGCTCCAAGAATCTTATATCAGTTGTCGACCCATTCTCTTGCTTGGCCGAGTGAACCTTGAAATTTGCAGTGCTGCTACCTCTGGGACTTCTGCTTACAAAGATGATGACGACGAGGAGATGGAGGACGCGGTCACATCCAATGCGGGTATGACTCCTGTTATCTTGTCTTTTCTTTGCTAACCACTTCTACAGTCGACTGAACTCTTGTGGTCGATTCTTTTGCAGCTCCGCAAAATGTTATTGAACTTCCAGATGATGATGAAGATGTGGCACAGCAGCTCGTGGGAAAGAGGAGCAGGACCTTGGGCAAAAAGGCACCAGCTAGCAAGACGCCTCAGTCGACGCCGGCGGCAGAACCAGCTATCCAGCAGCCCGGGGACCTCAACCGTGCTTCTGTTACTTTTGCGATTCCCTTGTCGAGTGGTCGTCCTTCAGCGTCGACTGCACAGGCCCCTGCTTCATCTGTGCAACTTCATGCCTCAAGCTCTCAAGCTGCTGCAGCCGATCCACCGTCTCCACTTTTCACCGCCCATCACGTCCCAGAGGACCAAGTGAGTGCTGCCAAGGAAGCCATACACCAGGCAGGCATTATGATGGAGCAGATGAAAGTGGTGCGCGAGGCCAGTCAAGCTGCCTATGATGCCAGCTCAGCACTCTAGGCTAATGTCCAGGTTAACTTACTTCCGACTGAACTCCATCTTGACGCTTGTTCTGTTAGGATATGATATTTAGAAACTGCTGCTTTATTATCTGCAAGACGTCCGTGGATGAGCGTTTTGGAACCTTAATTGCACACCCATTGTCAGTCTGTACACCCACTGGGTGTTTTAATTTCTGTTGAGTAGTTTTTCCACTTGAGTCGACTAGGTTGTGTCGATTCAATCTCTGGACCAGTGGGGGCACGCTGAGTGCACCCACTGGGTGTAGTCCCCGAGACCGCCGTCGAATGTTTGATTCGGCGGGGGTCTTTGAACAGAACTTTTCCACTCAGTCTGAGAAGATCATGTCGAGTGGAACCTGGACCAGTGGGGGCACGCTGAGTGCACCCACTGGGTGCATTCCCCGAGACCGTAGTCGACTGCGGGCAGTCGGCTTTGGTCTGAGTTTTTTTTCTCTAACTGGATGGACCAAGTCAATTGAAAAGTCGAACCAGTGGGGGCACGCTGAGTGCACCCACTGGGTGTAGTCCCCGAGACTATTGTTGAATGTTTGATTCGGCAGTAGTCTTAGAACTCTTTGAACTTGTTTTGAGGGGAAAATGACAGTGGGAGAGGCTCCCACTGACTTAGAATTAACTCAGATCACAAGGTTACATAATTACAAGGGTGGGGTTATGGCCCCCAGGCCATAACTAAGGCTAATCAGAAGAAGAGCAGGTAGGCTCACACACTAAACAAAGTGGTTGAAGTGAAACAAATCACAGGCTTTGGAGAAACGTGGAGATGAAAGGGTGCAGCTCATGTTTACAATTATGTATAAGCAACTCCACCAAGCTCTTGAAGTATGCTAGCCAAGAGGCAAGGGAGTGTGGCACCCTCCTAAAATGCTCATTGTTTCGTTCCTTCCAAATACTCCAAGCAGACAACATGAAAATGTCCATAAAGAGGGACTGGCTCCACTGCCGCTTGCCAGCATGTATCAACCTGAGACGATTATCATAGTTTGGCCAGACGATCCCCAGCTTGGCCCAGCATTGCACACTGAAGGGACAGTGGAAGAAGAGGTGTTCCACCATCTCTTCAGGTGGCTGATTACACAGCAAGCAGGCATAATTGTTGTTTTGGATGTTGTAGTGACGGCGTTTGAGCATGTTCCTTGTGTTCAGGCGGTCAACCATCAGGAGTCAGCAGAACACTTTAAATTTGATGGGGCTCTTGGCCTTCCACAGCCACATGAATGCCTCATCCGCCTCCACCCCTCTGAAGCAGTATGCGTAGTATACGCTGGAAGAGAAACGATTGGCAATCGAGCAAGCCCAGACATCATGGTCCTCTGCAATTATTGCAACATGAGCGCATTGCCCTTGGATGGCCCTGACCTCCTCACGGGCCTGTGCAGAGAGAGGGAGCTGGAACAACTCACCAGGGTTGTTGGCTTGCAGAATAGCATTAACAGTCGCATCTTCGTCCATGCAAAAGGAGAAGGCCCTGGGGAAGGAGTGCATGAGGGAGTGTTCTTCTTCATCGAGCCACATGTCCTTCCAGAAGAGAGTCGAGAGGCCATTCCCAACCCCCACCGACGTGATTCCTCTGAAGATATCACTGTGCATCATAACATCTCGCCACCAAAACGAGCCAACAGCATTGCATGCATGGGGTACTTTATCAGAGTAGTGCGCATCGCAGACAAGCGAGACCTAGGGTACATCCTCTTTGTTATAGAATTTAAAGAGATGTTTGAGCAAGAGGGCCACATTCTGAGTTTTGATATCAATGACACCCAGCCCACCCTTCCTCTTCGGTCTGCAAACTAGATCCCATGCTGCCAAGGAGTTCATTTTGACGCCATCATCTATGTTCTTTGCCCAGAGGCAATACCTGCGAAGCTTGTCCAGATGTTCAACCACACAGGGAGGAAGTTTGATGGTGCACATGGCATAAATGAGCATTGACATAATTGCAGAATTAACCAGCGTAAGCTTTGCACCAGTGGACATCAAGGACAAGGCCGTTGACAACTTCCTCTCCACACCGTGCACCAACGGCATTAGATCGAGCACTGACAGTCTAGTGATTCCCATAGGAAGGCCAAGGTAAGTGAATGGCATCACTCCCACCGTGCAGCCAAAGATGCGAGCTAGATCATCTGTTTTATCCTGGGATAGATTGATTGGGATGAGCGTGGACATGCCAAAGTTTATTTTGAGCCCTATCGAGTCAGCATAATCCACAAGGATGGATTTCATAACGGCTGCTTGGGACGGACAGGCAGGCATCAGGAGGATCGTGTCATCGGCGTATTGAACCACCGGGTACTCGGTCACATTGGGCGAAGGGAAGGGCAAGTGAATCAGGTGGCGCACAAATGCATCATTGATGGCCGCTTGTAGCAAGTCTGCAGCAAGCACGAAGATCAAAGGCGACAGTGGGTCCCCTTGACGAACGCCACATTTGCATTTGAATTTTCTTCCCGGGCAACCATTCAAGAGAACTGAAGAAACTTCCGAACCAAAAATTGAATTCATCCACCCCAGCCATTTCTCATCAAAACCCATGTGCTTCATGATATTCATCATCGGCTCATGCTCAATTGTGTCAAAAGCTTTGGCAAAGTCCAATTTCAACAAGGCCACCTCTCGCGAAGACACTTGGCATTGGTGAATAAACTCAAAAGTCCAGGCCAGACAATCTTGGATCGTCCTCCCCTTGAGAAAGCCGTACTGGTTTTTGTGCACTATCCTTAAGATGAGTTTCTGCAGACAATTAGCAAGCAATTTGGTGACGATTTTGAGACAGCAATTGAGTAGAGTGATCGGTCTGTAGTCACTAGCAGATTCAGGCGAGGCAATCTTCGGAATCAGTGTAATATACCCCTCATTGATACTAGTTATGTCTAGTCTACCTTCATAGAATTCATGACAAAGCTTATAGAAGTCCTCCTTTATAGTCGACCAGCAGGTTTTTAGGAAGCACCCGTTGAAGCCATCGGGGCCCGGAGCACAATCAGATGGCATGGTACGCACCACCGCATCAATCTCATCGTGAGTAAAGGGAGCCGAGAGTTCCTCTAAGCCCTCCACTCTGTGTATGATTCTGCTGAGATCAAATTTCATGGTGGTGGGTTTAGATGTCCCCAGCCTTTCCTTGAAAGCAGCATAGAGAATCCCTTCTTTGCCTGCATGGTCCAACACAACCGCATCATCATGACGCAAAGACGCAATGGAATTGTGTCTGTACCTCTCAGTTGCTAGAGCTTGGAATAGTTTGGTGTTTTCATCCGCGAATCTGAAGTACCGAATCATGCATCTTTTCCTCCAATATTCATTCTGGTGACGAAGAAGTTCATTCAGATGTTTTTTAAGGACACATCTAAAATTTGCTTCCAGGTGAAAGAGGCCCCTCTTATCTTCAAGATCATCAAGGAAGAGCAGTGTCTCATTGCAATTTTGGATTAAGATCTTAAGCCTAGAAATCCCTTTACTCCATTGCTTAAGATCATACCACAGGTTTTTGAGTTTTTTGCATATGAGGGAGGCTGAATTGGGGGCAAAGCAGGGTTTTGACCAAGAGCGTTGGACAGTCTCCAGGAAACCAGGCTGTTTAGTCCAGAAGTTCTCGAATCTGAAAAGCTTAGATTTTGGGATTTTGGACTCAATGGAAACCACAGAGGGAATGTGGTCAGACACGGGTTTACCCATAGGCATGACCATAGTGTTAGGGTGGGAGGTGGTCCAATTGGTGGAGGTAAAAAACCAGTCCAACTGCTCCAAGAGTGGATCATCCTGCATATTACTCCAAGTAAATGTTCTACCTTTAACAGGCAATTCCATTAGCGATTGAGCCCTAATGATTTCATTGAACAAAAGCATATCATTGGCATTCCCCCCAGGCTTATTTCTGTTGGTGGTTGATCTGATGAAATTAAAATCCCCCAGGAGTAACCAGTTTTCATCATCAGGAATGTGCAGATCAAACAGCCAAGATGTAAAATTAATTCTCTCTTGTCCAGCACATGGGCCAAAAACATTAACTAAATTCCAGGTTACAGCTGACTGAGTGGAGACAAAAGAGATCCCAATAGCAAAAGGACTAACATACCAAGGAGAGCCAGTGAAAATAGAGCTATTCCAAATAGTAATAATGCCACCAGATGCACCAGAAGATGGAGTAAACACAAACTTATCAAAGCGCTTAGGGCAGAGAGTTTTAACGAAGGATAAATCAAAAGATTCACGCTTAGTTTCCTGAATACAAATAACGGCACAACCACTAGAATCGATCGCATTTCTTAAGGCCAAAAGTTTCTTATCAGAGTTAATGCCTCTGATGTTCCAGGAAAGCACGTTCCAAGATTTATTCATCCCCTAGAGTGGAGAGAGGTAGCGTGGCAGCCGACTGTTGTCCAACAAGCAGCTTGTCTTCAGTGATATCTTCAGGTGGGATCCCACAGCGTGAACCCATGCTCTGAATTTCGTCAACAGACAATGGTGGAGGGGGAGCCTCACTATCAGACACAGGAGCTGCAGCCATGGATGTGATCTTGATCGACGGTGTTGCACGTGGCTTGACCCTGGATTTGGACTGCCTGGCCTCATTGATGTGATTAACCTTGAAACCATCGTACTTATTAGTACGAGAACTCCTCCTGACTGCAGTGAAATCAAGGGGAGCTTTGTTCTTTCCAGAAGATGAAGCTATCACATTGGACGAAGAAGCGAGTACCTTTAAAGCCCTGCCCTTGGCACAATGGGCTACAACAGAGTCATTTTGTGAGTAATCCACTCCCACCAAGTCAAGCTCATCTAACTGAGCGACACGACCACCAAGGAGGAACTGAGCTGCAAAAATCTCAGAGAGGATGTCAGGTTCAGGCAGCAGTTGTTCCATCATGGCCGTGCCCAGAATCTGCAGCTGTACACGGATGATCTTGAAGGGGTTCAAGGGGAAAATGGCACCACTAGTGAAAGATTTATCCATCAGTGCAGGAGTATAAATCCTCTTGAATATCTGTCCCATCCAAAGGCGAAGATCAACATCAGAAGTAGTAGTGACTGTGACTGAGTTTCCACCTGCTCTGAAGAACAGCATTCGAGCAGCAGGATTTCCATTAACAAACGCATCAGCCAGGGCCTCCACTGACTCAACCTCAGACTCAGGCGACCACACATCAGACAGATTGTCAGAAACGTTGTGCTCAGGATCCACTCCATCCATCAGAGATGGGCCATCATACTGAAAGAAGGTTCTGAAACTGAAACCGGTATATGGTGGAGGCACAACTGGCCAAGCCCTCCAACCGTTCTCCTGTAGCTCTTCTGGAGCAGGCTCTTGAGCATTCCACGCAGCATTGTTAAGAGCATCCTGGGCCTCCATTTCCTCAATCCTAGCTTGCTGTATTAGAGTGTAATAGGGCAACTCATAAGGATGAGGAGAAGCATTGAGCAGAGGAGGAGCTTCTTCAGTACCAACCAGGCCAGGTATAGTGCTCCTTCCATTCAGTACATAGACAGGAACCGACCAAGAACGGCCAAGTCCTGGCAGCAAATCAACTTTGGTGACCAGCAGACTATGAGGCACTTCAGCAATGTCTTTGATGTGGCATTTAACAAGAACTCTCGCTTTGTTATGCCCAGGGTGTGGCCAAACCAGCAGTTTTCCAAAATGCGAGACAACTTTGTGTATATAATGCTCAGTTTGGTAGTCCATTGGAAAAGCTAAAAACATAATCCACACTTCATATTCAAAGGCAGGCATACACATGTTTATTCCCTCATCATGCGGCACAAGAGAGAAGTGAGAATCATCAGTTAGGGCGTGAGGCCCTTCTCTAATCGCAGCATCTCTGCTTTCCATGTCAGAAAACGCAACACAACCAATCCCAAGAGGATACACAAAGTCATCTACCAGCTCATACTCAAGGTCCTCAATGATGATACGACACACCTCGGCAAGCCACAGTTCCTTCTGGTGATCATGGAAAGGAGGGTCCACAATAACAATGGCGTACCTATTGTGGTTGAGAGGTGGGTCGTCGACCACCATGACCTGCCGCTGAACCCGATGATTTGGTCCTCTCTCAAAGGTCGATCCCGTCGGCGCGAAGGCGAACGGACGGACTGGGAAGTTTGCCATGGCGGTGGTCGGTGACGTTGGTGGTGCAGAGGAGGAACCAGATTGGAGCAGAGAGGGCTGGATTGTGGTGGAAGACGGAGGTGGTGAGCTCGAGGTGGAAGGAGCAGAGCCGGATTGGGGGTTTTGGCAGGCGGAAAAGACTGCACGCTGACCAGGGAGGCCAAACGGCAAGCAATCGGATATTGCCACGTCCGGGTGCTGCCGGATTTTCTGTTTCTCCTTGTGTACCGGTAGCAAAGAGATATTCTGGTGTACACGAGTAATCCCAGCATTTACGGGATCCTCTGCCACCGGCCGCATATGAGAACCCTCTGGCAATGAGCTAGGTTTGGATATAGGGACCCAATTAAACTGGTCATTAAATGAAGCACACAGGACGGATTTAGAGACATTATGGCCCAAACGGTGGCAAAACCGGCACCTGCGTAAACCAGGGCAACCCGAGGCCCAGTGGCCAGTCTTGAAGCAAGCATGGCAAATTATAGCTTGAAAGGCCTGGTCCATTATGCATGGCCCAATTGACTGCTCGTAGAATTGTCGCAAGCACGTACAATCACCAGTAGTGTCAGCACATTTCTGGCAGAAAATTCCAGTACAATCCTGAGAAAGGTGCCCAAACCGATCACAAGAGGAACAATGTTTGAGACTTTTATAAATGTACTCTTTGGTTGGAACCTCCAAAATATCAGCCAATAATTTGACATCATCATTGGAATAGCCCACTTGCCAACCATCAAGAATAGAAAGCAATTTATCCTCCGGGATAGTATCCCAAATACCCTGTTGATAACAAGCACCCTGAAAGGAAGGCAATTTGGCCGCTGAACGGGGAAAAACCTGCATATCCACAGAACCAATTTGAAAAGACCGTGTCTGACCCTGAAAATCCAGGATAGATAAGCTACCAAAACGGATCGCCGGCAACAAGGGATGATCACCGGAATAACTCACCGTCGGTGAGGAAATAATGCCCAATTGTTCAAAAACCTTCACTGACGACGGAGCAATAGGAGCCTAGGCCTTAGATGATAGCCATTTAGATTTGATGGCCGGACCCGGGAAAGAGGCAAGATCCGCTAACTCAACATCCGCATGCCAAGCATTGCAGCTCATGGGAGTTTTTGCATGCCGGTGGAGATGAAAGTGACAAACGAAATCCGGCCACACTCAGTCACGTAAGCCATAGATGAAATGACCCACACGGTTAGAGGCCACCGAAAACTAAAATCTTCGATCAGCTAGTCGGTGAACCTTAAACCCTGAGCTGAGACCACCAATACAAGATTGGAGGGCAAGACCCACAGATTCATCGGAGAGAGGGAAGGAGGCAGATGAGAAAGAGACCTCCAAAAAAAATTCCTTGGAGTTCGGTCCATCGACGAAGTGGACCGTAGATCGAAACCGAGCACGCACCTGTGCCTCCACCGCCAGACCGGGGGAGAAATCCCAATGGATGAGGCCGTCCATGGGTGATCACCAGCGGGAACCCTAGAGGTGGCTAGGAGCGCCGTGGGAGTCGCCATGGAGGGCTAGGAGCGCCGTGGGAGTCGCCATCACTCTTTGAACTTGTTACTTTATTGCTCGGAAGCAACCAATCTTTGTGTCTGCCGACTGACTATCTTCTGAACACAAAAATCTTGTGATCTTGGAGCCCGGTTCGCTGACTTGGAGCAGAAGCAGATCCAGCTCAATCTTGATCTGGAGTTGGCTCAGAATAACTTGCAGAAGGCTAAGGATGACGCTGCTGGTAAGGGAAACTTGTCGACTGGTTCTCTTACCATCTTTTCTCCTCCTTTTTCTGATTCGAATGTTATTCTTTCTAGAAACAATGAGACAGGCTTTGGAGTAGAAGGACCTTGACCTTGCGGCTGCAAAGAAAACAGCAGAAGAAAAAATGGCACTCGCTGACCAAAAGCTGGCCTCAGTCGGAAAGTTGGAGGGAGAGAATACCAAGCTGAAGGCTGCTCTCGATGAAGCCAACAAAGAGGTAACTCGACTGAAGAAGGATAAAGGGACCCTGATTGACAAAGTGGAAGACATCACCCGCAAGAGGGATGAGCTAGAGAATTATCTGGGAGGACTCGCCAAGAAGTTATTCCTCATGCTTGAAGGTACTTTTCCCTGTCCGATTGATTTGCTTTCGTCGACTCATCATATAACTGTCGACTCATTATTTCTCTGTGAGTGCAGAATTCTGTCAAAACTTCAAGGAAGAGACTGGACGAGTCGAGACAAGCTTGGACCCCATCAACTCCCCTGTTAAAGATGAAGCTGCCATGAACATGCTCCGACTGGAGTCTCGCCTTGCCAGCGCCATGAATTACCTTGCTCGACTGAAGGTTGCGGTGTCACGGATCGACACGGCGCTCTGGCCAAGGGAAACGCTCCAAAATGACCTCGAGTCTTTGATGACTCGACTCAATGAGATTCCTGGTCGAGTGCAGGAATGGAAGAAGTCCTCTGCTCGATGCGGTGCCGACGTAGCTCTGTCCCTGGTTCGTGTTCATTGCAAGGAAGCCAAAGAAGAGAAGCTAGCAGCAATCAAGGTTGCCAATACCAAGAAACTTGACTTCCGGTCCTTCATGGAGAATTTTATTGATGCTGCTACTTGAATTACAGATGGAATCGACCTGGATGAGTTCGTCGAGCCTGCCAGCCCTCTTGCGAAGTGAACAAAAATTTTATGATCCGATTAAATTTGCCTCAGTATGCCGAGTGGTTTTGTAACCGTTAAACTCCTTCGGGCCGGATGCCCGAGTACTTTAATCTGCGGTCCGGAACCTCATGGGGATTTGTCCGAACTTAATTTTCCCTTAAATATGCTTGTTTTTATTTCCGAGTGGAACTTGTATCTTCACTCGGAACAGACTTTTGTTCTTGTGATGCAATTCTGAGGAGAGGATCGCGGACAACCTGCATCTCGTCATTCTTGCAGATCAGGATGGAGCACACATTGTACTTGTGGCGTAGCTCTGAAGAGAAGGTCGCAGTCGACCTGCACTTCATTGTCCTAATGGATCAGGATGGAGCGTGTTTTGACTTAGGCGAGTACAGGACTGCAGCTAAGCCTCCGAGTGAGAGGGTTGCTCATCACTTGGTAGGATTTTACAAACTTAGGCGAGTAAAGGACTGCAGCTAAGCCTCCGAGTGAGAGGGTTGCTCATCACTCGGTAGGATTTTTTAAACTTAGGTGAGTACAGGACTGCAGCTAAGCCCCCGAGTGAGAGGGTTGCTCATCACTCGGTAGGATTTTTTAAACTTAGGCGAGTACAGGACTGCAGCTAAGCCCCCGAGTGAGAGGGTTGCTCTTCACTCGGTGGGATTTTTCAAACTTAGGCGAGTACAGGACTGCAGCTAAGCCCCCAAGTGAGAGGATTGCTCATCACTCGGTAGGATTTTTTAAACTTAGGCGAGTACAAGACTGCAGCTAAGCCCCCGAGTGAGAGGGTTGCTCATCACTCGGTAGGATTTTTTAAACTTAGGCGAATCGGATTCACGGCTAAGCCACCCACTGGGGGATTTTGGACACATGTATTAGTAACAACAATCATTTAGGAGACTGTAAAACCATGTCTTTGATAAACGAACTGAAAGGTACTCCTTATTACATCTCATCAGTCTGAACACTTAAGTATAAAAACGGCGGAGTAGCTCCGCATTCCAAGCGCGTGGCTCGTCTTTATTCTACTCCACATTGTAGAGGTGATACGCTCCGTTGTGGAGCACCTTGGTGACGATGAAGGGACCTTCCCAAGCGGGGGCAAGTTTGTGAGGCCGTTGCTGGTCCACTCAGAGCACAAGGTCCCCTTCCTAAAATGCTCGAGCCTTCACATTTCTGGCATATAATCGATGAAGGTCTTGCTGATAAATGGTCGATCGGATCAAGGCCATCTCTCTTTCTTCTTCCAGAAGATCAACAGCGTCTTCTCGAGCCCGTTCTGCTTCAGCTTCTGAAAAAAGTTCTACTCGGGGTGCATTGTGAAGCAAGTCACTCGGCAACACAGCCTCAGCCCCATAGACCATTTGGCCGGTCGACCAATTTGGTGTTGTTCTTAATCCCCAAAGGACTGACGGTAGCTCATCTACCCAAGCGCCGGCTGCATGCTTGAGATCGCGCATCAATCGAGGTTTCGGCCCTTTCAGAATCAAACCGTTCGCTCTTTCTGCTTGTCCATTCGACTGAGGGTGGGCGACTGAAGCATAGTCAACCCGAGTACCTTGGGAAGCGCAGAAAGCTCGGAACTCATCTGAATCAAAGTTTGACCCATTATCCATGATGATGCTGTGCGGAACTCCATATCTAAATGTTAACCCTCTGATGAAGCTGACAGCAGTACTTGCTTCCAGGTTTTTGGTAGGTTTAGCTTCAATCCATTTAGTGAACTTGTCGACTGCTACAAGCACATGGGTGAAGGCACTCCTGCCAGTCCTCAGAGGTCCGACCATATCTAATCCCCAAATAGCAAATGGCCAGGCGAGTGGAATAGTCTTCAAGGCTGAAGCAGGTTTGTGGGACATGTTGGACTAGAACTGATAGCCCTCGCACTTGTCAACTATTTCCTTTGCCATCTCATTTGCCCGTGGCAAGTAAAACCCTGCTCGGTATACTTTGGCCACGATGGTCCGAGAGGACGCATGGTGACCACAGGTCCTTGAGTGGATATCATTGAGGATCATTCGGCCTTCTTCTGGAGTGATGCATTTTTGAACGACCCCAGTAACACTCTCTCTGTAGAGCTGTCCACCCATTACCGTGAAGGCTTTGGATCGACGGACAATCTGATGAGCCTCTTCTTCATCCTCTGGAAGCTCTTTCCTGAGAATATATGCAATATATGGCACTGTCCAATCGGGAATGATGACCAAAACCTCGATGATCAAGTCGACCACAGCTGGGATTTCAACTTCAGTCGGATCAGTGGAGCTCTTAGGCTGTGGGGGCTCTTCAGTGAAGGGATATTCTTGAACTGATGGTGCGTGAATATGCTCCAAAAACACATTGCTAGGAATAGGCTCCCGCTTGGAACCTATTTTCGCCAAGTCATCACCTGCTTGATTCTTCAGTCGGGGTATATGGTGGAGCTCTAGCCCTTCAAACTTCTTTGATAACTTTCTCACTGCATTGCAATAACCAGTCATAATTGGGCTCCTGACGTCCCACTCCTTCATCACTTGATTAACCACTAAATCTGAGTCGCCGTAAACCATTAGGCGACGGACGCCGAGTGAAATGGCCATACGCAACCCGTACAGAAGTGCCTCATATTCAGCTTCATTGTTGGAGGAATCAAAGTGAATCTGGAGAACATATCTGAGGTTGTCGCCTCGTGGAGATACCAGGACTACTCCAGCGCCTGAACCATTCAACATCTTGGACCCGTCAAAGAACATAGTCCAATGTTCCGACTGTATCTGGATCGGTAGCTGCTGTTCAACCCACTCGACGAGGAAATCTGCTATTGCTTGAGATTTGATCGCTTTCTTTGCCTCAAACTTGATATCCAGCGGAAGGAGTTCAATCGCCCACTTTGCCACTCGACCAGTTGCATCTCTGTTGTTCAAAATTTCTGACAACGGAGCGTCGCTGATGACTGTAATCGAATGATCTGAGAAGTAATGTAAAACCTTCTTTGTGGTCAAGTAAATTCCATAGACAAGCTTCTGATAATGTGGATATCTCTGCTTGGATGGGGTTAAGACTTCAGAAATATAGTACACTGGGTGTTGAACCTTGTAGGTTTTTCCTTCTTCTTCCCGCTCGACCGTGAGTACTGTACTGACAACCTGTCCAGTGGCTGCTATATAAAGCAGTAAAGGCTCTTTGCTGATTGGAGCAGCAAGCACCGGCTGGGTGGAAAGCAGGGCTTTGAGCTCTGCAAACGGTGCGTCAGCTTCAGGAGTCCACTCGAACTTATCAGATTTCTTCATCAGTCGGTAAAGAGGCAATGCTTTTTCACCGAGACGAGAGATGAATCGACTCAAAGCAGCCAAACAACCAGTAAGCTTCTGAACGTCGTATACACGCACAGGGCGTTTCATTCGGAGGATTGCACCAACTTTCTCTGGGTTTGCATCGATCCCATGTTCGGAAACGAGGAACCGAGTAACTTTCCACCTGGAACTCCAAATGTACACTTCGACGGATTAAGCTTGATATCATATCTTCTCAAATTGGCAAAGGATTCAGCAAGGTCAGTCAGCAGGTCGGAACCTTTACGTGAGTTAACCACGATGTCATCCATGTATGCTTCCACATTCCGACTGATTTGAGTTAGCAGGCACTTCTGTATCATGCGCATGAATGTGGCACCAGCATTCTTGAGACCAAAGGGCATGGTGACGTAGCAAAAGCACCCGAATGGGGTGATAAAAGCTGTTTTTATTTCATCAGGTCCATACAGTCGGATCTGATGGTACCTGGAATATGCATCTAGGAAGGACAATCACTCACATCCCGTAGTCGAGTCGACTATTTGATCGATGCGGGGGAGAGGAAAATGATCTTTCGGGCAAGCCCGATTGATATGCTTGAAATCAATGCACATACGAAGTGAATCGTCCTTCTTGGGAACCATGACAACATTGGCGAGCCACTCGGAGTGGTAAATTTCGCGGATGAACTCAGCCGCCAGAAGCCGAGCCACCTCTTCGCCGATTTCCTTTCTCTTCTCCACAGCGGACCGACGGAGATGCTCTTTCACAGGTTTTGCCTTTGGATCGACTCGCAAACGGTGCTCAGCCAGTCCCCTGGGTACACCCGGCATGTCAGATGGCTTCCATGCGAAGATGTCCCAGTTCTCACGGAGGAACTGGATGAGCGCTTCTTCCTATTTGCTGTCGAGTGTTGTTGAGATATGAGTCGGAGCAGCACTGGGATCGGTCGGGTGAATGTGAACAGGCTTTGTTTCACTGGACGACTGAAATGCAGATTCTGAAGCAGGCTTCTTAGCACGCAACAAATCACTCGGATCTGCAGTCTTCTTATATTCTTCCATTTCTACTGCTGCCATCTGTTCATCGGCTATCTTAGAGCCCTTCTGGAGGCATTCTTCTGCTCGTTGCCGATTACCTGTGACTGTAATCACGCCCCTAGGGCCAGGCATCTTCAGCTTGAGGTACACGTAACACGGTCGAGCCATGAAACGGGCATATGCAGTTCTGCCCAGAATAGCATGATAGGCACTATGAAAATCCACAACTTCAAATGTCAACTTCTCCTTACGGTAATTCTTTGAATCACCGAAAACCACATCAAGAGCGATCTGGCCGAGTGAATCAGCTTTCTTTCCTGGAATGACACCGTGGAATCGCATGTTGCTCTCGCTGAGCTTGGACATCGGAATGCCCATCCCACGGAGGGTCTCAGCATACAAAATGTTCAAGCCGCTGCCACCATCCATCAGGACTTTGGTCAGTCGAGTGCCCCCAACGACTGGGTCAACCACCAACGCTTGCCTCCCGGGGGTGGCAACATGTGGTGGGTGGTCAGATTGGTCGAATGTAATGGGAGTCTTTGACCATTTCAAATATGTTGTCGTTGCCGGAGCAACCATGTTTACTTCTCTGTTGATGACTTTCAGTCGACTTTTGCTTTCAATGTCAGCAAAAATCACCAAAGTGGAATTGACGTTAGGAAAACCGTCATCATCTTCTTCCTTGTCCTCATCCTTGTCAGACTCTTTTTCCTTCTCATTGGGCTGTTTCTCTCGGAACTGCTGGATTAGGAGCCGACATTGTCGAGTGGTATGTTTGGGATAAATCAGATTACCCTCTTCATCCTTCTTGGTGTGAATGTGACATGGCAAATCCAACACATCATTCCCTGCTTGATCTTTCACCTTCTTGGGGATCCAGGGCCCTTTGGGCTTCCCCTTGAATTTTCCTTGAGTTACAACTGCAGCTTCACCAGGACCTGCTGGCTCGGCTTTGCGTTTCTGCTTCCGACCTCCTCCGGTGTCTTGGGCGACTGGCTTGCCCTTTCCACTGCGGAGTCGATCCTCTTCTTCACCATTAGCGTACCGAGTGGCTATTTCCATCATTCGGGTCAGAGACATATCTCCTGTCCGACCGAATTTCAGGTTAAGCTCTCGATACCGAACGCCCTCCTTGAAGGCGCAAACTGCTTGATGTTGGGATACATTTTCTACTGTGTGATGTAAAGTGGTCCATCTTTGGATGTAATCCCTCAGAGTTTCATTCGGCTTCTGTACACAATGTTGCAATTCTGTCAACCCTGCAGGTCGTTTGCATGTGCCCTCGAATGTCCTGACAAACACTCGAGCTAACTCTTCCCAGCTGAATATACTGCCCGGAGCCAATTGATTCAGCCATGCTCTGGCCGATCCTTCCAACATGAGAGGAAGATGTTTCATAGCTACCTCATCATTTCCACCACCGATCTGAACAGCTACGCGGTAATCTTCCAGCCAAGTGTCAGGCTTTGACTCACTGGTGAACTTACTAACCCCAGTCGCCAATCTGAAGTTGGGGGGATCTCAGTAGCTCTGATGGCTCTGCTAAAACACTCGGGGCCTGAAACATGTACTCTGCTTCCACTCGGGCGATCTCTGTCTTGCCCTTCTCTATGTGCTCGGTTCCTGTCGACCAAACCTTGCACCAAAATTGACCTCGCATCAAACCCTGGCTCTCTTGGGTCGACTAGCACCCTCCGCTCTTCGCTGTACGGGCGCCTGTCATCGTAATGCCGGGGCACATATGATCCGCCTCTCACAGGGGACGTAGGCACTCGACGGTGGTCACCACGGCCGAGCCGATGATCGTACTGCTCGTGGTTCTGACCCAAGTACTGTTCTTGGCGATGACCACATCCCTCTCGCCGCGGAGGCGGTCTTGGGCTGTGAGCCGATTGGACTGTGTCGGCCACCACAGAACTGCTATGGATTCTGTTACGTGACTGAGATACTGCAGTGTTTTGCTCTCCTGCTGCCCGGAGCAGAGCCCGGATCTGCATCAAACCTCGTCCAGCCTCTGACTGGGATGGTTGGATGGACTCTGCTATACGAGCTGCAGCCGTAAGATTCTGAATAGGAGTGCGGTATACCTGAGGTTGAGGCGGGAACAATTGCCGCCGTCGACTGGACTCAGGAATCTGCTGCCGAGCACGTTCGTCGAGTGCATGCTGAAGGTTCTCCAGTCGAGTGCGTTCAGCCAAAGTGGCCAAGCGCGCTGCCTCCAAGGCCCGAGCCTCAGAGGTCTCTCCGACGATGGGCGTGTGGAGTGCCTCCTAGTTGCGGCGATGGAGTTCCTCCCTCCGCTGCGAAGAGAGGGTTTCGGGGTGATATTCCTCGTGAACATGCGACGGATCGCCACCGCCGTCGTCGCCACCGTTGCGACGCATGCCAGGTGGGCTGCGCGGTGTGTCGACCATCAGGACCTCTGCTGCAGGGTCGCTGCTGTCGCACTCGGACAGGGTCTCGACGGAGCCAGTCGACAGATCGAACAGGCCGTAGAGAGATTCATCGGGCTCGATTGCCGCAACTTGAGGGGTGGCCGACTGACGGGCCACCGCATGCTTCACCCACCGCTGAAGCCGCGACCGACCGGATGACTTGCGATGACGAATGGCGGGGGATGAAGTTACTGCGGGAGCCGACCGATACTAGGTCGACGGCTGCCGCAGAAGGACGCCGCGGACACACGCGCGAAAGTGCGTCGCCCCGCGGACGGGGAGTGTCTCGACGTCGAGGGGGGCCTCCTAGAGCCAGGCGGAGTCGTCGGTGATGAAGACGAGCGCGCCGAGACGAATCTCGCGGTCCTCAGCCGAACCTCCACCAGAAACCATGATGCTGGGAATCGGAAAAAATCGCAACCTCACCGGAAAGTCGCTAAGACACCGGCCCCAAGGTGGGCACCAACTGTCGTGGTTCTAAGTCTGACAGTAGAATAGGGGGTAGGTATGAGGAGGCAAGATCCTAGCTACGGTGAGGTTGTGCATGCAAGATTTATGAGTTCAGGCCCTTCTCGGAGGAAGTAACAGCCCTACGTCTCGGTGCCCGGAGGCTCGGTCGATTGGATTATGCGTGAAGTTACAGGGGATGCGAACCCTTGTGCCTGAGGAGGGGGGTGGCTTATATAGAGTTTGCCAGACCCCTCCAGCCCTCAGTTACACAGGATTTAAGGTACATAAAGATGGGACGTTACTGGTAACGCCAGCAATAAAGGCATATAAATGATCATTAAGACTCCAGAGTGAACGCCTGACCGTTGCCGTTCTGAGTGACTTTAGATCTTCTGTCTTCCGAGTGATTTCTGATGTGGTCGAGTGAGTACACTCCGGTCGAATGGAATTGGGTTTTCCGAGTGGAATGCTTCTGGTCGAGTGAATGGTATTGTCCTTTGAATATCCCTGACTTTAAGGTAATGTCCTTGGGAAGGGTGTCTAGGTCAGGCCTATTACCCTACCCCAGGTACATGTCATCGTCAGCAGGCGGCGGCCCGGGGCGGCGTGCCAAAGCGGCGAGGCGTCGGGGGTGGCAGCGGTGTGCGGTCGGGGACGGCGTGGGTCGGGGGGGGGCGGGGGGTGTGGTCGGGGGCGGGGGCGGTGACGGCAGGGGCGGTCAGGTAGGGCGGGGCGGGCGGCGGGGTGTGCAGTTGGGGGCGGGGGTGGCGTAGGGTCGGAGGGCGGGGGTGCGGTCGGGGGCGGCAGCGGGGTGCACGCGGTTGGGGAGAGGGAGAGAGAGAGAGGAGGGGGCCGAGTGGGTATAACGGCCCGTTAGGTAGTGGCTACTTCGCCGTTTGCTAGCGGACAACAAAGAAACTTTGCCGTCAGCTAGCAGACAGCAAAGAGGGGGGGATGGGCCAGGCCCCATGCGCCGGCCTCCACCGGACCCCAGCCCACCTCTTTGCCATCCGCTAGCTGACGGCAAAGAACAAGCTGATGGCAAATAATATCTTTGCCATCAGCCAGTTCTTTGTCGTCTGTTTTTTGTAAGCGAACGACAAAGACCTTCTTTGCTGTCCGCTTGCAGATGGCAAAGAACTGGCTGATGGCAAATTCTCCGATTCCAGTAGTGATTAATGATGTTCTTATTGGTGCAAATATGAATTATGTGCCCGTAGATTTTATTGTGCTTGATATAGATTGCAATCCTACATGCCCTATTATTCTTGGTAGACCTTTGCTTAGAAAGATTGGTGCAATTATTGATATGAAAGAAGGAAACATTATATTTCAATTTTTGTTAAGGAAGGGCATGGAACACTTTCCAAGAAAGAAAATTAAGTTGCCATATGAATCTATTATGAGGGCCACTTCTGGATTGAATACCAAAGATGATAATACCTAGATCTATGCAATATGCCTAGCTAGGGACGTAAAACAATAGCGCGTGTTGGGAGGCAACCCTATTTTATTTTATGTTTTTTCTTCTGTTTTTCAATAAATACGCAATTATACCTCTGTTATGATTGTGTTTAATGTTTTAATTAGTGTTTAAGCCAAGGAAGACCTTTGGGATGATTTGGAAGATCGTTGATTTGATTTTGCTGAAAAACAGAAACTTTTGCGTCTAGTAGCAGAATTGTTAACATTTTCTGGAATGTGGAAAAATTCTGAATTTTTTACACAAGATTGATATACAGGTTGTCTACGTTGTCCTAATATTTCATGCTATTATTTTATCCATCTTGGATGTTTTATAATTTTTTATTGTCCAATGCTATTATATTATCCATCTTGGATATTTTATATGCATTATTATGCTATTTTATATCATTTTTTGGGACTAACCTATTAACCTAGTGCCCAGTGCCAGTTGCTGTTTTTTTTCTTCATGTTTTTGTGTTTTACAGAAAATCAATACCAAATGGAGTCCAAATGGAATGAAACTTCTTGATGATTTTTCTTGGGCCTGAAGACAACTAGGGGGGCGCCCTATGAGCTTGTGGCCCCCCTGTGGCTCCTCTAACCCTATTCTCAGCTCTATAAATACCCAAATATTCCCCGTATACCAGAGGGCACACCAAAAATACTTTTCCGCCGCCACAAGTTTCTGTCTTCGTGAGATCCCATCTAGGGACTTTTTCCGGTACTCTGCTGGAGGGGGAATCGACCACGGAGCACTTCTACATCAACCTTGTTGCCTTCCGATGATGTGTGAGTAGTTTACCACAGACGTACCAGTTGATAACCCACAAGTATAGGGGATCACAAAAGTTTTCGAGGGTAGAGTATTCAACCCAAATTTATTAATTCGACACATGGGGAGCCAAAGAATATTTGTAAGTATTAGCAGTTGAGTTGTCAATTCAACAACACCAGGAGATTAAATATCTGCAGCAAAGTGATCTGTAGCACGGTAGTATGACAGTTCTTGATAGCAGTGGTAACAGTAACGATAGTAACAGTAACAGTAGCAGTAGTTTTGTAGCAGGTGTAACAGCAGCAATAATAATAGTAACTTAGCAAGAACAATATGTGGAAAACTCGTAGGCATTGGATCAGTGATTATGTTGGACAATATTCATCATATAAAAGTCATAACCTAGGGCGACACAAAACTAGCTCCAGTTCATAAATATAATGTAGGCATGTATTCTGTAAATAGTCATACGTGCTTATGGAAAAGTACTTGCATGATATCTCTTGTCCTACCCTCCCGTGGTAGCAGGGTCCATAAGGAAACTAAGGGATATTAAGGCCTCCTTTTAATATGGAGCCAAAAAAAGCATTAACACATAGTGAATACATGAACTCCTCAAACTACGATAATCACCGGAAAGAATCCCAATTATTGTCACCTTGGGGTACGCGGATCATAACACGTAGCAGGTGCATATAACTTGCAAGATCAGATCACGAACATAGATATAATGGTGAAAATATAAAAGGTTTAGATCTGAAATCATGGCACTCAGGCCCTAGTGACAAGCATTAAGCATACCAAAGTCATATCAACATCAATCTCACAACATAGTGGATACTAGTGAACAAGCCCTAACAAAACTAACTCGATTACATGATGAATCTCATCCAACTCCTCACCGACCAACGAGCCTACGAAGGAATTACTCACTCCCAGCGGTGAGCATCATGAATTTGGTGATGGAGGATGGTTGATGATGACGAAGACAGAAGATTCCCCTCTCCGGAGCCTCAAACGGGCTCCAGATCTGGCCTCCCGATGAAGTACAGGAGGTGGCGGCGGCTCCATATCGTAAAACGTGATGAAACTTCCTCTCCTATTTTTTTCTAGAAATATAGGATTTTATAGCATCGGAATTAGGGTCAGATGAGCCTCATGGGCCCCACTACACACCAGGGCGCGCTAAAGGGGGGTGGCACGCCCTGGTGCCTAGTGGGCAGCTGGGCCCCCCCTCCAATGGGTCTTGGTTCCAGTATTTTTTTGTTATTCCAAAATAATTCTCCAAAAAGTTTCGTCCAATTCTGAGAACTTTTATTTCTGCACAAAAACAACACCATGGTAGTTCTGCTGAAAACAGCGTCAGTCCGGGTTAGTTTCATTGAAATCATGCAAATTAGAGTCCAAAACAAGAGGAAAAGCAATAGGAAGAGTAGATACGATGGAGACGTATCAACTCCCCCAAGCTTAACCCATTGCTTGTCCTCAAGCAATTCAGTTGACAAACTGAAAAGTGATAAAGAAAAACTTTTACGAACGCTTTTGTTCTTGTGTTCATATATATCCTTAAATAGCACCTAGGTTTTTAGCAAAGATCATAATTAACCTTGCAGACAAGAACTCTTAGAAATTATATTCACTCATATCAATGGCATAATCGGCTAGCGAGCAATAATAAAATATTTCAAATGCCAACACTTTGTCAAAACAATCATGATATAAAATGATAACAATGGTATCTTGCTAGCCCTTTCTGAGACCGCAAAACATAAATTCAGAGCACCTCCAAAGTTCAAGCAGTGACTAAACATTGTAATTCATGGTAGAAGAGATCTAGCCCTGATGCATTCAACATTAACTATACACAATGGATGAGGTTGACAATAGCGCTCTCAGGACTAGTGCTTGTTTGAGAAGGTGATGACTCAACATAAAAGTAAAATAACATGAAAGTAAATAGATAGGCCCGTCGCAAAGGGAAGCAGGGATTTGAAGAGGTGCCAGAGCTCAAAGTTTAAATCAGAGATAAATATAATTTTGGGAGGCATACCCTTCCTGTCAACGTTAAGACCAAGAGTTTTCAATATCTTCCATGCTAAACACATTGGTGGCGGTTCCCAAGCGATAAAAGTAAAGTTTACTCCCCCTTCACCAACAAACACAAGCCATGGCTAGCCAAATCCTCGGGTGCCCTCCATACCAACAACAATCCGGGGGAGTTTTGTTTAATTATTTGTAATTTTTGGTTTCGGGATTGGGCATCCCTTTTTACCAGCCCCTCTTATGCAAGGACAAGTGAATAAACACTCGTCATGAGAATAACCCGCTTAGCATGGAAGATACTGACCACCCCCTGTTGCTCCATGAGCGGTCCGGGCACAGAAAACATATGTTCATTTTAATTTTTAGAGGTGGCACATGCAAATTTACTTAGAACGGCAGGGAAATACCGCATATAGGTAGATATAGTGGACTCATCTGAAATAACTTTGGTTTAAGGGTTTTGATGCACAAGCAGTGTTCCCGCTTAGTACAGGCGAAGGCTAGCAACTAGGTTGAGAAGCAACCAACTAGAGAGCGAAAACGGTCATGATCATGCATTATGAATAATCAACATTGAGTACTAGCATGAGTAGGATATAAACACCATGAACATAAATATCGTGGAGGCTATGTTGGTATTGATTCAACTACATGCGTGAACATGTGCCAAGTCAAGCCACTTGAAACATTCAGAGGAGGATACCATATCATCATACTACATCACAATCATTTTAATGCATGTTGATATTGAAGATAAATCATTATTCACTCCTAGCTACTTATGCATGGCATGAGCAACTATAATCTATAATTGTCATTGCAAGCATGTTCAATCATGATATGCTAAATCATGGATACTAAGTTAAACATTTTTACAAAAACAAAAACAAGTGGAGTTCATACCCGCTTTTCCCTGCCACAGTCACTTCATCATATATCGTCATTATTTCCTTTCACTTGCACGACCGAATGATATGAAAATAATAATAGTGCAAGAGTGCCGTGGACTAAGCTGGAATCTGCAACATTTTATTCAGAGGAGAAGACAAAATAACATGGGCTCTTTGTTAGATCAATAATGCATATGAGAGCCACTCAACATTTTCATCGTGGTCTTCTCCTTGGTACGACTCAACAAAAAGAAAAGAATTTCAGAGAAACACACTGAAATGTTTTTGGATTTTTTAGTTTTTCTTGGAAGAAACAAATTAAAGAAAGGAAAACAAAAAATGAGAAAAAACTATTTACACGGGAAAGCTCCCAACAAGCAAAAGAAGAAACAAGAAATCTTTTTGGGTTTTCTTTTAATATTGTAACTAAATTAAACTAGAAAGAAAAACCGAAAAGAAGTGAGAAATATTTTTTGGATTTTCTCAAAGTTTTTCAAACACACAAGAAGAAAGCAAGAAAATAAAACAAACATGGATGATACAATGAAAAAGTGTGAACACCGACAACTGAAATGAAATGTGTGAACATGGATGTAATGTCGGTGGAAATATGTACTCCCCCAAGCTTAGGCTTTTGGCCTAACTTGGTAATCACCATCCGTAGTAGCCGTCCGGTCCCATTTAAAAGTGTTGTAGCGGCGGCACCTGAGCGTCCCACTCCTGGGGCTCCTCCTCTGCCGCTGCCTGAGCGTTCCGATAAGCGACAATGTCCGCTGGTAGGACGGTGTATCCGTTCCTAGCAATATAATCAAACAAAGCAGGTGCAGACAACGGGATAATATCACGGGTTTTCTCACTGAATACCAAGTTATAACGAAGAGGTTTTAGTAGTTCGGTGTTATCAAGAAAGTGGTGGTCCACCATCGACTGGCGGTCTAAATAAACTCTGGGCAACAAATAATCCTGGTGGCGTATCTGAACATTAAAGTGACTCGCTAAGCGAGTGGCATAAATACCACCATGGATTTTACCCTTAGATCTGTTGAGATGCAGACGACGTGCAACAATAGCCCCTAGGTTAAAAGTGTGATCATTGTGAAGCGCACGGCGTAAAATGGCAAGGTCAGGGCACTAAGTATACTCCCCTTCTCTCTAACAGTCAAACACTTCATGATAAATAAAGCAAAGTAATGCACAGAAGGAAACTGCAGACTAGTGGTTGTGGCTTTTGACACGCCCCTTTCCTCACCCACAGTTAGGATGCGGAGGAAGTCCTCAAACTCTGCCGGTCTAGACTCTCTTAGTTCCCCATCAGAGGGAATTAGACATATCTCAGAAAATTCAGTGAGCGTATTTGGCGAGTTTTAGATTATAAATTAAACCGCACCTCAGGAGGCTCATTCCTACTTAAGAAATCGAAATTTTGCACAAAGGAATTTGTAAGGAAGTGGTGTTGGCCACACTCATCTGCGAGGAAGTTGGTAAGTCCAGCATTTGCAATGAATTGCGTGAACTCTTGGTGGAATCCGGCTTCGTCCATGAAAGCAATGTGCGGCCATTCACACGGCCGGACCTCCGTCCATCGCGAAGTGTTAATGTCAACATATGAGGATTCATCGGTGACTCCCTTGTCATTCTTCTTAGATGAACTCCTTCAACATAAATCCATTTTCCTATGAACAAATTTCTGAAATTTTCGACCCACAAAATTTTGTCAACAAAACTTCACAAGATTGATAGCAACTACTCATATGGGTGTCTAGAGGCTATATCAAGCATTCAAATTACTTGGAACTCAAAGAATTCAACATGCAAGCTCATTTACAGCAGCACCAAGAGTAGCTAATTACTCAAAATATAAACCACTAGAACAAAAACTAATTGGAGCAATGGGGGAGTCACATACCAAGTAGCAATTCCCCAAAATAGTTTTGGAAATGGAGCTTCGAGCAAAGAGATCAAAAACTGTGGGTTTGAGAGCAAGAACACGAGAGAGAGAGAGAGAGCTGGAGTGATTTTTTCTGGCGGTAAGTGATGACATGGGCTAAAGGGATAAGTGAGGGGGGCACATGGGGCCCACTACCCACCAGGGCGCGCCTGGGGTAGCTGGCGCGCCCTGGTGCCTAGTGGGCACCAGGGGCACCCCCTGTGCTATTTTTTGTATAAAAATTTCTTAAATATTCAGAAAAAGTCGTGTCAAAATTTCAGGTCATTCTAAGCACTTTTATTTTTGGGCACCTTTTTATTGCACAAAAAAATCAAAAAAAAAAGATAAACATGGCATTTTATTGTATTTAACTAAAAATAACAGAAAACAAAAAGTGGAGACAGAAGGTTGTGTCTACTAAATTCATCGACCACATGCCTCTCGAAAACAATCCATTAATAAGGTTGATCAAGTCTTATTAACAACCACTTTCGATTAGCATGAACCCGAAGAACTTTCGTAAAACACTAAGTTACCTCAACGGGAATATGCATATCCCCAACAATAAGTATTTCATATTTCTTTTTGGCAGTAGGAAGAGGGAGTTGAAAACTTCCAATAGTAATTGTTGGAGAGTTTTCAATAACATTAATACCATTTACTTGAAATTGTTTCTTCGGAAAGTGCACCGTATGCTCATTACCATTGATATGAAAAGTGACTTTGCTTTTATTGCAATCAATAACAGCCCCTGTAGTATTCAAAAAGGGTCTACCAAGGATAATCGACATGTTGTCATCCTCGGGCATCTCAAGTATAACAAAGTCTGTTAAGATAGTAACATTTGCAACAACAACAGGCACATCCTCACAAATACCGATAGGTATGGCAGTTGATTTGTCAGCCATTTGCAATGATATTTCAGTAGGTGTGAGTTTATTCAAATCAAGTCTTTTGTATAAAGAGAAAGGCATAACACTAACTCCGGCTCCTAAATCACATAAAGCAGTTTTGACATAGTTTCTTTTGATGGAGCATGGTATAGTTGGTATTCCTGGATCTCCTAGCTTTTTAGGTACTCCATCCTTAAAAGAATAATTAGCAAGCATGGTGGCGATTTCAGCTTTAGTTATTTTTCTTTTATTAGTGACAATGTCTTTCATATATTTAGCATAAGGGGCCATCTTTAAAATATTAGTCAAACGAGTACGCAAAAAGACTGGCCTAAGCATTTCAGCAAAGCGTTCAAATTTTTCATCATCGTTTTTCTTAGATGGTTTAGGTGGAAAGGGCATGAGTTTCTGAACCCGTGGTTTTCTTTCTTTACCATGCTTTCTAGCAACAAAGTCTCTTTTATCATAATGTTTATTTTTAGGTTGTAGGTTATCAAGATCAATAGCAGGTTCCATCTCAACACTGTTATTTGGTTCCTTATCATTGTCTGGTTGAGATTCTTCATGAACATCATCATTATCATTTTCATTATCACTAGGTGAATGTTCATTACCAGATTGAGTTTCAGCATTAGAGATAGAAATTTCATTATCATTATCAGAAGGTTTTTCCACCTCAGGTTTACTAGAAGTACGCAAAGTCCTATCATTTTTCTTTTTATTCTTCTTTTTAGTAGGATTAGGTGCATCAATATTAATTCTTTGAGAGTCTTGTTCAATTCTTTTAGGGTGACTGTCAGGATAAAGTGGCTCCTGATTCATTTTACCTCCTCTAGTCGCTATTCTAACAGCATAATCATTCATATTATTGTTCATTTCTTTAAGCAGCTCACTTCGAGATTTTGCAACTTGTTCTAACTGGGTTTGAACCATAGAGGCATGTTTCCCTACACCTCTAACATCATTAGTGATTCTAAATAACAAGTCACTCAAGCGAGCAATCATATCAGAATTTTGTTTTAGTTGTTTCATAACATTTGCATTGAAGTGATCTTGTTTTCTAATGTAGTTGTCAAATTCATACAAGCATTTACTAGGATGTTTATTGTAAGGGATATCACCTTCATCAAACTTTAAAAGAGAATTTACCTCTACTACCTGTGGTGGTGGTGTGTCAAGACCATGTATTTCCTCAATAGGTGGTAAATTCTTAACATCTTCAGCTTTAATACCTTTTTCCTTCATACATTTCTTTGTCTCTTGCATATCTTTAGGACTGAGAAATAAAATACCACTCTTCTTTGGAGTGGGTTTAGATGGTGGTTCAGGAAGAGTCCAATCATCATAATTCTTCAATATATTATTCAATAATTCCTCAGCTTGTTCAATAGTTCGTTCCCTGAAAACACAACCAGCACAACTATCTAGGAAGTCCCTAGAAGCATTAGTTAGTCCATTATAGAAGATATCAAGTATTTCATTTTTCTTGAGAGGATGATCAGGCAAAGCATTAAGTAATTGGAGAAGCCTCCCCCAAGCTTGTGGGAGACTCTCTTCTTCAATTTGCACAAAGTTAAATATTTCCTGCAAGGCAGCTTGTATCTTATGAGCAAGAAAATATTTTTCAGAGAAGTAATAAATCATAGCCTGGGGACTACGCACACAACTAGGAGCAAGAGTATTGTACCATATCTTAGGATCGCCCTTTAATGAGAACGAAAATAACTTGAGAATATAGTAGTAGCGAATTTTCTCATCATGAGCAAATAGGGTGACTATATCATTTAATTTAGTAAGATGTGTGATGACCCACAAGTATAGGGGGTCAATCTTAGTCCTTTCGATAAGTAAGAGTGTCGAACCCAATGAAGAGCAGAAGGAAATGACAAGTGGTTTTCAGCAAGGTAATTCTGCAAGCACTGAAATTGTCGGTAACAGGTAGTTTGATAGCAAGATAATTATAACGGACAAGTAACAATAACGGTAAATAAAGTGCAGCAAGGTAGCCCAATCCTTTTGTGGCAAAGGACAGGCCAAAACGGTCTCTTATAATAAGCAAAGCGTTCTTGAGGGCACACGAGAATTTCATCTAGTCACTTTCCTCATGTTGGTTTGATTCGCGTTCGCTACTTTGATAATTTGATATGTGGGTGGGTCGGTGCTTGGGTGCTGTTCTTAATTGAACAAACCTCCCACTTATGATTAACCCCCTCACAAGCATCCGCAACTACAAGAAAAGTATTAAGATAAAATCTAACCATAGAATTAAACATATGGATCCAAATCGGTCCCTTACGAAGTAGCGCGTAAACTAGGGTTTAAGCTTCTGTCACTCTAGCAACCCATCATCTAATAACTACTCCACAATGCATTCCCTTAGGCCCAAAGATGGTGAAGTGCCATGTAGTCGACGTTCACATGACACCACTAAGGGAATCACAACATACATATCATCAAAATATCGAACACATATCAAGTTCACGTGATTACTTGCAACATGACTTCTCCCGTGACCTCAAGAACAAAAGTAACTACTCACAAATGATATTCATGCTCAAGATCAGAGGGGTATTAAATAGCATAATGGATCTGAACATATAATCTTCCACCAAAAGAACCATATAGTAATCAACTACAAGATCTAATCAACACTAATAGTCACCCACAGGTACCAATCTGAGGTTCTGATACAAAGATTGAACACAAGAGATGAGCTAGGTTTGAGAGGAGATGGTGTTGCTGAAGATGTTGATGGAGATTGGACTCCCAAAGATGAGAGGGTTGTTGGTGATGACGATGGCTTCGATTTCACCCTTCGGGAGGGAAGTTCCCCCGGCAGAATAGCTCCGCCGGAGGGCAAAAGTGCTCCTGCCCAAGTTCCGCCTCGAGATGGCGGTGCTCCATCCCGAAAGTCATCTCCTTATTTTTTCTAGGTCAAAAGACCTTATGTACCAGAAGATGGGCACCGGAGGTGGGCTGGGCTGGCCACAACCCACCAGGGCGCGCCTGGGGGGCCTGGCGCGCCCTGGTGTCTCGTGGTCACCAGGTGGCCCCCCTCCAGTAGTTATTTGCTCTAGTATTTTTTATATATTCCAAAATAATTCTCCGTGAAGTTTCAGCTCATTTGGAGATGTGCAGAATAGGTATCTCTGACGTAGCTGTTTCAGGTCCAGAAATCTAGCTGCCGTTATTCTCCCTCTTTGTGTGAACCTTGCATATTATGAGATAAAAGGCATTAGAATTACTCCATAAAGCATTATTATGCATAAAAACACTGTAAATAACAGTAGGAAAACATGATGCAAAATGGACGTATCAATGTGCCACAACAGTTTCAGTTTCATAGCCATGGAAAGGATCAGATTCAACGAAAGTAATTAGCTCTGGGTCGACAGAGAATTCATAATCCTTATCAGTAACAATAATATGTGAAGTTGAAAACTTAGGATCACATTTCATTCTAGCATTCAAAGATTTTTCTTTCAACAAGCATAATAATTTCTTAAGACCATCTCTATCCTTACAAGCAAGAAAATCCCTAGCAACCTCTTCATCCATAACATAACCTTCAGGTATCTTAGGCAATTCATATCTAGGAGAGCTAGGTCTAATAGGTGTTTAATAATTTCTAGTTTCAAAGACTTCATCAGTTTCAATAATTTCATCAATTTTAGTAATTTCATTCTTTTTAGCTCTAGCAATTTTTTCATCAAGAAATTCACCTAGTGGCACATTCTTATCAAGCAAGGTACTATCATCATTGTAAGTGCATCTAGTGCCCCTTAGTGATTTTGGTGTATTGAAGACTTATAGGTTAAGGGACTAATGTGTTTGTGAGTGTACACAGGTCTATAAGTCTATGAGGAGTTTGTTATTTACGATGATTGTCGACCCCTAAAAATGAATGTCTTCAACTGAAGACTTTGGTTTTCTTGAAGACTTTGAAAGTGAAGAAATTGGTGTGACCCTGAAGACTTGATATTCATGCGAGGATTATGAAGCGTGAAGACTTTTGTTTTCGTAGTTTCATTTTCTTCTTCTTGAGTCATAGGAAACACCGTACTGTTAAAGGGGGTCGAGGTAAAACTAAGGAAAAGTTTCCAAGTGATGCTCAACTCAAAATCCTACACCTACCCAATCCTTTCGAGTGAAGCCATTGGAAATCTCATACAGTTTAGTCAAGTTCTTCAGTGACAGAGACGAAGTTCTTCTGTTCTCTGAGGAATTTGTTCTGACTGAGGAGTTAGGAATTCGCCAGTGCGGATTGCCTACAAGTGAGGAACATGATAGCCCTGAGGAATTTGATACTCAAATATCCGACCGTTGCTGTGCTGCGCGCCAGCTGTCCAAATATCCTACCCTCCTAACGGTCATATCATTGAAGGGCATTTATGTCTTATCATGTCGGGCTGCTCCCTAGGCTATAAATAGCCGCCCCCTACAACTACTAGCTGGTTGGCTGCTCCGAGAGATAGATTGACACTTGTCATTTAGAGCATCCCATCCTCCGAGGACTTTGAGCGAAAATCATCAAGTGAGGAAAAACCCAAAAACCCAAACACCTACAAACCCAAAGTGATTGAGCATCACTGAAGAGATTGTTCCTGTGTGGAACCGATGCTTGTTACCTTTGAGGACTGTGCATCCTCCAGACGGTTAGGCGTCATGGTCTAGAGCATCCAAGAGGAAATTGTGGATTGCCGAGTGACCGAGTATGTGAAGGTTTGGAAGTCACCTGAAGACTTACCACGAGTGATTGGGCGAGGTCTGTGTGACCTTAGCTCAAGGAGAATACGGTGAGGACTGTGTGTCCTCAGGTTTAAATACCTAGCCGCTCCAACCAGACGTACAACTGTCACAGCAGTTGGAACTGGTCTACCAAATCATTGTCTTCACCGAGCTGCTGGTTCTATTTCCTCAACCCTTTCATTTCCTCGCATACTTGCTATGTATTTGATCATTACTGTTTGAAGACTTTGTCTGAAGACTTTCTCAATTTCCTCAGTTCAATTTCTTCAGTCAGTTTGTCTTCAGCCTGCTTATCCTGTGTTTACGCTACTCGTGCTCTGTGCTTGTTTTCATTTCATCATGATGACTGTGCTACTGCTTTGTTATGCTTGCATCTGAGAACTTATTCCGCTGCTAAGTAGTTCGTCGCTTAGGAATTTCCTCACCTTGAAATTCCTCAGTGACGAATTTGTAAAAATCGCCTATTCACCCCCCCTCTAGTCGATATGACGCACTTTCAATTGGTATCAGAGCGAGGTACTCCCTTGTTCTGTGTAATTTTGGTTTAACCACCTGGAGTTTTAGTTATGTCGACTGCAGGCATGATCAAGGTCTCAGCTGGGTGTCCTACCTTCGATGGGACGGACTACCCCTACTGGAAGAACAAGATGCGCATGCATCTTGAGGCAATTGACAACGATCTCTGGTATGTTGTCGAAAAGGGTGTTCCCTCTGTCACTCCTTCCGTAAACGCTGCTGATGTGAAGAGATTCAAGCAACTCGACTCTCAAGCGAAGAATATCATATGTGGCCATCTGAGCAAAGGGCAGTATGGCAGAGTGAGTGCTTTGGAGACAGCTAAGCTTATCTGGGATAGGCTGTCCAAGGTCAATGAAGGAGTCTCAACTCAACGTGACTCTCGAGTTGACGTTCTTCGCAATCTCTTCAACCGCTTCAAAAGACTCGACAACGAAAATGTTCAGCAAACCTTTGACCGCCTCACTGACATTTCAAACGAGCTTCAAGCACTGGGTGCCACTGACATCACCGACCATGAGGTGGTAAAGAAATTGCTGAGGTCACTCGATTCTTCATTCGATACACTGGCACTGATGATTCAAGAACGTGGAGACTACAAGTCACTTGATCCTGCTGATATCCTCGAGAGGCTAAATACTCATGAATTCCAACTAGCTGAGAAGAGAGATCTCTACGGACCAAGCTATGGTAGATCTCGTGCACTGAAAGCCAAGGCAGTCTCTGAATCTGAAGATGAAGATTCTGGTAGCAGCCTTGGTGATCCTGAAGAACTGAGTCAGGAGCTAGCAATGCTCGTGAGGAAATTCCAGAAGTTCTCTAGACGTGGCCGATTTGGAAAATCCTCAAGAGGTGATGACATGAAATCAGATTCCTCATCCCGTGATTACAAGAAGAGAACTTGCCATAAATGCAAGAAACCTGGTCACTACATTACTGATTGTCCTCAGTGGGAGAAGGAATCAAAGAAGAAGAAATCTTCAAAGTCCTCATCGTCAAGATCTTCAAAGTCTTCATCTCACAAGAAGAGCAGCTCCAAGAAAGCTCGGGCATTCATTGGCAAGGAAATGGACTCTGAAGCTGAATCTGAGGAACATGAGGAAGAGGAGGCATCTGAGGAGTCAGACTCTGGTGTGGCAAGCCTAGCCCTCGCTACTGCTTACGTTAGCAAGTCCATCTTCAACACTGAGGAAAATGGCTTCCCCAACACTGCTGATGACGGCAACGATGACTATGCTCCCACCTATTGCTTCATGGCAAAAGGTGCCAAGGTACTCAAATATCCCTCCTCTGAATCAAGTGAGGATGAATCTGATGATAACCTCAAACCCAGCTATTCCAAACTTGCTAATATTGCTGTTAAACAACAAAAGGCTTTGGAAAAGGTTCAAAATATGCTAGACAAAAGCGATGATCTGTTAGGTGAGGAAATGGATCGAACTCAAACACTGACTGATAATCTTCAGCAACTATAGTCTAAGTTTGACAACCTTCAAGGTCGTCATGAAACTCTCCTAGCCGATCATGAGAAGCTTTCTTATGAATTTCTTCAAAGAAAGCAAGATCTTGAGAAGCTAAGGGTGAGTCATGAAGATCTTCAGAAGGAAAATGATTCTTTGCTTGCTCAACAGATCAGTTCCGCTTAGGAAGAATTTATTCCACCATGCTTGAAATGCATTGAACGTGAAACTGCTAATTCTTCACCTGAATGTTCAAATGCTTCTATTGCTGCAAATTCTTCAACTATCTCTGTGGTCACAAATTCCTCATCTGAGGATACCACTAGTATCACTGACGAAAATGCAGGGTTGAAGGAATTGTATGTGACAGGCATGTACAAAAGCCTCAAAGGGCATCAGACTCTTTGTGATGTGCTCAAAAAGCAGATCTTGAACAGGAACCCTAGGAAAGAGGGTATTGCCTTTGAGAGGAAACTCAATGCTGATGGAACCTACTGGAAACCTGAGCAGTATCCCAAAACCTCATGGGTTGCTGCGAAGGGACCTCCCATAGATCCATCCACTTTATCTGGCTTTACTTGTGAATCCTCATATTCATCTGATGAGTCATTTGACTCCAACTATAAACTGTTCAAAAATCAGAATGGTGAGGTATTTGCTAGATATGTTGGATCTAACTGCAGGAATGGTCCCCCTATGAAGAAAATCTGGGTTCCCAAAAGGTGCCTTGAAAGTCTTCAGGTGAATGTCCTCATGACACCACCTGTGAAGAATAAGAACCCCAGATCAAATTCTTCATATGAACCAAAGTCTTCATATGGATCCAAGTCCTCTTATGGATCAAATTCCTCACATGGATCCAAGTCCTCACATGAACATCATCGTGCTAACACCTCTGTTTCGCAGGGAAAGCCTAAGGGCTATGAATATGTGCATTATTCTTCAAATCATTATGTTCATAAGTCCTCGAAGAATTTCTCTGCTTATTCATATGCTTACCCTAACCCCTCTTATGTGAAATGAAGTGGTCTGGCGTCTTTGCCACCTTTCTCTTATGGAGCTTGCAGAATGATGAACTCTTTGCCACCCCTCCAGATGTGGGTGGTGAAGAAAAGGAACTAATCTCTTATGCAGGGTCAGGTCTCCAGACGAACTAAATCGTCTGAAGAATTTGCTGGAGACCTGAAATGCTTGAAAGGACGCAAGCTAATCATGAAGAAATGATTTATTCATTTCTCATGTCCTCACATTGCTATATATATATATACATATGTTGCTTTAATTGATGAAATATGTCTGATGAATTTGATGTCATATTCTTCACTCTGAAGTATATGAGTTCATAAGATGCACTAATTCATCTGCAGGATGATTTACCCAAAGCTACTGAGTGGGTCCTCGATAGTGGATGTACAAATCACATGACCGGTGACAAGAGCTTACTGTTGAACACTCCTTTATCTCCATCACATTTGAAGCATATCACCTACGCTGACAAAGGCAAAAGCAAGGTATTGGGTCTAGGTAGGGTTGCAATCTCAAAGGATCGACACATGGATAAAGTCATGCTTGTCGAGTCCCTCGGATTCAACCTCATGTCTGTCTCAATGCTTTGTGATCTTGATATGGTTGTTGTCTTTGGCAAATATCGTTGCTTAGTGCTCATGGAATCTGACAATTCCAAAGTCTTCGAAGGCTTTAGGAGAGGAGACTTGTATATTGTTGATTTCTCTGCAGGACCACAGCCTGCCACTTGTCTACTTGCTAAAGCTTCAGAAGGCTGGCTATGGCATCGACGACTGGGTCATGCTGGCATGTGGAACTTACACACGCTCGTGAAGAAAAAGCACGTCATTGGCATCGAGGGTGTCAAATTCCTCAAAGATCATCTTTGTGGGGCTTGTGAGGCTGGGAAGATGACCAGAGCCAAGCACCCCTCGAAGACTATCATGATTACTTCTCGTCCTCTTGAATTGCTTCATATGGATCTTTTTGGCCCTACTCATTATGCCACACTAACAAATGCAGCATCTCTATATGGCTTTGTCATTGTTGATGACTATTCTCGTTACACATGGGTGCATGTCATTACTTACAAAACTGAAGTGCAGGAAGTCTTCAGACGATTCTCCTCAAGGGCTTCGACGAATTTCGGCGTGAAGATCAAGCATATACATAGTGACAATGGGACTGAGTTCAATAATACTGGTCTTGATGACTATCTCGATGAACTTGGTATTACTCATGAGCTATCTGCCCCATACACTCCTCAGCAGAATGGCGTTGTGGAGCGCAAGAACAGGACTCTTGTTGAGATGGCTCGCACCATGCTTGATGAATACAAGACACCTCGTCACTTCTGGCCTGAGGCAATTGATACTGCATGCCACATCATCAACAGGGTATATCTTCACAAATTCTTCAAAAAGACCTCATATGAACTCCTCACTGACAAGAAACCCAATGTGAGTTATTTCAAAGTCTTCGGTGCTAAATGTTGGATTAGAGATCCTCATCACAATTCTAAATTTGCACCGAAAGCACATGAAGGTTTTATGCTTGGTTACGGAAAGGACTCGCACACCTACAGGGTCTTCAACACCTATCACAACAAGGTTGTTGAAACTGTAGATGTGCGGTTCGATGAAACTAACGGCTCGCAAAGAGAGCACCTACCTCCTGTGCTAGATGAAATGACGCCTGAGGAAACCATCAAGTTCAAAGCTACTGAGGATGTCATTCCTACTGAAAAATCTGCTGAAGAAATCATTCCAGAACATGAAGAACAGCATGCTGGCGCATCTGAAGAAAATGGCTCTGAAGAAAATGCTGAGCCAAATCAAAGTCGTCAACCTGCTCATCCCCGCGTTGCAAATGAAGTACAGATTGAGAGAATCATCAACGACATCAACGCACCAGGTCCTCTGACTCGCTCAAAAGCTTCACATTTATCTAACTTTTGTGGGCATTTTGCTTTCGTGTCCATCACAGAGCCCACCAAAGTTGATGAGGCATTTATGGAGCCTGAATGGATTCAAGCAATGCAAGAGGAATTACATCAATTCAAGCTGAACAATGTATGGGAGCTTGTCAAGCGACCGGACCCATGCAAGCACAATATCATCGGTACCAAATGGATCTACCGCAACAGGCAAGATGAAAATGGCCTAGTGGTGAGGAACAAGGCTCGTCTTGTGGCTCAAGGCTACACACAGGTTGAAGGAATTGATTTCGATGAAACTTTTGCACCTGTTGCTAGACTTGAGGCTATTCGCATATTGCTTGCTTATGCTAACCATCATAATATCATCTTATATCAAATGGATGTGAAAAGTGCATTCCTCAATGGTAAGCTTGAGGAAGAAGTATATGTTGCTCAACCCCCAGGTTTTGAAGATCCTAAGCATCCAGACAAAGTCTTCAGACTCAATAAGGCCCTCTATGGCCTCAAGCAGGCCCCTCGGGCGTGGTATGATACTTTGAAGGAATTCCTCATGAAGAAAGGCTTCAAACCTGGTTCACTCCACCCAACTCTGTTCACCAAAACATATGATGATGAATTATTCGTGTGCCAAATATATGTTGATGATATTATCTTTGGCTGTACTAACCAACATTACAGTGACGAATTTGCTTACATGATGAGTGAGGAATATCAAATGTCCATGATGGGAGAATTGAAATTCTTCTTAGGTCTTCAAATTCGTCAACAACGCAATGGCATCTTCATTTCTCAAGAGAAATACCTTAAGGACGTTCTGAGGAAATTCGGTATGCAAGAATGCAGAGGCGTCAAAATCCCTATGCCCACAAATGGCCATCTATGCACTGATGAAAATGGAATTGACTTCGATCAAAAGGTATACCGCTCCATGATTGGCTCTTTATTGTACCTATGTGCATCTAGGCCGGATATTATGCTTAGTGTTTGCATGTGTGCCCGTTTTCAAGCTACACCGAAGGAATCACACCATAAGGCTGTGAAACATATTCTTCGATATCTAGCTCACACTCCAACACTTGGATTATGGTATCCGAAGGGCTTGGCTTTTGATCTCATTGGATATTCTGACTCTGACTATGCTGGTGATCGTGTGGATCGCAAGTCAACTTCAGGCACATGCCATTTCCTCGGACGATCCTTAGTATGTTGGTCCTCGAAGAAGCAGAACTGCGTATCACTCTCTACTGCTGAAGCTGAGTATATTGCTGCTGGTTCTTGCTGTGCTCAATTGCTATGGATGAAGCAAACCCTCAAGGATTACGGCATCAATGTGAAGAATGTGCCACTCTACTGCGACAACGAGAGTGCCATCAAAATTGCTCATAACCCACTTCAGCACTCGAAGACAAAGCACATCGAGATTCGTCATCATTTTCTTCGAGATCATGTGTTGAAGGGTGACATCTCTATTGATCCCCTGAAGTCTGAAGAACAGCTAGCGGATATCTTCACAAAACCCTTGGATGAGAAGAGATTTAGCAAGTTGCGGTGTGAGCTAAATATCTTAGAATCTTCGAATGTCCTTTGAAAAGGACACACATCCTAACTCTTATGCAAATTGATGACTTAGATGTGCAACACACGAAGAAACGTTTTTCTTCAATCAATGAAGACTAACCCTCTAAGTGTGAAGAAATTAATGAAGAATTTGATTCTCAGAGCCCTACGACAATTGTACGCGGTGTCTGAAATCATCATTCTTACACGGTGGGTCACGCTACCACAAAAAGTTGAAAATCTTCAAAATTTGAGTTTTTCATCATTGTGCAAATTCTTCAAATTTTCAAATTCTTCAACTTTGCAAAATCTTCACTCTTTCCGTCTGTGTTCTTCATTGAATATATATATATAGATATATATATATATATATATATATATATATATATATATATATATATATATATATATATATATATATATATATATATATATTTGAGTTTTCTGTCCTCTACAGCATTCACTTATTGCTAATTCTTCAAGTTGTTTTTTCCTTCTAAGTGAATGTGATCGGACCCGTTCCCCCTCTGTGCTAAACTCAATCCAGTCCATTCACAAATTCTTCATGTGCGTTCTATTTGAAACCCGTTCAAAGTCTTCACTGTGTCCTTGACAGCTGAAGAATTTGCGAACGAAATATTAAAATATTCTTATCTGAATTTTCGGCTTTTGCCGCTCAAACCGTTCCATATCCCTCGATAAGATTTATCTATTCACCCACGATCTAACACGATCTCCACTTCATAGTACGTGGGTGACACATGTCATTAGGATAAGAAGGGTCAGGGGCACGTTTGTCCATTTTCTTCGGACGAGCGGTTTTTCACCTCTGCTATAAATACCCCTCGCCCTCCTCAGAGCTCATTTACCCCGCACGAGCTCTCAGACCTAGCGCCGCCGCTACACTCCATCGTCGCCGGTGAGGAAGAGCTTCACTGCCTCGACCTCGTCGCCGTCGTACTCACGCCGGCCGCGGAAATCTTCACTCCGCCACCGCCATAGTTGTTTTCCATCGCCAAGTTAGGGCGTGGAAGATCTGAACGGACGAACTTCTCCACTGCTACTCTCAGTTCGTCGTGTTCTTCGTCAAGGGTAAATAAAATTTATTTTTACTGCCCTTGTTGATTCTGATGATTTCCACAAAATCTTCAAAAGGTGTTTATTCTTCAACTTTCATGTTCTTAAACACCAACTTGCTTCTGTTCTTGATCAGTTTCTCTAAGCAACGTTTTTCTTCAAGATTCCTCAATTGTGTGGATTTTCAATCTACACAACTCTGGAACCTAAGTCAAAAATGCTTAGTGAAATTCCTCAAGACACCCCTGGTCAAATTTCCTCAAACTTGATACTTTTGAAAATCTTCTGAGAACGCATATGACCTCTCCAAAACTCTTCGCACCTATATTCTGTTCACAGGTACACATGTCCGCTGCTGAATCTCTAGGTTCTCATCAACTTAACTCATTTGCAGCGTTCCTTGAAGAAAAATTGCATACCTCATCAGAAATTTGATTGTTCAAAACCCTCAAGTGAAGAAAATGGCTGATGGTAAAAGACCTCAGAAGGGAGGAAAAAGGCCAGAAACAAATACTGCTTTTGAGATCCCTGATGACATCTATGATGAATATTGTACTCCTGATGAAGCAACTCATGGCAAGGAGAACAAAAATCAGCGCAAAGTGCGCATTTAGAAGATTGAGAGGAGATGGGCAAGAGAATGGAGGGAATATCGCTATGTCACTCCCAAGCACATGAAGAAATTTGCTGTTAACCCTCCATGTCCAAGACCTCCATTGGCTCCTGGCCAAGAAGCTGATCCAACTAGCATCAGAAGAGGTGAGGAATTTCCTCAGGAGTGGGCTAAGCGTCAAGCCAAGCTGGCCAAAGTGGCTAAAGAGGCAGTGAAGAAATTCAATGAAGATTCTGTTGCTGCCGCCGCTGAGGCCTCTGCTATCAAGCCTAAGAAGGCTATGCTGAAGAAATCAGCTGTCAAGACAAGTTCCTCAGCTGCAATGCCCTCACGGCCAAGCTCTTCAATGCCCTCACGGCCAAGCTCTTCAAAGCCCTCACGGCCTGTTCCTCAAGCAAATTCCTCAAAAGGAGCTCCAACTCCCTCGGTTGCAAAATCCTCAGCTGCTCCTGCAAAGTCCTCAGCACCTGTGCATCTTGCCACATGCCAAAGGACTACTGGAATCTCAATTGCTTCAGGAGTCTCTGCAAGTTCTTCAGCTCCACCTCAGTCTTCAACAACTCCGACCTTGCTGAAGAAAAAGGCCACTGCTGGACGAGGCACAAGGCCAAGTCCTCACAAGAAGCAAGTCGCCTTTCAGGTTCCGTCAAGCGAAGACGAAGCTGATGATGAAGAATTAGCTGAGATCATCAGAGATCGACAACAAAGGGCCGCTAGAGCCAAAGGCAGTGCTGTGCCCCTCATGCTGGATCCAAGGAAGATCCTTGATTTCATCGATCTCTGGCACAAGGATCCAAATACACCTTTGCCTGAATTAAACCTCACTCCTGGTCAAAGTCACATGTTGACGGCCTTCATAAATGAAGAGAAATGGAAATTTGAAAAGGCCAGGCAGGTGAAGAAGGCTCAGTACAAGAAGGAGCATTTTCTGAAGAACAATGTTGTGAAAATGTCTCCTGAAGAACTTGTGACTATGCAGACTGAGATCAAAGCACTCAGTGATGAATTTCATGCATTCCATGCAGATTGGCTAGGTGCCAAAGTCAGATTCGTCAGAATGGCAAAAGGATTTACTCCAAGTGTTGCAGCTTCATCGCAACCCAAATTTCCTCAGACTGGAACATCTGTTCAGTCTGCTGAAGAAAATGAAAGCGCCAGAGCTGATGAAGAAATTCCAGTCTCTGAAGAAAATGCCAGGGCAACCTCCAACATTGCGCCTGAAGAGCAATCCAGGCCAGTTGAAGCATCTGCTACTGTGCCTGAGGAATCTGAACAAGCCAGGGCAACTGCATCAGTTGTGCCTGAAGAAATTCAACCAATTTCCTCTGCTCCTCCTGCACCGATGACAAGCATCAACCTTCCTTCTGCATCAGAAGCGAAGAAAACCAAGGCTGCGGAGCGAGCAGCTGTGAAGAAAAGGAAAGCATCTGCATCTTCAGAGTCTTCAGCCCCCAAGAAATTAAAGACTTTGACGAGTTCATCTGAAAACCCAATTGATGCTATTCCAATATCAAGCATGCCATCAAAGGAGATCATTCCCTTTGGTGAGGAATATGAAATTCCAAGTAAATCTGATGAAGAAATTCCTTCTGCTGCTTCGACAGAGCAGATGGATGAAGAAATTGAAGTGGATACTTTCCCTTCAACTCCACTGGTATCATCGCCCATGCCTCAGTTCACAGCTGAAGAGGCAGGCGTCGAAGGAACTGAAGAAGAAGAGGATGTGGATATTGGGTCTACAACACCTATTCTGAATGATGACTTTTGGGAAAGTCATCACCCCAATTCACCTCTGACAACCCCTCTACATTATGTTCCTCAGTCCCCTGTGCAAACTGAAGAAATTCATACGGGCTCTGATGAACATCAAGCTTCTCTTCATTCTATTCCTAAAGAAGTTCCAGTCTCTAGCGCTGATGTACATATGTCTGAAGAAATGGAGGCCAAGGCTACTGCTGAAATTCCTCAGCCTGTGGCTCCAGTGGCTACACCTCAAGAGGCTGTAAATTCTTCAACTGTTAATCTTCAGCCCAAGCCACAGAACCCTCACTCCAAGAAGCAGAAGTTTAATGCTGAGGATTTCTTCAATGAGCACATATTCTTCACTGACTACAATCCCTATGACTCTGCTCGTCTTCGTCGCAAGCGCTTCTGGACTGCAAGCCAGATGAACTTCTACTCCTCATTGTTGGTTGATAAGGATAAGATCTTTGAACATGAGCAAATTCCTCATGTAGATATGGAATCGCTGCCCTGCTTCACACCAGTCCTCAGTGTTCTTCATGACGCTGGGTTACTCAATTTCTGCACCGACATCTATGATTGGAATGAAGAACTCATTCTTCAATTCTTCGCCACGCTGCACATTACAGGAAATGTTGATGATGTCAATTCATGGGTATTGGACTGGATGACCGATAATACTCATTTCAAAGCACCGGCTCTGAATTGCTTCATGCCGTTCCAGTCTGTCCTCCCACTGAAGGTGCAAGGCTTCTCTATGTTGAACCTGAATTGTCTGATCATCTGATGCAAGTGCTGATGAAGCCTTTGAAGCCAGGCCAAGCTCCAAGGACCAAATTCCTCGTCAAGGAATTGCTCTATGTGCCAAGGACAGTTTATCGCATCTTGACCAAAACCCTCAGTCCAATCAAGGGCCACAACTCTGATGATGAAGAAGTTGTTGGCATTATGAAGAATCTGCTGTTCAATATCATTCACGGTATTCCTATCAACTACCACGATTTCTTCATGAGGACTTTGGCCAATGCTGCTCTGTCACCTTTTGAGTTGAAGCCTTACGCTCCCTGGATCATGAGATTCATCAGATCGAGGTCTTCAATTCATTACATGGCTGACTTTCAAAATCATCTCAGCTATTTGCCCCCTATCGAAGTCCTCAAACGGACTAATTCCTCAGCTGACGAGAAGGGCAAGGCTGCTGTTTTTGATGAAGGTACTCGTCCATTGGATGGACAGTTTCGCAAAGCTACTTCCTATTCCACCAATGATGACTCTGCAACTCAAGATTCTGCCGCCAAAGCTTCAGAACATCATCCTCAAGCCACAGCTCCGCGTGTGATGACTGATCGTGAACTTCTCCTTAGTCTTCATCAGAAAGTTGATCGAAATCACAAGTGGGTCAAGCGTCAGTTTGGTGCAATTCTTCAGAACATGACAGTCACTCAAAATACTGTGAAGAAGAATCACTACTACTTGCATGAAGTCTTTGACCGCACTTGGGCGATTCTGTCTAATCTTCATAGTGCTGAAGAACTCAAGGAGATGGGCTTCCAACAGGACTTTGACTGGTCTCAGCCACCTTCGAAGAAATTCAAGAAAGTCAAAGTTCCTCAGCTTGTTGCCAGTTCATATTCTTCATTGCGCGAGACGGATGAAGCTGAAGACTTGAACGACACTGCGGCAGGCCCTACCTCAACGAACGACCCCAACAATGCTGGCGCTCCTCCATCGACATCATGATGATATTCTTCAGGGGCGTTAGTCCTCATTTTTCGTCCCTTTTGGTCATTTGATGACAAAGGGGGAGAAATTTGAGTTAGTCTTCAAGCGGGTCTTATATATGGGCTATATTTCTGTTAAGTTTCAACTCTTGCTTTTCTGAGGTGTTTGCTCTGATGAGTTGTAAACTTAAGTCCTATGGTGGTCTGATACTCTTGCTCTGTTTTTCTGCATGCTATTTCCTCAATACCATAATGCACGCATGCTGAATTTCGTCAGACACCATATTTCATCATGCATTTCAAATTCTTCATATCATATGTTAAATGCGTGTATGAATTTCAAGATATAGGAGGAGATCTCCATGATATTACTCAACAATGTGCATTTGCTATTTCAAAGCAAATTCTTCAAATATTCACATCTTCAGGGGGAGTTCTTCTATATCTTGCAGTCAAATTCCTCAATATTATTATTTACACTTCATATGTTTATCCCCGTTGAAAACTTAACCTATATTGTCATCAATCACCAAAAAGGGGGAGATTGTAAGTGCATCTAGTGCCCCTTAGTGATTTTGGTGTATTGAAGACTTATAGGTTAAGGGACTAATGTGTTTGTGAGTGTACACAGGTCTATAAGTCTATGAGGAGTTTGTTATTTACGATGATTGTCGACCCCTAAAAATGAATGTCTTCAACTGAAGACTTTGGTTTTCTTGAAGACTTTGAAAGTGAAGAAATTGGTGTGACCCTGAAGACTTGATATTCATGCGAGGATTATGAAGCGTGAAGACTTTTGTTTTCGTAGTTTCATTTTCTTCTTCTTGAGTCATAGGAAACACCGTACTGTTAAAGGGGGTCAAGGTAAAACTAAGGAAAGTCCTCCAAGTGATGCTCAACTCAAAATCCTACACCTACCCAATCCTTTCGAGTGAACCATTGGAAATCTCATACAGTTTAGTCAGTTCTTCAGTGACAGAGACGAAGTTCTCTGTTCTCTGAGGAATTTGTTCTGACTGAGGAGTTAGGAATTCGCCAGTGCGATTGCCTACAAGTGAGGAACATGATAGCCCTGAGGAATTTGATACTCAAATATCCGACCGTTGTGCTGCGCGCCAGCTGTCCAATATCCTACCACCTAACGGTCATATCATTGAAGGGCATTTATGTCTTATCATGTCGGGCTGCTCCCTAGGCTATAAATAGCCGCCCCCTACAACCACTAGCTGGTTGGCTGCTCCGAGAGATAGATTGACACTTGTCATTTAGAGCATCCCATCCTCCGAGGACTTTGAGCGAAAATCATCAAGTGAGGAAAAACCCAAAAACCCAAACACCTACAAACCCAAAGTGATTGAGCATCACTGAAGAGATTGTTCCTGTGTGGAACCGATGCTTGTTACCTTTGAGGACTGTGCATCCTCCAGACGGTTAGGCGTCATGGTCTAGAGCATCCAAGAGGAAATTGTAGATTGCCGAGTGACCGAGTATGTGAAGGTTTGGAAGTCACCTGAAGACTTACCACGAGTGATTGGGCGAGGTCTGTGTGACCTTAGCTCAAGGAGAATACGGTGAGGACTGTGTGTCCAGGACTGTGTGTCCTCAGGTTTAAATACCTAGCCGCTCCAACCAGACGTACAACTGTCACAACAGTTGGAACTGGTCTACCAAATCATTGTCTTCACCGAGCTGCTGGTTCTATTTCCTCAACCCTTTCATTTCCTCGCATACTTGCTATGTATTTGATCATTACTGTTTGAAGACTTTGTCTGAAGACTTTCTCAATTTCCTCAGTTCAATTTCTTCAATCAGTTTGTCTTCAGCCTGCTTATCCTGTGTTTACGTTACTCGTGCTCTGTGCTTGTTTTCATTTCATCATGATGACTGTGCTACTGCTCTATTATGCTTGCATCTGAGCACTTATTCCGCTGCTAAGTAGTTCGTCGCTTAGGAATTTCCTCACCTTGAAATTCCTCAGTGACGAATTTGTAAAAATCGCCTATTCACCCCCCCTCTAGTCGATATAACGCACTTTCAATCATCATAAGCATCATTCATAGTAGAAGTAGCATCATAAATTACTTGCGACATATTAGGATTAATAGCATGTGGTGGTGTTGCAAGCTTTCTCAAAACAGAAGGTGAATCAAGTGCAGAGCTAGATAACAGTTCCTTACCTCCCCTCGTCTTAGAGGAACGATCTTGGTTCTACCATCCTTAAGATTCTTCATAGTGATAAATAGATATAAATCCCAAGTGACTCAACAAATATAGCTATGCTCCCCGGCAACGGCACCAGAAAAAGGTCTTGATAACCCACAAGTATGGGGGATCGCAGCAGTTTTTAAGGGTAGAGTATTCAACACAAATTTATTGATTCGACACAAGGGGAGCCAAAGAATATTTGTAAGTATTAGCAGTTGAGTTGTCAATTCAACCACACCTGGAGATTAAATATCTGCAGCAAAGTGATCAGTAGCATAGTAGTATGATAGTTCTTGATAGCAGTGGTAACGGTAACGATAGTAACAGTAACAATAGCAGTAGTTTTGTAGTAGGTGTAACAGCAGCAACAACAATATTAACTTAGCAAGAACAATATGTGGAAAACTCGTAGGCATTGGATCAGTGATTATGTTGGATAATATTCATCATATAATAGTCATAACCTAGGGCGACACAGAACTAGCTCCAGTTCATAAATATAATGTAGGCATGTATTCCGTAAATAATCATACATGCTTATGGAAAAGAACTTGCATGACATCTTTTGCCCTACCCTCCCATGGCAACGGGATCCATAAGGGAACTAAGGGATATTAAGGCCTCCTTTTAATAGAGAACTGGAACAAAGCATTAACACACAGTGAATACATGAACTCCTCAAACTGTGGTAATCACCGGAAAGAATCCCAATTATTATCACCTTGGGGTATGCGGATCATAACACGTAGCAGGTGCATATAACTTGCAAGATCGGATCACGAACATAGATATAATGGTGAAAACATAAACGGTTCAGATCTGAAATCATGGCACTCAGGCCCTAGTGACAAGCATTAAGCATAGCAAAGTCATAGCAACATCAATCTTAGAACATAGTGGATACTAGGGATCAAGCCCTAACAGAACTAACTCGATTACATGATGAATCTCATCCCACCGACCAGCGAGCCTATGAAGGAATTACTCACTCCCGGCGGTGAGCATCATGAAATTGGTGACGGAGGATGGTTTATGATGACGAAGACCGAAGATTCCCCTCTCCGGAGCCCCGAACAGGCTCCAGATCTGGCCTCCCGATGAAGAACAGGAGGTGGCGGCGGCTCCGTATCATAAACACGATGAAACTTCCTCTCCTATTTTTTCTTGAAAAATAGGATTTTATAGCGTCGGAATTAGGGTCAGCGGAGCCTCTTGGGCCCCACTACACACCAGGGCGCGCTAGAGGGGGGTGGCGCGCCCTGGTGCCTTGTGGGCAGCTGCCCCCCTCTAGTGTGTCTTGGTTCCAGTAATTTTTATTTATTCCAAAATAATTCCCCTAAAAGTTTCATCCTATTCCGAGAACTTTTATTTTTGCACAAAAACAACACCATGGTAGTTCTGGTGAAAACAGCGTCAGTCCGGGTTAGTTTCATTCAAATCATGCAAATTAGAGTCCAAAACAAGAGCAAAAGCATTAGGAAAAGTAGATACGATGGAGACGTATCAACTCCCCCAAGCTTAACCCATTGCTTGTCCTCAAGCAATTCAGTTGACAAACTGAAAGTGATAAAGAAAAACTTTTACGAACTCTTTTGTTCTTGTTTCCATATATATGCTTAAATAGCACCCAAGTTTTCATCAAAGATCATGACTAACCATGCAAACAATAAGTCCTAGAAATTATATTAACTCATATCAATGGCATAATCAACTAGCGAGCAATAATAAGATATCTCAAATGCCAACACTTTGTCAAAACAATCATGATATAATATGACAATAGTGGTATCTCGCTAGCCCTTTCTGAGACCGCAAAACATAAATGCAGAGCACCTCCAATGTTCAAAGAGCGACTAAACATTGTAATTCATGGTAGAAGAGATCCAGTCATGATGCATTCAACATTAACTATAGACAATGCACGAGGATGACAATAGTGCTCTCAGGACTGGCGCTTGTTTGAGAAGGTGACGACTCAACATAAAAGTAAAATAGCATGAAAGTAAATAGATAGGCCCTTCACAGAGGGAAGTAGGGATTTGTAGCATTGCCAGAGCTCGAAGCTTAAATCAGAGATAAATGTAATTTTGGGAGGTATACCCTTCCTGTCAACATTACGACCAAGCGTTTTCAATATCTTCCATGCTAAACACATTAGCGGCGGTTCCCAAGCTATAAAAGTAAAGTTTACTCCCCCTCCACCAACAAACACAAGCCATGGCTAGCTGAATCCTCGGGTGCCCTCCATACCAACAACAGTCCGGGGGAGTTTTGTTTAATTATTTGTAGTTTTTGATTTCGGGACTGGGCATCCCTACTACCGGCCCCTCTCGTGCAAGGACGAGTGAATAAACACTCATCATGAGGATAACCGGCTTAGCATGGAAGATACTGACCACCCCCTGTCGCTCCATGAACGGGCCAGGCACACAAAACAGATGTTCATTTGAATATTTAGAGGTGGCACATGCAAATTTACTTAGAACGGCAGGGTAATACCGCATGTAGGTACATGTAGTGGACTCATATGGAATAACTTTGGTTTAAGGGTTTTGATGCACAAGAAGTATTCCCGCTTAGTACAGGCGAAGGCTAGCAAATAGGTTGAGAAGCGACCAGCTAGAGAGCGAAAACAGTCATGAACATGCATTATGAATAATCAACACTGAATACTAGCATGAGTAGGATATAAACACCATGAACATAAATATCGTGGATGCTATGTTGGTTTTGATTCAAATACATGCGTGAACATGTGCCAAGTCAAGCCACTTGAAACATTCAGAGGAGGATACCATATCATCATACTACATCACAATCATTTTAATACATGTTGATATTCAAGATAAATCATTATTCACTCCTAGCTACTTAAGCATGGCATGAGAAACTATAATCTCTAATTGTCATTGCAAACATGTTTAATCGTAATATGCTGAATCATGGATACTGAGTTAAACATATTTACAAAAACAATAAACAAGTTGAGTTCATACCCGCTTTTCCCTGCCACAGTCACTTCATCATATATCGTCATTATTGCCTTTCACTTGCACGATCGAATGATATGAAAATAATAATAGTGCAACAGTGCCATGGACTAAGCTGGTATCTGCAACATTTTATTCAGAGGAGAAGACAAAATAATATGGGCTCTTTGTTAGATTAACAGTAATGCATATGAGAGCCACTCAACATTTTCATCGTGGTCTTCTCCTTGGTACGACTCAGCAAAAGAAAAGAAAAGAATTTCAGAGAAACACACTAAAATATTTTTGGAGTTTTGAGTTTTTCTTGAAGAAAACAAATTAAAGAAAGAAAAACAAGAACGAGGAAAACTATTTACACGGGAAAGCTCCCAACAGGCGAAAGAAGAAATGAGAAATCTTTCTGGGTTTTCTTTTAATACTATAACTAAATTAAACTAGAAAGAAAAATCGAAAAGAAGTGAGAAATATTTTTGGATTTTCTCGAAGTTTTTCAAACATGCAAGAAGAAAGCGAGAAAAATGAAACTAACATGGACAATACAATGAAAGAGTGTGGACACCGACAACTGAAATGCGTGAACATGGATGTAATGTAGGTGGGAATACGTACTTCCCTAAGCTTAGGCTTTTGGCCTAGCTTGGTATTCACCATCCGTGGCCTGGATAATAATCAGAGTGATAACTCATGGAGGCTCTTGGTGCGGCCTCCTCAGCCCATTGGGCAGCCTCGACCGTCGCGTTGTACTCGCGCACCTCGCTCTCATAAATGTAGTATCTTCCTTTACCGTGATAATAAAAGAGAGCAGGTGCAGGCAAAATAACAGGTATAATGGTTTTTTTTATTGAACATCAGGTTGTAATTATAGTTAGTGGTTGTAGCCTTAATGAACTTATGATGTTTCATGGCCTCAAAGTCTAGGTACTGGGTAGGTAAAATAGGATCATTGGGCCAAGGTGACACATCCAGCTCATTAGCTAAACGGGATGCATAAATTCCTCCATAAAAGTGACCACTATCAGCACTGCATTGCCACCTTCGTGCAATAATTGCTCCAAGATTATAGCATGTAATTCCTGTCAGAGCAGTGTGTATGAGGCTCAAGTCTGGGGCACAGAGGGTACTGCAATCTTGTTTGCCCATGATGCATTTGCCATTAAAGAGTGCAAAGTAGCGAATCGAGGGAAATTGTATACTTTTTATTCTAGCTTGTGTCACTCCTCTATCCTCACCATTGCAAAGACTAGTTAAAAATGATTCATACTCAGATTTTGGTGGTTCATCCAGCGAACCCCAATATGGGATGTTGCAAGCAAGACAAAATTGTTCTAGAGGCATGGTAAAGGCTCTATCATAAAGGCTAAATGAAACTCTAGAATCACGCGAATGATATTTAAATTTCTTAGTGAACATCCGTGTTAGGTTGAGATGCTGGATGCACTTATCTGTGATGTAGGGAGCGAGCTCGGTGTTGTGAACATATTGCTCAAATTCTTCCTTTATCCCTGCTCCTATCATGAACTCGTCACACGGCCATAAGCATGATTTGGTATCGGCATCCCGCGTCGAGCTTTCACTACGCTCAACATAGGACTGTCGTATCGAGCTCTCGCTCGACGATGCTCCCGAGGACCTCCTCCTCGAAGACTTCCTAAATAGGTGCATTTTTATTTGCGAACAATTTCTAAAAAAATTTGGGACACAAAATTATTGTCAACAAAACTTCACAAGATTGATAGCAACTACTCATATGAATGTCTAGAGGCTATATCAAGCATTCAAACTACTTGGAACTCAAAGAATTCAACATGCAAGCTTATTTACGGCAGCACCAAAAGTAGCTAATTACTCAAAATATAAACCACTAGAACAAAAACTAATTGGAGCAATGGAGGAGTCACATACCAAGTAGCAATCCCCCAAAACAGTTTCGGAAACTGAGCTTCGAGCAAAGAGATCGAAATCCGCGGGTTTGAGAGTAAGAACATGAGAGAGAGAGAGAGAGCAAGAGTGATTTTCTTCTTCTGAAGGTAGGTGGTGAAGTGAGCTAAAGGGATAAGTGAGGGTGGCCACATGGGGCCCACTACCCACCAGGGCGTGCCCTGGTGCCTTGTGGGCACCAGGGCCCCCCTGTGATGTTATTTGTACAAAAATTTCTTAAATAATAATGAAAAAAACATGTCAAAATTTCAGGTCATTCTGAGCACTTTTATTTTTGGGCACTTTTTTATTGCAAAGAAAATTCAGAAAACAGGATAAACATGGCATTTTATTTCATTTAACTAAAAATAACATAAAACAAAAAGTGGGTATAGAAGGTTGTGCTTACTAAATTCATCGACCACATGTCTCTCAGAAGTAATACATTAATAAGGTTGATCAAGTCTTATTAACAACCACTTCCGATTAACATGAACCCGAAGAATTTTCGTAAAAATACTAAGTTACCTCAACGGGAATATGCATATCCCCAACAATAAGTATTTCATATCTCTTTTTGGCAGTAGGAAGAGGGAGTTGAAAACTTCCAATAGTAATTGCCGGAGACTTTTCAAAAACATTAATACCATTCACTTGAAATTGTTTCTTCGAAAAGTGCAGCATATGCTCATTACCATTGATATGAAAAGTGACTTTGCTTTTATTGCAATCAATAACAGCCCCTGCAGTATTCAAAAAGGGTCTACCAAGGATAATCGACATGTTGTCGTCCTCGGGCATCTCAAGTATAACAAAGTCTGTTAAGATAGTGACATTTGCAACAACAACAGGCACATCCTCACAAATACCGATAGGTATGGCAGTTGATTTGTCAGCCATTTGCAATGATATTTCAGTAGGTGTGAGTTTATTCAAATCAAATCTTTTGTATAAAGAGAAAGGCATAACACTAACACCGGCTCCCAAATCACATAAAGCAGTTTTGACATAGTTTCTTTTGATGGATCATGGTATAGTTGGTATTCCTGGATCTCCTAGTTTCTTAGGTACTCCATCCTTAAAAGAATAATTAGCAAGCATGGTGGAGATTTCAGCTTCATGTATTTTTCTTTTATTAGTGATAATATCTTTCATGTATTTAGCATAAGGGGCCATCTTTAAAATATCTGTCAAACGAGTACGCAAAAAAACTGGCCTAAGCATTTCAGCAAAACGTTCAAATTCTTCATCATCCTTTTTCTTGGATGGTTTAGGTGGAAAGGGCATGGGTTTCTGAACCCAGGGTTCTCTTTCTTTACCATGTTTTCTAGCAACAAAGTCTCTCTTATCATAACGTTTATTTTTAGGTTGTGGGTTATCAAGTTCAACAGCAGGTTCTATCTCAACATCATTATTTGGTTCCTTATCATTGTCTGGTTGAGCATCTACATGAACATCATCGTTATCACTAGATGAATGTTCATTACCAGATTGAGTTTCAGCATCTGAGATAGAGACATCATTATTATCCTCAGAAGGTTTTTCTACTTCAGGTTCACTAGAGGTGTGCAAAGTCCTATCATTTTTCTTCTTATTTTTCTTTTTAGTAGGACTAGGTTCATCAGTATTAATTCTTTGAGAGTCTTGTTCAATTCTTTTAGGGTGACCTTCAGGATAAAGTGGCTCCTGAGTCATTGATTGCTTGTATCTGCGTTGGTATTTCCTCGAAGAGGAGAGGATGATGCAGCACAGCAACGGTAAGTATTTCCCTCAGTTATGAAACCAAGGTTATCAATCCAGTAGGAAAACCAAGCAACACTATATAAACGGTACCTACACACAAAGAACAAATACTTGCAACCCAACGCGTAAGAGGGGTTGTCAATCCCTCCACGGTAAAAAGATAGATAAAATTGTATGAGATTGGATAAATAGATCTAGCAAAAAACACGAAATAAAATAAGTAAAGAAAAAGTGCAGCAAGGTATTTTTGGATTTCTGGAATAATAGATCTGAAAACAATATGATAAAAGATAGACCCGGGGGCCGTAGATTTCACTAGTTGCTTCTCTCGAGAAAATAGCATACGGTGGGTAAATTACTGTTGGGCAATTGATAGAAGAGCAAATAAATATGATGATATCCAAGGCAATGATCATGTATATAGGCATCATGTCCAAGATTAGTAGACCGACTCCTGCCTGCATCTACTACTATTACTCCACACATCGACCGCTATCCAGCATGCATCTAGTGTATTAAGTTCATGGAGAAACAAAGTAATGCAATAAGAAAGATGACATGATGTAGACAAGATCTATTCATGTAGGAATAGACCCCATATTTTTATCCTTAATAGCAGCGATACATGCGTGCCTCGCTACCCCTTCTGTCACTGGGTGTGAACACCGCAAGATCGAACCCATCACAAAGCACCTCTTCCCATTGCAAGAAAAATCAATCTAGTTGGCCAAACCAAACCAAAGTTTCAGGGAAGAAATATGAGGCTATAACAATCATGCATATAAGAGATCAAAGAAAACTCAAATAATATTCATAGATAGATCTGATCATAAACTCGCACTTCATCGGATCCCAACAAACACACCGCAAAAAGTTATTACATCAAATGGATCTCCAAGAACAACGAGGAGAACATTGTATTGAGAATCAAAAAGAGAGAAGAATCCATCTAGCTACTGCCTACGGACCTGTAGGTCTATGGTGAACTATTCATGCATCATCCGAGGAGCACCAATGAGGATGATGAACCCCTCCGTGATCGTGTTCCCCTTTGGCAAAGTGCCGGAATAGGGCTCTAGATTGGATCTCGTGGTTCTGGAACTTGCGGTGGCTGGAATTGTGTTTTGTCGACTTCCCTAAGGTTTTTGGAATATCTGAGTATTTATAGAGCTAAGAGGCGGTGGTGGAGACCTCCGTGGGCCCCACCACCCATCAGGGCGTGCCAGGGGCCTCTAGCGCGCCCAGGTGGGTGGTGGGCCCCACGGGCCTCCCCTCGTGCACTTCCTTGGCTCCCAAGTTGTCTTCTGGGCCGAAAAAAATCTCCAAAAAGTTTCACTGCGTTTGTTTTCCATTTGATATGGATATTCTGCGAAGTAAAAAACAAGCAAAAAACAGCAACTGGCACTGGGCACTATGTCAATAGGTTAGTCCCAAAAAATGATATAAAGTTCCTATAAAATGAATATAAAACATCCAAAAATGATAATATAACAGCATGGAACAATAAAAAATTATAGATACATTGGAGACGTATCACCATCCCCAAGCTTAATTCCTGCTCGTCCTCGAGTAGGTAAATGATAAAAACAAAAAAATTGATGTGGAATGCTGCCTAACATGTTCATCACATCTTCTTTTCTTTTGTAGCATGGACATTTGGACTTTTAGATGGTTCAAAGCAATAGTCTATAATTGTCATGAAGACTTCAATACTCAAGCATATCAACAAACAACCATGTCTTTCAAAATATCAACACTAAAGAAAGCTATCCCTAGCCCATCATGCTCAATCATTGATCCATTCATGAAACACACTCAAATATTAGCTACATCCAAGGCACAAGTATGATCATAATGCTCCCTAGTTGGTGCTTTATAAGAGAAGATGGAGACTCAAATAAAAATAAAAATTGCATAAAAGTAAATAGATAGGCTCTTCGCAGAGGGAAGTAGAGATTCGTAGAGGTAACGGAGCTCAAAGCTTAAATTGAGAGATAAAAATTATTTTGAGAGGCATGCTTTTCCCGTCAACAAAAACGACCGAGTAGTTCCCAATACTTTCCATGCTAGATACATCATAGGCGGTTCCCAAACATAAAATAAAGTTTATTCATTTTTCCACCATTCTTTGATAATCCATGGCTAGCCATATCCACGGGTGCCTTCCATACCAACACTTTCCAAGGAATTTGTTATTTGACAATATAAAGTAAATTTCTTTTTCATTTCAGGATTGGGCATACCTATTACCGCCACACTCTCGTGCAATGACAAGTGTAAACACTCATCTTGAGAATAACACATCTAGCATGGAAAAATATTGGCCACCCCCTGCCACTTTATGAGCGGTACGGGCACACAAAACGGAAATTCATTTTGAAAACTAGAGTTGGCACATACAAATTTACTTAGAACGACACGGAAATACCGCATATAGGTAGGTATGGTGGACCCATATGGCATAACTGGGTTTAAGGATTTTGGATGCACAAGTAGTATTCTCACTTAGTACAAGGAAAGGCTAGCAAATAGATTGAGAAGCAACCAACCAAAAAGCAAAAAATTCTCATAAACGAGCATTAAGCATAACTAACACCGAATAATGCACCACAAGTAGGATGTAATTTCATTGCATAACTATTGACTTTCGTGCTTGCATAGGGAATCACAAACCATAACACTAATATTCTTACTAAAGAATAATTACTCACCAACATGACTCACATATTTCTATCATCATATCTCAAAACTATTACAAAGAATCAAGTTTATTTGTCCAATGATCTTTCATGAAAGTTTTTTATATCCCTCTTGGATATCTATCACTTTGGGACTAGATTAATATATTACCATTTCTTATAACAAGCTCTCAAACAAATTTAAGTGAAGAACGTGAGCATAAATATTTTTTTTCCTTCTCTCAGAATAATATAAGTGAAGAATGAGAGAATTTCTTCAAAATTTTAGTAACTCCCAAAATAATCTAAGTGAAGCATGAGAGTATTTCTTCAAAAATTAAAGCACCATCGTGCTAAAAAAGATATAAGTGAGGCACTAGAGCAATTCTATATCTCAAAAAAAAATTAAGTGAAGCACATAGAGCAATTCTAATAAATCATAGCATCATTATGGCTTTCTCAAATAGGTGTGTCGAGCAAGGATGATTGCAACAAACTAAAAAAGCAAAACAATCAAAGACTCATACAATACAAGACGCTCCAAGAAAAACTCATGATATGTGATGAATAAAAATATAGCTCCAAGTAAAATTACCGATGGTTGTTAGAAGAAAGAGGGGATGCCTTCCAGGGCATCCCCAAGGTTAGTTTCTTGGTTCTCCTTGAATATTATCTTGGGGTGCCATGGGCATCCCCAAGCTTAGTTGCTTGGTTCTCCTTGAATATTATCTTGGGGTGCCATGGGCATCCCCAAGATTAGGCTCTTTTCACTCCTTATTCCTTCATCCATCGAGATCTCACCCAAAACTTGAAAACTTCAATCACACAAAACTTAACAAAACCTCCGTGAGATCCGTTAGTATAAGAAAACCAATCTTTGATTTAAGTACTGTTTAAAACCCATTCATATTTTGTTATTGCATTATACCTACTGTATTCTAACTTTACCATGGCTTATAGCCCCCCCGATACAATCCATAGATTCATCAAAATAAGCACACAATGCAACGAAAACAGAATCTGTCAAAAACAGAACAGTCTGTAAAGACTCAAATTTTACTCATATTTATATAACTCCACAAATGCTGAAAAATTAGGACAACAGAGGAAATTTGTATATCAATCTTGTGTAAAAACTTCAGAATTTTGCGTCGCTTCTGTGAATTTTAACAATTTCGTTACTGGATGCAAAAGTTCTGTTTTTCAACAGGATAAAATCAACTATCACCCAAAGCTATCCTAAAGGCTTAACTTGTCACAAACACTAATTAAAACATAAAAATCACAATCATAACAGAGGCATAATTGTGCAAACACTCAAGAACAGAAATAAAAAGGTAAAAATAAATTTTATTCATTGGGTTGCCTCCCAACAAGCGCTATCGTTTTATGCCCCTAGCTAGGCACAATGCATAGATTCAAGTATTGTCATCTTTGGTTTTCGGCCCATAGGTTGCCCTCATGTTTGATTCATATGGTGGCTTAATTCTTGTTCTAGGGAAGTGTTTCATACCCTTTCTTAGTGGAAATTGAAATTTAATATTCCCTTCTTTCATATCAATCACGGCACCTGTAGTTCGTAAAAACGGTCTACCAAGTATGATGGGACAAGACGGATTGCAATCAATATCAAGAACAATAAAATCTATGGGCACATAGTTCCTATTTGCAAGAATAAGAACATCATTAATTCTTCCCGAAGGCTTTTTAATAGTAGAATCCGCCAAGTGCAAATTAAGTGACCATTCTTCAATATTGGTAAGACCAAGCACATCACATAGAGATTTCAGAATTGTGGAAACACTAGCACCCAAATCACATAAAGCAAAGCACTCATAATTTTTAATCTTGATTTTAATGGTAGGTTCCCACTCATCATATAATTTTCTAGGAATTGAAATCTCTAATTCCAACATTTCTTCTAAAGCTTTCATCATCGCTTCTACAATATGTTTAGTAGAAACTTTATTTTGTTCATAGGCATTGGGTGAATTTATCATGGATTGCAACAAAGGAATACATTCAATCAAAGAGAAACTATCATAATTAAAGTATTTGTAATCCAAAAGAGTGGGCACATCACTAGTTAAAGTTTTGACCTCTCCAAACTCACTTTTATCAAAAATTTCAACAAGATTTTCACCCTCCGAATTATGAGGACGCCCTCTAGCTAAAGTTGACTATTCTTCAGTCCTCTTTTCATCAAGTTTAATATTACTAAACAAGGAATAAATAGAAGAAACACCAATCATCTTAAGGTCTTCATCATTGTTATGAAAGAAATCGGTGGAAAACGCTCTTTCTAAAAATTCTCTTTTAGCTCTAAGCATAGCGGTTCTTTTCTTACTTTCATCCATAGAAACATATAAATATTTAATTGATTCATTGACATCAACCTTAGGCGGAAAAAATTTTAATCTTGAGATTTTCTACATCATGGGAAATTCTATCAATGCTTCTAGACATATCATCAATCTTATTCAACTTTTCTTCTATCGTAGTATTGAAAACTTTTTGAGCATTGTTAAATTCTTTAATATTACTCTCAACATCAGAGGGGTTCCTATTATTATTGTAAGAAGAATTACCATAGGAATTGCCATAATTATTAGAGGAATTTCCAGGAAAAGGTCTAGGATTAAAATTACCTCTATAAACATTGTTATTAAAATTGTTTCGCGAGACGAAATTCACATCTACGGGATCACTATTTTGCTCAATCAAAGTAGACAAAGGCACATCATTAAGATCAATAGGAGAATTTTTACTAGCAACCAATTTCATAAGAGCATCATCTTTTTCACTCAAAGTACTAATTTCTTCAACTGAATTAACTATTTTTACTAGTAGGTGCTCTTTCGGTATGCCATTGTGAATAATTTGCCATAATATTATTAAGCAATTTAGTAGCTTCACACAAAGTAATCTCCATAAAAGTACCACCCGTGGCGGAATCTAAAATATTTCTAGAAACAAAATTCGATCCCGCATAAAATTTTGTATAATCATCCAAAGATTTAAACCATGAGTAGGACAATTTCTTAGCATCAATTTCATTCTTTCCCAAGATTGTGCAACATGTTCATGCTCAAGTTGCTTGAAATTCATGATTTGAGTTCTAAGGGAAATAATTTTTGTGGGCGGAAAATACTTAGTAATAAAAGCATCTTTGCACTTATCCCAAGAATCAATACTATTGCGAAGCAAAGACGAAAACAAATTTTTGCACGATCCCTCAAAGAGAAAGGAAATAATTTCAACTTCACAATATCATTGTCCACATCTTTTTTCTTTTGCATATCACACAATTCTACGAATGTGTTTAGAGTGACGCGTCATCCTCATTAGGAGTACCGGAAAATTGATCTTTCATAACAAGATTCAACAAAGCGGCATTAATACCATAAGTCTCCGCAATAGCGGCAGGAGGAGCAATCAGAGTACTAATAAAATCATTATTATTAGTATTGGAAAAATCACACAATTTGGTATTTTCTTGAGACATCGTGACTACGCAAACAAGATTGCAAGCAAACAAGAGATCTAACGAGAAAAAGGCGAATGAAAAAGAAAGCAATTTTTTTTGTGAAGTGGGGGAGATGAAAACGAGAGGCAAATGACAAATAATGTAAATTGCAAGGAGATGAGATTTCTGATTAGGAACCTGATAGGTGTTGATGATGTCTCCCCGGCGACGGCGCCAGAAATTCTTCCTGATTGCTTGTATCTGCGTTGGTATTTCCCCGAAGAGGAGAGATGATGCAGCACAACAACGGTAAGTATTTCCCTCAGTTATGAAACCAAGGTTATCAATCCAGTAGGAGAACCAAGCAACACTATGTAAACGGTGCCTGCACACAAAGAACAAATACTTGCAACCCAACGCGTAAGAGGGGTTGTCAATCCCTCCACGGTAAAAAGATAGATAAAATTGTATGAGATTGGATAAATAGATCTAGCAAAAAACACAAAATAAAATAAGTAAAGAAAAAGTGCAGCGTATTTTTGGATTTTTGTAATAATAGATCTGAAAACAATATGATAAAAGATAGACCCGGGGGCCGTAGATTTCACTAGTGGCTTCTCTCGAGAAAATAGCATATGGTGGGTAAACAAATTACTGTTGGGCAATTGATAGAAGAGCAAATAATTATGAGGATATCCAAGGCAATGATCATGCATATAGGCATCACGTCCAAGATTAGTAAACCGACTCCTGCCTGCATCTACTACTATTACTCCACACATCGACCGCTATCCAGCATGCATATAGTGTATTAAGTTCATGGAGAAACGGAGTAATGCAATAAGAACGATGACATGATGTAGACAAGGTCTATTCATGTAGGAATAGACCCCATCTTTTTATCTTTAATAGCAACGATACATGTGTGCCTCGCTACCCCTTCTGTCACTGGGTGAGAACACCGCAAGATCGAACCCATCACAAAGCACCTCTTCCCATTCCAAGAAAAATCAATCTAGTTGGCCAAACCAAACCAAAGTTTCGAAGAAGAAATACGAGGCTATAACAATCATGCATATAAGAGATCAAAGAAAACTCAAATAATATTCATAGATAGATCTGATCATAAACTCTCACTTCATCGGATCCCAACAAACACACTGCAAAAAGTCATTACATCAAATAGATCTCCAAGAACAACTAGGAGAGCATTGTATTGAGAATCAAAAAGAGAGAAGAAGCCATCTATCTACTGCCTACATACCCGTAGGTCTATGGTGAACTACTCACGCATCATCGGAGGAGCACCAATGAGGATGATGAACCCCTCCATGATCGTGTTCCCCTCTGGCAAAGTGCCGGTATAGGGCTCTAGATTGGATCTCATAGTTCTGGAACTTGCGGTGGCTTGAATTGTGTTTTGTCGACTCCCCTAGTGTTTCTGGAATATCTGAGTATTTATAGAGATGAGAGGCGGTGGAGGAGACCTTCATGGGCCCCACCACCCCCTGGCGCGCCCAGGTGGGTGGTGGGCCCCACGGGCCTCCCCTCGTGCACTTTCCTTGGCTCCCAAGTTGTCTTCTGGGCTGAAAAAATCTCTAAAAAGTTTTGATGCGTTTGGACTCCGTTTGGTATGGATATTCCACGAAGTAAAAAACAAGCAAAAAACAACAACTGGCACTGGGCACTATGTCAATAGGTTAGTCCCAAAAAATGATATAAAGTTTCTATAAAATGAATATAAAACATCCAAGAATGATAATGTAACAGTATGGAACAATCAAAAATTATAGATACGTTGGAGATGTATCAGTCATTTTACCCCCTCTAGTTGCTACTCTAACTGCCTAATCATTTATATTATTATTCATTTCATTAAGAAGCTCACTTTGAGATTTATCAACTTGTTCTAACTGGGTTCTAACCATAGAGGCATGTTTTCCTACACCTCTAACAACATTTGTAATTCTAAACTGCAAGTCACCTAAGCGAGCAATCATATCAGAATTTTGTTTCAAATGTTTCATAACATTTGCATTGAAGTGATCTTGTTTTCTAATGTAGTTGTCAAATTCATAGAAGCATTGACTAGGATGTTTATTGTAAGGGATATCACCTTCATAAAAATTTAATAAAGAATTTACCTCTACCACCCGTGGTGGTGGTGTATCAAGTCCATGTATTTCTTCAATAGGTGGTAAATTCTTAACATCCTCAGCTTTAATACCTTTTTCCTTCGTACATTTCTTTGCCTCTTGCATATCTTTAGGACCGAGAAATAAAATACCCCTCTTCTTTGGAGTGGGTTTAGGTGGTGGTTCTGGAAGAGTGCAATCATCATAATTCTTTAATATATTATTCAATAATTCCTCAGCTTGTTTAACAGTTCGTTCCCTGAAAACACAACCAGCACAACTATCTAGGAAGTCCCTATAAGCATCGGTTAGTCCATTATAGAAGATATCAAGTATTTCATTTTTATTGAGAGGATGATCATGCAAAGCATTAAGTAATTGGAGACGCCTCCCCACGCTTGTGGGAGACTCACTTCTTCGATTTGCACAAAATTAAATATTTCCTGTAAGGCGGCTTGTTTCTTATGAGCAGGAAAATATTTTTCAGAGAAGTAATAAATCATATCATGGGGACTACGCACACAACCAGGAGCAAGAGTATTGCACCAAGTCTTAGCATCAGCCTTCAATGAGAACGAAAATAACTTAAGAATATAATAGTAGCGAATTTTCTCACCATGAGCAAAAAGGGTGGCTATATGATTTAATTTAGTAAGATGTGCACAACAGTTTTAGTTTCATAGCCATAGAAAGGATCAGCTTCAACCAAAGTAATTAACTCTGGGTCGACAAAGAATTCTTAGTCCTCATCAGTATCAAAGATAGGTGAAGTAGCAAATTTAGGATCACATTTCATTCTAGCATTCAAAGTTTTTTCTTTCAACTTAGCTAGTGATACGTCTCCGTCGTATCTATAATTTTTTATTGTTCCATGTCAATATTATACAACTTTTATATACTTTTGAATTTCATCTTAGTATCGGTAATGCCCCGCCCAATAGTATTTCATCGCAATCACACGCTAGCTTGGTTGGAAAAGCTCGTTTGCCCGGTGAACTGACCGTACCCCAAACCGACACAGGTGAACAAGTAGAGTATACTAGGGCGCATCGAGAGAACCATGTCGAAGGAACTCGGTGGCATAATGCTCTCGAAACCAATTCACTTGAGTGAGACAGAGGAGAGTGGAATTTCGGCAACATTTTATATTATTTTTTGGGACTAACATATTGATCCAGTGCCAAGTGCCAGTTCCTGTTTGTTGCATGTTTTTGTTTCACAGAATATCCATATCAAACAAAGTCCAAATGCAATAAAAATTTACCAAGAATTATTTTGGAATATATGTGATTTTTTGGAGGTGGAATCAACGCAAACAGAGGCCCACGGCCTCCACAAGACACCAGGGCGCGACCAAGCCCCCTGGAGCGTGGTGGTGCCTTGTGGGCACCCTGTAAGTCGGTTGGGGCTCTACTTCGGGCGCAGGGAAGCTTATATCCGAAAAAAATCATGTTAAAATTTCAACGCAATCGGAGTTACGGATCTCCGGGAATTTAAGAAACGGTTTTTGGCCAGAAAACAGGAACGCGAAACAAAAGAGAACAAAGAGATAGATCCAATCTCGGAGGGGATCCTGCCCCTCCGCCGCCATGGAGGCCATGGACTAGAGGGGAAACCCTCCTCCCATCTAGGGGGAGGCCAAGTAAGAAGAAGAAGGAGGGGGCTCTCTCCCCCTCTCTCCCGGTGGCGCCGGAGTGTCGCCGGGGCAAGGATCGTGATGATGATCTACACCAACAACGTTGCTACCGTCAACACCAACCTTCTCCCCCTCTATGCAGCGGTGTAACCTCTCTATTCCTGCTGCAATTTTCTCTACTTAAACATGGTGCTCAACACTATATATTATTATCCAATGATATGTGGTTATCTTATGATATTTGAGTAGATATGTTTTGTCCTATGGGTTGATTGATGATCATTATTGGTTTGAGTTGTATATTTTATTTTTGTGCTTTCCTACGATGCCCTCCGTGTCGTGCAAATGTGAGGGATCCCCGCTGTAGGGTGTTGCAATACATTCATGATTCGCTTATGGTGGGTGGCTAGAGTGACAGAAGCTTACGCCCGAGTAAGGGGGTTGTTGCGTATGGGATAAAGAGGACTTGATACTTAATGCTATCGTTGGGTTTTACCTTAATGATCTTTGGTAGTTGCGGATGCTTGCTAGAGTTCCAATCATAAGTGCATATGATCCAAGTACGGAAAGTATGTTAGCTCATGTGTCTCCCTCATATAAAATTGCAATAATGATTACCGATTTAGTTATCGATCACCTAGGGACCAGTAACTTTCTTGTGTGACAAAAGCTATCTACTTTTATTATCTTGCAATTTATTCATAGTTTTATTCTCGCAAAGTACTTCTAGTTTTATTCTTATTCTAGGTAAAGCAAACGTTAAGTGTGCGTAGAGTTGTATCAGTTGTCGATAGAACTTGAGGGAATATTTGTTCTACCTTTAGCTCCTCATTGGGTTCGACACTCTTATTTATCGAAAAAGGCTACCAACGATCCCCTATACTTGTGGGTTATCAAGACCTTTTTCTGGCGCCGTTGCCGGGGAGCAATAGTGTGTGGTGAATATTCTCGTGTGTGCTTGTTTGCTTTATCACTAAGTAGATTTTATTTTGTGCTCTTGTTTTCTATCTTTAGTTGTGGGTAGGAAACGTAAAATACCAAAAAAATTAGTTGTACCTACTAAACCAATGGTTGAAGAACCACCCAAAATCTATCATACTAATGAAGCTTTTTACTTGGATCATCTTCGATCCCTCTATGCTCGTGCTGAAACCACAACTAGCTTAGTTGAGGGCAAATCATTAGATGAGCATGCTTATTATGTGCGACACCGCTTATCTCAAAAAGGGAATCTTTTATGGCATCAAATTAATACTATGCATTGCTATGCTTGGAATTATGCGAAATACATGATTTTACTTGTTGTTCTGAAGACCCTAAGAAACACCTTCCCTAGCAATGTGAGTTTAGTGATAATGGAATCATTTCTTCTTCTGCTAAGGGTGTTTATAATTACTATGATGTTGAACAAATTAAAGAATTTGTTGCTTTTAAGGGTGCTTATGAAATTGCTTCTTTGATTGAAAAGTATGATGCTACTCTTTACAAATCTGAAAATTTAGCTATGCTTGAATATTGCTATGAAAATTATGCCTCTAATGCTTATGTTAAATATATATTGAGGACTCCTCCGCTGTCCTGGAAGAGACTAATATTTTGCAGGAAACTATGGAGGAAGAAATTGATGAAACTGTGAGCTCATTAGATGAAAAAGATGATGAGGAGAGCGAAGAACAAAAGGAGGAAGAGCGGATTAGCTACCCATGCCCACCTTCTAATGAGAGTAACTCTTCAACTCATACATTGTTTAATTTCCCTTCATGCTTACCGAAGGATGAATGCTATGATAATTGCTATGATCCCATTGAAATATCCCTTTTTGATGAACTTGATGCTTGCTATGCTTGTGGCCAAGATGCCAATATGAATTATGCTTATGGAGATGAACTTTCTATAGTTCCTTATATTAAGAATGAAATTGTTGCTATTGCACCCACACATGATATTCCTATTATCTTTTTGAATTCTCCCAACTACACTAAATCGGAGAAGTTTGCTCTTATTAAGGACTATATTGATGGGTTACATTTTACTATTTCACATGATGATTTTGATGAATATAATATGCATGTGCTTGCTGCTCCTACTTGCAATTATTATGAGAGAGGAACTACATCTCGTCCTCTCTACGTTTCCAGTACGATAAATTTGCAAGAAACTGCTTATGCTATGTATTGGCCTTTACTTGATGTGCATGAATTGTTCTTTTATAACATGCCGATGCATAGGAAGAGAGTTAGACTTTGTCATTGCATGATATATGTTGCTTTGTGCTCACTACTAAATTATAAATCATTGCTAATTAAAATTGGCTTTGACATACCTCGGGATCCGGGTGGATCGATTACTTGAGCACTTTATGCCTAGCTTAATGGATTTAAAGACAGCGCTACCAGGGAGACAACCCGGAAGTTTTAGAGAGTCATTTACTACTGTTGTGTGCTTTTAAAAAGTTTGAAAACAAAAAAATATAGAGGGGAACCTAAAACCTTTCAAAAAGAAAAGTGAAAGTGAGAAAGACGAACACCGTTGAAGTGGGGGACATCCTTGAACTTTGTTCATGCCCATGGAAACTTTGTGAATCTCGATTACAGAAACTTTTCAACAAAAATAATTATCCCCTTGTACAAATCCATTGTATTATAAAAATAATGTGCCAAGATTTGCCTTTAGGATGATTATATTGCTTGTTGGTATGTGCGGTGTAAAAACAGAAACTTTGGCTGTAGTGTGTGAATTTACATTTTTTACTGGAACGTCAAAAGTTTCTGAATTTTTTACACAGTACGGATATACCAATTTTTTATTTTTTACTAATTTTTTATATTTTTGGAGTTATAGAAGTATGGTCAAAGTTCAGATTACTACAGACTGTCCTGTTTTTGACAGATTCTGTTTTTGATGCATTGTTTTGCTTGTTTTGATGGAACTATGGATTTTATCGGTGGTATAAGTCATGGAGAAGTTAGGATACAGTAGGTATAATGCAAAAATAAAATATGAATGGGTTTGCAACAGTACTTAAAGTAGTAATTTGCTTTATTATACTAACGGATCTCATGAAGGTTTTTGTTAAGTTTTGTGTGGGTGAAGTGTTCAAAGATCGAGGAGGTCTCGATATGAGGACAAGGAGGAGAGGCAAGAGTTCAAGATTGGGGATGCCCAAGGCAACCCAAGGAAATATACAAGGAGACTCAAGCATCTAAGCTTGGGGATGCCCCAGAAGGCATCCCATCTTTCTTCAACAAGTATCGGTATGTTTCGATTTTCGTGTCGTTCACTTGATATGCGTAAATCTTGGAGCGTCTTTTGTGTTTAGTTTTCACTTTTCTTTTATGCACCATGCTGGTATGAGATAGTCCATGGTTGATTTATAGAATGCTCATTGCACTTCACTTATATCTTTTGAGTATGGCTTTATAGAATGCTTCATGTACTTCACTTATATCATTTGAAGTTTGGATTGGCTGTTTCTCTTCACATGGAAAACCGTTAATTCTAGAATGCTCTTTTGCTTCACTTATATTTATTAGAGCATGGTATTTTGTAGAAAGAATTAAACTCTCATGCTTCACTTATGTCTATTTAGAGAGTCAACAGGAATTGGTCATTTGCATGGTTAGTCCTAAAATCTTACATAAAACTTGTGGATCACTGAATATGATATGTTTGATTCCTTGCAATAGTTTTTTGATATAGAGATGATAATATGTGGGAGGTACTAGCAAATGTTTGTGGTTAGTAAGAATATTGGTGTTAAGGTTTGTGATTCCTGAAGCATGCACGTATAGTCACTACTACAGGATGCTGGTAACGCGACACTACAATTAGAGACCCTTCGACGAAATTGTGTGCGATGCATTAATCGCAAACAAAGATGTAAAAAACCATCAAAAAAGATGCAAGACATTTGCGATGGCGGATACATCAAACATGGTTCAGATTTTAGTTGCATGTGCGATGCGGGGCATACGGTTCACTCAAATTAACTGTTTGCGATGAGCATAACAGCAGAAACGGTTAGACAGATGAAGGTGTGTGCGATATACGGCATACAGTTCACTCGTATGAACTGTTTGTGATTAGGCAACACAACAGAAATATTCAGCCAGATCAAGGTGTGTGCGATATACGGCATACAGTTCACTCAGATGAACTGTTTGTGATTAGCCAACACAACAGAAACGGTTCAACTTAACAAGATGTGTGTGATACGCGGGAAATAGGTCAGTAATCAGAAATGTGTGGGAAGACCGATAAGAACACAGACGATTCTTGTTAACAAGCCGTGTGTGTTGTGAGCAAACGATTGCTGGTATACAATTGTGAGTGATTGATGAAATCATCACCGACGGGTTCCACTGTCTATTCCGTGTGCGATGTGATTTGCTCTGTCCGCACAACATCTACGCTCTGTCTACAGAGCATCAACATATATACTTATAAGAATAGCATTGCATAACCAAATTAAGCATACAATTACACAAGTGACTACACACGTAACATTTCCACACACCAAAGTAAGCAATTACATGCATACTAAACTAGGAGAAACGAGGATCTAATCATCTACTTCTTGTTGTGACGACGTTTGCCATTACTCTACTTCCGGTTGGATCCCTGGCCATTTTGGGGAAGGAGGCACTTCCTCATGTCAACGATCCGCCTGTACATCTCGTAGCTCATGTACGCCTCCTTGGCCGCGTACACGACGTGAGCTTTGTCGAGTTTCTCCATCCAGGCTGAGTGCCAGGCACGCTTGTCCTTGTTGCAGGAATCCTTCATGTCTCTGTAGTAGGGGTCGATGATGGCCTCAGCGAGGTGAACAAGTGAGTCCTTCTCATGCTCCTTGCTACCCCAGATCTTGTATTGGCCTTGGATGTCGACAAGATTCTGGCAGGTGATGCCCGGATTCTTGAGCACCTTTACATCATTGGTGATGTCCACCGTAGCGAACATGTAGTAGGGGTTGTCGACAAACCTAGCGAAATGCTCGCAAGGCCTTGTGGCCAGGCAGTAGTGGTAGACGAGGACATGATTGTGCATGCACATCTGGGCGACGGCGACCTTGGGACGAGACCCGACACGAGCGCGGGTGTACTCGAGGTCGAACCCGACCACCTTGTACTTCTCCTCAGCAAGCAACAACTCCATGATGTGGATGGAGTGCTCCACCCAGACCGGGTTGTTGGTGTACACCACCGAGAGCTCCGTGAACCTTCTGTGGGTGTCCACCACGGCATGCATGGTGAACTGCTGCTCGTCGTCATCAGCCGCTCCAAGCGCCATGGGAGCCGCGTAGGATACCCGACCCTCTAAGAATTTGTCGTGGTGGGTGTGCTTCTTGCAATACTGGGGCGCGATGGAAAGGTTGAAGAGGCACAAGGGCCAAATGGCCGCTGTAATAAATGGGGGCGGGCCGGCCTGTAATCGTCACGTCTTGTCACCGCGTTCATAGCGGAGGATTCCAGTGCATGCTTGAGCACCCCGCACGCGTTTCGTTTGACCACGCGTGGGCTCGAAGAGGCGCCAAATGTATCGTTGGTGAGCCTGTTCCCGCGCAACCGCACAGTTTACCACACAAACTTCCTGCCCGGCTAGTTTGGCCACGCGTCGGCTAGAAGAGGGTCAAATCATGGGCGTTTGTTGGCAAAAAGCTTTGTAAAAACGAAGTGTGTGGAATGACTTCGATCATTAGTTTACCCATGGCTGATGAGGTCAAAGTTACACCGAAGGGTGATGATGGACACTCGAGTGCGATATTTAATTCTGCGCTCTACAGGGCACACAGTTGAAGAAACCAACTGTGTGCAATAATGTCAAAGATCACAGTCGAGTTAGCTATACAGATCGTTTGGGATGAGATCGACAAGGGAAACACATTCGAGAATGGTTAATAAAATCTAAGTCCATTGCATTTTAAGGTCAAAATAGAACTACCAATATACGAGTCTCATACGATGCCATTTCAATGATTGTACCACAAAAGCTCGAAATATTACAAGGTTCAAATTCCAAAGTTATATGGCTCAAATTCGAAGATTACAAGGTTCAAACTGATATTAGAAATAAAATTCAGCTCATTCAGCTGCAAACGCCCGCGCTGATCCGCTGAACATGGATATAAGAGAGGTTCAAACTAATATTACCACTTGTAAGGCTGGTTTCAAAACCTCATCATTTTTGCAAAGGGATCAGCCACTGAGAAGTCATGTATGGGGTTGACACAATGACTTCCGATTACTCTGTCATCCGAAGTTCCAAAATGAAATTCAGCTTTTTCGGAGCCTTTTCCATTCTGCCGCAGCCGCCAGCGCTGATCAACAAACCATTCATTTTTGCGAAATAAATGTAGGGCAAACCTCATTACCTTCAGCACCCTTGCTCTGACAACAAAGAACCTAGCGAATATAATCTCCGGTAAGGTCCCTCGGTATGAGTTCAAAGTAATTTTTGAGAGATGCAGATCGAGGCATTCGATGTGATTGTTATATTGTATCACATTATCCACCACCGGGCCTAATCTTATCTACAAAATAAGAAAACGTGTTCGTGCCTACATGCAGTTTTGAACACTACTGCAGGCCTATTTGGTTTGCAGGATTTGTAAAATGCACTAACGTGCCATCTTCGATCCGACATGATTAACATGGGCATTTGATTACAATCTAGAAAAATGTAGCCTTATTCACAAGAGGTTGGAGTGGATGAAAAAATCCCTAAGAAAACTAGTATAGATGAATCCAAAGGAGAAATGCTTATGGATTGTAACCATATGGATCAAGCAACCAATATGGGGGAAAACATGTATGCACTGAAATCCTCCAAAATTCCTTCAAAAATTGTAGTACATTATCATTGTAAACTTGGGAAAAGGTGTCAAAAATTGAACTCCCTTATGGTTAATATTTAATAGGAAAGGAACATCACCTCGATATATAGCTTCTCCAGGCACGGAAAGCATCTCAGGAAACTGACAACTTGGTCCAGGTTGGGGCCGATAGATTCTAGTGCCAAGACCTTCACTGTGCGTAGATTCGGGGTCAAGCTTGTCAGAATCATTTTCTGGATGACAGACGAACATACATCTTCAAAAATAGAAATAATGTTAATTTCAAGGAGAGGTAGAAGACGACTGTTGTACCTGAACGGGTGTGGATCCAATAACAAGTTCGGAGTATTTGTTAGAGGAGTAGCCCACCAATGTCAATTTCGGCGCAGAAATGACATTGATTCTTGTTGGACCTTCTTGATCAACTACAAGTAATCTCTCAAGTGAAGGTGTGTCCTCAATGACTATACCGTGGTACACATTTTGTGATGTCTTGTTGCAGCACCAGCAACACACATAAATAGTCCGGAGAGTCATGGAGGTGATGCGGAAGCTACTCAACCCATTGATCGCCTGAAGATAAAGGTACTCGAGTGTAGTACAGTCATGGAGCAGGTGCTCCATGTCACCGTTTGGGAGGCAGACGGCGACGAGCTCGAGGTGCTTCAGTCGTGGTAGAATAAGAGTGGGCGCATCATTAGGGGGGGGGATGGCAGTTCATGAACTTGGCGACACACAGCATGGGCGCGAGGCGGAGCGCAGACGTTGGCAGCAAGCGCCTATGCCCATCATTAAAAGTGAGCTCCTCGAGCTGATCTAGGGCGGGGGATCGGATCCACTCGTCAAGCTTGGCTCGGTCCTTGCCATTGGAACAGAACTTTCCCATGCTAAGGCCTCTGGTTGGGCCATGGTGACTGCTGAGGATCTGGGAGAATGCATCCAAGCTTTTGTGATAGCCATGGCAGAGCTCATGGGTGTCGATGAGGTCGAGAGGGGTGGAGTGCCATAGGGGGCGCCATCGCCGGGAAAGGACGGTTGTCCGCGCCCCATATTTGATTGGGAGGAGGGAGATGATGACTATCAACATATCATTGGGGAGGCTGCTGATGAAGTCTAGGCCTGTTGGAGTCTTTTGCAGTTCTTGCTCGACCCGCCTCCGCTTGTTGGCAGCCCCGTTCTCCACATCCGGAGTCTCCTCGTCAACGGCGCTTTCTGATAGAAGTGGGAGTACAGGGAATATTTAGTTAAAACAGGGTAAAAGAAAAGTGTATTGGTAACTACAAGTTAGTAGGTAGGAATAGAGTAAGAAAATGGAATAACAATTGGTTGCTTAAATACTACACAATTCCTTTGATTTTGCTGGCTAAGTCAACATGGAGATACTTGAAAAGAACACTTACTTTGAACAAAGTCTGGACGGATGATAGCGTCGGGGAAGTTCACATATATCTCATGACCAGGCTCTTTTATGTGCAGTGCAATTTTAGTGCCAGCCTTCAGTACATAAAACTTAGAAATTTCTATCCAAAGGCCCATGCCAAAATAGGAGTGACCACATTCATCAAGTCTTACAGAAGCAACGATTATAAATCCATGGTTTGTGTTCAGTATGACATCCCTGTTGTCTTGATTTATGTAAAGGGCAAGATTGTGTACTACAGATGCTGTTGCATAGCAAGGGACGTGCTGCAGAAAATGGTAGGATTGTTAAAGAATATGGTAACATGCAAATATGGTCGAAATTGAAAGAACTGTACAGCAGTTGAAATCAAAGGACAAAAATCTATAATTAAACAGATAGGGTAACCATGATGTCATGGAAATATGAGAGTAATCGAAAGACAATACATCATTAATTTGCCTACTATAGAAAGAAGAGGGGAAAATCCTCTTCGACGTATATGCTGCATGTGGCACCTTTTATCCAAATGTAGCAATATATAGTATATGTTCAGGAAAGTAGGCCATGCCAACCGATGTAGGGTGAGATTGAACATACCGTGCGCATCCTCAAGTCATTTGGTATGGTGAGATGGAACTCCATGGATGCGTGGCCGACGCCGCAAAGTCCTGATGTGTCCGCGCACTGTACACTCTACGAATGAAAGAAAACCCTCAAATCAGCTCGAATAAAAATGACTTCACGGTGATTTCGGCCGGGTGATTAAAGGAGGCAAATGAACTGGGATAAGAGATGAGAGAATATCTCATTAAAGGACAGAGGATTCCCCACTCGGACGGAGCTGGGTCGACGGCGAGCAGCGTCGTGAAAGTCGATGGCGATAGGCGGCGGCAAGCGGAAGTGGCAAAATGTGTGGGGTTTGCCGGCAGCCTGGCGGCGGCGACAGGCGTCGAGCTAAGTGGTTGCCGCGGCGATAGGCGGTGCCATGCAAAGTCACGGAGGAGCTTGTGCAGGTGTGAATGGGGACCGGAGGGGGTGGCGGGCGGGGTGAGGGTGAGGGTTTTTGTGACGTGGGGATGGTGAGGGTTTTCTTTTTTCCTTTTTGAATTGGGTGGTGAGGGTTTTCTTTTTTCCTTTTTGAAGTCGGTGGTGAGGGTTTTCTGTCCCACAAAGAGTTTCGGAGGCAACAGTTTGCTAGAGCCAACCGTGTGTGATTGACGTAACTAGGAAAATGGAAGTCATTGCACACGGTTTCAATTTGGGAAAATAACCATGTTTCAGGGTGGTTCCACTTTTCCTTCGTCGGTTGAATCTGAAAGTTTTACCCACGCTAAACATTCACCCTAATATGCATAAAATTCCATCAACCGAACTGAGTACATCCATATCCCACATTTAGACATAAGTAAACATAGATTAAACATACTCGGGCATAGATAATACCGTCATTAAGCATACTCAAGCACATTGATAATTAAGACACTACATAGCCATACATAGTTCAATCCCACATCTTATCTCATCTGTCGGCACGATCGTGAAGCTTCTCCAGGTACTCAGCGTACGCGGCGTTTGCCACCCTGCGAGAATACTTCTGCCTGAAGGAGCCAACGGCTCGTCCTCTTGCATGCGCCAGAACACTTTAATACGCGTCTTGAAGCTTTTGGTTGCAAAATGGGCATTGATAGCCCCCGTTCCAGGTCCTAATGCGCTTGTTATGCATTCCCGCATAAAGCTCCCTGAGGATTTGCCTCTTGTACCTCCTCTGGCCATCTTCATCCTCGTTGTCGACATCGTCAGATATCACCTATACATATAGTAAAAATATGTGGCGTCAAATTTGGAATACAAACGAATCTCTAGCGAACATTTGGCAGTTGCCAAAATTTGGCATCAAATCAATGTTTACATGTCTTAAAGTAGGATTAGGAATTTATGGCTTTTTTTAGACATATCCTGAGATTATGGTTTGATTTTTAAGCACAATCGTCTACGTACAGACCAATCTTGAAGAAAAAAATGGCACAAACATATATGTAGGTCATTCAAAATCAATTGTCAAGACTTGGCTAGAAATTATTCGCACGAACACTAACCCTAGTCGGATTATTAGCAGAAATCATTTGCACAGATGAAACAACTAATCACTTATCATTTGTACCATTCAAACAATCAATACACTACACGGATCTAACGAAACTTACTCAGATTTCATGGATTGAGAGAACATAACCATAGGATTTCTATTCCAAAAAGGGGGAGGCAGGAGTGTGGCACCCCGACTCAGAGAGACCGGAACACCCCGTATTCCAGCCCAGAGATCAAGTCTTTTGGAATACGACACTGCTTGGCATAGAACAAATTAGCTCTTTATTACAAATGATACGGATACAAGGGTTCCAATATCACAACGAATTACATTGGCATGACGACACTACGCCTGCTCAGGTTGCTCTATGCTAGAAGCAGAACAACTCGAAGTAGTGGAATAACTTCTAGCAGCAGAATATCTTCTAGCAGCGGAATAACGATGACAGTGATGGACTCCACTCCGCAGAGACTCTGGCTGGAACGCGTATCCTAGCTCGCAAACTCAGGATCCTCGCCAAGCAAGCAAACAAAGCATGACCTGCAAAATGGCATGACACGCCAGGTGAGTACTTTGAATGTACTCGCAAGCTCACAGCAACCAAAAGCAATCAAGACAAACAACAACATGGCATTTACAGGTTTAACAAGGATGAGCATGGTACAACTAGAACAACATGGCATGTACATGATGAACCAGATACCGCTAAATAGATAGGGTAACACGTCTTTCTGGCCGGACACACTTTCCTGGGTCATGCCTGGCCTCAGAAGATCAACACGTTGCAGCCCTACCTAGGCCTAACAGAGAGGCCAGCATGCCGGTCTAAATCCTATGCGCGCAGGGGTCTTGGGCCCATCACCCGTTGCACATCTGCACGTTGCGTACGCAGCCGGTGAGCAGACCTAGCAACCTCCATTACAAAGGAAGTTGCGTTACGCAGTCCAACCAGGCGCGCGCCGCTCAGCCGCTGACGTCTAGGAGGCTTTGGCTGATACTACGACGTCGAGTGCCCATAACTGTTCTCGCATGGTGGTTAGTGCGTATAGGCCAGTGGCCAACTCAGATCAAATACCCAATCTCGTTAAGCGTGTTATTTGAAGTAACCGCGGATGCCGACCAGGACCAGGCCCACCTGTCTCCTAGGTGGTCACAACCTGCCCTGTCGCTCCGCCACAAAGTAACACTAGGGGGCCATCGGGAACCCAGGCCCACCATTACCTAGATGGAACCACCTGTCCTTTCAGCCCCCACATCGGAATCACTAGCGGGTACTCTACGAGCCGACCCGACTTTAGTCACATCATGTAACCCGTATAGTATGTATGTATGTATGTATATACCCGTGATCACCTCCCGAGTGATCACGACCCGATAGTATAGCATGGCAGACGGACAAGAATGTAGGGCCACTGATGATAAACTAGCATCCTACACTAAGCATTTAGGATTGCAGGTAAACGTAACAACAGAAGTAACAAGGACAGGCTATGCAGCAGAATAGGTTCAACCGAAAGCAGTAACAGCTACACTACTCTAATGCAAGCAGTAGAGGAAAAGAGTAGGCAATATCGGGGTGATCAAGGGGGGTTTGCTTGCCTGGAAGCTCGGCAGAGAAGGACGGGTCGTCAACACCGTAGTCGATCGGGGCAGCAGTAGTGGCGTCTGTCTCGAAGTCTAACGGAGAGAAGAGGGGGAAGAAACAATAAATACAATGCAAACAGATGCATGACGATGCATGACATGGCAATAAACGGCGCTAGGTGTGATCTAACGCGGTACTACGCGATACTGGCGAAGGGGGGAAACCTCCGGGAAAGTATTCTCGGTGTTTGACGTTTCCGGACAGTCAAACCGGAGGGGGATGGTTGCATGTTCGCTATGCTAGGTACTTGTGGTAGACGAATGGACTGTGTATCCGTATTCGTCTTGTCGTTCTGAGCAACTTTCATGTACAGAGTATTTTCATCCGAGATACGGTTTATTTTATATTAATTTTCAAATTATTAATCATTTTCTAAAATTATTTTAATTCAAAAAATAAATACCAATTCCTATGGGCACCCAGCTCTAGATACACAGAAGTGTACCAGAGAGGATGACGGGTGGGTCCAGGGGGTCCCAGTTGACCCAGTCAACAGTCAACAGAGTTGACCATTCACTGGTCAAAACTGCCAAGTGGGGCCCCATGTCATAGACTGGTAATTAGATGTTTTAACTAAATTAACTTAATTTGCAGGGGGACCCACATGTCATACACAGTACCTAATCTAGAGGTTATTTGGTTGAACTAATTAAAGCGGGGCCTACCAGTCAGTGTCTAGTTAGAATAGCTAATTAGATTAGCCCATAACCTAATCTAACTTAGCACTACAGGGCCGGCCTCTTGGGCAGAGTTAGCAGCAGTAGCGGCGCATCAGGCAAAGCAAGCAACAACAAGTCGGTTAGCAGCAAGCAGCAAGAAGCAGCACTAGCAGCAGTAAGCAGTAGCGGAGCAGCGGACAACAGCTTAACAGCGAGTAGTAGCAAGCAGAGGCAGCAGCGGCACTAGGCAGGTCACGGGCGGGGAGCAACGGCAAGGCAGCAAGCAGCGGCAGCGACGGCGCTAGTAGGGGACGGGCGTGGCGCACGGGGGAAATGCGGCAGGGGCGCGGCGGCTGTGGCCAACGGCAGGAGCGTGGGCACGGCGCGACCGGCGAGCAGGGGGCAGCCGAGGCGTGCGCGGATGCGTGCGACGCAGCGCAGGGGATGAGCGAGGCAGCGGCCGGAGCGACGGCAAGGGTGGATTCGGGGCTAGAGTGCGCGGCAAGGTGAGCGAATGGACTCGTCGGCTTCCTGGCAGTGCCAGGAGCACACCGGGAACACTGGTTCGGGCAGAGGAGCACGGGGTGCTCGACCCCCATCGGCCATGGCGGACAGCGGAGTTCGGTGCTCGCGGACGCCGGTGACATGGCAAGAATCCGAGGGGGAAGAAGAGGGGAAAATAAGAGGGGCTCACAGTGAGCCTGTAGATGAGCAAGGTGGGCTCGGGGAGGGCTCGACATTGCCGGAATCGATGAAGAAGTTCGTTGGGGCCGAGGAAGAAGACAACGTCACATGGCTTAATGTAGGGGCTCCCGGCTCCAACAGGTTGATGTGGATGACGAAGCAGTCGACAGCGGAGCCGGTGGACGTGGTGGCTTGGTGCGGGGTGCTCTGTGGCTACGCGTGCGGCAGGGCGGCGACGATGGCAGAAGCGGCCATGGCGGGAGAAGATGCAACAGCTCGTGGGGGAGGGGAAAAAGATCTCGGCGGTATCCAACGCTGGCATTCTTATCCACCCCGCCGCGTCTGTAGCGACGCGGGCGATGAGCTGGCGCGGATGGGAAGGCGTCCAGCACTCGGTTGTGTTCGACAAGTGGAGGAGAGAGGAGGAGGGCGTCGCTGGCTGGGTTGGGCCGGCTCCTATGGAATAGAGCCCAGTTGGGCAGTAGGTTTTGTTCCTTTTCATATTTATTTATTTTGTGTTTTCATTTTCCACACTGTTTTGCTATTTAAGTTAATAATAACTGATTTTTATTGCACTTGAAGTTCCACACATAAATACTAGACAATGTATCAAGACCACACACAAGCGTTGGAAATATTTGGAAAAGCCTAAACATTTATTTAAATTGAAATGGATCAACTAACTGTTGCTAGTTCAGTTTTAATTAGGTTAGGGGAATTTTAGTAATTCAAATAATGTTGGTTTATTCATGATAATTAGTTAATGAATATTTGCAACACCACCAACATTTTTATTTGATAGTTTGAACAAATAAGAATTTGACTTGTTATTTGAAATTTGAATTTGACTCGGTTTTCATCAAGTGGCAAAATGGCTTTAACAAAACATGATGACATGGCATATTAGGGTGAGGTTACTGTAGCTTAATTATCGGGGCGTCACATGTTCTATATGTGCAAGTATGAACTGTGCAGTTCAATTTCATCAATACCAGTTTCAACAATACCACTATGAATGACTACATTTGGTTGCTGTTGTCGGAATCGGGGCTCCGCGGACCCAACAAGGTTTGAACTCTGGGGCGTGTGTGAAGATCTAGCCTATCTTCAGCCTCAAGTTCATCGCTCCATGGCTTGGCCTCGTCAAGTTCGTGCGAGTTGGGAAAGAGGGGACATGGCAGTTTACCCAGGTTCAGGCCACCTTGCGGTGTAAAAACCTACTCCTGCTTTGTGGGGATTGACCTCATGAGGAGGATGAGGATGAACTAGTACAGTGGATGAGTAGCCTCGCAAGGGCTCAGTGGGTGAGAGGATGGATCTGCCCGAAGAGGATCTCCTCGAGAATCACCCTTCTCTACGGTGGAGACTAGCCTATATTTATAGTGGCCTTGGTCCTCTTCCCTCATAGCTTAGGTGGGAAGGGATTCCACAACGGCCAATTTGAAAGGGGACAGGAGGTACATCTTATCCTGACGAAAGGTGGTCTTCGCCTGCAAAGCTTCTGACCATGACGCAGTGGTGGGCTCGGTGATGACATCTGTCCTGCCGAGCTCGTGGTCTTGGTCTTGTTGCACCGGAATGGAAACCTTTGGGGGGTCCCTCGGGAACCCGCACTGGTCCTTGCCTCCTTAGCACCAAAGAGGAAATTGTCCTCCTCTGCACCCGCTGGCTTGCCTGGCCTTGGTCGTCATGGCTCACGTCATCGTGAGCCTTGTGAGGCGGGGTACCTGCATAGAGATCTCTGCTCCTCGGGAGACAGGCTCGGGAAGCCGCCCCTCGGGAGGTCTTGGCGTCGTTCACCTCGCGAGGCCGGGGGGCCCTCGCGAGGATCTTTCTTGTAGAGTCATGTAACTGGGCCATACCGGGCCGTCGACGGGGACACGCGCTGGGCCGTAGGTAGGCAAGTTTGGGTACCCCCGATCCCCGAACGCGGACACTAGCCCCCGGGCCCAAGGCGCACTCGGCCTGGCTTCGAAGCGAAGGCAAGGAGTGAAGGGCGAAGCGATGCGGGCCCCAATCGCCTGTGGGCCAAGCTTGACGCGTGGTGCACAACGGGGCGCGGATGCCTCCACTTCCCCACGTCGCCTCGGCAACCGCCCAGACTGACAAAAGTCCGAACATGCTTGCTGCGAGGCCATCATTGCGCGAAGGTGGAGGGGCGCCGGTTGGCCTACGATTGCCTATAAGACGGCAATGGGGCAGAGCCCCATCCCATCTCTGTCTTCTCGCCCTTTCTCGTCGAATCCTCGCCGCATCCACCATTTCGCCGAAGCAACCATGGCACCAGTGAGGAGGTTCACCGCCGAAGAGAAGGGCAAAGCCCCCAAAGAGGGACCGGAGCCGCCGCCGCCCAAGAGGGGGCGCGGCCGCCCCCGCAAGTCCACGGCTACGCCCGCAGTGTCATCTCGGGGGCGTGTGCGCCCTCCGCTGGCGGTTCACGCTGGCTCCAGCAGCCATGGGAAGAACCCCTCCCATGGAAACGGCCGTGGAGGGAAGCATGCAGTGGCCACTAGACCACCTCGCCCGCGGGCTCATTCGGCCGACATGGCCCGTGAGTTCGTGATGTGGATGGATATCCCGCCGTGTACCTGGATCCAGCTTCCGCGCTCCTTCGCGGAAGAGCTGCCGGCCGGAGGACCCGTCGGGCTGTGGCTGCAGCCCGACGGCTGCTGCAACCGGTCCTTGTGGGCGGAGGTCGAGGTTACCCCTGCGGGCTGTGTGTTCCTGACCTGTGGGTGGCAGACGTTCGCCCGTTCCCGCGGCCTGGAGGGGAGGCACACCCTCCACTTCAAGTACGACGGGGCGATGATGCTCTTCGTCAAGATCTTCGGGGAAGACGTCGGAGGCCTAGGGTGCTGCCCAGAGGGCGACAACAGCGGTGGTGATCACCCCTCCTCCGACGACGTCCAGCAGGGCGGCGACATCCTCGGCGGTGAACTTTCCCTTGGCGATGGCCGCAACGCATCCATCAGCGGCGGCAGCTCCTCCGAGGGGAGCTCGAGAGACGACAACTACGACGAGCCCCCGCGTCGCCGCGCCCGGGTCAAGGAGGAGGTGGACACCGACTAGGCACCGCGACGCCGGAGTCGGCGCCTCCTAAGCTACGTCCCTCGGGGGGCCGTCTCTTTTGCTTTTTATTTCCTGCACCAAAAATCATGGAGAGCCCCGTGGGGGCGTGGAATGAACTGCAGCGCTCGCGCCTTTATATTAGTGTTTCCTGCTTATGTTCTTCAATTATGTTGGCATTAATTGAAAGGTTCCTGCCTCGTGTGATTAGGATAACTTAGCTCGGTGCGCTCATGGCCCTTGGCGGGTTCCTACATTGTGGGGGCACGCTTGGAGCTTCTGATCCTATGCACGCTTCCTATTCTGGCGATGATGCTGCTGGAGCGTAGAGGTAGCCAAAGAAGCTTGTCAGTGAGACTTCCTCCTCACGAGTCGGATGGCTATGCAGGCTCGAGAGGCTCGCGAGGCTCGGGGGCTTGAGAGGCTCGGTGGCTCATGAGGGTATTGGGCCTCCTGAGGCGCCACAGCCAGGCGTCGGGCCCTGTGCCTAGAGCCCCCGAGCGAGGGTCAGTCACCGCTGGTATGCCAGGTCGTCGCAACACATGCCTGTTGGCTCGCTCGAGAGCGTCGTGCGAGGACTTAGGCACCAAAGCCTTGGCGAGGTGTGCATACGGGCGGACCCGCGGCCGTTGAGACCTGGGTCCTTGACGCCGCTGGGGCTAGCCCAAGCATAAACACTGTGCCCAGCCCCCGCTCGCGGGGCGCGCTGGAGGGAGCAACAGGCAGTCGCCAATTCCTTTAAAAGACAAGATTCAAGAAGGGAAACATCGCAAGGAGAAAAATCCCAGCCCTTTTTGGAACAAAGATGCGAGAACTTCAAACTTCATTCCAAGAAATTGCAAATTCGATTACAAGAGAGGATGAAAATCGGCCGCGTCCGGCGCCTATACTAGTCTTCCCACCAGGGCGGAGCATGGGGCCTCCCCTTGGGTGTGGGCATGGTCGCTGTTCGACCGTTTCCGCCAGCGCGGAGCATGGGGCTTCCACTGGGGCATGGGTGGGAGCTCCCGCGAGGCCGTGAAACGGCGCACCAGGAGACTCCGGGGCGTGTACAACCCAACTTATTATTACGTGAGAGTGTCACGGGTAGAACTTGCGGAGGTGCTGGATGTTCCAGGCATTCTAGATGGGGACCCTGTCCTCCATCTCCAGGCACGCGGCGCAGGCCTGGAGACGCGGGCGACCCTGAACAGGCCCTCCCACATGGGCGAGAGCTTGTGGAGGTCCTCCTTGGAGAGGACCCGCCTCAGAACGAGGTCTCCGACTTCGAGAGTCCGGGGACGGACGCTGCAGCAGTGGTAGCGCCGCAGGGCCTGTTGGTACCTTGCGGCTCGGAGAGAGGCCTGGTGGTGCGCCTCCTCTACGAGCACAAGATCAGTCCCCCGTGAGACGTCCTGATGCGCCTCGTCAAATGCCAAGACTCGTGGGGAATGATGCTTGATCTCAAGCGGCAGGACCGCCTCGGCCCCGTAGACGAGGAAGAACGGGGTTTCACCGGTGAGCTTAGTCGCGGTGGTGCGGTAGGACCACAACACGGACTGCAGCTCGTCCAGCCAACCCCTGCCGCAGGCCTCGAGCTTCTTCTTGAAGCTTTTGGTCTTGAGGCCCCTCAGGGCCTCCGTGTTGGCGCGCTCGGCCTGGCCGTTGCTCCGCGGGTGCGCCACCAAAGCGTAGCATATCTGCGTTCCAAGGTTAGCACAATATGACCTGAAGAGATTGCTTGTGAACTGAGAGTCGTTGTCAGTGATAATGCGGTTGGGAACACCGAATCGACTCACGAGGCCACTCATGAGGCCCTTGATGAACTTGACAGCCGACCCTGCAGGGATGGTGCACACAGGCTCCACCTCCGCCCACTTAGTGAACTTGTCAATGGCGACATAGAGGTAGTGGTAACCGCCGGCCGCCGGAGGGAAAGGGCCCAGAATGTCCATCCCCCACACCGCGAAAGGCCATGAGAGCGGGATGGTCTAGAGCCCTTGCGCCAGCTGGTGAATCTGTTTGGCATGGAACTGGCAGGCCTCGCAGGATCAGACCAGCTCAGTGGCGTCGTGGAGCACCGTAGGCCAGTAGAACCCGCTGCGGAAGGCCTTTCCCACGAGGGTGCGTGACAAAGAATGGTGCCCGCAGTCTCCACCATGGATGTCGGCCAATAGCTCGCGCCCCTGCTCCTTTGATATGCACCACAGCGAGACATCGTTGGGGCGCCTGCGGTACAGCTCACCGTCCTACAAGCAATAAGCAGTGGCCTGTTGAGCCACGCGCTCTGCCTCTTCCTCCTTCTCTAGCAGGGCGCCACGGAGCAAGTACACCTTGAACTCCTCGGTCCAGTCGCCCGCCTGAGGTTCCAACGCCAGGAGAAGGCGGGCTCCCAAGGTCGGGCCACATGCTGGGGTGCCCGAGGGCGGCGCTAGCAGCGGCTCCTCCCGAAGCAGCGTCGGGCCTGCGGCTGGAGGCGCAGCCGACGACTTGAAAAGCCTTTCCTTGAAGACGCGTGGCTTCTGAGGCTCGCGGCGGGATGCCCTCTTCGCAATGTCATCTGCTTCCCTGTTCATGCCATGCGGAACATGCTGCAACTCCAAGCCCAAGAAACGCTTTTCGATTTTACGTACCTCTTCTAGGTATGCCTCCATGTGCTCGTCCTTCAGTTTGTACTCCTTGTTGGAGAAGTTGACGAGGAGCTGGGAGTCGCCCTTGATGGTGAGGCGCCTGACCCCCAGGGCGGCCGCGGCCTTGAGCCTGGCAATCAGGCCCTCGTACTCCGCGATGTTGTTGGAGACCTTCTCGCCACACTGGAAACAGAGTTGTACGGCGTAGAATAGCTTGTCCTTGGTTGGGGAAATGAGCACGACTCCAGCCCCCGCGCCTTGTCGCGCGAAGGCGCCGTCGAAGTTCATGACCCAGCCATCGGGTGCTTCATCGCCGGGCACGAGGGACCGGTCCTCGCTCGGCCCCTGGATAGAAGCATCTGTCCACTCTGCCACGAAGTCGGCAAGGGCCGCCCCCTTGACAACCCGAGTCATACCGAACTCTAGCTGGAAAGCTTGGAGCTCGATGTTCCACTTAGCGACTCTGCCGACAGTGTTGGGGCTGTGTAGTATTTTCTCTAGGGGGTATGCGGATACAACCTTGATGGGGTGGCCCTGGAAATAGTGGCGCAACTTCCTGGAAGCAACGAGGAGTGCGAGGAGGAGCTTCTGCTGCATAGGATAGTTTGCGCGCTGCTACTTCTTGAGCTTGCGTTGGTTTTTCCCTTGAAGGGGAATGGGTGATGCAGCAAAGTAGAGATAAGTATTTCCCTTAGTTAGAGAACCAAGGTATCAATCCAGTAGGAGGCACAAGCAAGTCTCCAATCTATGCACCTACACAAACAATCAAACACTTGCACCCAACGCGATAAAGGGGTTGTCAATCCCTTCACGGTCAATTGCAATGGTGAGATCTGATAGAGATAGATATAAAAGATTACTAAAACGTAAAATAAAATAAAAGTAAATAAATTGCAGCAAGATATTTTTGGTATTTTTGGTTTATAGATCTGAAAATATATAAAGGAAAATAGACCCGGGGGCCATAGGTTTCACTAGAGGCTTCTCTCTTGAAGGAAAATAATACGGTGGGTGAACAAATTACCGTCGAGCAATTGATAGAAAAGCGCAAAGTTATGACGATATCCAAGGCAATGATTATGCATATAGACATCACGTCTGTGTCAAGTAGACCGAAACGATTCTGCATCTACTACTATTACTCCACACATCGACCGACTCCTACCTCCATCTAGAGTATTAAGTTCAAGAGAACAGAGTAACGCATTAAGTAAGATGCCATGATGTAGAGGGATAAACTCAAGCAATATGATGAAAACCCCATCTTTTTATCCTCGATGGCAACAATACAATACGTGCCTCGCTACCCCTACTATGTCACTGGGTGAGGACACCGCAAGATTGAACCCAAAACTAAGCACCTCTCCCATTGCAAGAAGAACCAATCTAGTTGGCCAAACCAAACCGATAATTCGAAGAGAAATACAAAGATATCAAATCATGCATATAAGAATTTAGAGAAGATTCAAATAATATTCATAGATAATCTGATCATAAATCCATAATTCATCGGATCTCGACAAACACACCGGAAAAGAATATTACATTGGATAGAACTCCAAGAACATCGAGGAGAACATGGTATTGAAGATCATAGAGAGAGAAGAAGCCATCTAGCTACTAGCTATGGACCCGTAGGTCTAAGGTAAACTACTCACGCTTCATCGGAAGGGCAATAGGGTTGATGTAGATGCCCTCCGTGATCGAATCCCCCTCCGGCAGATCGCCGGAAAAGGCCCCAAGATGGGATCTCACGGGAACAGAGGCTTGCGGCGGCGGAAAAGTATTTTCATGGATGCTTCTGATGGTTTGGGAATATTTGGGAATTTATAGGTCGAAGATTAGGGTTAGGGAAGCTCCGAGGGACCCACAAGGCAGGAGGCGCCCCCCTGGGGCACGCCCTGCACCCTTGTCATCGCCTCAGTACTCCTTTTCCTTGGTCTCCAAGTCCTACGTGTGTCTTTTGGTCCAAGAAAAATCATCGTAAAGTTTTATTCCGTTTGGACTACGTTTGATATTCCTTTTCTGCGAAACTCAAAAACAAGGGAAAAAATAGAAACTGGCACTGGGCTCTGGGTTAATAGGTTAGTCTAAAAAATAATATAAAATAGCATATTAATGCATATAAAACATCCAAAACAGATAATATAATAGCATGGAACTATAAAAAATAATAGATACGTTGGAGACGTATCAAGCATCCCCAATCTTATTCTTGCTCGTCCTCGAGTAGGTAAATGATAAAAATAGAATTTCTGATGTGGAATGCTACCTAACATATTTATCCATGTAATTTTCTTTATTGTGGCATGAATATTCAGATCCATAAGATTCAAAACAAAAGTTTAATATTGACATAAAAACAATAATACTTCAAGCATACTAACAAAGCAATCATGTCTTCTCAAAATAACATGGCCAAAGAAAGTTATCCCTACAAAATCATATAGTCTGGCTATGCTCCATCTTCATCACACAAAGTATTAAATCATGCACAACCCCGATGATAAGCCAAGCAATTGTTTCATACTTTTGATGTTCTCAAACTTTTTCAACTTTCACGCAAGACATGAGTGTGAGCCATGGATATAGCACTATAGGTGGAATAGAATATGGTGGTTGTGGATAAGACAAAAAGAAGGAGATAGTCTCACATTAACTAGGCGTATTAACGGGCTATGGAGATGCCCATCAATAGATATCAATGTGAGTGAGTAGGGATTGCCTTGCAACGGATGCACTAGAGCTATAAGTTTATGAAAGCTCAAAAAGAAACTAAGTGGGTGTGCATCCAACTCGCTTGCTCACGAAGACCTAGGGCAATTTGAGGAAGCCCATCATTGGAATATACAAGCCAAGTTCTATAATGAAAAATTCCCACTAGTATATGAAAGTGAAAATATAGGAGACTCTCTATCATGAAGATCATGGTGCTACTTTGAAGAACAAGTGTGGAAAGGATAGTAGCATTGCCCCTTCTCTCCTTTCTCTCATTTTTTTATTTTGGGCTCTTTGGCCTCTTTTTTTCTCTCTTTTTTTCTTTCCCCTTTTTTTTATTTTATTTTTCGTCCAGAGTCTCATCCCGACTTGTGGGGGAATCATAGTCTCCATCATCCTTTCCTCACATGGGACATTGCTCTAATAATGATGATCATCACACTTTTATTTACTTGCAACTCAAGAATTACAACTTGATACTAGAACAAAATATGACTCTATATGAATGCCTCCGGCGGTGTACCGGGATGTGCAATGACTCAATAGTGACATGTATAAAAAATATGAATGGTGGCTTTGCCACAAATACGATGTCAACTACATGATCATGCAAAGCAATATGATAATGATGAAGCGTGTCATAATAAACGGAACGGTGGAAGTTGCATGGCAATATATCTCGGAATGGCTATGGAAGTGCCATAATAGGTAGGTATGGTGACTATTTTGAGGAAGGTATATGGTGGGTGTAATGCACCGGCGAAAGTTGCACGGTACTAGAGAGGCTAGCAATGGTGGAAGGGTGAGAGTGCGTATAATCCATGGACTCAACATTAGTCATAAAGAACTCATATACTTATTGCAAAAGTCTATTAGCTATCGAAACAAAGTACTACACGCATGCTCCTAGGGGGATAGATTGGTAGGAAAAGACCATCACTCATCCCCGACCGCCACTCATAAGGAAGACAATCAATAAATAAATCATGCTCCGACTTCATCACATAATGGTTCACCATACGTGCATGCTACGGGAATCACAAACTTTAACTCAAGTATTTCTACCAATCCACAATTACTCACTATCATGACTCTAATATCACCATCTTTATATCTCAAAACAATATGCAAGGAATCAAACTTCTCATAGTATTCAATGCACTTAATATGAAAGTTTTTATTATATCCCTCTTGGATGCCCATCATATTAGGACTAACTTCATAACCTAAGAAAGTTACCATGCTGTTTAGAGACTCTCAAAATAATATAAGTGAATGAAGAGAGTTCAACAATTTCTATAAAATAAAGCAACCGCCGTGCTCTAAAAAGATATAAGTGAAGCACTAGAGCATATTGCCTAGCTCAAAAGATATAAGTGAAGCACATATGATTGTGGCAAACTAAAAAGCAAAGACTCATATCATACAAGACGCTCCAAGCAAAACACATATCATGTGGTGAATAAAAATATAGCCTCAAGTAAATTTACCGATGGATTGAAGACGAAAGAGGGGATGCCTTCCGGGGCATCCCCAAGCTTAGGCTCTTGGTTGTCCTTGAATATTACCTTGGGGTGACTTGGGCATCCCCAAGCTTAGGCTCTTGCCACTCCTTATTCCATAGTCCATCAAATCTTTACCCAAAACTTGAAAACTTCACAACACAAAACTCAACAGAAAACTCATGAGATCCGCTAGTATAAGAAAAATAAATCACCACTTTGGTTCTGCTGTGAACTTATTATTTATTTATATTGGTGTAATATCTCCTGTATTCCAACTTCTCCATGGTTCATACCCCCCGATGCTACCCGTAGATTCATCAAAATAAGCAAACAACACAAAGAAAACAGAATCTGTCAAAAACAGAACAGTCTATGAAGATCCGAATTGTTCTAATACTTATTTATACCCAAAACATCTGAAAAATTATAAAAACATAGGAAACTTGTATATCAATCATGTGTAAAATATTCAGAGTTTTATGTTGCTTCTGTGAATTATTAAAATTCTGCAACTGGACGGAAAAGTTTCTGTTTTTCAGCAAGATCAAATCAACTATCGCCGTAAGCCATCCCAAAGGTCTTACTTGGCTCAAACACTAATTAAAACACCAAAACACAATTACTACAGAGGTAAAAATGTGTATTTTATTCAAGAATAGAAGGAAAACAAAAAACATAAAATAAAATTGGGTTGCCTCCCAAGAAGCGCTATTGTTTAACGCCCCTAGCTAGGCATAATGTAATAGATCTAGGTATTGTCATCTTTGGTATGCAATCCATAAGTAGCTCTCATAATGGATTCATATGGTAACTTAATTTTCTTTATTGGAAAGTGTTCCATGCCCTTCCTTAACGGAAATTGAAATCTAATGTTTTCTTGTTTCATATCAATAATTGCACCAACTGTTCTAAGGAAAAGTCTACCAAGAATAATAGGACATGTAGGATTGCAATCTATATCAAGAATAATGAAATATACGGGCACATAATTCCTATTTGCAACAATAAGAACATCATTAATCCTTCCCATAGGTTTTTTAATAGTGGAATCCGCTAGATGCAAATTTAAAGAACAATCATCAAATTCACGGAAACCTAGCATATCACATAAAGTTTTCGGAATAGTGGAAACGCTAGCACCCAAATCACACAAAGCATGGCACTCATAATCTTTAATTTTAATCTTAATAGTAGGCTCCCACTCATCATAAAGCTTTCTAGGGATAGAAACTTCCAACTCAAGTTTTTCTTCAAAAGATTTCATCATAGCATCAACGATATGTTTAGTAAAAACTTTATTTTGATTATAAGCATGGGGAGAATTCAACATGGATTGCAACAACGAAATACAATCAATTAAAGAACAATTATCATAATTAAAGTCCTTGAAATCCAAAAGAGTGGGTTCATTGCTACTTAAAGTTTTGACCTCTCCAATCCCACTTTTATCAATTTTTGCATCAAGATCTATAAACTCCGAATCATTGGGACGCCTTCTAGCTAAAGTTGACTCATCTCCAGTCCCATATTTATCAAGATTTATATTATAAAACAAATATTCAATAGTAGTCACATCAATCACTTTAATATCTTCATCATTATTTTCACGAGAAATTAAAGAACATGCTTTTACAAGCCAATCTCGCTTAGCACGCATCCTAGCGGTTCTTTCTTTACATTCATCAATAGAAATTCTCATGGATTTTAGAGACTCATTAATATAATGCTTGGGTGGAATAGATCTAATTTTCAAAGAATCAATCTCAAGCGAAATTCTATCAATGTTCCTAGCCAAATCATCAATCTTGAGCAATTTTTCTTCAACCATAGTATTGAAAACTTTTTGGGAACTAATAAATTCTTTAATATTGTTCTCAAGATCAGAGGGCATCTTATTATAATTTCCATAATAATTGTTGTAGGAATTACCATAATTATTAGAGGAATTACTAGGAAACGGCCTAGGGTTGAAATTACCTCTATACGCGTTATTACCAAAATTGTTCCTACCAACAAAATTCACATCCATAGATTCATTATTATTTGCAATCAAAGAAGACAAAGGCATATCATTAGGATCAATAGGATCACTCTTACTAGCAAATAATTTCATTAATTCATCCATCTTTCCACTCAAAATATTTATTTCTTCAATTGCATGCACTTTTTTACTAGTGGAAGATCTTTCGGTATGCCATTGAGAGTAATTTTCCATAATATTATCTAGGAGTTTAGTGACTTCTCCTAATGTGATTTCCATAAAAGTACCACCCGCGGCGGAATCCAAAAGATTTCTAGATGCAAAATTCAATCCCGCATAAATTTTTTGTATAATCATCCATAAACTCAAACCATGCGTAGGACAATTTCTTATCATCAATTTCATCCTCTCCCAAGATTGTGCAACATGCTCATGATCAAATTGCTTAAAACTCATTATATCATTCATAAGGGAGATGATCTTAGCGGGTGGAAAATACTTGGAAATAAAAGCATCTTTACACTTATTCCATGAATCAATACTATTTTTAGGCAAAGATGAAAACCAAGTTTTAACACGATCTCGTCGTGAGAAAGGAAATAGCTTCAATTTAACAATATCATTATCCACATCTTTCTTCTTTTGCATATCACACAACTCAACGAAAGTATTTAGATGGGATGCGGCATCTTCACTAGGAAGGCCGGAAAATTGTTCTTTCATAAAAAGATTCAGCAATGCAGCATTAATTTCATAAGATTCCGCACTAGTGGCGGGAGCAATCGGAGTACTAATAAAATCATTATTATTAGTGTTGGAAAAATCACACAACTTCGTATTCTCTTGAGTCATCATAACAAAGCAAGCAATCTAACACACAAGCAAACAAAAAGCAAACGAAAAGACGAACAGAAGAAGGGCGAATAAAAAGGCAAATCTTTTTGTGTTTTTCTGAAAATCATTTTAGAAGTGGGGGAGAGGAAAATGAGAGGCAAATAGCGAATAATGTAATGCAAGAGATGAGAGTTTATGATGGGTACTTGGTAGGCTTGATGTAGAACCTCCCTGGCAACGGCGCCAGAAATTCTTCTTGCTACTTCTTGAGCTTGCGTTGGTTTTTCCCTTGAAGAGGAAAGGGTGATGCAGCAAAGTAGAGATAAGTATTTCCCTCAGTTAGAGAACCAAGGTATCAATCCAGTAGGAGGCACAAGCAAGTCTCCAATCTATGCACCTATACAAACAATCAAACACTTGCACCCAACGTGATAAAGGGGTTGTCAATCCCTTCACGGTCAATTGCAATGGTGAGATCTGATAGAGATAGATATAAAAGATTACTAAATGTAAAATAAAATAAAAGTAAATAAATTGCAGCATGATATTTTTGGTATTTTTGGTTTATAGATCTGAAAATATATAAAGGAAAATAGACCCGGGGGCCATAGGTTTCATTAGAGGCTTCTCTCTTGAAGGAAAATAATACGGTGGGTGAACAAATTACTGTCGAGCAATTGATAGAAAAGCGCAAAGTTATGATGATATCCAAGGCAATGATTATGCATATAGGCATCACGTCCGTGTCAAGTAGACCGAAACGATTCTGCATCTACTACTATTACTCCACACATCGACCGACTCCTACCTCCATCTAGAGTATTAAGTTCAAGAGAACAGAGTAACACATTAAGTAAGATGACATGATGTAGAGGGATAAACTCAAGCAATATGATGAAAACCCCATCTTTTTATCCTCGATGGCAACAATACAATATGTGCCTTGCTACCCCTACTATGTCACTGGGTGAGGACACCGCAAGATTGAACCCAAAACTAAGCACCTCTCCCATTGCAAGAAGAACCAATCTAGTTCGCCAAACCAAACCGATAATTCGAAGAGAAATACAAAGATATCAAATCATGCATATAGGAATTCAGAGAAGATTCAAATAATATTCATAGATAATCTGATCATAAATCCACAATTCATCGGATCTCGACAAACACACCGCAAAAGAATATTACATCGGATAGAACTCCAGGAACATCAAGGAGAACATGGTATTGAAGATCATAGAGAGAGAAGAAGCCATCTAGCTACTAGCTATGGACCCGTAGGTCTGAGGTAAACTACTCATGCTTCATCGAAAGGGCAATAGGGTTGATGTAGATGCCCTCCGTGATCGAATCCCCCTCCGGCAGATCACCGGAAAAGGCCCCAAGATGGGATCTCACGGGAACAGAGGCTTGCGGCGGCGGAAAAGTATTTTTGTGGATGCTTCTGATAGTTTGGGAATATTTGAGAATTTGTAGGCCGAAGATTAGGGTTAGGGGAGCTTCGAGGGACCCACAAGGCAGGGGGCGCCCCCCCTGGGGCGCGCCTTGCACCCTTGCCGTCGCCTCGGGACTCCTTTTCCTTGGTCTCCAAGTCCTACGTGTGTCTTCTGGTCCAAGAAAAATCATCGTAAAGTTTTATTCCGTTTGGACTCCATTTGATATTCCTTTTCTGCGAAACTCAAAAACTAGAAAAAAACAGAAACTAGCACTGGGCTCTGGGTTAATAGGTTAGTCTAAAAAATAATATAAAATAGCATATTAATGCATATAAAACATCCAAAACAGATAATATAATAGCATGGAACAATCAAAAATTATAGATACGTTGGAGACGTATCACGCGCGCATCCCGTAGCACGATGCTGACGAAGTACACCGGATGCTTGACGAGGTGCGGGGCATTGATGGCATCTTGCCTCGCATGGGGCACGAGGGACCCGGGTGCCTCATCAGGCGATGAAGGGGTGTGCGTCCCTAGGGCGCTGTCCTAAGGTGGCGGAGCCTTGCGCGGGCCATCGTACCCCGCGCTGGTGCTGGCGCGCTCTTCCCGGACCGCCACAAGCGCCGCGCTGGCCGAGTGCGGGGTGGCAGCCAAATAGAGCACCAAGGGCTCGCGAGGACGGGGCGCCACCATCATGGGGGGGCTCGTGAGGTACCTCTTGAGGTCCTCGAAGGCCGCCTCTGCTTCCGGGGTCCACTCGAAGGGGAACATTCTCTTCATCAGCTTCAAAAGGGAAGGGCGCGCTCGCCAAGCTTAGAGATGAAGCGCCCCAAGGAAGTCACACACCCTGCCAGCTTTTGCATTTCCTTGAGGGTCTGAGGCGGTCGCATCTTTTCAATTGCCTTGATATTTTCGGGGTTGGCCTCGATCCCTCGGTGTGAGATAAGGAAGCCAAGCAGCTTGCCGGATGGGACACCGAAAACGCACTTCTCTAGGTTAAGCCTCAGATTCACCTTGCGCAGGTTGGCGAATGTTTCGTCCAGATCTTCGACCAGGGTCTTTACCTTGCGTGACTTGACTACGATGTCGTCAACGTATGCCTCTGCATTCCTCCCCATTTGTGGTCCCAGCGCGATGTGCATCAGCCACTGGAAGGTGGCACCGGTGATCCTCAGCCTGAAGGGCATGCAGGTGTAACAGTACACGCCACATGAGGAAATGAAGGCCGTCTTCTCGACGTCCTTGGCCGCCATCTTGATCTGGTGATAGCCCGAGAAAGCGTCCAGAAAGCACAACAGATCACACTCTGCGGTGGAGTCCACAATCTGGTCGATGCGCGGAAGCGGGAAGGGGTCCTGAGGGCAAGCCTTGTTGAGGCTTGTAAAGTCGATGCACATGCGCTCCTTTCCGCCCTTCTTGGGAACAACAACCGGGTTGGCCAGCCACTCCGAGTAGCGCACTTCTCTAATAACTCCAGCTCCTTGCAGCTTGCGCACTTCCTGAACGATGAACGCCTGCTTCTCCTGTGCTTGGCGCCGCGCTTTCTGCTTCATCGGGCGCGCGCCGGGGCAAACTGCCAGGTGGTGCTCGATTACCTCCCTCGGGACACCCACCAGATCGGACGGCTCCGATGCAAACACGTCCTTGTTTGCCCAGAGGAAACCGACTAGCGCCTTCTCCTGCTCCGGGGGAAGGCCGGTGCCAATGGTGAAGGTGGGGCCCGAGCCACTGCTGCCGACAGGCACCTTCTTTGTCTCGGCGCGGTCCTGGAAGAACATCTGCTTCTTCTTTGCAGGCACATCCTCGGGAGCCTCCGGGGCGCCCTCAGCGTCTAGGCGTGAAGCCGCCGCCGCCGCGTAGGTGAGATTTAGGACCCGCACCACATCCTTTCTGTCGCCAGCCACGGTGATGACTCCGTTGCTACCCGGCATCTTGACGATGGTGAAGCCTGGATGGGTCACCACCATGAATTTGGCGAGGGCAGGGTATCCCAAGATGGCGTTGTATGGGAGGACGATGCGGGCCACGTCGTAGTCGATGATCTTGGTGTGGTAGTTGTCGCGCTTGCCAAAGGTGACGGGAAGGCGCACTTGCCCCAGGGGGTGGCGGAGCCCTTTGTCACCCCTGAGAACGGCCTGGTTGGCAGGAGCTGGTCGTATGGTACTTGAAGCATCTCAAAGGCTTCTACGGAGAGTACGTTGAGGCGGCGCCACCATCGATGAGAGTCTTGGTGACCGCAACGTTGCTGATGGTGGGCGTGCACAGCATGGGGAGTGCACCGGCAGCGGCCGCAGACTCGGGACGGTCCCTGGAGTCAAAGGTGATGGCGACCTCGCGTCGCGCATGGCTTCGCCGGGTCTCGGGCCGAAGCCCAGGGGCGCTCGCCTGATGGAATATCTGCTTCACGTGGCGACCAGATGCGGGCGCCTACAACCTACCAAGGATGCAAGCGACCGCGGGGGGCCCCGGAGCCGCGAAACGCGCAACGAACTGACCACGAAGCTCTTCCCAGGAGGATACCGAGGCCTCCGGGAGGCCACGGAGCCAAGAGTGCGGGACCTCTGTGAGGGCCAGAGGGAGCCAGTTCGCCATGGCCTTGTCGTCGCCTCCCGCCGCCGAAATACTCTGGGCATACAGCTGGAGAAACTCCTCGGGGTCGGCCGCACTGTCGTAGCGCGGGGGCAGCACTAGCCTAAACCTGACCGGCCACCGCACTCGGCGCGGGTCAGGAGCGAAGGCCGGGCAGCCATGGAAGAGATGAAGCATGAAGGAGCGAAGTGGAAGGGAAAATTTTGACACGCCCCTACCTGGCGCGCCAAATGTCAGAATCGGGGCTCCGTGGACCCAACAAGGTTCGAACTCTGGGACGTGTGCGAAGATCTAGCCTATCCGCGGCCTCAAGCTCATCGCTCCATGGCTTGGCCTCATCGAGTTCGTGCGAGTGGGGAAAGAGGGGACACGGCAGTTTACCCAGGTTCGGGCCACCTTGCGGTGTAAAACCCTACTCCTACTTTATGGTGGATTGGCCTCACGAGGAGGATGAGGATGAACTAGTATAGTGGATGAGCAGCCTCGCGAGGGCTCAGTGGGTGAGAGGATGGATCTGCCCGAAGAGGATCTCCTCGAGAATCACCCTTCTCTACGGTGGAGACTAGCCTATCTCTACTCCTAATGTCTGAGTTGGTGAATAGCATCCATAGTTTATTTTCATCCCACCACTTTCGTCCGTTTAATTTCACTGGTTTTTTTCGTCTCCCTTCCCACCATCTAACCAGTTTACTTTTTGTCCACTATTTCCTTGTAAACAAACACTTTCCTATTGTACAAAAAGAGACAGATCCTAAGTTCCTAACTTATCCAAATCAAGCGATCCATCTCATCAATGCAATTTGCTTTAGGAAACAAATAACAAATTTTAAGGAAACAAATAACAAATTTTAAGGAAACAAATAACAAATTTTAAGGAAACAAATAAACGACTTTAATGAAAAATCCAATTGACTAATCTCTACTCCTAACCTCCCTCCTCTTCGGTTCGCCTCCATCCCCAACCTCTCGCATCCCCGCACCCCAGCACCTCCTCTCCACTTTGTCGTCCTCCCCGGCGTCCGCATCGCCACCCTGCACGCCACCCCTCGTTGACCTTCTCGATTCCCTTCCTATGATCCACAACCGCCCCTATCTATTTGCTCACAAACCCTATAGTCCATGCGACCCGCAAAAGCACGCGGTGTACGACCGGGAGGAGGGGCTCAAGGGCCAAGTGCCGCCGCCGGGCGCGGGCGGCGCCGGTTCTCCACGGGCGTCGACATGCCGCTGCGTTCTGGTTCAACCCGCGGAATGCCGAGGACATCTTAGTCGAGTTCTTCGGCTCGTCCATCCCCTTCGGCGGGATGAGCGGCGGCGTGGGAGGCATTTGGAATGGGGGCAGTGCATGCGGTCCAGCGGCATCAGGTTCTTGCCGTCCATTTTTTTTCAGGGAGTATGCCTTCACCCAGATGTTTTGCGGTGGCGGCGAGGGGTACCCCGGGATGTTCGGTGGCAGCGGGGGCGGGGTGGTCAAGGCCGCGCCCATCAAGGGGGAAGCTACCCTGCTCTTTCGAGGATCTGTACAAGGGGAGCACAAAGTCTATTCGTGTGCGGGCTGGCGAGGGCATGTTTGCGACCGACCTGGAGGTCGTCTTCGGCTCCATCGGCTGCTTCATCGGCGTCGAGTTCTTCCAGGAACGGGATGAGAGGTAAAGGATTTTTCAGATCCGTACGGCTTCATATTGATTGTGTGGGTGGAGTAGAGGATTTAGGTGGGCATTGATTTGGATTTGTGATACATATCAATCATTTTAGGGGCCAACAAGAGTTTTGATTCACTGCTAACTAGAGTTAGCGCGATACAGTCGTTTCCGAGCTACCGTGCTGCTTGAGTATATGCTTTTCTATATCTTCTCATGGTCTGCAATTTCTTGATTTTGTCGGTGGATGAATGCGTTCTTGAATTCGCAATTTATTGTGGATCTTTGCAGTCTACGTATTTTCTGTATCTGTTTGATGTTTGCCTGCTTGGTAATTCGTTTGAGTTGCTGCTATATTTTGGGAGAAAAATTCATTTGGGCTATTGTGAATTTAAGAAATGAAGACATGGTTGTTTTCGTAGTAGTATTTGTCATTCGTGAGTAAATATATTTTAGTAACTCGGTTAAATGTTGATAGAGGACATCCCGCAAACTTTTCTTGACAGAGGCCAAACCAATTGTACCCAGGAAAAGCATTGAAGCGTTGCTAGCTGCTAAAGTAACATCATCTCCTAAAACTATTTGCTTGACCTAGCATGATGCATAGATACAGTCAGCTACAGTAGCAGAACCCGAAATAAGCAGACATAAATCTGTTATTGCTTGAGGTGTTAAGACATGTACTTAGCTTAACTTCTTGCTTCTCAATTAATTTTGTTTCACGTTTTCCTTCCCAGTCTAAAATGGTAATTTAGTCTATCTTCCTCATGAACATAATGTTTTTTCACAACAAAAGGCATGGAAATAGACAAGTTGCTGGAGTTGCAAAGATTCTTGTTGTGGATAGCACAAAGGAACCTTTAATCACAATGGAACTTGTGAAGAAACTTTAGAGGAACTGCATAAGTTCTTGAGCAGAATGTTGCAATAGTCACCCTGTGCACATGAATATTGCAAGGAAAGGCGGACGAGCACGATACGAGATGTGTAGTTTGCAACATGTATTTTGAAGATGGTGGCCATCTTTTCTTCCGTTGCACTGAACTTAAAAAGACACAGAGAGCCTGTCCTTGGAACATGTCCGTGAAATGCTTGCGAACTGCCTCCAACCTATTGATGTTCTGATCACTATCCTCGCTCTCCCAAAGGACCAACAATTAACTACTATTTGTTTGCTCTGGAGCTGGTGGTCGAAGAGAAACAAAGTCAATCATGGTGATAAGGTGAATTCAGAGATGGACTTTGCATACAGAATCAATAAATGCACGGCTGATTGGAAAGTGTAGTACTCAAAGAAAAAGGAGACAAGTGTTCGGGATTCATCATGGGGTGCACCAGAGGAAGGACTTATAAAGATTAATCTTTTGATGCTGAATTCCATAGAGGAGGATGGGGCTGCCTAGGACGTGATGCTGGAGGCCAAATTATCTTTGCTGGAGCAGGTACCAGTGTCCATGTTTAAGATCCTTTGCATGCTGAATGTTTGGCGCTCCTTCAGGGAATTAGAGTGGCAGAATAGATGGGCATGGGCCATATTATCTTTGAAACAGATTGCCTGAATCTCCAACACGCCATTACTAGCAATGTGTTCGATGATGACGCAGTGGGGGTCCTGTTCCACGATGTCCGGTGTCTTCTCCAGCTCAATTTCCTATCTCATGCCGTAATGCATTGTGCACGTAACTGTAACAAGCCGGCTCATGAGCTAGCTAGCTTGGGTGCTACCGGCGCCTATGGCAGCCAGGTGCTCTGGCTGTCCGATGTACCTTCTGATGTGCTTCGTTTGGTGGCCAGTGATAGTGCCGAGTCTTAATGGAATTCTCAGAGTTCCTGTAAAAAAAGAATGGTTACACACTATTAATCCCTATTATATTACATGGTATTGGCTGGAAGCTTTGGCCATCAGTAAGCAACGCATATCCCGGTGCATCAATGATGTGAGATATTGTGCACCGGAGCCGTAGCAGGATTTCAGCAAAGGATGTGATGGAAAAGATGTCATGGTTCAAAATAGACCAAGTCCATGTATTCAAGGTTGCCAATGACAAATGGCAAGCCATGTTTGCAGTGGGATTATGTGCATCATTTATCATTAGATGACCATTGAATGAGAAGAATACACACATGAGTGTGCATGTCATGTTATTACGTCACTTAGTATGTCTAATTGGCAATGATTTCATACATAATAGTTCTTTATTTATTTTTCTTTAAGGTAACCAAACATTTAGCTTGTTATTTGCTACAAAATTTTCTCATATCTTATGTTTACACATTTGAGCATTGAAAAAGAAAACAAGTAGTGTTGGAGATCCTCTCACGTGATTTCTAAAAAAGGGTTGCTCAAAACTTGTTTGTTGTTGCACGGCAAGTTCCTACCAATTTCTACACATTTAGTATGAACATATAATTAGTTCCTTGCTAACTTTTTTTGGATATTTTTTTCGTAGGGGAAGCCGCTTGTGGGGAACAACAGGTCCATTTGGTGTGGCTTCCCTGCTATGACCTGATTACCAAGGACAGATGACAATCGGTGATATGTCACTAAGCAGAGGACAACACTCAACCATCGGTGGATGAAAGACGTCCATGCGGTGGTAGAAATTGATTTATGTTTCTGCTCATTTCCTTTCTTGGATCATTTTTCTTTGTAAATATCAGGTGCGTGATTTCGCTCTTTGTTGCTGTGCAAAATTCCACTTCTTTAAGATTGCTCTGTGCATTTCTTTTTTTGAAAACTTTGGGGTTGACCTTTTCATGTCTGATCCAGCACCTTACTAATCATTGCATATGTTTGTTGGATCATAATTGTTGTTAGTTTTCTTATTAAAAACAATATGCCATTGTTTTCCCAGCCCTCCAGTAGTGAATCCTTTGATGAAATACAAGTTTGATCATTTCTATGTAAAATAGAGTTTATTGGCAAATCTAGTGATGTTGTGCTTATTCTTCAAGCATAAATACAGTTTAGTAAGTGCTACTGTTCTGCTTATGCTGATAAATCCATTTTGGGTTAATTATTTTGGAACAATTTGTGGTGATCTGTTGCTTAGTCCATAAAATGAAATGTAATCATGTGGTTCTAGCTGGTTAAAAATAACAAGCTGCATTAAGTCCGAATTTTCTTCACATCATTATATTAAAGTGCCTTTTGAGGATAACATTTTTACTCTCGAAAATCAAGAGCTAAGTTTTTGTGTACCCCAACCTGCACCTTGTGGACATGGGGATTGTCAAACTCGGCATCACCAATGTTGAAGCCTGTGAGGTTGATGGCTCTCCGTGTAGGTGTGGCGGATCTCGCCGGATTCTGGAGTGTGCAACAGGAGGCTGTCGTGGCCCTGGTGAAAAGAAGTGAGGCCGGGCACAAGCGGAACCCGGCTCTGGAGTGGGTTATGGAAGATAGATTAAAGGGTGCCAATTTTACTGGCTCTAGATTTTTTGCAGATGGTGAGCTAAAGGACGTAAGGAGTCTCTCAAAATAAGGTCCAAAGGATCAAGGACTTTAGCAGCTTCATAAAAAAATAGATGCCGTGTTTGTTAAATTTGCCTTGTGGACAGGCACAAAAAGCACCACGTATCCGCAGCAAGGTGATATGCCAGAGGAAGCCTACAAGTTGCTTGCGTTGTGGTTTCCTTGGGCAGAATACTTTACCTTGAATATATTGGATTACCAATGCTTGTGATTGAAAACTCGGTTGTGATGTACTAGACTTTGTACCTTTGTACCACAAAAACATCTTATATTAAGGTACAAAGGTAGTAGTTTCTCGCTGAAAATGTGGATTGACGAAGTCACTGACCTAACTATGATCGATCAGATTGAAAACTAACCGAGTTTTAAAACATTAAAAGAGATGCATATAAATAGTTGTTCTTCTTTATTTTATATGTTGCATATGATAATACAAGAGGTGTATTTCTATATATTTTTATTTTTGCAGATTATGAGAGAGATGTAGATGGACTACGTCTACGCAAAATAATTCATCGTCAAGGGTCCCAAAACGATGTCGTTGGAAGGGGCCAAAAATTCATCAAGTTCTATACAACAATACAAGTATAGGGGTGTGCTACGCGTCCGCCGGATGGCCGTTTGATTGTGTATGCACGAGCCGTACGTTCCTCTTCCTAATTTCCTGCAAAATCTTCTTTTCTCTATTTTCTTCAACAAAATCCTTGTTGCAGAACCTCCACTTCTCTAATTTCTGCAACAAGATCCTTGTTGCAGAACCTCCTCTTCTCAAATTATCAGCAACAAAACCCCTATCGCAGAACCTCATCTTCTCTAATTTTCTGCAACAATACTCTTGGTGTAAAAACTGCAACAACATCTTGAGTCATGTTGCACACTAGCACAATCATCTTTCATTGCCGTCGTTCCGCAACAACGACGTTGTTGCAGAAACTTGTCTCGGAGGTGATATTGCGAACAGTGACGTAGGGCTAAGCATGGACGTTCGACGCGATGTTTTAGCTGCTGCCAGCGTCGGATGCTGTGACAAGATGCGGTGAGGTTGATGGCTCTCCGTGTAGGTGTGGCGGATCTCGCCGGATTCTAGAGTGTGCAACAGGAGGCTGCCATGGCCCTGGTGAAAAGAAGTGAGGCCGGGCGCAAGCGGAACCCGGTCGGCACACCGGGAGGCAGAGCTTGGAGGGTGGAGAGAGGCAGAGAGGCAAGAAGGTGGTGTTCGGGCTGCTAGAGCAGGCAGAGTATAGGCCAGCCATGGCGCATGAGGGAGAGAGGAGGTCCGACGGCAGAGGATCTCACCAGCAGCGGCTCAGTTGTCGGACCTACGGTGTTGTGGCTGTAGCGAAGACGAGACGAGAGAAGGTGAGAAGATAAGGCTGGGAGGCGTGAAGAAATGGAGACACATGTGGGACCCATGTCCACGTGGCGAGAGGAGCAAGCGGTCGACGCGAGCCTGGTTTTCAGCTGGCTGATTTGAATCGTTTCCCAAGTATGTGTGATATATATATATGCAATAAGAAAAGGTTAAAAGGCCCATGGCAACGCACGGGCATTCTACTAGTATTTATAGTGGCCTTGGTTCTCTTCCCTCATAGCTTAGGCGGGAAGGGATTCCACAACGGCCAATTTGAAAGGGAACAAGAGGTACATCTTATCCTGACGAAAGGTGGTCTTCACCTACAAAGCTTCTGGCCATGACGCAGTGGTGGGCTCGGTGATGACATCCATCCTGCTGAGCTCGTGGTCTTGGTCTTGTTGCACCGGTATGTAAACCTTTGGGGGATCCCTCGGGAACCCGCACTGGTCCTTGCCTCCTTAGCACCAAAGAGGAAACTGTCCTCCTCTGCGCCCGCTGGCGCCCGCCTGGCCTTGGTCATCACGGCTCATGTCATCGTGAGCCTCGTGGGGCGGGGTACCTGCATAGAGATCTCCGCTCCTCGGGAGACAGGCTCAGGAAGCCGCCCCTCGAGAGGTCTTGGCGTCGTTCGCCTCGCGAGGCCGGGGGGGCCTCGCGAGGGTCTTGCTCGCAGAGTCTTGTAACCAGGTCATACCAGGCCGTCGACGGGGCCACGCGCTGGGCCGTAGGCAGGCAAGTCTGGGTACCCCCGATCCCAGAACACCGATAACTGTTAAGCATGTTGTAGTTAACACGCCTTTCCATTTTTATTTAACAATAACCAATGTACTTAGACCGGCACAATACCAGTTTGAATGACTATATTTGCTTGTTGTTAAATGTTAGGCATGTTGCAGTTAACACACCTTTCCACTTGTTTTGCTTAACTGGCGTGCTTAAACCTGCACACTGAAGCTATCTTTTGGTGATTATTTTGTCTGCCATGGATATATTTGGTTGATGTTTAGCCTGTTGTGCTTAACATGCCTCTCGATGTACTTACACAGGACAATTTTGGGAATGATTGCTGTTTTCCATCGAGGTTAGTTTCATCCCATGGCTTATATATACTCACTTTTCAGGATATCGGTAGCTTGTACCATATAGGCCGGGGGCCGATAAGGGACTAATCGTGAATCGTACTTTTAACTGAATATATCTGTAACCTATTTATCGTTAGGTTAACTAGGGCCATATGTAATGTATCTGAGGCTACATAGCAACATGCACTGTACTAAATGTCTAAATATGCAATCCTATGCTACATAGCAACAAGGAAGAGTGTTACCTTAATATTCTGATGATGTCTAGATATACGTAGAAGAGCAACAACAAAATAGCAGCAGTTAATCAGCCGATAATTTGTAAAAATGCAATAAACTCCCTCCGGCCCATAATATAAGATGTTAATTCATCCAATATGTGAGTAAGTTGGATCTAATAAGATATTATATAATGGGACGGAGGGAATGTTGTACTACATCATTGTGCAATTGTTTTTTAGCTTCTAATATTAACTTGGTGATTTTAGGTACATATGTCATTGGTAAAGATCCGCGCTTTGACCCTTTCTGCATATGGGGCAATGAGATATTGATGAACCAGCATCAAGTGAGGAAGCTGATAAAGATTGTTAGTAAAATGGGTCAAAACATGGCAATTAAACTATTTGTTTACACTTTATCCAAGACAACTGCAAACTGCAGGATGGTAAGTAAGAACTCTGCAGCCTTGTTTTTACTGCCCATAATGAGTTGTGTTAGATGACAATGTCTGAATCTTTTTCCTTTGTAGTGGTTCCCAAAGCAGTTTACTCAAGATTACCTCTCAAACTACATGATTGGTGGGCATGCAAAGGTTAAAGCATTTCTACTAGAACACGATGACTATCTAGATGTGTTCATGAAGGCAGTGAAGGATGGGCGGTCGGCCATCACAAGGGGTTGGACTAGAGTCGTGTGTGCCTTCTGCATGGAGGAGGGCACAATATGGGCATTCCGCTTCACCTTGTTCAGCAACCAGAATGTATTTCGCCTCTTTCTTTACCGTCTTTAATAGTACAAGTATACAACTGTGGTTCATCATTCTCTATTTGGTGCTTATGTAATTCTTGAACATATGTACCTCTGAATTGAATAATGCATTGGTTGTGTCAGGACCCCAATCCTAAGTCACACCGATCTAGCATGTAACACATCATATCACTTTGCGGCCTCACGCACGGTATCCCCACGGGTGCCACCTTACCTGGCCCGGGACCGTTTGCGCCTTTTGGCTCACGTATATGATAGTGTCGCTAGCATCCATATGATAGAGAACCCGGGCCGACATGACTAGTCGTAAACCCAAGGTGGCACTAACTTACAGGGACAGGCATACATGACCCAGCAATGCACGTGTCGGTCAGCAGCGAGTGAAACCGGGCTGTAGCAAGCTAATAGGACTCCGGTAAGCACCGCGTGACATTTCCCCGAAGGGACAAACACAGGAGCAAAGAAGGACACATGCTGATCATCCCATGTGTTCCGGAGCAGTAGCAAGCTACCATGGCTCAGTGGAAGCACTAGGAGACATTTCCCCATAAGAGAGGCTACCAAGAATAGACAACTAGATTGTCGGATCCCACACATACCAAGCATTTCAAAAGCATACACACAATATGCTTGATATGTGCGAATACAACAAGGCATCACAACAAAACTCTATGAATCAAAGTATTTATTTAGAAGGCTCTGAAGAGCCATACATAGTAGGAATTACAAACAGGGGTCACATGACCCAACATACAGAGCATACAGGCAACGGAAACATAAACATGTCTGGGTACAGACATCTGAAAAGGAAGAAGGCTTTAGAGCCTGACTATCTACAAGACCCTTCCAAGGGTACAAGATCGTAGCTGAGGTAACAAGCTAAACGTCGAAGTCCACGCGGAACTACTAGTGAGATTGAAGTCTTTCTGCAAAAACATAAATTAAGCAAACGTGAGTACAAATGTACGCAGCACGACATACATCAGAACTATCTACATATGCATGAGTATCAACAAAGGGGTGGTGGAGATTAACTGGAGCAAGCCAGCTTTGACTCAGTGGCTATCCTGTACTACGACTATGGGTAACTCTTTTGAGGTGGCGCACACGAGTCCGCATATTCACCATATCAATACACCACTATGGATCCGTTCCCGTCTCCCTACGAGAAGGCCATCCATAGCACTCACGCTTATCTTGCGCATTTTAGAGTATCCACTTCCAGTTATCTATGAACAATGTAAGCGTTCCAAGTAGTCCATATCCGCGGACGCAGTTGTTCGAATAGATCATATTACCCTGCAGGGGTGTACTTCTTCACACACGCTCCCACCACTTATCGCCGTTTACATGACATGTACGCGACAACCTTCAAGAGGAAGCCCAGCGAGGGTGTCGGCCATGACCTGACTAACCACACGAGACTCTAGTCTAGGTTTACCGCCTATTTGAGTTTCATCCGCAAGGAAGTTCGGCCGAGGTTTCACTCACGGCCCCAAACGATGAGAGCAGGGTTCCCAAGAGCACCGTTCGAGTGTCATCCCGGTACACCGTGCCTCATGTCTCTACTGCATCATAGCCCACCCCTAGGGTCAGTGCTACGCACAGCCCCCAACACATATCTTACAAACACCAGAAACTAGTTGTAACTCCTGGACAGAGATCAAGGTGATTAATAAGTCGAGAGGGTCAATTAAGTATCCCAATGCATGGTAGTAACTGTCTTGGATCACAAACACGGAACTCAGTTCCTGAGGACGGTCTCAATGAGACAACCCACCATGTACTCCTACATGGCCTCTCATCACTTCCTTTACCAAATCATGTTCACACACTTAGCTCTCAACAGTAGGACATGATGACCACGTTCCAATTCATCCCCGATGAATCAGACCTGACACAACTCTAAGCAATAGCAGGCATATCAAGCAAGCATAAATGAGTAGGCACATCATGGCTCAAACAACTCCTACTCATGCTATGGGGTTTCAACTATTTGCCGTGGCAAAGACAGGTCATGCAGAGGAATGGGTTCAGCTACCGCAACATGTAACAGTTGAATCGTTGTTGTCCTAATGCAGTAAAAGAGAGCAAGAGCGAGAGAGTGGGATTGTATCAAAATGCTCAAAGGGGGTTTGCTTGCCTGGCACTTCTGAAGATAGTATAGCTCTTCATCGGTGTCATCGAACTCATCGTCAGAACAACGTCTACTGAGGGGGAACAACACCGGCAAACAGAGAAGGAACACAATCAATGCAATGCAACAATATGATGCATGATCATGACATGTCAATATGCTGTGATTTGAGCTAATGCAGCTAGCAACAGAAGGGTTTGAGTTGATTTGAACCAAAGGTTCATATTCAAATTCAAACTATGAATTTCCAAAGTGCATTAACATGTTTTGATCTATACAGAAAGGTTAAGTTGCTTTGTCATGCATGAAACCAGTACCAATGGATAGATTGGATTTTTCTGATAATTTTTAATATATAAATCTTTTCAATCTGAGTTATAGATTATTTTCTATGATTTTTTTGAAGTTTAGGCATTTTTCTGGATTTTCTAATTATTTAGAATTAAACTAATTCTAGAAAAAGGAATTACTGCATCGGCACTATGCCAGGATGACATCAGCGAGTCAACGGGTTAGCCCAGGTCAAACTGACCAGTGGAGCCCGCGTGTCAGTGTCTAACTAAACTAACCTAATTTAATTAGCACTAACCTAGGTTAATTAGCAGGGCAGGGCCTGCATGTCAGTGACCCAGGGGGTCAGATCCCTGGTCAAAAGGGGCTAACCCCCCTGGCAACTTGATGCCGGCGAGGCCAGACACGGCGACGAGCTGCGGGATTCTTCCTCTGGTGACCAAATGAGCGGCGGAGAGGCTCTACGTGTAGCTGGTGCTCTTCCGCATCCATCGGGACAGGAATCAGCGGCTGGGGTGGCCGGAATCAAGTGCGGCGTCGACCTCGGCGGCGGCCGGAGCTCGGGTGAGCTCAGGCGGGTGGCTGTAGGGCATGTGGGGAGGAGCTAGTGGTGGCTATGGGCTCCTGGAGAGGCGAGGAGAACGATGACGCGCGCGGGAGCGGCTGGTTCGGGCTCTGGCCATGGCGGCGCCATGGCCGGCGGCACGGAGCTCTCGGCTCCGGTGGCTAGGCTGGCTAGAGGAAGGGGTTGACCGCGGGGAGCGGGCGAAATGCTCGGGGGCTCACAGCGGTGCCGTAGGGATGGCCAGCGTGCTCTGGGAAGCTCGGACGGCGGCAAGTCGACGGTGGAGATCCGCGGCGGCCGACGGTGAAGAAGAGGTCGGGGACGACGCTCTGAGGGCCTTCCAGTCACGTGGATCGGTGGAGACGGCATAGCGGTAGACGGCAGAGCTCGTGGACCGGTCGGAGAAGCGAGGGGGAGGCGGTGGCTACGGCAACGACGAGCGGCGGCGACGGTGTAACACCCCCTGTATTAAGCTACAGAGATCACCCTTTTGATGAGGCCATGTCATCATGATTAATAGTGCATAATCATCATTAGCATCATATTGCATTTCAACTCCTAAGCCAAGTTCAAATTTAAATGAAAGTGGAATATAAAAGTTGTCCAACATAGAAACTAAAATGTCAGATAAATAACAAATATTCCAGAGGCTATTCTAAAATTGAGACCAACATCATTGGAATTGTATAGGTGACTCGAACAAACCTCAAACAGTGGATAAAGATAATATTTAATAACCATTTATTAAATCTGAAATAAATATGGAATTATGTTTTGTCCAAACTAATTTTAGGTGTTAGGGGATAATGCACTGGTATTTATGAAATAGGTCACACTTTTTACAAAAACCATTTGAGGCCTAAACATTTAACAGTAGAGAAAAGAGAATAAAGAAAAGGAAAAAAGAAACAGAAAAGGATAAAGGAGAGAGCCCCCCCCCCCGACTGGGCCTCGGCCCAGCAAGCCACCGGGCCGCCAGGCCGGCCCAGCCGGCGCCTACTTAGCCGGCCACCCCCCAGGCCAAAACCTAAACCCTCGATCCCCCCCTCCCCCTCGTTTTCTCTCCCCCCCATCTGGATCGGGATCCTCCGATCCCGTCCGCCCCGTTGCCGACGCCGCCGCCGACGCCGCCACGTCGGCGCCTCCCCCCGTCAGCCCCCACCTCCCGATCCAGATCGGGATCGGGATCGGGAACGACCCCGTCGCCCTCGGTCGTGCCCGACGCGCCGCCTCGCCGTCGCCGTTGGACGCCGCCGCCCGGAGCCCGCGCTCCCTCGCCGGTCGCCTCGTCTTACGTCGCCGCCTTGTCCCCGCCGCCTGCCTCCCCATCGCCGTCGTCCCGTCGACCACCCGACCCCCGCTGCCCCGTCCCTACGGATCCCGGTGAGGCCTCGGGCCTCTCCCCCCTCTCTGCTCGCCACGCGTCCGAGAGACAGAGGTCAGCCAGCTATGAAGAAAACGAGGAGAGCGCGACACAAAGCCATCGCTAGCGCGAAGAGTCGATATCGCCGCAAACACGCCAGCTCCGGCAACACACACGCTAGCTTTCCGAGCGACCGCCGCCCGCGGCCGCTCCAGCCACCGCGCCGCCGCCCCGCCTCCGGCCCCGCCGTGGCCTCGCCGGCGCCCGCGCCCGCCGACCGCCCGTGCGTCCCCTTTGGGCACCGGACATGTCCGGTCCCGAAAGGGGCACGCCCCGGACGTGTCCGCCCCTGGGCCACTGCCCAGTGGGGCCCGAACCCCTGTGACGCTGACGAATGGGGCCCACGGCCCAGAAACAGTTTTAAGAAAATAGAAATAAAAATAAATAATTAAAATATTTAAAATAATTAATTAATTAATTAATTAATTAGTTAATTAATCCTGATTAGGTTAATCTAATTAACTAATTAGTGTTAATTAAACAGTAATTAGTAATTAACTTAATTAACTGCTGACGTCAGCATGATGTCATGCTGACGTCATCAATCACTGTTTCGGATAATGTTGAATTAAATAATTAATTAAAATTTCAGAAATTAATAAAAACTTTAGAAAATCATATCTTTTAAACCGTAACTCCGATGAAAATATTTTATACATGAAACTTGCTCAGAACGACGATACGAACCCGAATACATCCTCTGTATTCCCGTCAGATGCCCGCAGCTATAAGAACGTTGAACAATTAGACCGATTTCGATAAATGAATAGTGTCCAACCCTAATTAAATAAATCCGGATAAATTCCTAAATTAACTAAATCGCTTAGTTAGGCTGTATATCACCCTGGCCCTGCGTTTAGACATGTCATGCATCCCTGTTGCATTATTGCCGTGTGTTTACTGTTTCTTCCCCCTCTTCTCTTCGGTAGACTACGAGACCGACGCAGCTGCTGGTGCCTCGACCGACTACGTTGTTGACGACCCCTACTTGCCAGAGCAACCAGGCAAGCCCCCCCCCTTGATCACCAGATATCGCCTATTCTCCTCTATACTGCTTGCATTAGAGTAGTGTAGCATGTTACTGCTTTCGGTTAATCCTATTCTGCTGCATAGCCTGTCATTGTTGCTACTGTTGTTGATACCTTACCTGCAATCCTAAATGCCTAGTGTAGGATGCTAGTTTATCATCATTGGCCCTGCATTCTTGTCAGTCTGCCTTGCTATACTATCGGGCCGTGATCACTCGGGAGGTGATCACGGGTTATACTATACATATATACATACTATACAAATGGTGACTAAAGTCGGGTCGGCTCGAAGAGTACCCGCGAGTGATTCACGGATTGGGGGCTGAAAGGACCTTTGTCCCAACGGCCCTTTGTGTGGATCTTTGTGGCGGAGCGACAGGGCAGGTTGAGACCACCTAGGAGACAGGTGGGCCAGGCCCTGGTCGGCGTTTGCGTTTACTTCATAATAACACGTTTAACGAGATTGGATATTTGATCTGAGTCTGGCCACTGGCCTATACGCACTAACCAACTACGCGGGAGTAGTTATGGGTATCCCGGCGTCGTGGTATCAGCTGAAGCCTTCTTGACGTCAGCGACTGAGCGGCGCGCGCCGTGTTGGACCGCGTTAACGTAACCGCCGTGATCGTGTGGGTTGCTAGGTCTGCTCGCGGCCGCGTACGCAACGTGCAGGAGCGCACTGGGCGATGGGCCCAGACCCCAGAGTGCCTAGGATTAGTCCGGCGTGCTGACCTCTCTGTTGAGCCTAGGTGGGGCTGCGACGTGTGGATCTTCCGAGGCCGGGCATGACCCAGGAAAGTGTGTCCGGCCAAAGGGGATCGAGCGTGTTGGGGAATATGTGGTGCACCCCTGCAGGGAAGTTTATCTATTCGAATAGCCGTGTCCCTTGGTAAAAGGACGACCCGGAGTTGTATTCCGACCTCATGACAACTAGAAATGGATACTTAATAAAACACACCCTTACAAGTGACAGTTATAACCCGGTGGTCGCTCTCTCGCATGGTGGCGACGAGAGGATCGACGGGTAGGATTATGCTATACGTTGTTGCTTGGTTAACTTCCAACTAATCTCTTCTATTGCTTCAAGATGGAGGCTGCCAGAAGCGTAGTCTTCGACAGGACTAGCTATCCCCCTCTTATTCTGGCATTCTGCAGTTCAGTCCACCGATATTGCCTCTTTACACATATACCATGCATATGTAGTATAGATCCTTGCTTGCGAGTACTTTGGATGAGTACTCACGGTTGCTTTCCCCCTCCTTTCCCCCTTTCCCTTCTTGCTGGTTGTCGCAACCAAATGCTGGAGCCCAGGAGCCAGACGCCACCTTCGACGACTACTACCACCAGGGCGGAGCCTACTACTACGTCCAGGACGCCGACGACCAGGAGTAGTTAGGAGGATCCCAGGCAGGAGGCCCTGCGCCTGTTCGATCTGTTGTATCCCTGTTTGTGCTAGCCATCTTATGGCACCTTGTTTAACCTATGTCTGTACTCAGATATTGTTGCTTCCGCTGACTCGTCTATGATCGAGCATTTGTATTCGAGCCCTCGTGGCCCCTGGCTTGTATTATGATGCTCGTATGACTTATTTATGTTTTAGAGTTATGTTGTGATATCTTCCCGTGAGTCCCTGATCTTGATCGTACACGTTTGCGTGCATGATTAGTGTACGATTGAGCCGGGGGCGCCACAAGTTGGTATCAGAGCCGACTGCTTGTAGGAATCCCCCTTTCCAATTCCTTGGCCGAAGTTGAGTCTAGACAAAGAAAACCGTTTTACTAACTTGGCTGTGTGGCTTACGGGCCCACATTGCCAACTGGGTGGTATTAGGATCTTTTATTCCTCGTCTATACTCTGGGACTCTGAACTCTCTTCTACTCGGGTTAAATGAAGTTTACTAACGCCGACACTTAGGATCTCGTAAATTCTGTCTACCCGGAGAGCTGGATATCTGCGCGATTTCCCTGCCGTTGATCTGATTAGTCTGATAATCATTTTCCTTTCCATTGTTTTGTTTAACTTTTCTCTCCGAGTTGTGTTAAACCTCTTATTGTCGTTTGACAAACCTGAATTTCCTCTATTTTTCAGATGGACCGTTTGTTTCCACCGCGTCCTAGGACACAGCTTGTGCTTCGCACTTGGGCTCGTAATACCCCTGGGTTTCCAGCTGTCCTGATCGCTCTCATGACCAGACTTGGCTACCGTTGGTACCCGGAGTACTTGGTTTATGAGGTTTACCGCGAGTTCAACCAGGAACAGTACTATGCTGAAGTTCGGATTTATGATCAGCAGAACAACTCAGACACCGAGCTACACCTTTTTCACGGATTAGGCGTGACGATTGAGATGGCAGTCCATGATGCCGCCTACTCTGCTGTCGTACGTCTACGAGGGGAGCACCTTCTCTCTTTGTCAGGAAGAAGGATGGATCAAACCGATTGGTCCAAGATTACCGTCCTATTAACCAAGCAACTATCCAGAACAAATATCCCCTTCCTCGGATAAACGATCTGTATGATCAACTGGCGGGTTCATCAGTGTTCTCTAAACTCGACTTAAGGTTGGGTTACCACCAGATCCGTGTTCGTGAAGAGGATATCCCAAAGACCGCCTTCGTTACTCGATATGGCTCATACGAGTACACTGTCATGTCATTCGGCTTAACCAATGCTCCCGCCACATTCTCCCGCCTGATGAATTATATATTCATGGAATACCTTGACAAGTTCGTCGTGGTTTACCTGGATGATATCCTAGTATACTCCAAGAACAAAGAGGAACATGCTGAACATCTTCGAGTTGTTCTGGAAAAACTTCGAGAGCATCAACTATATGCTAAGTTTTCCAAGTGTGAATTCTGGCTTCCCGAAGTAACATACCTTGGGCATGTCATCTCCAAGGATGGTATTGCCGTCAACCCCGAGCGAGTTCAGGCTATTCTTGATTGGGCTCCTCCAAAGAACGTCAAGCAAGTTTGAAGTTTTCTCGGACTCGCCAGCTATTGCCGTCGATTTGTCAAGAACTTCTCCAAGATCGCCAAGCCCCTGACTAACCTGCTTCATAAAGGCGTCAAGTTCGATTGGACGGAAAAGTGTCAGGAAAGTTTCCAGACGCTCAAAGACAAGCTGACTTCTGCCCCAGTGCTTGCCCCTCCTGATTCCCAGAGGGATTTTGTCATCTATTGTGATGCATCCCGTCAAGGATTAGGCGGTGTCCTAATGCAAGACCGCAGAGTAATTGCTTATGCTTCGCGTCAATTGCGTCCGCACGAAGAGAATTACCCAGTACATGACCTCGAGCTTGCTGCCGTCATCCATGCACTAAAACAGTGGCGACATTACCTTCTCGGTAATCGTTGCGAGATCTACACCGATCATCAAAGTCTGAAGTATCTATTCACTCAGCCAGACCTGAACCTCCGTCAACAGAGATGGATGGAGACCGTAGCGGATTTTAACTTGGGTATTTCTTATACCCCTGGCAAGGCTAATGTAATGGCCGATGCCTTGAGCCGCAAGTCTTATTGCAGTCACCTCCAGTTTCACGAAGTTCAACCTTCGCTTATTGAAGAATTCAGAAAGCTGAATCTCCACATTGTTCCTCCTGGAGCACTCGCTTCCCCTCCTGAAGGTTCCTACAAAATGAACCTCCACGTTGTTTCCCAGGGTTCTCTTAATACCCTGGTTGCTAAACCAGATCTCGTGGACAGCATCAAGACGCTGCAGGGTTATGACTCTCAAGCCCACAAGATTAAGCGCTATCTCGCTGAAGGAAGGCCTTCGTTCTTCACTATTGATGATACTGGCACCTTGTTCTTTAAAAGTCGTCTAGTGGTCCCCTCTAAAGGTAACCTGGGTATGACTCAGGAGGTCATGCAAGAAGCTCACGACACTCCGTTGTCTATCCATCCCGGCAGTACCAAGATGTACCAAGACATCCGTCAAAGATTCTGGTGGTCAAACATGAAGCAAGACATTGCTCGCTATGTTGCTGAATGTGATGTTTGCCGTCGCGTCAAAGCAGAACATCAAAGGCCCGCCGGAACTCTGCAACCAATTGCTGTTCCTGAATGGAAATGGGACCATGTTGAAATGGACTTTATCACTGGATTTCCCAAATCACAGAAAGGTAATGATGCTATTCTTGTCGTCATTGACCGACTTTCCAAAGTTGCACATTTTCTAGCCGTCAAAGAGACGATCACTGCTAGTCAGCTCGCAACTCTCTACATGTCCAGAATTGTTTCACTTCACGGTATTCCACTGGTTATCAGTTCAGACCGTGGCAGCTTATTCACTTCAAGATTCTGGGCAAGTTTCCAAGAAGCTATGGGAACTCATCTGTCCTTCAGCACCGCTTTTCACCCTCAGTCTCAAGGACAAGTTGAACGAGTCAACCAAGTTCTCGAAGACATGCTTCGAGCTTGTGTCATATCCTTCGGAAGGAAATGGGAAGAATCTCTCCCATATGCCGAATTCTCTTACAATAACAGCTATCAGGCCAGTATGAAGATGGCCCCCTTTGAAGTATTGTACGGACGAAAGTGCCGAACCCCTCTAAATTGGTCAGAAACTGGGGAACGTCCACTCTTCGGTCCGGATATTATCCAACTTGCCGAAGATCAAGTTCGCGTTGTCCGCGAGCATTTGAAGACTGCTCAGTCACGTCAAAAGAGTCAGTATGACCGCAAACACAAAGATGTGGTCTATCAACCTGGCGAAAAGGCTTATCTTCGAGTCACACCGATGAAAGGTACACACCGATTCGGGATCAAGGGCAAGCTAGCTCCTCGCTATATTGGTCCTTTCACTGTTCTTGAAAGGCGTGGTAGAGTGGCATATCAGTTGGAACTTCCACCGAACCTTTCTCAGGTTCACGATGTGTTCCACGTATCACAACTCCGCCGCTGCTTCAAAGACCCTATCCGCGGAGTAGATCACGAATTGCTTGAACTGCAACAAGACCTCTCTTATAAAGAGCATCCGGTCCGCATTCTCGATCAAGCCGAGCGTCGCACACGCCAGAAGGTTATCAAGTTCCTCAAGGTTCAGTGGTCAAACCATTCTGAGGATGAAGCCACTTGGGAACGCGAGGATCGTCTTCGCGATGAATACCCCGCTTTGTTTCTTTCTACCTCCTAAATCTCGGGACGAGATTTCTTGTAGTGGAGGAGATTTGTAACACCCCCTGTATTAAGCTACAGTGATAACCCTTATGATGAGGCCATGTCATCATGATTAATAGTGCATAATCATCATTAGCATCATATTGCATTTCAACTCCTAAGTCAAATTCAAATTTAAATGAAAGTGGGATATAGAAGTTGTCCAACATAGAAACTAAAATGTCAGATAAATAACAAATATTCCAGAGGCTATTCTAAAATTGAAACCAACATCATTGGAATTGGATAAGTGACTCGAACAACCTCAAACAGTGGATAAAGATAATATTTAATAACCATTTATTAAATCTGAAATAAATATGGAATTATGTTTTGTCCAAACTAATTTTAGGTGTTAAGGAATAATGCACTGGTATTTATGAAATAGGTCACACTTTTTACAAAAACCATTTGGGGCCTAAACATTTAACAGTAGAGAAAAGAGAATAAAGAAAAGGGAAAAGAAACAGAAAAACAAAAGAAAAGAAAAGGCCCCCCTGGCCAACTGGGCCAGGCGGCCCAGCTGGCCGACCCACCTGGCCCAACTGGCCGGCCCAGCCCCATCCCCTGCCTTATCCCCATGGGGGGGGAAACCCTAACCAGCCACCCCCCACTTCCCCCCTCTCCCGATATATCCCCCCCTCTCCCCCGATTGGATCGGGATCGAGAGGTGGAGGTCGCCGCGACGCCCCGACCCTGCCGCCCGACGCCGCCCCGTTGCCATTGCCGTTGGACGCCGTCGCCGGAGCGCTCCCCCGCCGGCCTGCTTCTCCTCTCCGCCGTCGTCCCCGTCTTCCTCCTCGCGCTCCACTGCCCCGTCCCTACGCTCCCTCGGTGAGGCCCCCGGTCCTCCTCTCTCGCTCGCCTGCCGCGCTCCCGCCGCGCCCACCGTTGCTCCGCTCCGGCCGTGACCACGCCTCGCGCGCTCCGGCCCCGCGCTCACCGCGGTCGGGCCGTGCCCTGGCCATGCGCCGCGCCGTCCGGCCGTGCCCGTCGCCCAGCGGTCACCGCGCCCAGCGCCTCGCCCCGCTGAGGCCTCTCTGCCTCGCCGGCCCCTACTCACTACCCCGCGCGCTGCCTGCGCCTCACCCTCGCCTACCTCTGCCGCCAGTCCCACCTCGCCCCTCTACGCCGCCTCCGGCCACCGGTCCTCCCCCCCCCGCGGCTCCAGCCGCGCCGTGGCCGCCGGCCGCGCACCCTCGCGGCCATCTCCCGCGACCGGCGATGGCGCCCTGGCGCGCCCCATCGCCCGTGCCCGTTCGAGCGGGTTCGCCCGCCCGTTACCCGTACCCAGCGCCCGTTAAGTCCCCCTGGCCCATTGACATGTGGGGCCCAGCCCCAGAACGTTTTAATAAAAAGGAAATAAAAATAAAAATAAAAATAATAAAAATAATTAATTAATTAGTTAATTAATCCTGATTAGGTTAATTTAACTAACTAATTAGTGTTAATTAAACAGTAATATAATTAGTTAACCCTAATTAATTTAACAGTCTATGACAGGTGGGACCCACCCTGTCAGGGCGCCTGCTGACATCAGCATGATGTCATGCTGACATCATCGCAGCACTGTTTCGGATAATGTTGAATTAAATAATTAATTAAAATTTCAGAAATTAATAAAAACTTTAGAAAATCATATCTTTTAAACCGTAACTCCGATGAAAATATTTTATACATGAAACTTGCTCAGAACGACGATACGAACCCGGATACGCCCTCGGTATCTCCGTCAGACGCCCGCAGCTATGAGAACGTTGAACAATTAGACCGATTTCGATAAATGAATAGTGTCCAACTTTAATTAAATAAATCCGAATAAATTCCTAAATTAACTAAATCGCTTAGTTAGGCTGTATATCACCCCGGCATATCATTTAGACATGTCATGCATCCCTGTTGCATAATTGCCGTGTGTTTACTGTTTCTTCCCCCTCTTCTCTTCGGTAGACTACGAGACCGACGCAGCTGCTGGTGCCTCGACCGACTACGTTGTTGACGACCCCTACTTGCCAGGGCAACCAGGCAAGCCCCCCCCCTTGATCACCAGATATCGCCTATTCTCCTCTATACTGCTTGCATTAGAGTAGTGTAGCATGATACTGCTTTCGGTTAATCCTATTCTGCTGCATAGCCTGTCATTGTTGCTACTGTTGATGATACCTTACCTGCAATCCTAAATGCCTAGTGTAGGATGCTAGTTTATCATCATTGGCCCTGCATTCTTGTCAGTCTGCCTTGCTATACTATCGGGCCGTGATCACTCGGGAGGTGATCACGGGTTATACTATACATATATACATACTATACAAATGGTGACTAAAGTCGGGTCGGCTCGAAGAGTACCCGCGAGTGATTCACGGATTGGGGGCTGAAAGGACCTTTGTCCCAACGGCCCTTTGTGTGGATCTTTGTGGCGGAGCGACAGGGCAGGTTGAGACCACCTAGGAGACAGGTGGGCCAGGCCCTGGTCGGCGTTTGCGTTTACTTCATAATAACACGTTTAACGAGATTGGATATTTGATCTGAGTCTGGCCACTGGCCTATACGCACTAACCAACTACGCGGGAGTAGTTATGGGTATCCCGGCGTCGTGGTATCAGCTGAAGCCTTCTTGACGTCAGCGACTGAGCGGCGTGCGCCGTGTTGGACCGCGTTAACGTAACCGCCGTGATCGTGTGGGTTGCTAGGTCTGCTCGCGGCCGCGTACGCAACGTGCAGGAGCGCACTGGGCGATGGGCCCAGACCCCAGAGTGCCTAGGATTAGTCCGGCGTGCTGACCTCTCTGTTGAGCCTAGGTGGGGCTGCGACGTGTGGATCTTCCGAGGCCGGGCATGACCCAGGAAAGTGTGTCCGGCCAAAGGGGATCGAGCGTGTTGGGGAATATGTGGTGCACCCCTGCAGGGAAGTTTATCTATTCGAATAGCCGTGTCCCTCGGTAAAAGGACGACCCGGAGTTGTATTCCGACCTCATGACAACTAGAAATGGATACTTAATAAAACACACCCTTACAAGTGACAGATATAACCCGGTGGTCGCTCTCTCGCATGGTGGCGACGAGAGGATCGACGGGTAGGATTATGCTTTACGTTGTTGCTTGGTTAACTTCCAACTAATCTCTTCTATTGCTTCAAGATGGAGGCTGCCAGAAGCGTAGTCTTCGACAGGACTAGCTATCCCCCTCTTATTCTGGCATTCTGCAGTTCAGTCCACCGATATTGCCTCTTTACACATATACCATGCATATGTAGTATAGATCCTTGCTTGCGAGTACTTTGGATGAGTACTCACGGTTGCTTTCCCCCTTTCCCTTCTTGCTGGTTGTCGCAACCAGATGCTGGAGCCCAGGAGCCAGACGCCACCTTCGACGACTACTACCACCAGGGCGGAGCCTACTACTACGTCCAGGACGCCGACGACCAGGAGTAGTTAGGAGGATCCCAGGCAGGAGGCCCTGCGCCTGTTCGATCTGTTGTATCCCTGTTTGTGCTAGCCATCTTATGGCACCTTGTTTAACCTATGTCTGTACTCAGATATTGTTGCTTCCGCTGACTCGTCTATGATCGAGCATTTGTATTCGAGCCCTCGTGGCCCCTGGCTTGTATTATGATGCTCGTATGACTTATTTATGTTTTAGAGTTGTGTTGTGATATCTTCCCGTGAGTCCCTGATCTTGATCGTACACGTTTGCGTGCATGATTAGTGTACGATTGAGCCGGGGGCGCCACAGACGGCAGCGCTCAGCTGTGGGGAGAAGAGCGAGATGGAGGAGGGGATGGGGCTGAGGGAGAGTGGGAGAGGGTCGAGGGGCTCCGTGGTGTCACGGGAGGCGTCCAGGGCAACGAGGGGGCAGCCAGGCAGGGTGAGGTGGCCAGCGCGCGGCGACCATGCGCCCTGTCCTTCTATCCAGCGAGGAAGACGACAGGGGGAGCAGCTGGGCTGGGCCGCACAGTAGTGGGCTGCCAGGTGAGCAACAGTTAACCTCTCTCTCTCTCCTTTTATTTATGTTTTCTATTTTCTGTCTTTGTTTTTGGATTTAGTAAAATACTAAACCACTTTATAAAATCCTGAAATAAATTGTGGGCACATATTGGATTATTCCCAACAGCCCTCATTTAGTTTCAGAATTATTTGAGCATTTAAAATATTTATAGCATTTAAATGCCCAATTCAAATACTTTATGATTTAACTAAAAAAATCCAGGAATGACCTAGAAATATGTTCATCATTTTTGGCAGAGGTTTTCACCTTTATCAGAAACAATGAACATTTTCAAAGGGCATTTTGGGTTCATTGAAAGAGATTTCATTTGAACCTATTTGAATTGCATTTGTGCTAGGGTTTATCAATCCCCATTTCAAATTTCTTGAATTTAAACATGATGACATGAATGCTTTCATGCAATTAGTTACAAGCAATTCTAGGGATGTGACAACTCACCCCCACTAAACAAGAATCTCGTCCCGAGATTCAAGACGTGAGGTAAGAAGATAGAGGGGACACAAAGCTAACACAATCTTCACGATCCAGGTTGCACCTCATAAGAACGTTGATTCGATCATCATCTTTGTCTCAACGTCTTGCTCTGAGAACTCCATCCAACATGACAACGAGAAGAAAGGGAAACTCTAGAAGAATCGATCTTCTCGAAGATCGAGCAACTGACGATCAACTCACGAAATGAGACATAGAACATCTCTTAAGCTGAGATGTCCAAACACACATCGGGAGGGATGGAAGAACAGATGACGAAGGTTCAATTTGGTAGCAAAAATTCCACGCTTAAGGGGTGGTGGATGCATTTCAAAGTAGCAAGGAGATAATTGCCATGATTCCATAACGGGACACCTTGGGGAATGGCGACTCGTAGATTTATTGCCTTAAGTGGCAAAAGAATTACTTTTGATATCTAGATCATTAAAACTCTCTATACTAGCCTAAGGAAAATCTCAATCGATCGTTTGAAGGAGTTCAGAAGAATGGCATACTCAGACTAGAATGGATGATGTGAACTACCTTGTTGAAGACAACGCAATGGATGATTTTTGCTTATCATCGGAAATGGATGGGACCCATGGTAGGACCACTTTTGAAGATGATCCTAAATTGCAATTGCTAAGAGGGGCAGCCCATGGGGAATTCGCTCAATGGCGGTGCAAGCTGGGAACAAAATGCAAATGTTGGGAATTTTTCAACCATCATATCTGCCTGAGATTCAGATCTGGTTGGTAACAGGATATTTCAGACAACTTGTCTGGAAAGGAAAGTTTGCAACACAAATCGACGAGACGGTGTTGCAAGATTCTCGGGAAATGAGCTATGATAGCAAGCTCCAAAACATGAGCTAGTTCTGTACATACATGTGAACACGCTGTCCAAGACAAGCATGACCACATAGAAGTCTTACAACAAAACACTACCGAGATCTGGTTGGAAACCATCATCGAGGATAACGGAATCCTGTACAAATCCGTCTGATACCTTCAGGACTAGCAATTAGAACTTACTATCCTTGAACAAATCAATCAGTGGCTTGGTGTGCTAGGAGATACATGTGGAATGAAGGTAGCTAATCTCTCAAACCAAAGTATACTTCGCACATGCATGACTAACTTGGGATGATTCCAGAGGAAGCAACATTGACTTTCTCGAATTCACGGCGGCAACTTGTGTCAAATGCACATGAATTAGAGGAAGTCACTTCTTTCATCCGAACATATTCTTCAGGAACGGGACATGAAGATAATGCTTATAAAAGTTTCCAACACTAACTTAGATGTTCAACATGAATCATGGACAAGATGAAAATGGTGTCAATGGGCTCAACAACAATCCATTCAGGCTTCCATATAGATGGAATTCCACAATTAAGTGATCACGTTGATAGCATTGGTCAGACCCAAAAGATATAATGGTGTATGCTCGAGGAATCAAACACGAGTAAGACAACATTACGAGCATCGTTGGTTCTGATTTGATTTGATGATAGCCCATGCTCAAATCAAAGATTGGATAAGACAATGGCGCCGACAACTGACCACGAGGATCAATCAATGAATATATCATCTTTCTTCAACACACACACAAGGATATCCCTTTGGAATGAACTAAGTCAGATAAAGCTTTTATCTTCCAACTCTCCAAGTTATTGTTTAGCTTATCCAACTAGTTCAGGAGTATCCAACACAGATCCTTGGAGAAGGGGTGGTTTATAGAAAAACCAACTTGATCACAAACTCAACATAGCGGTCAGGTGACAACCTGGTAATACTTCCGAGAAGATATTCGGAAAATCACGTACCACCGGTATGTTACTAAGCTCGAGAACAATCTTGCTTTTCAGGGCAAGACGATATAATCGAAAGAACAAGGAATTAACATAATCCAAACTCATTGATCGAAGAGTGCACCAGGAATATGGATTAGGTAGAACAATCTATCTTAGAATGATGATTCAATAACCAACACGCTAAGAATGAAATTATTGTCCTTTAACTACCAAGCAACACGGTTGCTAGGAGTATTGATTTCACACATCATAGTTCACTTGTCGGCATTCCGGTTGCGACAACACGGGACCGAGGAATGAATAATGATGGCGAGAAGTGATACGTCTCCAACGTATCTACTTTTCCTAATGCTTTTCCTCTTGTTTTGGACTCTAATTTGCATGATTTGAATGAAACTAACCCCGGACTGACGCTGTTTTCAGCAAAACTACCATGGTGTTGTTTTTGTGCAGAAATAAAAGTTCTCGGAATGGAACGAAACTTTGCGAGGAATTTTTATACAAAATAAGAGAATTTCTGGAGCCAAGAGCCACCTGAGGGGGGCACCTGGGTCAGCACAACCCACCAGGGCGCGCCTGCCCCCCAGGCGTGCCCAGGTGGGTTGTCCCCACCTGGTGGCCCCGCAGACCCTGAAACTGACGCTATAAAATCCTATTTTTCCAGAAAAAATAGGGGAGAAAGAATTATCGTGTTTCGCGAGACGGAGCCGCCGCCGTCTCCTGTTCTTCATCGGGAGGCCAGATCTGGAGTCTGTTTGGGGCTCCGGAGAGGGGGATCTTCGTTCTTCATCATCACCAACCCTTCTCCATCGCCAATTCCATGATGCTCCCCACCGGGAGTGAGTAATTCCTTTGTAGGCTCGCTGGTCGGTGAGGAGTTGGATGAGATTCATCATGTAATCGAGTTAGTTTTGTTAGGGCTTGATCCCTAGTATCCATTATGTTCTGAGATTGATGTTGCTATGACTTTGCCATGCTTAATGCTTGTCACTTTGGGCCCGGGTGCCATGATTTCAGATCTGAACCGTTTATGTTATCACCATTATATCTATGTTCTAGATCCGATCTTGCAAGTTATAGTCACCTACTACGTGTTATGATGCGGCAACCCCAGAGTGACAATAGTCGGGACCACTCCCGGTGATGACCGTAGTTTGAGGAGTTCATGTATTCACCGTGTGTTAATGCTTTGTTCCGGTTCTCTATTAAAAGGAGAGCTTAATATCCCTTAGTTTCCAATATGGACCCCGCTGCCACGGGAGGGTAGGACAAAAGATGTCATGCAAGTTCTTTCCATAAGCACGTATGACTATTTATGGAATACATGCCTACATTATATTTATGAACTGGAGCTAGTGCCGTATCGCCCTAGGTTATAACTGTCTCATGATGAATATCATCCAACAAATTACCGATCCAATGCCTACGATTTTCCTACATATTGTTCTTGCTAAGTTACTACTGCTACCGTTACTGTTGCACTTGCTACGTTATCACTGCTATCACTGTTACCGTTACTATTGCTGCTGCTACTATTATCAAAACTATCATACTACTTTGCTACTGATCACTTTGCTGCAGATAATTAATCTCCAGGTGTGGTTGAATTGACAACTCAGCTGCTAATACTTACAAATATTCTTTGGCTCCCCTTGTGTCGAATCTATAAATTTGGGTTGAATACTCTACCCTCGAAAACTGTTGCGATCCCCTATACTTGTGGGTTATCAAGAAGTATCACTGCAACAAGAATTCATAAGAGTTGGTGCAATTCTCATGACATTCCTGACATAAAGAGGGCAACACTCCAAGGTAGAATATAACAAAAGCAGGATTGGCATTTTGATCTCCGGAGTACGACTACTTTGACTCAATCCTGGATATGGATGAGGTACCGGGGTTTGTTTCTCCTAGTCATTCTAGAATAGAATGGCTTGACGGACTACAAGAATAATAGGCATCGATGAACATGAATGCACACATACTCTTGACTATCAATTGATAGACGAAGGCCGGAATACAACTAAAGAGGAACAACTCAAAGGAACATATAACTTTCTGGGTTGTGGATGCATAGATTAGTAGGTCGAGCATGCTCAACACATTTCTTCCGAATAACCCATGCAGAAAGGTAGGACTGGTACAGGCACAATGTAGAATGGAGAACTCTTCGAGAGCACTCTTATTGTGATCCTTTCGTTCAGAGCACGTCTGCCTTGGCTGGTTCGTGGTATTGGAAGAATGAGATACCACGGACCTCGAGGACTATCGCAAAGATTACTAATATCCTAAAGGAACTAGAAAACACTATCAACATGAAGTAAGTAGAGTGAATTTCAGGTTCAAGAACCCAGGAATAGAATGCCTACTAACTAAATGGCATCAGGAGATGCTTTTGAGAATGACGGCCAAAATCATCATACTAGGAACACAAGACAAAGCTAGAGTAGTAGGTGGTCCTATAAAATATCCTAGTGTCATAATAATAGCTTCGACATATATGTCGAGGCAGTGGAGTACCTCAACACACCGGTTAGTGTGCTTAATCTGACCCAAAGGAACATCGGGAATGGAAAGGAGGGATTGCAAATGCATCAGACTAGTTAGAAACCTGGGATGACTCGGACAGCATAACGGCAGTAAATGCTCAAAAAGATTGAGACATCCTGGAAAAATTGTGGCATAACTACTCAACATCATAATAACAAGGTTCCGAGACAAACTGTTAACACACAGAAGTACTAGAAACTGAACTGAGGACTGAATCCATCATTCCTATAAGTCTACGGATTAGTAACACATGATCCTAATAGAAAGATGAGGAGCCTAGTTCTTAATCCCCGTAGAAAAGAAGAGGTTGACTCAGATCAGAAGGGCATAAAGTAAAGGAGTAAAAAGAGCCTTACGTTCCCTTCCACAATCAATTCCCTTATATAACTAAAGAATTTCTAGACTCAACTTCGACCAGTTTGGCTTGGTAATCCTACAGGCAGTCAGGCTCTGATACCAAAGCTGTCAGGACCCCGATCCTAAGTCACACCGATCTAGCATGTAACACATCATATCACTTTGCGGCCTCACGCACGGTATGCCCACGGGTGCCACTGATAAGTATATTTCACATATATAATTTGGTACTCAAATATAGCATCTATTGTGATCTATTCGTCCATTCTTGCCATGATTGATTGAATATTGCTTGATAATCATAAAAAAGGATCATTTACTAGTCTTTGGTCTATACTGCAGAAATGTGTACAAAGGCACTAATAATCGTCAAGATTCCGTCTAAGTGGCTAAGAGAACGAAGAAGAGGAGGAAGAATGGACTTGTGCGAGAAGAAACGAAGTAACCAGGGGGCCAACTATAGAAGAGAAGATCATCTTGTGCTAAAAGCAAAGAAGGAGGAGGGCCAAATTGCAATATGGACAGATCAACCGTGAGGGGTCAAAATCCCTAAAGGCCTCGATCCCCTTTGGGCCTGGCGACACCTCCATCTCCCTCCTCCCATCTTCTCCACCTCTGGCCGCCGCCGCGGCCAGGCTGGCGTGGCGGTGCGCCACTGCCTCTCCATCCACCACTGCACATCCATCCCATCTGCACCAGCGCCATCACATCACCAGCACCCCTCACCTCCAGCGCCACCACTCCACCATCACCGCTCGCGCGTCCCACCAGACACGAGGACGCGGGTGGCCGGACCTCCGCGCAAGACCTCTTCTGCTGCTGCTCCTCTATTGCTGCGCTTCCTGCTGCTTCTTCTTCTCTGAATCCCTACTGCTGCTGCTCTTCTTCTTCCCCTCGCTGCTCTGAATCTTCACCTTGCTGTTGTTCCTTCTCCTGCTCCCCTGGCTGCTCTTCTTGCCTCTGCTCCTCCCCTCGTCTCTTCTGCTGCTACTCATCGCTGATGCCCTTCTGCCGCTTCTCTATTGCTGCACCCTCTCCTGCTTCCCTACTGCTTCTTCTTCTCCAACACCCTCTGCTGAAGCCCTCTCTCTGAACCTCAACTTGCTGCTGCCACTTCTTCTTCTCTGAACCCTAAGTGTTGCCACTTCTCTTACTTCTTGCAAATTTCTGAAAACTGCTAGGTGAACCTTGTGTACTGTTCTGAACAATTAATCTGTGCCTTCTTTATGTATTAATTTCTACAATATATGTGAAATTGTGAGTTGTTGAGCTGATCATTTTCGAGTAGACTTGTACTGTCATATATTGTGAACCATATATATTTATAAATTCGTGCTTGTGGTTAATTCTAGTAACTGTGGTGTTGCATATTCATGATTGTGGTTAATTCTCTACATCTCTGTAAACATTGAGAAGTTTATGTGCTGTAATGTTCATATCAGACTAGCACTTGAAATTCTTGTTTGTTCAGTATCGTACTTGTAAGATATAGTGTATGTTATGTGTGATCAGAGCTAGTTTTGTTCCTGTGACATATATGTTTGTAATGTGAATCATCTATCTCTTGTCATATAACTATGTTCCTTCCTTGCGTCTTATACTTGCTAGTTTTATATACATATTTGTGCTCCTGTCTTGTTAATTCCCTTTGTTTAGGATGTCCGCCTATAGTTTTTAATTTCTCAAGCATTACGAGAACACCAAAAAGATAGCGATTAAAATCTGAATCTCCCTGTGCTGTTTGCATTTTCTTTGTCGACGATCTTTGGGAATGACCTTGTTAGTTTAGGTTTTATTTCCTGCATTCATCTCTTAAAATTGTGTTACCTAAATTTAGCCGAGCATAGTCGCCATCGCCTAGTCACTGTGGGGAACACGACACTCACGATTTGGGCGAAATATCCCACTGCATTTACAAACAATCATTTTGGCGCCGTTGCCATGGACTAGCATCGAGCGATTATGTGAAGCTATAGACTAGGCTTAGTATAGTTTTTGTTTAAATTTGTAGTCAAATTTATTTCTGTGTTTCTTTTACCTTTTTACTTTTTGTTGCTTCGGTTTATTAGGGTACTAAACCTCTCACCAGTGTTTGATGTTTGTGAGCGTGTGTAGGATATCTTACTATTTGTAGGCTGATTGACAGTTGCACTTGAACATATGGCTTTAGTACGTGATCTTTGGTTGCCAAGTAGTTTGGACACGATGACAGGGCCAATTTGGCCATCTATTGAGGCCAAAAATTTTGAGTTGAGGCCTGGACTTATTGCTCTCGTCTTGCAGAATCAGTTTAGAGGATTACCCAATGAAGACCCTCATGAGCACATTTGTAATGTCGTGGAGTATGCCAATACAGTCCAGTACCATGGCGTTTCCCAAGATGCTATTAAGTGTATGTTGTTCACATTCTCTCTCAGAGATGCTGCTAAGGACTGGTACTATTCTTTGCCATCAAGATCATACACTTGGGGTGATATTTCGCAAGCTTTCTTGCACAGATATTTTCCACTTTACAAGGAAGCTGCAATTCGTGACCAGATCCTCAATTTTGCGCAAGATGGAAGTGAGAGCTTGTATGCAGGTTGGGAGAGATATAAGTATTTTCTTAGAAAATGTCCTAATCATGGGCAAAATGATTGGTTAGTGCTACAGATATTCTATAGAGGGCTGACACATGCTTCAAGGGATCTTATTGATATGTCAACTAGTGGAACTATCATGAACAAGACCGTTGAGGGTGCAATTATTCTCATTGAGAGCATTGCCTTCCACCAAATGCAATGGAGTTATGAAGGGCCTAGTTCAAATCTGAAGGTTGCAAGCTGTGTGCAATCAGAAGCTGTGTGTTCCATAAGTGAACAGAAATCATCCGTGGTGCCTAATATTCAAAACCAGCATGTTTCATTCCGGGGACAACAACATTTCAGAACTGAATTAGAGCCTCCATATAGAAACATTGATCTTACTTCAATTATCCTTGATGATGATTATGATATTTTCCAAGATGATGCAACCACTGTAGATCAGATGGATACCACAGTAGCATATCAAATACATCATGGCAATGAAACTGTTCAGAATGAGTCAAAGTTGCAAGAAGAGGTTTATGAGGGACCTACTCTGATTGATGCTAAGTTGAGACAGCAAGATATGGAGAAATTCACTTGTGTTAGTCAGCTATGTGACTGGTGGAATTTAGTGGTGTCACCAATTGCCCACACTTGTGTTACAACTGTATCTGGACTATTTGTCAAGAAGAAATCATTAGCTCCACCAGTGGTTGTCTCTATGACAGTTAAAGAGAGTATCTCAGAGAAGAATAGTGAAGATGAGATTCCAACTCCTGCACATACAATTAAGCAAGTCGGAGACATTCCAAGGAGAGAGATACAAGAGGCTGAGTCAAATTTAGAAGAGTTGATACTTCAATATCGTGAGAAGATCCCACGTGTTGCTGAGCTGCATGACTGGTGGAAGTCATCGGTGTCGCTGTTGAAACTTAGCAGTGATGATGAGGAGAACATTGCTCAGAAAGACAGCGAGGTAGTGATCTCAGCACCCCTACCAGATCATGTTAGTGAATATTCACAGATGGGGACACTTCAGACTCAATTAGGTGTTGCTGATAGTAGCACCATAGAAGATCCAGAGGAAGAGAGACCTCAACTTGAAGAAGAAATACTCGAAGACAAGGAACAAGATGATCCAGAGCTCGAACAACCAAGTGATCAAGTTGAAGACTCATCATCTACTACTCTTGAAGAAGCAAAAGAAGTTGCTGTAGATGAACTTGAAGAACCAGAAATTCATTTGCCTATTGTCATACAAGAGCGTGATGTAGCAGGTTTATCTAATCCTCTTGATGACATGCGTCCCTATGACTTATTTGCTTCTACCTTGCATTACATGATACTATCAATTAAGGTAGATTTGAGAAAGTATTTGCTTGGATATGATGATATATACCCTATTCATGGCATTGCTCACATTTCTTACGATTACACTTATTTTCCTCATGCTAGACCCATGCTTAATGAAACATGTCATTCTCATGGTAGTCTGGAGCTTAATGATTCATATCATCTTCATGCTAGCATTGAGCTTACTGATTTCTACCATTCTAAACATGTGCTTTATAGCTATGCTTATGTAATTGGGTACTCTATTGATGATTTAGAGGGCATCTACCCTATCACTTGTAGTTGTTGTTTGTGTGAGTCCTATTTCAGGTTTTTGCTTGTGCACGAATCAATACATGCTGACCAGGTTCGAGGTGACATCCCTTGGGATCCTGGTGGAGTCAGAGCATGGCAATGAGGAGAAGCAATGGGGCACACATATGGAAGAGAGAAGCTGGAGCTTGCATGTGGAAGCAAAGGAGAAGAGCTGCAGTTGGTGAGATGATCGACCGAGTGCTACATCATCAAAGCCCGGTGAGCTGTTTCATGACCCATTCTGAAATAATCATCCATTGATGCTTGCTGAATTAAATTGCTTTTTGGGTTGCTTGAGTCATTTCTTAAATATCGTCCCACTGAATTTTACCTTCGACATAGGGTGATTGATGTGAATATGTGAACTGTGTGTTGAATGCCTTGTAAACTAGTGATCTACACAATGCTTGCTTTGCTGAAAGTAGTGGAAGTTATTAGTTTTGAGTGCTCAAATCCTTAGTACACTAGAAAACTTAATCATTTTTTGCTTTTACCTTGATACACCTAGATCATTAAGTGTGAAATGTTGAGTCTGTGCCTAATGTGTTCCCATTCAGAGCATTCACTTAACCACTATGGATTAGCATGCTATGTTCTCTGGATCGGTAGCATGTGAACCAGACATGGATGAGTGATGATTCTTGTTTCCTTCCTTATGTTTCATGCCATTGTATTTCCTTTGTTCAATATGTAATAATGAATATAAGTCTAGTCTACCTACAGTAGCATGTCATGTTCCCTGGATCGGTGGCATGTGAAGTTTGGTAGCTTGGACAGTAATAAATAAATAAAAATGCAATATTTGTCGAACCAGGTGTATACCATGTTCTCTGGATCGGTGGTATGTTCCTTTAGGGAGACAAACAAAAAAAACTATTAATTGGTCGACCCAGGTGTATACCATGTTCTCGAAATCGGTGGTATGTTCCTTTGGTGAGACCCATAAAATATTTATGTTTACTTCCTTCAAATTCAATAAGTGCTATCAACTGCAATGATCTGTCCCTGGTAATAAGTGATCTGGTCACAAGTTTAAGTTCATTTTGTTTTTGGGATCATGCTCCTTTAGGAACCTTTTGGCACAATCATCATTTGAACTAGTTAATCTTCTTTTATCATTGTGAAAGTTTAAAATGGTCAAGTCTACTAGTATCCTATTGCTTTGAAGCACTCCTAACCATTAATTTTCAATAGCTAAGTCCAAAGCATGCATTGTTCGGAGATCTATTTTACTGGGACATTCTCCAGTCAGCTCACTGTTCACTATCTAGCTCTTGTCATATTCCTTTGCTTGAGGACAAGCAAAAGTTTAAGTGTGGGGGAACTTGATAACTATATTTCATATATATAATTTGGTACTCAAATATAGCATCTATTGTGATCTATTCGTCCATTCTTGCCATGATTGATTGAATATTGCTTGATAATCATAAAAAAGGATCATTTATAGTCTTTGGTCTATTTTGCAGAAATGTGCGCAAAGGCACTAATAATCGTCAAGATTCTGTCTAAGTGGCTAAGAGAACGAAGAAGAGGAGGAAGAATGGACTTGTGCGAGAAGAAACGAAGTAACCAGGGGGGCAACTATAGAAGAGAAGATCATCTTGTGCTAAAAGCAAAGGAGGAGGAGGGCCAAATTGCAATATGGACAGATCAACCATGAGGGGTCAAAATCCCTAGAGGCCTCGATCCCCTTTGGGCCTGGCGACACCTCCATCTCCCTCCTCCCATCTTCTCCACCTCGGGACGCCGCCACGACCAGGCCGGCGTGGCGGTGCGCCACTGCCTCTCCATCCACCACTCCACATCCATCCCATCTGCACCAGCGCCATCGCATCACCAGCACCCCTCACCTACAGCGCCACCACTCCACCATCACCGCACGCGCGTCCCACCAGACACGAGGACGCGGGTGGCCGGACCTCCGCGCAAGACCTCTTCTGCTGCTGCTCCTCTATTGCTACGCTTTCTGCTGCTTCTTCTTATCTGAATCCCTACTGCTGCTGCTCTTCTTCTTCCCCTCGCTGCTCTGAATCTTCACCTTGCTATTGTTCCTTCTCCTGCGCCCCCGGCTGCTCTTCTTGCCTCTGCTCCTCCCCTCGTCTCTTCTGCTGCTGCTCGTCCCTGATGCCCTTCTGCTGCTTCTCTATTGCTGCACCCTCTCCTGCTTCCCTACTGCTTCTTCTTCTCCAACACCCTCTGCTGAAGCCCTCTCTCTGAACCTCAACTTGCTGCTGCCACTTCTTCTTCTCTGAATCCTAAGTGTTGCCACTACTCTTACTTCTTGCAAATTTCTGAAAACTGCTAGGTGAACCTTGTGTACTGTTCTGAACAATTAATTTGTGCCTTCTTTATGTATTAATTTCTACAATATATGTGAAATTGTGAGTTGTTGAGCTGATCATTTTCGAGTAGACTTGTACTGTCATATATTATGAACCATATATATTTATAAATTCGTGCTTGTGGTTAATTCTAGTAACTATGGTGTTGCATATTCCTGATTGTGGTTAATTCTCTACATCTCTGTAAACATTGAGAAATTTATGTGCTGTAATGTTCAAATCAGACTAGCCCTTGAAATTGCTATTTGTTCAGTATCGTACTTGTAAGATATAGTGTATGTTATGTGTGATCAGAGCTAGTTTTGTTCCTGTGACATATATGTTTGTGATGTGAATCATCTATCTCTTGTGATATAACTCTGTTCCTTCCTTGTGTCTTATACTTGCTAGTTTTATATACATATTTGTGCTCTTTTCTTGTTAATTCCCTTTGTTTAGGATGTCTGCCTGTAGTTTTTAATTTCTCAAGCATTACGAAAACACCAAAAAGATAGCGATAAAAATCTGAATCTCCCTGTGCTGTTTGCATTTTCTTTGTCGACGATCTTTGGGAATGACCTTGTTAGTTTAGGTTTTATTTCCTGCATTCGTCTCTTAAAATTGTGTTACCTAGATTTAGCCGAGCATAGTCGCCATCGCCTAGTCCCTGTGGGGAACACGAGACTCACGATTTGGGCGAAATATCCCACTGCATTTACAACCGATCAGCCACCTTACCTGGCCCGGGACCGTTTGCGCCTTTTGGCTCATGTATATGATAGTGTCGCTAGCATCCATATGACAGAGAACCCAGGCCGACATGACTAGTCGTAAACCCAAGGTGGCACTAACTTACAGGGACAGGCATACATGACCGAGCAATGCATGTGTCGGTCAGCAGCGAGTGAAACCGGGCTGTAGCAAGCTAATCGGACTCCGGTAAGCACCGCGTGACATTTCCCCGAAGGGACAGACACAGGAGCAAAGAAGGACACATGCCGATCATCCCATGTGTTCCGGAGCAGTAGCAAGCTACCATGGCTCAGTGGAAGCACTAGGAGACATTTCCCCATAAGAGAGGCTACCAAGAATAAATAACTAGATTGTCAGATCCCACACATACCAAGCATTTCAAAAGCATACACACAATATGCTTGATATGTGCATATACAACAAGGCATCACAACAAAACTCTACGACTCAAAGTATTTATTTAGAAGGCTCTGAAGATCCATACATAGTAGGAATTACAAACAGGGGTCACATGACCCAACATACAGAGCATACAGGCAACGGAAACATAAACATGTCTGGGTACAGACATCTGAAAAGGAAGAAGGCTTTAGAGCCTGACTATCTACAAGACCCTTCCAAGGGTACAAGATCGTAGCTGAGGTAACAAGCTAAACGTCGAAGTCCACGCGGAACTACTAGTGAGACTGAAGTCTCTCTGCAAAAACATAAATTAAGCAAACATGAGTACAAATGTACGCAGCAAGACTTACATCAGAACTATCTACTTATGCATCAGTATCAACAAAGGGGTGCTGGAGATTAACTGTAGCAAGCCAGCTTTGACTCAGTGGCTATCCTGTACTACGACTGTGGGTAACTCTTTTGAGTTGGCACACACGAGTCCACATATTCACCATATCAATACACCACTATGGATCCGTTCCCGTCTCCCTATGAGAAGGCCATCCATAGCACTCACGCTTATCTTGCGCATTTTAGAGTATCCACTTCCAGTTATCTATGAACAATGTAAGCGTTCCAAGTAGTCCATATCCGCGGACGCGGCTGTTCGAATAGATCATATTACCCTGCAGGGGTGTACTTCTTCACACACGCTCCCACCACTTATCGCCGTTTACACGACATGTACTCGACAAACTTCAAGCGGAAGCCCAGCGAGGGTGTCGGCCACGACCTGACTAACCACACGAGACTCTAGTCCAGGTTTACCGCCTATTTGAGTTTCATCCGCAAGGAAGTCCGGCCGAGGTTTCACTCACGGCCCCAAACTATGAGAGCAGGGTTCCCAAGAGCACCGTTCGAGTGTCATCCCGGTACACCGTGCCTCATGTCTCTACCGCATCATAGCCCACCCCTAGGGTCAGCGCTATGCACGGCCCCCAACACATATCCTACAAACACCAGAAACTAGTTGCAACTCCTGGACAGAGATCAAGGTGATTAATAAGTCTAGAGGGTCAATTAAGTATCCCAATGCATGGTAGTAACTGTCTTGGATCACAAACATGGAACTCAGTTCCTGAGGACGGTCTCAATGAGACAACCCACCATGTACTCCTACATGGCCTCTCATCGCTACCTTTACCAAATCGTGTTCACACACTTAACTCTCAACAGTAGGACATGATGACCACATTCCAATTCATCCCCGATGAATCAGACCTGACACAACTCTAAGCAATAGCAGGCATATCAAGCAAGCATAAATGAGTAGGCACGTCATGGTTCAAACAACTCCTACTCATGCTAGTGGGTTTCAACTATTTACTGTGGCAAAGACAGGTCATGCAGAGGAATGGGTTCAGCTACCGCAACATGTAACAGTTGAATCATTGTTGTCCTAATGCAGTAAAAGAGAGCAAGAGCGAGAGAGTGGGATTGTATTAGAATGCTCAAAAGGGGTTTGCTTACCTGGCACTTCTGAAGATAGTATAGCTCTTCATCGGTGTCATCGAACTCATCGTCGGAACAACGTCTACTGAGGGGGAACAACACCGACAAATAGAGAAGGAACACAATCAATGCAATGCAACAATAAGATGCATGATCATGACATGTCAATATGCTGTGATTTGAGCTAATGCAGCTAGCAACAGAAGGGTTTGAGTTGATTTGAACCAAAGGTTCAAATTCAAATTCAAACTATGAATTTCCAAAGTGCATTAACATGTTTTGATCTATACAGCAAGGTTAAGTTGCTTTGTCATGCATGAAACCAGTACCAATGGATAGATTGGATTTTTCTGATAATTTTTCAAATATAAATTTTTCAATCTGAGTTATATATTATTTTCTATGATTTTTTTTGAAGTTTAGGCATTTTTCTGGATTTTCTAATTATTTAGAATTAAACTAATTCCAGAAAAAGGAATTACTACGTCAGCACTATGTCAGGATGATGTCAGCGAGTCAACGGGTCAGCCCAGGTCAAACTGACCAGTGGGGCCAGCGTGTCAGTGTCTAACTAAACTAAACTAATTTAATTAGCACTAACCTAGGTTAATTAGCAGGACAGGGCCTGCATATCAGTGACCCAGGGGGTCAAATCCCTAGTCAAATGGGGCTAACCCCACCGGCGACGTGACGCCAGCGAGGCCAGACGCGGCGGCGAGCTGCGGGATTCCTCCTCCGGCGACCAAATGAGCGGCAGAGAGGCTCTACGCGTAGCTAGTGCTCTTGCGCATCCATCAGGACAGGAATCAGCGACTGGGGTGGCCAGAATCGAGTGCGGCATCGACCTCGGCGGTGGCCGGAGCTCGGGTGAGATCGGGCGGGTGGCTGTAGGGCATGTGGGGAGGAGCTGGTGGTGGCTGCGGGCTCCTGGAGAGGCGAGGAGAACGATGACACGCGGGGGAGCGGCTGGTTCGGGCTCTGGCCATGGCGGCGCCATGGCCGGCGGCACGGAGCTCTCGGCTCCGGTGGCTAGGCTGGCTAGAGGAAAGGGTTGACCGCAGGGAAAGGGAGAAAATGCTCGGTGGCTCACCGCGGTGCCGTAGGGATGGCCAGCGTGCTCGGGGAAGCTCGGACGGCGGCAAGTCAACGGTGGAGATCCGCAGCGGCCGACGATGAAGAAGAGGTCGGGAACGGCGCTTCAAGGGCCTTCCGGTCACGTGGATCGGTGGAGACGGCATAGCGGTAGACGGCCGAGCTCGTGGACCGGTCGGAGAAGCGAGGGGGAGGCGGTGGCTACGGCAACGACGAGCGGCGGCGACGGCAGCGCTCGGCTGTGGGGAGAAGAGCGAGATGGAGGAGGGGATGGGGCCGAGGGAGAGTGGGAGAGGGTCGAGGGGCTCCGTGGCATCACGGGAGGCGTCTAGGGCGATGAGGGGGCAGCCAGGCGGGGTGGAGGTGGCCGGCTCGCGCGACCACGCGCCCTGTCCTTTTGTCCAGCGAGGAAGAAGACAGGGGGAGCAGCTGGGCTGGGCCGCACAGTAGTGGGCTGCGAGGTGAGCAACAGGTAACCTCTCTCTCCCCTTTTATTTATGTTTTCTATTTTCTGTCTTTGTTTTTGGATTTAGTAAAATACTAAACCACTTTATAAAATCCTGAAATAAATTGTGGGCACATGTTGGATTATTCCCAACAGCCCTCATTTAGTTTCAGAATTATTTGAACATTTAAAATATTTATAGCATTTAAATGCCCAAATTAAAATACTTTATGATTTAATTAAAAAAATCCAGGAATGACCTAGAAATATGTTCATCATTTTTGGCAGAGGTTTTCACCTTTATTAGAAACCATGAATATTTTCAAAGGGCATTTTGGGTTTATTGATAGAGATTTTATTTGAATTGCATTTGTGCTAGGGTTTATCAATCCCCATTTCAAATTTCTTGAATATAAACATGATGACATGAATGCTTTTATGCAATTAGTTACAAGCAATTCTTGGGCTGTGATAGGTTGTTTGAACCCGATGGATATGAATAAAGCTATAGCATACTTTGAAATTCAAATCCGGTACAATTTTAAATAGCAGCAATTAAATTACGGTGAAATTACGCTCTGCAGGTCGTTACGGCGCACACGGTCGGTAAAACACATACGTTTGTGATATACACCATAATCCGACATGGTTCACAGAGAGGAAACGTGTGCCAGCATGCACACAGTTGCCGTTTGCAAAGCATGTGTGATGTCAGACAATATCACAAACTGTGCGGGCAAACTAAACGTTTGTGATAGTTGCCTTATCATACACGATTTGCAATCATGAACTGTTTCTCATGTGGTACGCATAGTAAACGTTGCACATAGAATAGCGTGTGCGATAGTTATCATGTACGATGATGTTACGACAGTCCGACGTTTCGTAATCCTATCCGACACTCGTACGATGATTAGCTAATCTTCTTAATTAGTTATCGCATACGGTTCGGGAAAAATGAATGTGTGTGATTGTCTGCTTATCATATACGTTCTATAATCATGAACTGTTTGTGATGGGCCGCGCATCGTAAACGTAGCACCACAGAATACCGACTACGATGGCAATGCGAGCACAAACGAGTAGCAAGGATGGAGCGTTTGGGATATTCAAGATATCAGAAACAATTTTATAGGGACTACTATATGCATCAAGGCTCCCTATCCCCGACGGTTTTTGGGTCGTGTGGGAAGGACCCCCTATCGCACACACTCACTTGGCGACGGTTCAAAATGCCATCGCGGAAAGGGGTTAAAAACCGTTTGTATAGCACCTCGCTGTAGAAGTGAGTCTCTCATTGTGCTAAGAAGTTGGAGCATGATTTATTATTGATTGTCTTCCTTATGAGTGGTGGTCGGGGACGAGTAATGGTCTTTTCCTACCAATCTATCCCCCTAGGGGCATGCGTAGTAGTACTTTGCTTCGAGGGCTAATAAACTTTTGCAATAAGTATGTGAGTTCTTGACTAATGTCAGTCCATGGATTATACGCACTCTTACATTTCCGCAATTTGCTAGCCTCTTCGGTACCGTGCATTGCCCTTTCTCACCTCGAGAGTTAGTGAAAATTTCGCCGGCGCATCCAAACCCCGTGATATGATACACTCTATCACACATAAGCCTTATTATATCTTCCTCAAAATAGCCACCATACTTACCTATTATGGCATTTCCATAGCCATTTCGAGATATATTACCATGCAACTTCCACCGCTTCCATTTTGATGACTTGAGCATTCATTGCCATATTGCTTTGCATGATCGTAAGATAGCTAGCATGATATTTCCATGGCTTGTCCGTTTTTTGATAGCTTTGCTACGCTAGATCATTGCACATCCTGGTACACTACTGATAACCCACAATTATTGAGGATTGTTTGTAGCCTTCTTCGATAAATAAGAGTGTCGAACCCAACAAGGAGCTAAAGGCAGAACAAATATTCCCTCAAGTTCTATCGACCACCGATACAACTCTACGCACACGTGACGTTTGCTTTACCTAAAACAAGCATGAAACTATTTTGCAATAATAAGACTACGAGTACTTTGCGAGAATAAAACTATGAATAAATTGCAAGGTAATAAAAGTAGATAGCTTTTGTCAACAAGAAACTCATTTGTCCCTAGGCAATCGATAACAAGTACCGGTAATCGTTCTTGTAATTTTATATGAGGGAGAGGCATGAGCTAACATACTTTCTCTACTTGAATCATATGCACTTATGATTGGAACTCTAGCAAGCATTCGCAACTACTAAAGATCATTAAGGTCGTGAAACCCAACCATAGCATTAACTATCAAGTCCTCTTTACTCCCATACGCCATAACCCACTTATCCGCGTTTAGGCTGCTGTCACCCCCGCAACACCAACAATAAGCAAACCATGAATGCATTGCAACACCCTACAGTGGGGAACCCTCACGTTTGCGCGAGACGGAGGGCACCGTAGGACAACACCATAAATAAAATATACAATCATACCAACCAAGATCACGATTAACCCACAGGACAAAACGGATCTACTCAAACATCATAGGATAACCATAGATCATTGGGAAATAATATATGGAGTTGAGCACCATGTTTAAGTAGAGCTTACAGTGGGGAGTAGGCGTGTTACATAGCTGCATATAGGGGGAGAAAGTTGGTGTTGACGGTAGCAAGATTGTTGATGTAGATCGCTGTCATGATCCATGCCCCGGCGGCACTCCGGCGCCACCGGGAGAGAGAGGGGGAGAGAGCCCCCCTCCTTCTTCTTCTTCCTTGGCCTCCCCCCTAGATGGGAGGAGAGTTCCCCCTCTGGTCCATGGTCTCAATGGCGGCGGAGGGGCGGGAGCCCCTCCGAGATTGGATCTCCCTCTCTGTTCTCTTCTGTTGCGCGTTCCTCAGATCTGGCCCTTCACCGTTTCTTGAATTCCCGGAGATCCGTAACTCCGATTGCACTGAAATTTTTACATGATTTTTTTCCATAAATTATATTTCTTGATCCAGAAGAAGGGCCGAAACCAACGTTCGACGAGGGCACAAGATACCTGGGCGCCCTAGGGGGTGCCCGGCGCGCCCTGGTGGGTTGTGGTCACTGTGGGCCCCCGTTTGCGTTAATTCCACCTCCCAAAAATCATAAATATTCCAAAATAATTCTCCGTATATTTTTATCGCGTTTGTACTTTGTTTGATATGGATTTTCTGCAAAACAAAAAATTGCAACAAACAGGAACTGGCACTGGGCACTGGATCAATAGGTTAGTCCAATAAATCATATAAAAAGTTGCCAAAAATATGTGAAAGTTGTATAATATTGGCATGAAACAATAAAAAATTATAGATACGACGGAGACGTATCAGCATCCCCAAGCTTAATTCCTGCTCGTCCTCGAGTAGGTAAATGATAAAAAAGATAATTTTTGATGTGGAATGCTACCTAGCATAAACTTGATCATATATCTAGTCATGGCATGAATATTAAGACATAAGTGATTCAAAGCAATAGTCTATAATTTGACATAAAGACATTAATACTCAGGCATCCCAACAAACAATCATGTCTTTCAAAATATCAACGCTAAAGAAAGCTATCCCTACAAAATCATATAGTCTTGTCATGCTCTGTCTTCTTAACACAAAGTATTTATCATGCACAACCCCGATGACAAGCCAAGCAATTGGTTCATACTTTTTAACGCGCTTAAGATTTTTCAACCCTCACGCAATACATGAGCACAAGCCATGGATATAGCACTATAGGTGGAATAGAGTATGATGATAGGGGTAAATATTTAGAAGACAAAAAAGTAAGAAAGTTTCACATCGACGCGGCTAACCAACGGGCTATGGAGATGCCCATCAATTGATATCAATGCGAGGGGTAGGGATTGCCATGCAATAGATGCACTAAGAGCTATAAGTGTATGAAAGCTCAATATGAAAACTAAGTGGGTGTGCATCTAATCCTATAATGAAAATTTCCCACTAGTATATGAAAGTGACAACATATGAGGCTCTCTATATGAAAAACATGGTGCCACTTTGAAGCACAAGTGTGGAACTAGCATGCCCCTTCTCTCTTTTGTTTTTTTTTTCTTTTTTTCTTTTTTTTTCTTTTCTCTCATTGTCCGGAGTCTCATCCTGACTTGTGGGGGAATCATAGTCTCCATCATCCTTTCCTCACTGGGGCAATGCTCTAAAAATGAATAATGATGATCATCACACTTCCATTTACTTATAACTCAAAAGAAATAAAAATTACAACTCGATACCTATAACAAAGTATGACTCTATATGAATGCCTCTGGCAATGTACCAGGATGTGCAATGATCTAGTGTAACATGTATGAAAAATGATGAACGGTGGCTGAGCCACAACTGCTATGTCAGCTATATGATAATGCAAAGCAATATGACAATGAATGCTCAAGTCATGAAAACGGAAGCGATGAAAGTTGCATGGCAATATATCTCAGAATGGCTATGGAAAAGCCATAATAGGTAGGTATGGTGGCTGTTTTGAGGAAGATATAATAAGGCTTATGTGTGATAGAGCGTATCATATCACGGGGTTTGGATGCACCGGCGAAGATTGCACCGACTCTCGAGGTGAGAAAGGGCAATGAACGGTACCGTAGAGGCTAGCAAATTGCGGAAAGGTAAGAGTGCGTATAATCCATGGACTCATATTAGTCATAAAGAACTCATGTACTTATTGCAAAAGTTTATTAGCCCTCGAAGCAAAGTACTACTACACATGCCCCTAGGGGGATAGATTGGTAGGAAAAGACCATCGCTCATCCCCGGCCGCCACTCATAAGGAAGACAATCAATAATAAATCATGCTCCAACTTCATAGCATAACGAGAGACTATACGTGCATGCTTTGGGAATCACAAACCTTAACACCAATATTCTTACTAACCACAACCGTTTACTAGTACCTCCCACATATTACCATCTCTATGTCGCAAAACTATTGCAAGGAATCAAACATATCATATTCAGTGATCCATAAGTTTTATGTAGGATTTTATGACTAACCATGCAATTGACCAATTCCTGTTGACTCTCTAAATAGATATAAGTGAAGCAAGAGCGTTTAATTATTTCTACAAAAGACCATGCTCTAAAGAATATAAGTGAAGCAAAAGAGCATTCTTCAAATAACGGTTTTCTATGTGAAGAGAAACAGGCAATCCAAACTTCAAATGATATAAGTGAAGCACATGAAGCATTCTACAAAGCCATACTCAAAAGATATAAGTGAAGTGCAATGAGCATTCTATAAATCAACCATGGACTATCTCATACCAGCGTGGTGCATAAAATAAAAATGAAAAATAAACACAAAAGACGCTCCAAGATTCACACATATCACATGAACGAAACGAAGATGAAAACATACCGATACTTGTTGAAGAAATATGGGATGACTTCCGGGGCATCCCCAAGCTTAGACGCTTGAGTCTCCTTGAATATTTACTTGGGGTGCCTTGGGCATCCCAAAGGTTGAGCTCTTGCCTCTCCTCCTTCTCATATCGGGACCTCCTCGATCTTTGATCACTTCATCCACACAAAACTCAACAGAAACCTCGGAAAGATCCGTTAGTATAATAATGCAAATCACTAATCTAAGTACTGTTGCAAACCAATTCATATTTTGTTTTTGCATTGTATCTACTGTATTATAACTTTTCCATGGCTTATACCACCGATAAAAATCGATAGTTTCATCAAAACAAGCAAAACAATGCATCAAAAACAGAATCTGTCTTAAACAGGATAGTCTGTAGCAATCTGAACACCTACCATACTTTTGTTACTACAAAAATTCTGAAAAATTAGGAAAAAATAAACAATTTGTATATAAATACTGTTCAAAAAGTTTCAGATACTTTTAACGTTCCAGTAAAAATGTAAAATCATGCACTACAGCCAAAGTTTCTGTTTTTGCACCGCACATACCAACAAGCAATCTAATCATCCTAAAGGCAAATCTTGGCACATTATTTTTATAATACAATGGATTTGTAAAAGGGGATAATTATTTTTGTTGAAAAGTTTCTGTAATTAAGATTCACAAAGTTTCCATGGGCATGAACAAAGTTCAAGGCTAGCTCTCACTTTCACAATGCTTGTCCCTCTCACTTTTCTTTTTGTGAAGTTTTAAGTTCCCCTCTATATATTTTTTTGTTTTTAAACTTTATAAAAGCACTCAAAAGAATAAAATGACTCTCTAAAACTTCCTGTTTGTCTCCCTGGCAGTGCTTTCTTTAAAGCCATTAAGCTAGGCATAAAGTGCTCAAGTAATGGATCCACCCGGATCCCAAGGTATATCAAAGCCAATTTTAATTAACAATGATTTGGCATTTAGTAGTGAGCACAAAGCAACATATATCATGCAATGACGGAGTCTAACTCTCTTCCTATGCATCGACATGTCATACAAGAACAATTCATGCACATCAAGTAAAGGCCAATACATAGCATAAGCAGTTTCTTGCAATTTTATCGTGTTGGAAACATAGAGAGGTGGAGATATAGTTCCTCTCTCATAATAATTGCAAGTAGGAGCAGCAAGCACATGCATATTACATTCATCAAAATTATCATGTGCAACGGTAAAAGGAAACCCATCAATATAATCCTTAATAAGAACAAACTTCTTCGATATAGTGTAGTTTGCAGAATTCAAAAAGATAATAGGACTATCATGTGTGGGTGCAATAGCAACAATTTCATTCTTAACATAAGGAACTAAAGCAAGTTCATCTCCATAAGCATAATTCATATTGGCATCTTGGCCACAAGCATAGCAAGCATCAAGCTCATCAAAAAGGGATATTTCAAAAGAATCAACGGGATCATAGCAATTATCATAGCATTCATCCTTCGGTAAGCACGAAGGGAAATTAAACAATGTATGAGTTGAAGAGTTACTCTCATTAGAAGGTGGCACGGGTAGCTAATCCGCTCTTCCTCCTTTTGTTCTTCGCTCTCCTCATCATCTTTTTCATCCAATGAGCTCATAGTTTCATCAATTTCTTCTTCCATGGACTCCTGCAAAATATTAGTCTCTTCTTGGACAGCGGAGACTTTCTCAATAAATATATCAATATCGGAATTGTATTTATAATTTTCATAGCAATATTTAAGGATGGCAAAATTTTCAGGTCTATAAACATCATCATCAAAAGCTTCATACTTTTCAAACAAAGATTCAATTTAATAAGCACCCTTAAAAGCAACAAATTCTTCTATTCGTTCCACATCATAGTAATCATGTCTACCATTATCATAAGAAGCTAAGGTTTCATTATCATTAAATTTGCATGAAAAGGGAAGGTGTGGAGCATTCATCCTAGAGCAACAAGTAAAATCGTATCTCTGACCTAAATTCCAAGCATACCAATGCAACATATCAATTTGATCCCATAACAGTTTCCCTTTTTGTGTCAAGCGATAATCCCTAAAGTATTCACGTTGATCCAACGTGTCTCCCATTATCAAGTTGAACGGGGTTTTCTCAGGATTATCAAAGTAGTGCATAATATTTTTCACATAACGAGAATCGAGGGTTTTAGGAGGTTCCCCATCTCCATGAGTAGCAAGTACAACTAATTTTTTTGGTGTTTCGTGTTCCATATCCATAACTAAAGATAGAGAACAACTTAGAACAGGAAATAAAAACTACTTAGTGATAAAGCAAACAAGCACACACGAGAATATTCACCCCACGCTATTGTTCCCCGGCAACGGCGCCAGAAAAAGGTCTTGATAATCCACAAGTATAGAGGATCGTTTGTAGCCTTCTTCGATAAATAAGAGTGTCAAACCCACCAAGGAGCTAAAGGCAGAACAAATATTCCCTCAAGTTCTATTGACCACCGATACAACTCTACGCACACTTGACATTTGCTTTACCTAAAACAAGTATGAAACTATTTTGCAATAATAAGACTGTGAGTACTTTGTGAGAATAAAACTATGAATAAATTGCAAGGTAATAAAAGTAGATAGCTTTTGTCAACAAGAAAGTCATTTGTCCCTAGGCAATCGATAACAAGTACCGGTAATCATTCTTGTAATTTTATATGAGGGAGAGGCATGAGCTAACATACTTTCTCTACTTGGATCATATGCACTTATGATTGGAACTCTAGCAAGCATCCGCAACTGCTAAAGATCATTAAGGTCGTGAAACCCAACCATAGCATTAAGTATCAAGTCCTCTGTACTCCCATACGCCATAACCCACTTATCCGCGTTTAGGCTGTTGTCACCCCCGCAACACCGACAATAAGCCAACCATGAACGCATTGCAACACCCTACAATGGGGACCCCTCACATTTGCGTGAGACGGAGGGCACCGTAGGACAGCACCATAAATAAAATATACAATCATACCAACCAAGATCATGATTAACCCACAGGACAAAACGGATCTACTCAAACATCATAGGATAACCATAGATCATTGGGAAATAATATATGGAGTTGAGCACCATGTTTAAGTAGAGATTACAGCGGGGAGAAGGGGTGTTACACCGCTGCATAGAGGGGGAGAAAGTTGGTGTTGACGGTAGCAAGATTGTTGATGTAGATCGCCGTCACGATCCTTGCCCCGGCGGCACTCCGGCGCCACCGGGAGAGAGGGGGAGAGAGCCCCCCTCCTTCTTCTTCTTCCTTGGCCTCCCCCCGATGGGAGGAGAGTTCCCCCTCTGGTCCATGGTCTCCATGGCGGCGGAGGGGCGGGAGCCCCTCCGAGATTGGATCTCCCTCTTTGTTCTCTTCTGTTTCAGGTTCCTCAGATCTGGCCCTTCACCGTTTCTCAAATTCCCGGAGATCTGTAACTCCGATTGTGCTGAAATTTTTACACGATTTTTTTCCATAAATTATGTTTCTTGTGCCAGAAGAATGGCCCCAACCGACATTCGAGGAGGGCACAAGATACTTGGGCGCGCCAAGGGGTGCCCGGCGCGCCCTGGTGGGTTGTGGTCATTGTGGGCCCCCGTTTGCGTTGATTCCACCTCCCAAAAATCATAAATATTCCAAAATTATTCTTCATAAATTTTTATCGTGTTTGGACTTCGTTTGATATGGATTTTCTGCGAAACAAAAAACATGCAACAAACAGGAACTGGCACTGGGCACTGGATCAATAGGTTAGTCCAATAAATCATATAAAAAGTTGCCAAAAATATGTGAAAGTTGTATAATATTGGCATGAGACAATAAAAAATTATAGATACGATGGAGACGTATCAACTGCTAGAGGCATTCATATAGAGTCATACTTTGTTCTAGGTATCGAGTTGTAATATTGAGTTGTAAGTAAATAGAAATGTGATGATCATCATTATTCATTATTAGAGCATGTCCCGGTGAGGAAAGGATGATGGAGACTATGATTTCCCCACTAGTCGGGATGAGACTCCGGACAAAAAAAAAAGAAAAAAAAAGAAGAAAAAAAGAGAAAAAAAGTGAGGCCAAAAAGAGCCCAAGAAAAAAAAGAGAAAAATAAGAAAAAAATGAATGAGAGATAAAGAGAGAAGGGGCATGCTAATTCCACACTTGTGCTTCAAAGTAGCACCATGTTTTTCATATAGTCTCCTATGTTGTCACTTTCATATACTAGTGGGAATTTTTCAATATAGAGTTAGATGCACACCCACTTAGTTTTCAGTTTGAGCTTTCATACACTTGCAGCTCTTAGTGCATCCGTTACATGGCAATCCCTACTCCTCGCATTGATATCAATTGATGGGCATCTCCATATCCCAGTGATTAGCCACGTCGATGTGAGACTTTCTTACTTTTTTGTCTTCTCTATGTTTACCCCTATCATCATACTCTATTCCACCTGTTGGGGATATAACCCCATAGTGATACCCGCCCTAACAGGGCCGGGTTAGGCTGTTGATGACTCAATAAGGAAGCCTTAGACAGGCCCAAGAAACCAAGACACAGAGCTAGGAGGCGGCTTACGAGGTGGACCGGTTGAAGGCCCAAGACCAGAAGACGGTGCGTGACCCGGAGGTGTCAGCCGCCCAATGGCGACTTGCCAAAGATGGCAAGGTGATTTAGAGCCATCATCGGTTACGAAGTATAAGCCGACCCGGACTCTTGTAAGCCCAGGGCCTTGACCTGTGTATATAAAGGCGAGTCCCTACGGCGGGTAAACCTAAGTTACAATCAATCGATAGCTAGGTCAAGCAAATCCACTCCCTTGTAATCGATACTCAAGAAATAATCAACGAAAGCAGGAGTAGGCTTTTACCTCCACCGTGAGGGGCTGAACCTGGGTAAATCTGTGTGTTTCATCCCGCTCAACCCCTTCAAGCTAATCATCGTAGCGATGGCCTCGCACCTAAGTCCTTTCACTAGGGCATCTGCCGTGTTAACCCCACGATAGTTGGTGCCCACCGTGGGGCCAGCGCACGGTGGTTTCGAGTTCTTGAAGGGCTCTTTTCCAAGGATCGAGGTATACGCCATTGGCAGGATGACCAAGAGTCGCCGCGGTAAGCTCTACATCGACGACGCTGGCTGGGGCCCCGAGGCCGACTCAATCGAGTACGGGTACCTGGTCCCCTTCCGCGGAATTCACATCTTCATCAGAAAGATCGGCGGATCAGAGCCTGAGCCGGACATCTGCACCGACATCATCGAGCCTGCTCGGCGCGCGCAACCCGCCCGGGTTCAACCCGGCCGGAAGCGCATTTTTGTTGGTTTTGCACAAGGCAAGGAGCTTGCGGAAGATTCTGCATCTGGAGGAGAGACTCTCATCTACTCAGGTGACGAGTCCTCAACCGGAGAGACTGAGTGAATCTATCAGCTTCAAGATGGTGGGCTTGGGGGCTATTCCGATGGCAACAGTATTCCGGACCCCTATGAGCTGCCGTGCAGGGATGCTATCTTTATGGCTGGCGTAGGGCCGGGTCTCAATTCTTCGACGGCAGCTGCAACAGCCTCTGACCCGGCCGCAGCAAGGGTTGGTGGATCCAGGTCAGGCAGGCCGCCGGCTCAAGTAAAACTGGATCTCATGGGTACCTTGACAGCTTTGTTGGCAACAGAGGTCACTGCGCCAAATCAGGCAGAGCGCAACACAGACGTTGCAAAGATTCGTGAGGAGATAACCAAGGCCCAAGAGGATATCATGGCTGAAAACAACCAAACAACTGCGCTGAAGGCTCAGATTGACGCAGAGGCAGAGCGTGTCAAGGCGGAGGCTTGGCGCTTAAGTTTGGATCAGAACGCATCTAATGCAGTATTCCAGAGAAGGTACCAGAGTTGCCTACAGTCGATATATGACCCAAGGCATTTGTTCAACACACCTGGGGCAGGTTCAAGCACTCCAGATGCATGGGTGAATCCTTAGTTAAACCCTGATATGCCAGGGAATCGGGCGGCGGCTCAACCTCGCCAGCCTGAGCCGGCTCAGAGGGAGGAATGGGCGCCTAACCCCCCCCCCAATCAGACACTGCCTCCACGTGCCCTGATGCCATCCGGGCACTTTTCTAACCTGGTGGATAACATGTTAGCAGCAGCAACCCGGCTGGCGGTGATTCCAATTACTGGTGAGTCACGAGTCGTGGTAGAAACTCGGATTGCAGTTGAGCTCTTACAGACGGCCATTGCACAGAAAGCGGCTTACTCATACAGTCGGGATCGAGTGCATTCAACTCCCCTCCCAAGCCGTAGTTACAGTCGGTGTATTGAGTCACCCGTAGTGTCTAGCAGTGAGCGGCGACATAACCCGCCCCGCGATAATAACCTGCCCCTTAGCCCGAGGACTGATGTTCAAGCAGCTCACCAGGGGGCTTATCAGCAGCCTTCGGTGATCCCTTCAGCTTCGGTGGGAGCCGGTGCAATTTCCAGGTCTGTTGGAGTGCCGTGTTTAGCACCGACTTTACGTAACGAGCGTCTGCCCAAAGATTTTAAGGGCCCTCGCAAGGTGCCCAATTATACAGCTGATCTCCCTCCCGAGGCTATGAGTTAGCCATGGAGATGTTGGATGTCAATGATGCTGTCTGTGCCAAATACTTTACTGTGATGTTGGAAGGGTCGGCTCGTACGTGGTTAAAAGGCTTACCTCCTAATTCTATCAGTTCGTGGGCGGGGTTGAAGGCGCATTTCATCAAAAAAATTCAAGGGACATGCAAGCTGCCTCTGACGATTGTTGATCTGGATCACTGCGTGTAGCATGAGGATGAGTCGGCCCATCATTGGGTCCGGTGGGTCTCCGCTATTATTCAGTCATTTGACAGTATTGCGGCGGGTCAGGCAGTTCTGATCCTAGAGAAGAATTGTCACTTCGTCCACCTTAAGCAGAAGCTTGGGCGGCTCAAGCACACTTGCCAGGACATGGGGGAACTCATGGTGGCTCTCACTAAATATGCAGACTCTGATAACACGAAGGATCCTGATTCTGATGATGATAAATCTAACAAAGGCAAGAAGAATGGCAACGGTAAGGGTCAGCAACAGAATATAACAGGGAACAATGGCAACAACCACGGTAATGGTGGTAAGCGAAGACACCCCGATGGCGGGTCAAATTTAGTGGCTAACACCAACACTGGGCATAAAAACCAGGGCCACAACGGTAATGGTAAGCCGCCTTTTGGTGGAGCAAAGCCTTTCAATCTTGAGGCAATGCTTAATGACCCTTGCCCGAAGCATAGTCTTCCCAACAGGCCGTCTACTCATGCCTGGAAAGATTGTTACATTATGCGGGAGTTCAGAAATCACAGCCTTAACTAGCATCATGGTAATGGCAATGGGCCGCCTGGAGGGTCAGGATCCGGTTCTCAGGGGTCCGGCTTTGGTGGTGGCGGCTCAAATTCTGGTTATCAGGGTCAAGGTAATATTGGTGGTCATAATCTGCAGAGTATCAGAGTAATCCAAAGCAGCTTAATAGGGGTCAGTTCCACGTTTTCACTACAAGTCTTTGCAAGCGAGACCAGAAGGTTCATAAACGGGCGGTTCATGCAATAGAGCCAGATGTTCCGCAATATTTCAGATGGTCTGAGCACACGATATCGTGGAGCAGGGTGGATCACCCGCCACGGGTTGATAACCTGGGCCACTTAGCCCTGGTGGTAGCCCCTCGGGTTGGTGGCTATAAGTTCACTTAGGTACTCATGGACGGTGGTAGCAGCATCAACATCCTGTATTATGATACTTACCGCCGGATGAATTTGACTGACAAGAATCTCAAGCCGTCCTCCACATTTTTCCATGGCGTGGTGCTTGGTAAGTCGGCTTATCCTGTTGGAAAGATATCACTAGAGGTGGCTTTTGGTGACGAGTATAATTATAGAACAGAGACATTGTGGTTTGAGGTGGTCAAGATTAAGAGTCCATATCATGCTCTGTTTGGATAGCTGGCTTATTCTCGGTTTATGACTCGCCCTTGTTATATTTACCTACAGCTTAAGATGCCAGGGCCAAACGGGATGATTACGGTACATGGTGATCGGAAAGTCACCCTGGAGTGCGAGGAAGGAGATGCAGCTTATGCAGAATCAGCTTGTGCTACTGAAGAACCCAAATTTTATAAGGACAATGTTGACCCGGCTGATATGACCCCTCTGAAGAAGCCCACTACTGAACAGGACCCCCTATTGAAGTTTAAGTCAGCTGATGATACCAAGCAAGTGGATTTTGTCCCTGGCGACTCATCTCAGCAGTTCACTGTGGGGGCTAATATGTATCATAAATAGGAAAGTGAGCTCATCGAGTTCATCCGTGAGAATCGAGACATCTTTGCATGGAAACCTTCTAACATGTCAGGTGTACCGAGAGAATTCGCTGAGCACAACCTTAATGTGGATCCCAAATTTAAGCCGGTCAAACAGTTCCTCCGTCGTTTCAATGAAGAATGATGTAAGGTTATTGGAGAAGAGGTAGCCCGGCTCTTGGCGGCTGGGTTTATTGTGGAAGTTTTTCACCCTGAGTGGTTGGCTAACCCCGTGCTAGTACTTAAGAAAAATGGCACGTGGCGTATGTGTGTTGATTACACAGATCTCAACAAGGCTTGTCCGGCTGATCCATTTGCTCTCCCCCGTATCGACCAAATTATTGATGCAATGGCAGGTTGTGAGAGCTTATGCTTCCTGGATGCTTATTCTGGTTATCATCAGATCAAGATGGCAGTTAAAGACCAAGAGAAGACATCCTTCATCACACCTTTCGGGGCTTTCTGCTATGTTTCTATGCCTTTTGGACTCAAGAGTGCTCAGGCGACTTACCAACGCTGTGTTCAAAATTGTTTTCACGATCAAATTGGGCGCAACATTCATGCTTATGTGGACGATATTGTGGTCAAGTCTAGGAAGAAGGAGACTCTACTTGCTGATTTGAAGGAAACTTTTAACAATCTCCGGGTCTACAAGATGATGCTTAACCCGGCCAAATGTGTCTTTGGTGTGCCTGCAGGTAAATTGCTAGGGTTTCTGGTCTCAGAGCGAGGCATCGAGGCTAACCCGGAGAAAATAAAGGCCATCACTTCACTTTCTAAGACGGCGTGTGTCAATGACGTTCAGCATTTGGCGGGTCGTATTGTAGCTTTAAGCCGGTTTATAAGTCGCCTGGGAGAGAAGGCAATTCTTTTGTATCAGATGATGAAGAAGACAGATCATTTTGTTTGGAGTGATTTCGCTAATGAGGCATTTGAGGCACTCAAAAAGCAGCTGGCTGAGCCACCCATCTTGGTTGCTCCTATAGACAAAGAGCCTTTGCTCCTGTACGTGGCGGCTAATAATAGGGTGTCAGCGTAGCAGTTGTTGTGGAGCGCTAGGAGGCGGGTAAAGAGTACCCAGTCCAGCGGCCGGCTTACTATGTCAGTGAGGTCTTGAATGAATCCAAGCAAAGATATCCACATTGGCAGAAGCTGGTGTTTAGGGTGTTCATGGCGAGTCGTAAGTTGAAACGTTATTTCCTTAGGCATCCTATCACTGTGGCTAGCTATGCTCCTTTAGGGGATATTATTCAAAACAGAGAAGCCACAGGCCGGGTTGCTAAGTGGGCAATCGAGCTTGGACCTCATAATCTGAAATATATGCCAAGAACAGCCATCAAGTCCCAAGCTTTGGTGGACTTCATAAATGATTGGACAGAATTGGAAACACCTGAGGAGAAGCCTGACAACACTTACTGGATAATCCACTTTGATGGGTCTAGGCAATTGGAAGGCTCGGTGGCTGGAGTTATTTTGACTTCCCCACGAGGTGATGAATTCTTTTATGTTTTAAGGTTAATGTTTCCTTGTACCAACAATGCAGCTGAGTATGAAGCTTTGCTCCATGGGCTTCGTATGGCTAAGGAGATGAATTTAAGCCGGGTCAGATGTTTAGGCGACTCAGACCTCGTGGCTCAGCAAGTTTCTGGCAAGTGGGACTCTAAAGACCCGCTCATGGCGGCTTATCATCAGGCGGTTGATAATATTGCTGGTCACTTTAAGGGTTATCAGGTGGATCATATTGATCGACGGAAAAACGAGGCGGCTGATGCACTATCCCGGCTTGGGTCTCAACGTAAGCCGATGCCCCCCAATGTGTTCCTCGATGTGTTACACAATCCTTCAGTTAAGTTACCATCTGAGGAAGATCTTGCTATTCCTGACCCGGAAGGACGGTTGGTGGCGGCTCTTCATGCTATTCCTGACTGGACGCTGCCTTATCTGGCTTATCTCACTCGTGACGAGTTACCCGAGGATGAAAATTTGGCGCGGCAGATTACACGGCGTTCTAAGTCTATGACTATTGTCAATGGCGAGTTACATCGATGCAGTGTGACTGGTGTTTTTCAACATTGTGTCTCTCCTGGAGAGGGCCGCGAGATTTTGCAAGAGATACATGCAGGCGACTGTGGTCATCACGCCGGCTCATGATCGCTGGTGGCTAAGGCGTTTCGTCACGGATTTTTCTGGTTGACAGCTCATGCAAACGTAGAGGATATTGTTAGTAAGTGCGATGGGTGTTAGAAATTCGCAAGGCAAGCTCATGTGCCGGCTCAGGAATTGCGGATGATCCCAATCACTTGGCCGTTTGCGGTCTAGGGGCTTGATATGGTTGGACCTTTCAAGAGGTCTAAGGACAAGAAAACCCACCTTCTGGTGGCGGTTGACAAGTTCACTAAGTGGGTTGAGGCAGAGCTGGGCAGTAATTGTGAGGCGGCTACTGCATTTCATTTTGTCAAGAAGTTGATTTTTTGCTTCGGTTATCCTCATAGTATCATCACTGATAATGGGACGAATTTGTCTAAAGGTGTGCTATGAAAGAATTTTGTCAAAGAAAGCACATCAGGCTTGATGTTTCATCAGTTGCACATCCTCAGTCCAATGGTCAGGCAAAACATGCTAACCAGGAGATTTTGAGAGGAATCAAACCCCGGCTCATGGTTCCCTTAAAATGGACTCCGGGTTGTTGGGTGGAAGAGCTTCCTTCGGTTCTATGGAGCATCAGGACCACCCCCAATAGATCCACGGGTTACACACCCTTCTTCATGGTTTATGGTGCCGAAGCAGTTCTCCCAAGCGATATTCGTCATGACTCGCCCAGAGTGGAGGCTTATGTGGAGACTGACAATGAAACGGCACATCAGAACGCTTTGGATGCTCTTGAGGAGGAGCGTGATCTTGCGGCGGCTTGTTCAGCAATTTATCAGCAAGATCGACATCGCTATCACAGCCATAGGGTTCGAAGCCGGACCTTTTAGGAGGGCGACTTGGCGCTCTGTCTGATTCAAGATCGGACAGGGATGCATAAGCTTTCACCTCCTTGGGAAGGACCCTTTGTGGTCAGCAAAAACTTCAACAATGGTTCATACTACCTCATTGACATACGTGAGAACAAAGATTCACGCACATCTGAGGAGGAGACCAGCAGGCCTTGGAACATTGCTCATCTTCGGCCTTACTACACTTGAGTCATTGGCTCTCATCATTGTATATACCTTCATCGATGTACATATCTTTTTATGATTAACATAATAAAGCCAGCATCCCCAAATTTCGGGGCCTCTGTCGTTTCATCTCATATTTTCTGTGCATGGGTCTTTATTGGTTGATCATAAGGTCACTTGGGGGCTTCCAACTCAATGAGTTTAGCTTTCATACCCTCTTGACCGGCTTACATGCCATATTATGGGTTAAACCTGCCTATTAGCAACTTGCTACTCCGCCAGGTGACCCGCCGTACTCTTGACAGTCAATCTTCCATGACCCTGAACTTGTCAAGGTTAAAAGGGCGGTTTTTGTCACGTGAGAGCCAGCTTACAGAGAGCTAGGATAAACTCACCTGTCTGCTGTAGTCTCTCCGCTATGTGGCCCATTGTACTCTTAACAGTCAATCTTTCTCGGAAGACTCTGAACTAGTTAAGGTTAAAACAATAGATTTATATCACGTGAGAGCCGGCTTATGGGATGAAAGGCTATCACGCCAAGCGTCTTTGAAGCAAAAAATTGAGTTTTTCAAAACCAATCTTTTTGGGTCGTGCCCTACAAGCCGGCTTAACACATATTTGAGATATACATGTTTATGTTCTCTATTTCTATTTTGCATAAACTTTTTATGTACAGATGAGGAGTTGCCGGGTCATACAGATCCGGGTTATATTGCTCCACATTGAGCTTATTGTTGCTATAAGCCACCAGCGTACTCTTTTTAAAGATTGGATCTGACCATGAGTCATTGGATTATTAACTCGCCCTGGATTTTGACTATAAGTCGCCAGTATAAGCATTGATGGATCTTTTCAGATTATATGTCAAGACAGGGATATTGACAAGCAAAACAGGCATCAACAGCTTCATTAAGCATATAAAGAGGTTCAGCTGCTCAAGCACAAGTTGGTAAAAACATGCATGAAGGCATGACATGGCAGATAACTGTTTTTTAACTACCTATTACATGGCGACAGCTGAGCCCAATAGTTTTTTCAACCAAGTTTTGCAGGAGTTGAATCATTCCTTTGAGCTAGCCTCTGAGCCGTCTGGGTTAGGACCAGCCAGGTTAATGCCTTCAGGGCGCCTTGCGCTTGAGGTTTCCGGATTATCCCGTGCCGGCTCTTCGTCGATGGCAATCTGGAGATTGGCCGACGTCCAGTCGATGCCAGTTAATGCTTCAAAGGTTGCCTCATCATTAAGAATAAGAGAAGGGTCAAGATCAGGGGCAAAAACTTGCTTACGCCTTTGAGGAGTTAAATCCACAATTTCATGCGACGGTGGCTTGATACGAGCATTATTGCTGTCATAAGCCGCCTGATACTTGGTTAAATCCAGTTCGTGCGCAAGTTGACATGTTAAAGGCCTCATCTCTCTGACACACCTGGCAAAGTCTGCTTCTTCAAAGACAGATCCATCATCGTTAAATTCTGGACACCCGCCAGCCATCTCCGTTGGATCCAGTTCTGATTGCCAAGCTTTTTCTCGGCTTAGAGCAGTAATAGCTCCTGAGCGGGCGGCTGATAGTTTTAGTTCCTCAATCTGCCCTGGCACCATTGATAGATGATCTAGCACAGTTTTGATGAGTGTTGGAGGCTTCTTGCCATTTGATACGGCCACAAGTGTTCGCAGGCTTCTAGCATATAGCTTCTCTGTTAAAGAGTAGACAACTTTAAGCTTCAACAGTATATTTTGACCAAGGTAGGCACTCCTGGTACCTATTATACAGTCAAGGAACAAGTTAGGCGGGTTAGAAATCAATTATTTTGAGTCCCCAGGAGAGTTAAAATCACATTTAGTAGTCTCTAAGTTGCTTCAGTTGAACACAAGTTAAATTTACCAAAGATGGCGGCTGCCATTTGAGAAATATGTTGTTTTAAGCCGGACAACTCTTCAGTCAAAGATTTAAGTTGGGCTTCAGCATCTTCCGCTCGTTTTAGAATCGTAGCTTTCTCAGTTTCCCAGGCGGCTCTTTCACCATCAAAATTGGCCTTGATCTTTTCAATATCTTCCAAGGATGATTTCAGGCTTAATTCAGCCTTCGCACGTTCACTTTGTTGCGTCTTGAAACTTTTCTTTAAATCGGCGATGTTTGACACGCCCAAACTTACAACTTCCTGCCAAGGGTTACAAATAGTAATGGTGTTCAAGGAAGTGCTAAGGTGGTTGATTTCATATTCAACAAGGTTATTTAAGTCCCAAGCACATTGCAAGCAATATCCTTGGCACTTGGGGGCTAATGTGCGATGAAGTTTTTAAAAAACTCGGCGATATAGAGGACCCAGCTCATCTTTGAAAGATAAGCCGGCCCTTGGGGGCTACAAGTGATTTGTCAAATTTGTCATTTTAGAAGACCCGGCACATCTTTGGAAGATAAGCCGGCCCTTGGGGGCTACACTTTGGGAATTTTCACAAGTCTCAAGCATACTCAATATTATTCCTATACTTAAGACTTGGGGGCTAGATGGAAACATATATGCAAGGCTAAGAGGGGTAAATGCATTCGTACCTCATACTTTTGCTTCATCAAATTGACTAAGCTGGCCTCCATATCGCGGCTTGTGTGAAGGCGGCTTAAATAACCTGCGAGCAACTCGCCTGCACTGAATGAGACATAGCTTTCTAGATCCAGTTTTGCCTTGCCTTTTTCTAATGAGGGCGTCTCTTCCTTCGCGGAATGCTTGGCTAACACTCTGGAGACTCGGGCGCTTTAAAAGCCGAACCAGTTATAGTAATATCAACAACATTGTCAGCAGCAGGGCTCTTGTCAGTCGATTTGGCAGGAGAAGGTTTGGGACTTGGCGGGTCATGGCAATCTGCCGGGTTAGCGTTAGTATCCATGGCCTCAATGTTGGGGAACGCAGTAATTTCAAAAAAAATCCTACAAGCACGCAAGATCTATCTAGGTGATGCATAGCAACGAGCGGGAGAGTGTGTCCACGTACCCTCGTAGACCGAAAGCGGAAGCGTTTAGTAACGCGGTTGATGTAGTCGAACGTCTTCGCGATCCAACTGATCAAGTACCAAACACACGGCACCACCGCGATCTGCACACGTTCAGCTCGGTGACGTCCCTCGAACTCTTGATCCAGCTGAGGCCGAGGGAGAGTTCCGTCAGCACGACGACATGGTGACGGTGTTGATGAAGTTACCAACGCAGGGCTTCGCCTAAGCACTACAACAATATGACCGAGGTGGAAATCTGTGGAGGGGGGCACCGCACACGGCTAAGACAACTATCAACTTGTGTGTCTATGGGGTGCCCCCCTCCCCCGTATATAAAGGAGTGGAGGAGGGGAGGGCCGGCCCTCTCTATGGCGCGCCCAAGGGGGGGAGTCCTACTCCCAGTAGGAGTAGGTTTCCCCCCTTCCCTAGTTGGAGTAGGAGAAGAAGGAAGAGGGAGAGAGGGAGAAGGAAAGGGGGGCCGGCCCCCACCCCAATTCGTATTGGGCTTGGGGGGGCGTGCCCTCCACCTGGCCACCTCCTCCTCTCTTCCACTAAGGCCCAATAAGGCCCATTGACTCCCCGGGGGGTTCCGGTAACCTCCCGGTACTCCGGAAAATGCCCGAACTTATCCGGAACCATTTCGGTGTCCAAACATAGCCTTCCAATATATCGATCTTTATGTCTCGACCATTTCGAGGCTCCTCGTCATGTCCGTGATCACATCCGGGACTCTGAACAACCTTCAGTACATCAAAACACAGAAACTCATAATACCGATCGTCATCGAACGTTAAGCGTGCGGACCCTACGGGTTCGAGAACTATGTAGACATGACCGAGACTCATCTCCGGTCAATAACCAATAGTGGAACCTCGATGCTCATATTGGCTCCCACATATTCTACGAAGATCTTTATCGGTCAAACCGCATAACAACATACGTTGTTCCCTTTGTCATCGGTATGTTACTTGCCCGAGATTCGATCGTCGGTATCTCAATACCTAGTTCAATCTCGTTACCGGCAAGTCTCTTTACTCGTTTCGTAATGCATCATCCCGTAACTAACTCATTAGTCACATTGCTTGCTAGGCTTATAGTGATGTGCATTACCGAGAGGGCCCAGAGATACCTCTCCGATACACGGAGTGACAAATCCTAATCTCGATCTATGCCAACCCAACAAACACCTTCGGAGACACCTGTAGAGCATCTTTATAATCACCCAGTTACGTTGTGATGTTTGATAGCTCACAAGGTGTTCCTCCGGTATTCGGGAGTTGCATAATCTCATAGTCAGAGGAATATGTATAAGTCATGAAGAAAGCTTTAGCAATAAAACTTAACGATCATTATGCTAAGCTAACGGATGGGTCTTGTCCATCACATTATTCTCCTAATGATGTGATCCCGTTCATCAAATGACAACACATGTCTATGGTTAGGAAACTTAACCATCTTTGATTAACGAGCTAGTCAAGTAGAGGCATACTAGGGACACTTTGTTTTGTCTATGTATTCACACATGTATCAAGTTTCCGGTTAATACAATTCTAGTATGAATAATAAACATTTATCATGATATAAGGAAATATAAATAAAAACTTTATTATTGCCTCTAGGGCATATTTCCTTCAGTCTCCCACTTGCACTAGAGTCAATAATCTAGTTCACATCGCCATGTGATTAATACCAATAGTTCACATCGCCATGTGACCAACACCCAAAGGGTTTACTAGAGTCAATAATCTAGTTCACATCGCCATGTGATTAACAACAATAGTTCACATCGCCATGTGACCAACACCCAAAGGGTTTACTAAGGTGTGATCACGTTTTGCTTGTGAGAGAGGTTTAGTCAACGGGTCTGCCATATTCAGATCCGTATGTATTTTGCAAATTTCTATGTCTACAATGCTCTGGATGGAGCTACTCTAGCTAATTGCTCCCACTTTCAATATGTATCTAGATTGAGACTCAGAGTCATCCAGATCGGTGTTAAAGTTTGCATCGACGTAACTCTTTACGATGAACTCTTTATCACCTCCATAACCGAGAAATATTTCCTTAGTCCTCTTAGGTAACTAAGGATAACTTGGACCGCTATCCAGTGATCCACTCCTGGATCACTATCGTACCTCCTTGCTAAACTCATAGCAAGGCACACAACTGGTCTGGTACATAGCATGGAATACTTTATAGAACCTATGACTGAGGCATAGGGAATGACTTTCATTCTCTTTCTATTTTCTGCCGTGGTCGAGTTTTGAGTCTTACTCAATTTTACACCTTGTAACACAGGCAATAACACCTTCTTTGACTGATCCATTTTGAACTTTTTCAAAATCTTGTCAAGGTATGTGCTTTGTGAAAGTCCTATTAAGCGTCTCAATCTATCCCTATAGATCTTGATGTTCAATACTTTAAGCAGCTTCACCGAGGTCTTTTTTATTAAAAAATTCTTATTCAAGTATCCTTTTATGCTATCCAGAAATTCTATATCATTTCAAATCAACAATATGTCATCCACATATAATATCAGAAATGCTACAGAGCTCCCACTCACTTTCTTGTAAATACAGGCTTCACCGTAAGTCTGTATAAAACCATATGCTTTGATCACTTCGTCAAAGCGTATATTCCAACTCCGAGGTGCTTGCACCAGTCCATAGATGGATCTCTGGAGCTTGCACATTTTGTTAGCACCTTTAGGATTGACAAAACCTTCTGGTTGCATCATATACAACTTCTTCTTTAAAAATTCCATTAAGGAATGTAGTTTTTGACATCCATTTGCCAGATTTCATAAAATGTGGCAATTGCTAACATGATTCGGACAGACTTAAGCATCGCTACGAGTGAGAAAATCTCATCGTAGTCAACACCTTGAACTTTGTCGAAAACCTTTTTGCGACAAGTCGAGCTTTGTAGATAGTAACACTACTATCAGCGTCTGTCTTCCTCTTGAAGATCCATTTATTCTCAATGGCTTGCCGATCATCGGGCAAGTCAACCAAAGTCCACACTTTGTCCTCATACATGGATCCCATCTCAGATTTCATGGCCTCAAGCCATTTCGCGGAATCTGGGCTCATCATCGCTTCCTCATAGTTTGTAGGTTCGTCATGGTCTAGTAACATGATTTCTAGATCAGGATTACCGTACCACTCTGGTGCGGAACGTACTCTGGTTGACCTACGAGGTTCGGTAGCAATTTGATCCGAAGTTTCATGATCATCATCATTAACTTCCTCACTAATTGGTGTAGGCATCACTGGAACTGATTTCTGTGGTGAACTACTTTCCAATTCGGGAGAAGGTACAATTACCTCATCAAGTTCTACTTTCCTCCCACTCACTTCTTTCGAGAGAAACTCCTTCTCTAGAAAGGAGCCATTCTTAGCAACAAAGATCTTGCCTTCGGATCTGTGATAGAAGGTGTACCCAACAGTTTCTTTTGGGTATCCTATGAAGACGCACTTCTCCGATTTGGGTTCGAGCTTATCAGGCTGAAGCTTTTTCACATAAGCATCGCAACCCCAAACTTCAAGAAACGACAGCTTAGGTTTCTTGCCAAACCACAGTTCATACGGTGTCATCTCAACGGATTTAGATGGTGCCCTATTTGACGTGAATGCAGCTGTCTCTAATGCATAACCCCAAAACGATAGTGGTAAATCAGTAAGAGACATCATAGATCGCACCATATCTAATAAAGTATGGTTACGATGTTCGGACACACCATTACGCTGTGGTGTTCCAGGTGGCGTGAGTTGCGAAACTATTCCACATTGTTTTAAATGAAGGCCAAACTCGTAACTCAAATATTCGCCTCTGCGATCAGATCGTAGAAACTTTATTTTCTTGTTACGATGATTCTCCACTTCACTCTGAAATTCTTTGAACTTTTCAAATGTTTCAGACTTGTGTTTCATTAAGTAGACATACCCATATCTGCTTAAATCATCTGTGAAGGTCAGAAAATAATGATACCCGCCACGAGCCTCAACACTCATCGGACCGCATACATCGGTATGTATTATTTCCAATAAGTCATTGGCTCGCTCCATTGTTCCGGAGAACGGAGTTTTAGTCATCTTGCCCATGAGGCATGGTTCGCAAGTATCAAATGATTCATAATCAAGTTATTCCAAAATCCCATCTGCATGGAGTTTCTTCATGCGCTTTACACCAATATGACCTAAACGGCAGTGCCACAAATATGTTGCACTATCATTATCAACTTTGCATCTTTTGGCATCAATATTATGAATATGTGTATCACTACGATCGAGATTCAACAAACCATTTATATTGAGTGTATGACCATAGAAGGTTTTATTCATGTAAACAGAACAACAATTATTCTCTGACTTAAATGAATAACCGTATCGCAATAAACATGATCCAATCATATTCATGCTCAACGCAAACACCAAATAACATTTATTTAGGTCCAACACTAATCCCGAAGGTAGAGGGAGTGTGCGAAGGTGATCTTATCAACCTTGGAATCACTTCCAACATACATCGCCACCTTGTCATTAACTAGTCTCTGTTCATTTTGCAACTCCTGTTTTGAGTTACTAATGTTAGCAACTGAACCGGTATCAAATACCCAGGTGCTACTATGAACACTAGTAAAATACACATCAATAACATGTATATCAAATATACCTTTGTTCACTTTGCCATCCTTCTTATCCGCCAAGTATTTGGGGCAGTTCCGCTTCCAGTGACCATTTTCTTTGCAATAGAAGCACTCAGTTTCAGTCTTAGGTCCAGACTTGGGTTTCTTCTCGGGAGTAGCAACTTGCTTGCTATTCTTCTTGAAGTTCCCTTTCTTGCCCTCGCCCTTTTTCTTGAAACTAGTGGTCTTGTCAACCATCAACACTTGATGCAATTTCTTGAATTCTACCTTCGCCGATTTCAGCATCGCGAAGAGCTTGGGAATCATTTTCGTCATCCCTTGCATATTATAGTTCATCACGAAGTTCTAGTAACTTGGTGATAGTGACTAGAGAAATCTGTCAATCACTATATTATCTGGAAGATTAACTCCCACTTGATTCAAGCGATTGTAGTACCCAGACATTCTGAGCACATGCTCACTAGCTGAGCTATTCTCCTCCATATTGTAGGCAAAGTACTTGTTAGAGGTCTCATACCTCTCGACACGGGCATGAGTCTAAAATACCAATTTCATCTCTTTGGAACATCTCATATGCTCCATGGCGTTCAAAACGTTTTTGAAGTCCCGGTTCTAAGTCGTAAAGCATGGTGCACTAAACTATTAAGTAGTCATCATATCGAGCTTGCCAAATGTTCATAACGTCTGCATCTGCTCCTGCAATAGGTCTGTCACCTAGCGGTGCATCAAAGGACATAATTCTTCTGTGCAGCAACGAGGATATTCCTTAGATCACGGACCCAGTCCGCATCATTGCTACTATCATCTTTCAACTTAGTTTTCTCTAGGAACATATCAAAAATAAAACAAGGGAGCTATACGCGAGCTATTGATCTACAACATAATTTGCAAATACTACCAGGACTAAGTTCATGATAAATTAAGTTCAATTAATCATATTACTTAAGAACTCCCACTTAGATAGACATCCCTCTAGTCATCAAAATGATCACGTGATCCATATCAACTAAACCATGTCCGATCATCACGTGAGATGGAGTAGTTTTCAATGGTGAACATCTCTATGTTGATCATATCTACTATATGATTCACGTTCGACCTGTCGGTCTTAGTGTTCCGAGGCCATATCTGCATATGCTAGGCTCGTCAAGTTTAACCCGAGTATTCCGCATGTGCAAAACTGTCTTGCACCCGTTGTATTTGAACGTAGAGCCTATCACACCCGATCATCACGTGGTGTCTCGGCACGAAGAACTTTCGCAACGGTGCATACTCAGGGAGAACACTTATACCTTGAAATTTAGTAAGGGATCATCTTATAATGCTACCGCCGTACTAAGAAAAATAAGATGCATAAAAAACATCACATGCAAAAATATGTGACATGATATGGCCATCATCATCTTGTGCTCATGATCTCCATCACCGAAGCACCGTCATGATCTCCATCGTCACCAGCTTGACACCTTGATCTCCATCGTAGTGTCGTTGTCGTCTCGCCAACTATTGCTTCTACAACTACCGCTAACGCAGAGTGATAAAGTAAAGCAATTACATGGTGATTGCATTTCATACAATAAAGCGACAACCATAAGGCTCCTGCCAGTTGCCGATAACGGTTACAAAACATGATCATCTCATACAATAAAATATAGCATCATGTCTTGACCATATCATATCACAGCATGCCCTGCAAAAACAAGTTCGATGTCATCTACTTTGTTGTTGCAAGTTTTACATGGCTGCTACGGGCTGAGCAAGAACCGTTCTTACCTACGCATCAAAACCACAACGATTTTTCGTCAAGTGTGATGTTTTAACCTTCAACAAGGACCGGGCGTAGTCACACTTGATTCAACTAAAGTTGGAGAAACTGACACCCACTAGCCACCTGTGTGCGAAGCACGTCGGTAGAACCAGTCTCGTGTAAGCGTACGCGTAATGTCGGTCTGAGCCGCTTCATCCAACAATACCGCCAAATCAAAGTATGACATGCTGGTAAGCAGTATGACTATTATCGCCCACAACTCTTTGTGTTCTACTCGTGCATATAACATCTACGCCTAGACCTGGCTCGGATGCCACTGTTGGGGAATGCAGTAATTTCAAAAAAAATCCTACAAACACGCAATATCTATCTAGGTGATGCATAGCAACGAGCGGGAGAGTGTGTCCACATACCCTCGTAGACCGAAAGCGAAAGCATTTATTAATGCGGTTGATGTAGTCGAACGTCTTCGCGATCCAACCGATCAAGTACCGAATGCACGGCACCTCCACGATCTGCACATGTTCAGCTCGGTGACGTCCCTCGAACTCTTGATCCAGCTGAGGCCGAGGGAGAGTTCCGTCAGCACGACGGCGTGGTGACGGTGTTGATGAAGTTACCGACGTAGGGCTTCGCCTAAGCACTACAACGATATGACCGAGGTGGAAATCTGTGGAGGGGGAACCGCACACGGCTAAGACAACTGTCAACTTGTGTGTCTATGGGTCGCCCCCCTCCCACGTATATAAAGGAGTGGAGAAGGGGAGGGCCGGCCCTTTCTATGGCGCGCCCAAGGGGTGGAGTCCTACTCCCAGTAGGAGTAGGTTTCCCCCCTTCCCTAGTTGGAGTAGGAGAAGAAGGAAGAGGGAGAGAGGGGGAAGGAAAGGGGGGCCGGCCCCCCACCCCAATTCGGATTGGACTTGGGGGGGGCGTACCCTCCACCTGGCCGCCTCCTCCTCTCTTCCACTAAGGCCCAATAAGGCCCATTGACTCCCCGGGGGGTTCCGGTAACCTCCCGGTACTCCGGAAAATGCCCGAACTTATCCGGAACCATTCCGGTGTCCAAACATAGCCTTCCAATATATCGATCTTTATGTCTCGACCATTTCGAGACTCCTCGTCATGTCCGTGATCACATCCGGGACTCTGAACAACCTTCGGTACATCAAAACACATAAACTCATAATACCGATCGTCATCGAACGTTAAGCGTGCGGACCCTACGGGTTCAAGAACTATGTAGACATGACCGAGACTCATCTCCGGTCAATAACCAATAGCGGAATCTGGATGCTCATATTGGCTCCCACATATTCTACGAAGATCTTTATCGGTCAAACCGCATAACAACATACGTTGTTCCCTTTGTCATCGGTATGTTACTTGCCCAAGATTCGATCGTCGGTATCTCAATACCTAGTTCAATCTCGTTACCGGCAAGTCTCTTTACTCATTCCGTAATGCGTCATCCCGTAACTAACTCATTAGTCACATTGCTTGCAAGGCTTATAGTGATGTGCATTACCGAGAGGGCCCAGAGATACCTCTCCGATACACGGAGTGACAAATCCTAATCTCCACTACTAGGAAAAGGCCTGCTAGTGGCGCACCAGTTTTGCCTACTAATGGCGCACTACTGGTGCGCCACTAGCACCACGCCATTAGAATTAAATACTAATGGCGCACCCCTGGTGCGCCATTAGTATCTGGTATACCAATGGCGCACCACGCAGTGCGCCATTAGTATAGCCCACCGTGCGCCATTAGTATGCCTCCGAGGGGGCCATATGTACCCATGTGCTTTGGCATACTAATGGCGCACTAGTGGGTGATGCGCCATTAGTGTCATTTTTGCAGTGCGCCATTAGTGTGCTGAGTGGTGCGCCACTAGTATGAATATTAGGGATTATTTTTTTTCTTTTCTGATATTTTCACAGGTTACAAAATATATTATTGGACAGAATATAGACAGCACCACACAGCAACAGCAGATTCATCGAATACAATAGAAGATTAGTCTCCGAATACAATTCATCATATTAGTCTCCGAATTCAAGAGACCGAACAAAGATAGAACATTACAAGTCTCGAGACCGCGAGTAGCGAGTTTGTCTTCACATTACAAGTCGATATCGATCATCTAAACTACCATCACATAGAAGAGAGCTGCGGTCATCACGATGAGCATAATCGCGATGAAACTGGTCTTCATCCGGTTCCTCCAACGCTCCCTCCTCTCTCCCGCTAGATAGCGCTCGTATCTAGATTCCGCCTCCGCCCTAGTGGTGTACCCTTTGTAACTGTTACCGCTGAAACGGTGAACCTGTCTCCGACACTCCTCCCAGTCATCGTAGACTCCGGGAACCTTACCCTTGTACACGACATACGACGGCATCTCTATGCACTAGCCAAACAAAACGTTAGTAGCAATTCACAGACAATACATAAGCAATATATAAGTATGCAACAAAAGGATCGGAAGAGAAAAGCAAGACATTAATAGCATTGAATACATCTAAGTTGAACGACTGTCCAAACCAAAGAGACATACAAGTTCATTAAAGTTTAATTACAACATGAGCCAATCGATGTTTCAGAACTACACATAGCATCACTACTTTCGACTCGACTCAAGGGACCGGAGCGTGGATGAAGCCGCTGTCTCTCGTGATGGTCATGAAATCACGGGCGTTGTCAGCCTGCATTTGTAGCGTTGTGTCTATCTCACTGTTGGACGGTTGATTTCTGAGGTTGAACTGCCCCGAGGTACGAAGGACATCTTGATGGATGATTTCCGCAAACTCCGACTGGATGCGAAAGAATTCTTGTCTGATGTCCGCATCCTGGATTGCCGACAAGCTCGCGGCCCAATCTTTGAGATTATTTGGTAGCAGAAGGTGATTATGGTCCCGTACGATCGCCCGCATGTGATGGAGGGCGTAGTAGGCATCCTTCTGACCGCCAGGCGGCTGCTTGACGCAGCAGAACATCGTATTGTGGGCGAACACGTGCTTGCCGTACTTACGAACTGGCCTGGTGAAGGTGCCTCCAGATTTGGCGTAGCCGGGGAGAACATCATCAAGAACTTTCTTGATATTTGTGTAGTCTTTCTTCGACTGACGGTCCGAGTCGAAATACGTGGCCGTGGAATATTTCAGGCTTAAGAGGATGAGTGTGCAATGTGTGTCACTGCACAAAACACGGAATGTTAAAAAAAATGATCGAAATCTAAGAAATCATATGTTACGGGGCGGTTGAGGGGACGACTTACTCGAGAAAGTAAGGCACGAGGAAGTTATCCTTATCTGGGTTTGCCAGAATGACGCCTTCGAGGTAAGAACTCGCGACTTGCCGGTCCCCAGCGCTGCCCAAGATCTTGGCACGCATGTAGAAGGGGTCGACTATCACGATGTCCGGGGTCTTGTCTCTAATGATCCGCATCTCCATACTCAGCGAAAATAGCCGAACGAAGGTGTAGTGCAGCGGATGAAGGTTAAACATAGCGAAGATGTCATCAAACCGCAGGACGATCGTACCCCCGATGGCGCTATCCACAAAGCCCTTGCCCTCTGGCACCTTGGCCATGAAAACCGGGTATGCCATATCATTCTCTCTGAGACGCCGCTTCTCCAAAGAAAGAACACTGTCATGCAGACTCCGCATAGCACCGGTTGCAGCATTGAGCATATTAGTCGGTAGCATCGGCCTACCCGCCACATGCACCCTCCTCGAGATATCCTTAGGTGATGGTGGCCCGTCCTGAGCACGGATCGTACTCGGTGCCGGCTGGCTCGCACCCTTGTTACTCTTTCTTTTCCGTCCCTTCTTCTTCTGCTGTAATGGGATCGAGTTCTGCTCACAGACCGCCTTCTTGAGTGTGTTGGGGATGATAATATTTCGCACCTCGGCTATCTGAGGCTCGGTGAAGTCGGCAGCTGGAGGCGTCTCCTGAGAACTGAACGCCAGACGACGCCTGTTGCAATTGGGTTTCTCCGCGGTACCAGGTAGATCACGATCGTCTTTTGTAGGGTTGGGTTCTTGAGAAGGAGGCCCCAAGAATTCGTCATCGTACCCATGTTCGGCAAAGTACTTATCGACATTGGTAAATGTACCGTCGTCGTTGTCATCGTCGTCCGGATCCTGTGCCATATACATGTTCGGATCCTGTGCCATAGGGATGTCCGGCATGTCTGGTAGCGTTGCGGCGGTCTTGCCATGGCTTGGCGCCGGCACGACTGGCGGTGTTGTCTTTGGGGTGGTGTCCCCCGCCCCCAAACGAATCTGGCTCTTTGGCCAAAGCAGGGGCCAGCTTAGGCAGGCGCTGAGGGTCATCACATCATCTTCGTCGGCCTCGGCGGGTCGAATTGGAGGTAACAACTCGTCGCAGCCTGGCAGCACTCGAACCAGTTGAACCCTATATACGGTGGGTGGCATCGGATTACCATGGAACACGGGGTTGCCTGGTTGAACGATTCTGCCCTTGGCGACATCGACCAACTCGTAGTTCACGAAGTGCAGGAGAGTGCACGGAACATCGGCGGCGCCCTGCGAAAACATGTAGGGCGTCAGGGATGCCCAGTCAAAGGCAAGGAGATGAAGTCCTCGGCCGAGAGGCTTAATTAGTTACCGTGATGATGGCGTCGAGCTCGGCTAATGTCGAGGCACCGCCAACGGCGGGCGTGCAATTGACGGAGGGGCCACTTGCTGCTGAGGTGCCGGCCGGCGTACACCCAGGTGCATTAAGCTCCAATGCCCGTGCCGGCGTCAGAGACACCAATACCGCCTCCGCCGGAGACACCAATGGCGCCGCCTGCGCGTTGTGCGAGTTGCTGGCCGTGAAGCTGGGAATCGGGGGCGGCCCCTGTTGGCCGCCCGCAATCCACGTCGTCAGCCCATGAATCAAGGTAGGCATAATGCCGGTGAGCGTCGATCCCAGTTGTTGTTGCACTTGCTCTTGGACAATCTCCGGAATCCGCGCCACTTGTGCCTTGAGTTCTTGAACCTCGCGCGACTGGCTTTCTGAGCTGGTCTTTCTCTCCTTTCACCCACCAGCGTTATAGTATGACGACCATTTTGTGGACAAGCCTTTGCCAGCCACACGACCAGCTGACGATGGCTTACTGAGCTTATCCTTGTTTTTCATTACGTTCAACGCCCTATTTAGAGTGCTGTCCCAAGGGGTGCTCTGAGCCGACCCCGCGCTACTGCTTTTAGTCTCCTGCGGAAGGAATGTGAACCATTTAGAAATTTGGCTTCATTAATTAGAATGCAACCATATGGAGCTAATTACGCGGGGGTGTATTCCTTACCAGAACAAGCTCAAGCGCCCTGGTCTTCGGATCCGTGGTAAGCTCCTTTGTTACCGGGTCCTCCTTGTACCGGGCCTGACATAGTTCCTGGTCTGCTTGTCACGGTATTTCTCGAAGCGGGGCGGTAGGCCTTGCTCGGCACGCTCCGCGTCCTCCTTGTCCCATATAGGCTCCGCCACTCTGTAACCGTCGGGACCGAGTTTGTGTTCCCCTAAGTTCAACTCCCGCATTTCTTTCCCCCACTGACTTGATTCGGAGGTTGCGCTGCTCTCGCACTTGATCTTGAACTCCTTGTAGTCATCTTCGCTGATCGAAGGATTTTTCGCCTTGATCTTCTCATAACTATCACCTTTGTCAATCATTCTCTTCACGGCGCTTCTCCAAGTAGACAGGGCCGTGCTCATCCTCGTGAGGGCGGCACTGTTCACTTTATTCCCTGAGAGGCGTGTGTTTTCAAATTCAGCGGGGAACTTGTATCATTCGTGCAGCTTCGTGAAGAGGAGGGTGCGCAAATTCCCTCGGTCCTTATGCCTTAGGTTCTCGGTGTTGATCGAGACGGTGCTCCAGAGAATGCACCCGAGCTGAACCGAGTACCCCTTGACTATTTGTTTGGGCGCCATTGGATGCCCGTCGGAGTTCACTTCAGTAAATTCCTCCTTGACGGTGCGGAGCACGTTCGGGCGCCGGTCCTTCCGTTGCCTCTTCGGTTGGCTGCCATCTGTGCGTGCGCTGCCATCATCAGTGGTGGCATCCTCGGCGGCACCATCAGTGGTGGCATCCTCGGCAACACCATCAGTGGTGTCATCCCCGATGCCACTAGGGGTTGTGTAGTCAGGATCGGTGTCTTCCACGGCGTCCTCATAGCGGTGAGGTTCTTCCTCCATCTCCTGGGACAGCTCGCAGAATGCCTTGCCGCCCGAACCGCCGGCCTCATCGTTGTGGGCCATGTTTCCCTCTAAATAGGAAAAAAGTTTGGTCAAAAAGTTGGTTATTGTCAAGGAACAAGATCTCATCATTTAGGGTTTGTTAGGAATTATCATGGTCTCATCATTTAGGGTTTGTCGACACCGAGGCATCCTAAAAGCTAAGGTTTTATCATTTAGGGTTTGTCAATGCCGAGGCACCCTAAAAGCCTAATCTTTCATCATTTAGGTTCTTATCGACACCGAGGCACCCTAAAAGCCAAGGTTTATCATTTAGGGCCTAATCACTTGGCTCTATTGCCACCTATGGCAGTTGCTTTTTCGTCTGTCCACACATGAATTCATCATATGTGTTTAATGCAGCAAGAATAAAGGGGCAGTTGATCCTACTTAATTAAGTACTAAGATACCCCGGCCCATGCATTAGTCGCAAGTACCCCATATGTCCTATTTTTAGCAAAGTCATGCTAAAATTCACGGAAAATTTCAGCATGACCTTTGCTGAAAATAGGACATATGGAGTACCCGAATTTGCCGGAACGGAAGTTAATCGACATTCTGGCAAACTCAAGGGCCTCTCGGGGTACAGCAGCAGCATCACAAGTTGACAAAATTCCCAAGTAGTACAGCAGCAGCATCACAAGTAGTACCAATGAACATATAGTCCAGCAAGTTGAAAAAGCTAAAGTTCTCAGCATGAAGAATCACACAACACAGCACCTACATTATGATGATACATTTGGATCTTCATAGGAGCATACAACAATGCAGGCAAAAAGAAGGAGAGATAGGTCAGATTACACAAATAGGTTCCATATTCTGAGAAAAGAACAAGTGATAAAATGTATAGCTGGAGCTTTTAAGAAAAAGTTTTAGAAGCTTGTAAAACTATACTTTGAAGTTGAAGCTTTTAAGAAGAAGAAAATCCATCCGCGCTAACTAACTGTAAGGTAATGACTACTCATATTGATGTTCAGAATAACTAATCCACTCTCCAAGAAGATGGCAGATAATGATTTCCTCCTTAAATGCAACTAAGCATTAAAACATGGAATTAGTTCTACTGATATGCAAATGGGCAATATAATTATTTATTCCACTACAAGAATAGCAACTTGTATTTCATAATCTTGGCAATAAGTCCATAAGCATATATGGCATGAACTGCAAATCCATGATACTGCAATTCCATGATACTGCAAATCCATAAGATCATTGGTTTGAATCCCAGTCCCCCAATCTTTTGTGTATGCAGTTTTGGCAACAAAAAATCAGTTTTCGTCACTATTAGGCATCAGTTTGTTCTGGAGATGTTATATGTAGTTTTTCACAGTATATGCAGTTTCACATGATGGTTTTGGGGACGTGGGAGTTGATGTTATATGCGGTTTAACATGATGTTATATGATGTTATATGCAGTATATGCAGGACTAGATTCCTAGAGCAGAAGAGAAACTTCCCAGGGGTGAGCTCTTATGGAGATAGATTTACAATAATTTCTCTGGCCCTACCTACAACAATGGTGCTGGGGGAGTGGGATGGGCAATTCCTCTTCGACTAGAAATTTCAGTTCTAGTAATGGTTGTGGATCCAATAACCAGGGAGGGTTGAAAGTTTGGAAAGAGAAGGTAGGGCAGATAGAGATTAGTTGATCTTTGAGAGGAGATCAGGGGGTGGCAGAGAAGGAAGTGCATAATAATAAATTAAATGTTCTTCAATGTACTGGCATAGTGTGTGGGTCCTGAATTTGTGCATCAGTACAATCAGCAGCACCGCACTTCATCTCAGTTTGCTGCTATGTTTCCCAAACTCCAGAAGTTGCAATTTCACGGAATGGAGGAATGGGAGGAGTGGGTTTGGGAGACGGAAGTGAAAGCTATGCCCTTATTGGAGGAACTTGGTATCACTTCTTGCAGACTGGGCCGTATGCCTCCAGGACTTATGTCTCATGCAATGGCTTTGAAGAAGCTAATAATATGGAAGGTCCAAGGTCTCCACTCTCTAGAGAACTTTGTTTCTGTAGTTGAGCTCGACCTGTATGACATACCCGAACTGGCCATGATCTCCAATCTTCCAAAATTACAAAAGCTTCAAATCGAGTACTGCCCAAAGCTCGAGACACTGAAGGAGATGGATGCACTCCGGAGACTCAAGATGAGAGTTTTCAGCTGGGAATATCAACTTCCGGTCTACCTGCAGACTGTAAAGCCTAGTCATTTGCTGCTGACCTGCAACCTAGCAGTACTCACTTCCATGGCTGAGGGTGAATCTAGCTTCGAGTGGGACAAGTTCAGTCATATCAAGCATGTCGAGGCTTATGCAAAGGGTGGAGAAGATGAGAAGAAATGGCACATGTTCTACACATCTGAATCTTGCAACATAAAGACAAATATTCATCAGGTAATATTTTGGTCTCTCTCTCTCTCTTTCAATCTAGCTAATAATAATATTCTTCCTTAATGGCACATGATATAGGATAGCTGAATGTATCTCCCACTATTTTGTTTTGCTTGCCAGGATCGATTGGTGGAAGGAGAGGACTAGGCTGAAACTCCAGCGAAACGAGGAAGGGTATTATCATTTTAACCCTATGATGCAAGGATATATGTACGTCTGCTGTTACTAGTTTTGAGTATCCCTATGATGCAAGGATCGATTGTAATCTCATGTTTACAAGATGATCGAATCCATGCAAGGATACGTGGAAAGCATCAGCCATAATGCCATATATACTTACCTGCAAAGATTCAGACACCATACTAATTTCTTGCGAAGTGTGACATATACACTTACCAATTTAGAGATGTAAATTTCGTGGCAGACGTCTAGCTGGTGAGCTTGGCAAGCCTGCCCTTTGTGCAGTGCAAGCAACCAATGGAGTTTTAAGCTACTCTGCTCTGTTCTGCTCTCCTCTTTGAAAGCACTTGCATTTTTCAGATAATATTCAGACAAATTGTCACTGATAAAAAAGGTACATGGAGAGGGCAGACAGTAGCGAAGACAAGTAAGATGTTGGGGACATGGAGAGGGCCTCTCACCTGGCGTCCCGGCCTCGATGACGACGATGTGGAGGTTGTGGCGGCTGCGGGGCAGGTCGACGATGAGTGGCACGCGTCGAGGCGCTGAAGCTTCGGCAGCGGCTAGGCGTTGAAGATCCGGCGGCACGCGTCGAGGAGGCGGCGGGCTCCTCCTCTCCTCTCGCCTGTCTCTGTGTCTCCTCCGATCTGTTCCGCGCGGGTGCCGGGGAAGATGCAGTGGGCGGCATGGAGACGGAGATGCGTCGGGGTGGGGTCGGAGGGGGATGAAGGGGAGGATGGGGAGAGGGAGGCGGTGGGGACGCGTGGGCGGCTGCGACGCAGTGGGTCGGGGCAGCGGCGGCGGCGGCGCAGTGGGTCGGACGAGGGAGGAGTGGATTTGGCGAGGGAGGGACGAAGGGATCGGGCGACTAGCTATAGGGGGGAAGATTACTAATGGCGCACCCCCTGGCGGTGCGCCATTAGAATGTTTTTTTTATAGCAATGGCGCACCACCGGGACGGTGCGCCATAAGTAATCTTTTTTTTAGATAGCAATGGCGCACCAGCCAGCGGTGCGCCATAAGTAATTTATTATTATTATTATTTTTTGTTGCATCTAATATTTTTTTAGAAAATGAATCTGAAATATGAAACAGTAATAAATTTTAATAAAAACATAATATTTTTAGTTGCATTCATTTGTGACGGTGGAGCGGGGGAGGGTGCGGGGGTCGTCGGCGTGGTGGAGCGGGGGAGGTGGCGGGGGGTGCTCGGCGCGAGGGGGGTCTGGCGAGGGGGGATAGCGATCGAGATGGGGGATCGAGATCGAGTGTCCTCATGAATATTCAATATTTTTTCATATTCAAAAAGTGCCCATGAATTTAAAAATATTCATGAGTTCAAAAAGTGCCCATGAAATTAAAAAATATTCATGAGTTCAAAAAGTGCCCATGAAATACAATCGAGAAATGAAGGCTACAATTTAAATACAATCGATCTTAGCTAGCTAGCTATCTGATCACAATCTTCTTGCCCTTCTTTTTCGCAAATGGAGTTTCTTCTGTGGAACGGACGTCCTTTAGTGGGTGGTCCTGCTTCTTTTCTTGTGGTGTATGCTGCTACTTCATGTCGTCTCTATGTTCCATCTTCGGGTCGCCGTACTTGTCGAAGTCTTGCTCATTGGCGACTCCATCCATTCCGATGATCTTCCTTTTGCCACTCCTCACAACAACACGACTGGGCTTTGACGGGTCGTAATGAAGAACATTGGTCCACTGGGAAGCCAGTACCCATGGCTCATTTTTCGCGGTGACGTTTGCGCCGCGGTCTTGGATTTGGCTTCGGTATAACCATGGTGGTGAAATACCGGTCTTCTTTTAGGACGCTCTTGGCCCATCTGACACGGAACACAGGACCTTCTCTCCAGCGTAGCTCAGCTCCCGATCTCCTTGATCCTTTCGTAGTATCTGTCCTTGTCGTTACCGGTGTAGGATTCCATCGTTACCCGGAGTTCTGATAACCATCGCTCTTCATGTCCTTGTCCTCGGTGTAGAATGTGTAGCCGTTGATTCATACGCCTCATAGGTCATCAGGTTGTGCTCGGCCCCTTTGACAAGGCGAATATGAGTTGTCTTCCGCGGAAGAATCCTCATGTAAAGGGTACACAGAAGCTTCTGCTTGAACCAACGCGTAAACATGAGTTGTGCTCTTTGATTATATCTCCGTCCGTCCTCTGTTGGCCTCGGTCATTGTACGTCTTCTCAATAAAGGTTTTGTGCTCTACCACCCAAGGATCGACCACGTCTATGTGTTGTAGCGCGACTAGGTTTGCTCTTTCAAAGTCGGCGAGTCGACCCTCGAAGTCGACATGCATTTCGCGGCGACCCTCGCGGTGACCCCATCCAGCGAGCCTGCCGAGGTGCCTGTTGACGGGCAGACCAACGGGGTTCTCGATGCCTAGATAATTCGTGCAGTAGGAGATGCACTCTTCGGTCAGAAAGCCCCTGGCTATGCTTCCCTCTGGACGTGACATGTTGCGAACGTATCCTTTGATGACACCATTCATCCTCTCGAACGGCATCATGCTGTGCAGGAACGTCGGCCCGAGTTGGATGATATCCTCCACGATATGGACCAGAAGATGCACCATAACGTCGAAGAATGCGGGCGGGAAGTACATCTCAAGCTCGCATAGTATCACCACGATCTCTTCCTGTAGCCTTCTGAGTTGCCTCACGCCAACCGACTTCCGAGAGATGACGTCAAAAAAGTTGCATAGGCCAAATAGCGTTTCACGGACGTGCGCGTCCATGATCCCACGGATTGCAACTGGAAGTATCTGCGTCATCAGCACATGACAGTCGTGAGACTTCATCCCACTGAACTTCTGCTTCGCTGGGTCTAGGTATCTGCTTATCTTCCCCGCGTAACCATAAGGAAGTTTTACTCCTACGAGGCAGGTGAAAAACTGCTCGATCTCCTCCTCACTTAGAGTGAAGTACGCGGGAGGGTAGTCATTTCCGGTCTTCTTGGCCTTTTTGCCTTTGCGACGACTTTCTGTGTCCTGCTTCGCCTCATCATCATCATCATTAGCGTGAAGCTCCTCCCTGATGCCCATTGATTTCAAGTCTGCCCTTGCATTCGGCCCATCTTTGGTCCTCTCTGGCATGTTGAGCAGGGTACGAAGCAGACTCTCGCACACGTTCTTCGTGATATGCATGACATCAAGGCTGTGAGGCACACGGTGGATCTTCCAGTACGGCAAGTCCCAGAAAACAGACCTCGTTTTCCATACCTTCAGCAGCGGCTCTGGCGCCTTTCGCTTCTTTCCCGGCTCTGGCGCCTTTTGCTTCTTTCCCGGCAGTGGGCAATCTTTCCAATTTTTCAACAGCTCGTCTATTTCCTCGCCGCTCCTCGTACGCGGGCGTCTTCGGGGTTCGGTTTCACCATCGAACAGATCCTTGCGTTTTCTCCACGGGTCATCGTCGCGAAGCCACCTTCGATGTCCCATGAACACGGTTTTCGAAGACCCGGGATCTCTATCTAGCTGGCGATACGTTGTGTCATCCATGCACCTGACGCATCCAGAAAATCCGTGGACCACCTGCCCCACGAGATATCCGTAACCGAGATAGTCGTGCACCGTCGTGAGCAGTGCGGCTCTCATAGGGAAATATTCTTTCTCTGCGGCGTCCCACGTATTGGCTGGCGTTTTCCACAGCGTGTCTAGCTCCTCTTTCAACAGCCCCAGATACAGATTGATGTCGTTCCCTGGTTGTTTCGGCCCTTCAAATAGCATACTCATGTGAATGTACTTCCTCTTCATGCACAACCAGGGGGAAGGTTGTACATCCACACAAACACAGGCCAGGTGCTATGTGTGCTTCTCTGGCTGCCAAACAGATTGACTCCATCGGTGCTCGCGCCCAGCACGATGTTCCTTGGATCGTTCCCAAATTCTGGGTCTTCGAAGTTCAACGCTTGCCACTGGCTCGCATCCTTAGGGTGACTCAGCATCTTGTCTTTTTTATTTATCCCCGGATCATTTCCGTCATCTTCTCGCTTCTTCTCCTCCCTATCCGTGTGCCAACGCAGGAGCTTTGCTACCTTAGGGTCCGCGAAATACCACTGCAGACGAGGAGTGATCGGAAAGTACCACACCATTTTTCGAGGAGCTTTCTTCCTCTTCTTGTATCGAGTGACGCCGCACACCGGACATATGGTAGACTCCGCGTGCTCATCCCGATAAATGATGCAATTGTTCATGCACACATGGTATTTCATGTGTGGTAAATCCAGAGGACACACGATTTTCTTCGCCTCCTCGAAACTGGTCGGGCACTTGTTCCCCTTGGGAAGACGTTCGTGCCAGAATGACATGTTCTCGTCGAAGCATGCGTCGGTCATTTTGTGTTTTACCTTCATCTCCAGAGCCATGAGCGTTACTTTCAGGCGGGTATCCTCGGGCCTGCATCCTTCATACAATGGAGTAACCGCGTCTATCTCCAGTTGATCCAGCTTGGCTTTCTCTCGGGCGGCAGCTCTTGTGTTATCCGTCTGCTTGAGAAGCAGCTCTTGAATATGAGGGTCCTGCACCCAGCCTCCATCGTCGTCTGCTCCGGCATCTTCATCTTCATGATCATGCCCTTCGTCTTGATCTTCCTCATCATCATGTCCGGCATCTTGTACATGATGACTGTGTACAGCATCACCATCGTGATCATGTCCTGGAGATTCTTCGTCTTCTCGCCCGCCCTCGCCGCGGTGGTTGTCTTGCTGCCCTTCCTCATTTCCTGCCCGGCCCCCATGGACGACTTCGTAGTCATCTTCATCACCTTGCCACCGATAGCCATCCATGAAACCACGCAAGAGCAGGTCCCGCACCTGCCCGGAATCCGGGTCCGCAATAAGGCTCTTCAGCTTGCATCTTCGACACGGACATCTTATCTCCGTCTCGTTCTTTTGAAGCATCTCGGCCTTCGCGGAGCTCAAAAACCTATTCACGATGCCTTCGGTCATCGTGCGGACCATGGTCGCCTGCGGGGTAGAGCAAAACGATATTTTAGAACCAAGAAAAAATTTGGCATGACTTTCCCTAAAAATAGGACCAAAAAGAATGCATAGTGCCAAAATTCTCGCCGAAACGGAAATGAATCAACATTCCGGCAAAATATTGGCAACTATCGCATTTCAAATACCGGTACCTGCAAACACAAACATATATGCAACACCACAAACATACATAGATCTAGCTAGGCCATAAAAAGTGCATGTGCACGTTGTTGGAGGGAGAAAAAAAGTAGATCTAGCTACAACATAAAGATAGCTTTCCCCTTACTTACCTATCAAAAAAAGGTAATTTAACCACTTAATTTTGATGAATCTATGGTGCAAATGAGGTGAGGAGGAGGAGGCAGCCGACACAAGCTTGGAGGAGGAGGTGGAGAGAATGAAGTGGGGAAAGTGAGTGTGTAGGTGTGGCTGTCCAAAATATCTAGCTGGTCCCAGGTTACTAATGGCGCACCACCTACAAATGCGCCATTAGTAACCCTGGTTACTAATGGCGCACCAGCTGGTGGTGCGCCATTAGTAGTTTTGCAAAAAAATAATTAAAAAAATATATAGTAGTGGCGCACTGTGTGGCTGGTGCGCCATTACTAGTTAAAACTAGTAATGGCGCACTCTGCCCTGGTGCGCCATTAGTATTTTTGGAAAAAAAAAAAATTGTTACTAGTGGCGCACTCTGTGGCTGGTGCGCCATTACTAGTTAAAACTAGTAATGGCGCACTCTGGCATGGTGCGCCATTAGTATTTTTGGAAAAATTTAAAAAAAATTATTACTAGTGGCGCACCATGGGTCTGGTGCGCCATTAGTGTCTTTCACACTAATGGCGCACCAACACATGGTGCGCCACTGCTATATAGTAGTGGCGCACCATATGTCTGGTGCGCCATTAGTGGCCATATCATCTATAGCCCTTTTCCTAGTAGTGTCTCGATCTATGCCAACCCAACAAACACCTTCGCAGACACCTGTAGAGCATCTTTATAATCACCCAGTTACGTTGTGACGTTTGATAGCACACAAGGTGTTCCTCCGGTATTCGGGAGTTGCATAATCTCATAGTCAGAGGAATATGTATAAGTCATGAAGAAAGCTTTAGCAATAAAACTTAACGATCATTATGCTAAGCTAACGGATGGGTCTTGTCCATCACATCATTGTCCTAATGATGTGATCCCGTTCATCAAATGACAACAAATGTCTATGGTTAGGAAACTTAACCATCTTTGATTAATGAGCTAGTCAAGTAGAGGCATACTAGGGACACTTTGTTTTGTCCATGTGTTCACACATGTATCAAGTTTCCGGTTAATACAATTCTAGTATGAATAATAAACATTTATCATGATATAAGGAAATATAAATAACAACTTTATTATTGCCTCTAGGGCATATTTCCTTCACTCAGAAGGTGTTGCCTCAGTCTGTGGAGGTGGATCATTTTGCGGATTGATAGGGTCTTCAGGAGTTTGGATTGGGGCCTCAGGGGCTTCCAACACCTGTTTCTCCAGCTCAGAGGTATTGGGAGCCTTGGAAGAGCCGCCCACCTTTTGCTTCTTACCAGTTTTTGCCTTGCCCCTGTGAACAGAAGATAAAGGCTTATGAGTATATGACAACAAGTTTTTGTTAACACATGAAAACACTTACCCTGGGATAACAACGAAAGCAGGAAGCTGTGTTCCAGTTGAGTCACCAGACGACAGAGGTGTTCCGTGATAGTTGGAGTCCGAATGATTAACAGGTTGATGCATGAAACAGGCTTGTGGAAGGGATAGAGTCGGGCTATGAGGCACCTCATTGCGACGCTTCTGAGGAGCCGGCGTGTTAGATAAACCGGCCAGGAGATCTTCAGAGCCGCCGCTCCGGGTCTGACGCCTAGACTCATGTTGTTGTTTCTTCAAAAGAAAATTGGGGTCCAAATAAGCATGAGGGTGAGAAAATCTTACTTTTCGGATGAACCACAATGTTTTCTTTCTTGGCAAGGGTTCTGAGTCAGAGGAGACAGGAATTATCTCTGTTGTGTTGGCCTGGCTTGTCTCCACTTCATCCTGAGAGGAATCAGCATCAATAAGTTGCATGAAAAGAAGACCAAGGGAGTCAAGTTCTACCTCCGACTGATCTAGCTGGAGTAGCTCTTCTGTTGTCTGCTTCTTATGACGAGTCGGACCACGAGGCTTCACTGCTTTAGGCTTCTTAGCTGGTGGAGCTGCTGTTATTTTCTTCTTCCAAAAGGGAGAATTGGCCTATACATATATGCATTGGCAGTGGTTAAAAAGGTATGAAGTATAAAGGATAAATAAGCAAGAGGAAGATTTACTCAAAGTACTCACTGCAGGGGCCGGGTTAAGAATGCAGAAAGGGTTCAACCACGCCTTATTGCAGGCTTCCTAAGACTCCCCAAGCAAGGAATTAACCATTTCATTGATCTCTTTATCAGTCAGAAGCTTTTGGTTGTAGCGTTGTGGATCCTTCACATCACCAGTGTATTGGCACATTAAGCCGTTGCGCCAGCTCAACGGCAAAATCCTCCATGAGACCCAACAACGGGTCAAGTCGACCCCAGTTAAGCCGTTGGCTATTAAGGCCCTTATCTTTGAAAAAAATGCATACTGAGGGCGTTCCATGGCGGTTAATCGACAAGGAAGCTCACTGCTCGTACTAAGCCGGTAGGGGCGATAACCCGGCAAGGGGTTTTCTTTAGCCAGAGCAGTGTTTCTGCAATAAAACCAAGTGTCGTTCCAGTCCTTGGGATGGATGGGCAGTACAGCTGAGGGAAAGGTTACATCTCTCCGCCTCTGGATGGAAACACCTCCAAGCTCAAAACTGGCTCCATCTCTCATTTCAGTCTGGCGGTTGATATAAAAAAAATCCTTGAAGAGATCAACAGTGGGCTCCTCTTGCAGATATACTTCACAAAATACTTGAAATTGGCACAAAATGGAAACAGAGTTGGGACCGATATCCTGAGGATGAAGCTGATAGAAATGGAGAGCATCTCGGATTTTTTTGACCCAGGTGGTGAAAAGCCGTGGAGGAGGTGATACGTGAAAATTATAACTTCACCCTCTCCAGGTTGAGGGACAGTCTTAGGACCGGGAACCTGCCAGTGGACGACTTCTTTAGCCGGCAAAACCCCCATGTCTAGGTACTCATTGAGCATGAGCTCTGAGACTTGGGAGGCAACCCAGTCGCAAGAAGTGGGAGATTTAGTCATGGTTGGCCGGGTTAAAAGCTGCAGACGAGGAATGAAAGTATGGTGGGTTAAAATTGCAATGGTAAGCCGCCTGAGTGATTACATGATGTTTCAGCAATAATGAGCCAGTTATGGTTAAAGGACTACGTACTACGGAGAACCATTAAGAAATTATGAGCCGCCCTAGCTATGGGAGTGAGGTGATTATCAGGCCGTTAAGATACGGTGGATTAAATTACGAAAGCATGAGCCGCCAGTGTGCTGGCGGGTCATATGAGCAGAGATTTAGTGAAGCTATTGCTAAGTATGGAGCAACAAATTTTGTTACAAGTACATTTATAAGCCGCCCGAAAGGTGAAGGGCGGATCAACTATCTAAAGATCCAAGATTGCTGAATTCTGCTAAGTATGGGGAAAACAAGTTTCACAGTGTACAGATATATCAATTAATACTAGAAGAGCATACAAGTTGTCCAGATTCAAGATGGTGCGGAACTTGCTACCGCAATATTTCTGTAATAATTTCGGATTGAAAACAGCTTCCGCTCAAAGGATGTGATGAACTGGACTGAACTCTGACGAACTCTACAAACTCGATCAACCTAATGTAGATCTGAAAAAGGAGAGAAGAAGTACCTGTTTGCAGTGGAGAAAGGCGGAGGCGTGCTGCTGGATCCTGATGGCGACCGGGTAGTGCTGCAACGTTGACTGAAGACGGCCGGTGTGGTTCGTCGAAGGTGGCGGAGCTCCGGTCGAGATGGGCATCGCGAGGAAGAAGAAGAAGTGGAGGCGACGGGGTGAAAAGTGAAAAAGGCAGCCCCCATGCCTATTTATAAGGGAAAAGGATGGAACAGTAATAGACATGTGCAAAGATCGAGGAGGCGTCATAACTACTATAACAAAAAGGGCGCCTCGATTTTCGGAATGGAAGATCAATGTGAAAGATCCGCTGTGACGTCATGAAGGTTTTTTTTTTCTGAATTTATGAAGATGACGTCATCCTTTTATATGGCGGATTATGAAGATCTGTTCAAGGTTAAAATATTTAGAAGCGCCAAAGAAGACTCGCCAACCAGAGGTATTGAAGATTGACATGAACAAGTTCAAATCAATCTGGGGCCTAATGTTGGGGATATAACCCCACGGTGAGACCCGCCCAAACAGGGCTGAGTTAGGCTGTTGACGAATCAATAAGGAAGCCTTAGACAGGCCCAAGAAACCAAGACACGGAGCCAGGAGGCGGCTTACGAGGTGGACCGATTGAAGGCCCAAGACCAGAAGACGGTGCGTGACCCGGAGGTGTAAGCCGCCCAATGGCGACTTGCCAAAGAAGGCAAGGTGATTTAGATCCGGCGTCGGTTATGAAGTATAAGTCGGCCCGGACTCTTGTAAGCCCAGGGCCTCGACCTGTGTATATAAAGGTGAGTCCCTGCAGCGGGTAAACCTAAGTTACAATCAATCGATAGCTAGGTCAACCGAATCCGCTCCCTTGTAATCGATACTCAAGCAATAATCAACGAGAGCAGGAGTAGTCTTTTACCTCCGCTGTGAGGGGCTGAACCTGGGTAAATCTATGTCTTTCATCCCGCTCAACCCCTTCAAGCTAATCATCGTAGCGATGACCTCGCACCTAAGTCCTTTCACTAGGGCATCTGCCGTGTTAACCCCATGACACCACCCATAGTGCTATGTCCATGGCTTGCACTCATGTATTGCGTGGGGGTTGAAAAAGCTGAAGCGCGTTAAAAAGTATGAACCAATTGTTCGGCTTGTCATCAGGGTTGTGCATGATAAATACTTTGCGTTAAGAAGATGGAGCATGACAAGACTATATGATTTTGTAGGGATAGCTTTCTTTAGCACTGATATTTTGAAAGACATGATTGTTTGTTGGGATGCCTGAGTATTAATGTCTTTACGTCAAATTATAGACTATTGCTTTGAATCACTTGTGTCTTAATACTCATGGCATGATTAGATTATATGATCAAGACTATGCTAGGTAGCATTCCACATCAAAAATTATTTTGTTGTCATTTACCTACTCCAGGACGAGCAGGAATTAAGCTTGGGGATGCTGATACGTCTCCATCGTATCTATAATTTTTTATTGTTCCAAGTCAATATTATACAACTTTTATATACTTTTGGCAACATTTTATATTATTTTTTGGGACTAACATATTGATCCAGTGCCCAGTGTCAGTTCCTGTTTGTTGCATGTTTTTTGTTTCGCAGAATATCCATATCAAACGAAGTCCAAATGCAATAAAAATTTACGGAGAATTATTTTGAAATACATGTGTTTTTTGGGAGGTGGAATCAATGCAAATGGAGGCCCACGGCCTCCACAAGACACCAGGGTGCGACCCAGCCCCCTGGGACGCGGTGGTGCCTTGTGGGCACCCCATAAGTCAGTTGGGGCTCTACTTCGGGCGCAAGGAAGCTTATATCCAGAAAAAAATCATGTTATAATTTCAGCACAATCGGAGTTACAGATCTCCGGGAATTTAAGAAACGATATTTGGCCAGAAAACAGGAACATGAAACAGAAGAGAACAGAGAAATAGATCCAATCTCGGAGGGGCTCCTGCCCCTCCGCCGCCATGGAGGCCATGGACCAGAGGGGAAACCCTCCTCCTATCTAGGGGGGGGGGCAAGTAAGAAGAAGAAGGAGGGGGGCTCTCTCCCCCTCTCTCCCGGTGGCGCCGGAGTGCCGCCGGGGTAAGGATCGTGATGGTGATCTACACCAACAACCTTGCTACCGTCGGCACCAACCTTCTCCCCCTCTATGCAGTGGTGTAACCTCTCTATTCCCGCTGCAAGTCTCTACTTAAACATGGTCCTCAACACTATATATTATTATCCAATGATATGTGGTTATCCTATGATGTTTGAGTAGATCTGTTTTGTCCTATGGGTTGATTGATGATCATGATTGGTTTGAGTTGTATATTTTATTTTGGTGTTGTCCTACGGTGCCCTTCGTGTCGCATAAACGTGAGGGGTCCCTGCTGTAGAGTGTTGCAATACGTTCATGATTCGCTTATGGTGGGTGGCTAGAGTGACAGAAGCTTACGCCCGAGTAAGGGGGTTGTTGTGTATGGGATAAAGAGGACTTGATACTTAATGCTATGGTTGGGTTTTACCTTAATGATCTTTGGTAGTTGCGGATGCTTGCTAGAGTTCCAATCATAAGTGCGTATGATCCAAGTACGGAAAGTATGTTACTCATGCCTCTCCCTCATATAAAATTGAAATAATGATTACCGGTTTAGTTATCGATCACCTAGGGACAAATAACTTTCTTGTGTGACAAGAGCTATCTACTTTTATTATCTTGCAATGTATTCGTAGTTTTATTCTCGCAAAGTACTTCTAGTTTTATTCTTGTTCTAGGTAAAGCAAACGTTAAGTGTGCTTAGAGTTGTACCGGTGGTCGATAGAACTTGAGGGAATATTTGTTCTACCTTTAGCTCCTCATTGGGTTCTACACTCTTATTTATTGAAAAAGGCTACAAACAATCCCCTATACTTGTGGGTTATCAGCTAGTAATTTCTTAAGATCATCTTTATCCTTACAAGTGAGAAAGTCTCTAGCTACCTCTCCATCCATAACATAACCCTTAGGTATCTTAGGCAATTCATATCTAGGAGAGCTAGGTCTAATAGGTGTTTCATAATTTTCAGTTTCAAAGACTTCATCAGTTTCATCATTCTCAATATCTTTAACTCTAGCAAGTTGTTCATCAAGAAATTCACCTAGTGGCACATTCTTATCCAGCAGAGTACTAGCATCATCATAAGCATCATTCATAGCAGAAGTAGCATCATTAATAACTTGCGACATATCAGGATTAATAGCATGTGGTGGTGTTGCAAGTTTACTCAAAACAGAAGGTGAATGAAGTGCAGAGCTAGATAACAGTTCCTTACCTCCCCTCATCTTAGAGGGAACGATCTTGGTTCTATCATCCTTAAGATTCTTCATAGTGATCAATAGATATAAATCCCAAGTGACTCAAGAAATATAGCTATACTCCCCGGCAACGGCACCAGAAAAAGGTCTTGATAACCCACAAGTATAGGGGATCGCAATAGTTTTCGAGGGTAGAGTATTAAACCCAAATTTATAGATTCGACACAAGGGGAGCCAAAGAATATTTGTAAGTATTAGCAGTTGAGTTGTCAATTCAACCATGCCTGGAGATTAAATATCTGCAGCAAGGTGATTAGTAGCACAGTAATATGATAGTTTGATAGTAGTAGTAGTAACGATAACAGTGGTAATGGTAGCAGCAGTAACAGTTTTGTAGCAGTTGTAACAGTAGCAATAGCCATAGTAACTTAGCAAGAACAATATGTGGAAAACTCGTAGGCATTGGATCGGTGATTGCGTTGGATGATATTCATCATATAACAGTCATAACCTAGGGCGACACAGAACTAGCTCTGGTTCATAAATATAATGTAGGCATGTATTCCGTAAATAGTCATACGTGCTTATGGAAAAGAACTTGCATGACATCTTTTGTCCTACCCTCCCGTGGCAGCGGGGTCCATAAGGAAACTAAGCAATATTAAGGCCTCCTTTTAATAGAGAATCGGAACAAAGCATTAACACATAGTGAATACATGAACTCCTCAAACTACGGTCATCACCGGAAAGTATCCCAATTATTGTCACCTTGGGGTTTACGGATCATAACACGTAACAGGTGCATATAACTTGCAAGACTGGATCACGAACATAGATATAACAGTGAAAACATAAACAATTCAGATCTGAAATCATGGCACTCAGGCCCTAGTGACAAGCATTAAGCATAGAAAAGTCATAGCAACATCAATCTCAGAACTTAGTGGATACTAGGGATCAAGCCCTAACAAAACTAACTCGATTACATGATGAATCTCATCCAGCTCCTCACCGACCAGCGAGCCTACGAAGGAATTACTCACTCCCGGCGGTGAGAATCATGAAATTGGTGATGAAGGATGGTTGGTGATGACGAAGACCGAAGATCCCCCTCTCCGGAGCCTACCGATGAAGAACAGGAGGTGGCGGCGGCTCCGTATCGTAAAACATGATGAAACTTCCTCTTCTATATTTTTCTCCAAAAATAGGATTTTATAGCGTCGGAATTAGGGTCAGCGAGCCTCGTGGGCCCCACTGCCCACCAGGGCGCGAGAGTGGGCGTGGCGCGCCCTGGTGCCTTGTGGGCAGCTACCCCCCTCCAGTGGGTCTTGGTTCCAATAATTTTTCTTTATTCCAAAATAATTCTCCAAAAAGTTTTGTCCAATTCCGAGAACTTTTATTTCTGCACAAAAACAACACCATCGTAGTTCTGCTCAAAACAGCATGTCGGCGTGCGACACCTATGGGACCCTCAAAGAATCCCTTTACGATTCGGCAGGGGGAGAGGTATGCGCAAAGAGCAGAACCAACAATCGACGCGCGAATGATTTTACCCAGGTTCGGGCCGCTAATCCGCATAAAACCCTACTCCTGCCTTGTTTTATTATCGGTGTTCTTGAGCCCAGGCTCCAGGAGCGCTCGCAGTGAACAGTACGTTCAAAGAGCAGCTACGCATGCAGAATGGGCCAGAAGATCATCCCCCCTGTAGCAGTTGCCTTGGGCCTCCTTTTATATCACCAAGGGGTCACCACAGTGGCCAAATGTACATACATTGAGGTGTAAAGTAGCTACAGGGTCATCATACCTAACCCCTGACGGACTAGGACGAACGCATTTAATGCACCGTGAGGTGTCCGTCTAGTTGTTCTCACTTTCTTGGGGATGGAAAAAGGTCCATCCCATCAGCACCGCTTAAGCTCTCCTCCACTGGCGCGTCGCCACGCATCCAAAGAAGGACCTAGAATGTCGGGTTTGTTGCTGTGCCAGAGCGGTGGCACAGCAACAAAATCTTGCCGGGCGCAGAACCTTGCCGGGCGCCGAATCTTGCCGGGCTTCGCAGGCCACCCCGGCAAGATCTTGCCGGGGAAGCTGGCCTTCGGATTCCAGCCCTTCTTATCTGCTGATCCTCAGATCTTTGACTTGAGGATTTCTTTGGTGGCCTGAGTCAACCTCGAACCGTTCCCCGACAAGCCGCGCGCTCAGCAGATTTGGAAATAAACCTGCTTAGAGCAGCAACACAGCCAGCAAGACGACGGACGTCCTTGACGCGTCTTGGTGCTTCAATCTGCTTAATAGCTTTGATCTTGTCGGGGTTCGCTTCGATCCCCCGTTGGGATACAAAGAACCCGAGGAGCTTGCCGGAAGGAACACCGAACACGCACTTCTCAGGATTGAGCTTTAAGTTGATCTTGCGCAGATTTGCAAATGTTTCTTCTAAATCTTGTATGAGTGTCGCTTTGTCCTTGGTTTTGACCACTATATCATCCATATATGCATCTATATTTCTATGGAGCTGAGGCTCAAAACCAATTTGGACCGCTCTCGCAAATGTAGAACCAGCACTTTTCAACCCGAAAGGCATTCATATAAAACAATACGTACCACATGGGGTGATAAATGCGGTCTTTTCTTCATCTTCTTTCGCCATGAAGATCTGATGATACCCTGAGTAGGCATCCAGGAAGGACAGGAGATCACAACCAGCGGTGGAATCCACAATCTGGTCGATGCGCGGCAAGGGAAAGGGATCTTTTGGACAGGCTTTATTGATGTCTGTATAATCGATACACAGCCTCCATTTCCCATTCGCCTTGCGCACTACAACCGGATTGGTCAACCAGGTTGGGTGAAGCACTCCTCTGACCAATCCTGCCGCCTCCAGCTTTCTGATTTCCTCGGTAATGAACTCTTGTCGCTCCAAGGCTTGCTTCCTGACCCTCTGCTTGACGGGCCACGCGTGAGGACAGACAGCAAGGTGGTGCTCAATTACCTCCCTGGGAACACCGGGGATGTCAGACGGTTGCCATGCAAACACGTCGACATTCGCCCGCAGGAAGGCAACGAGCGCGCTTTCCTATTTGTCATCTATGGTGGAACTTATGGTGAAAGTTCCTCCCGTTCCATCCTCCCTGACGGGCACCTTCTTGGTCTCTGGTGGAGCAGCCTTGGATTTCTTGTTCTTGCCGGTTGAACTCTCTGGTGCATCCTCGACGGAAGCGCAGCACTCCGAGGAGGCGCGCTTACCGGAGTTCGCGCCAAGATTCTCGCCGGTCTTCTTCTTCCCCCCGGGAGTTCCAGCGGCAGGAGCAGATGCCTTGACGGCAGGTGCTGCAACTGCTTCCCGGTAGAGTTGGTCGGCACAGATGAGCGCATCCTTCTTATCGGAATGGATAGTAATGACACTCAACGGCCCGGGCATCTTCAAAACATTATACGCGTAGTGTGATGCCGCCATGAACTTAGCCAGCGCTGACCGACCAAGGATCCCATTGTATGACATAGGGATCTTGGCGATATCAAACACTACCTTCTGGGTCCTGTAGTTGAGCTCGCTACCAAATGTCACCGGTAGCGTAATCTTGCCCTTTGGCTGGGTTCTTCCTGGATTGACCCCTTGAAACGTGCCCGTTTCTTCGAGATCTTCATCAGGAATTTGAAGCCTCTTGAGCACATCTGGTGAGATTAGGTTCAGCCCGGCCCCACCGTCAACTAGCATTTTCGTCACCTTGAGGTTGCGGATTGTTGGTGAGACCAAAAATGGCAAGCACCCGAGCGCGGTTGTGCGATCAGGGTGATCCTCGGCGTCGAAAATGATAGGCGTGTTGGACCACTTCAGGGGCTTACATGCATCTGGTGACGGCTCTGTTGCATTGACTTCCCGCACCCACTGTTTGAGTCGACGGTGAGAAGAATGCAACGAGGCACCCCCATCGATACACATGGCCTCTGTAGCTTTCTGGAATTCTTGCTCACTGGACTCATCGTCTTCTTCATCATCATCTTCTTCCTTGTCTCGGCCTCGAGCGGGCCTCTCCCTCTGTTGCTTGGCCTTGACACGGCGACCCCCTCGGCCACCGCGCTTCTTGCCGGATCCGTCAGCACCGTCATGGGCCTTCTCCTTATCTCGCCTTTCATACTCAGCCCTCTGTTTCTCAGCAAGCTGTTCAACTTGCCGGCAGTTTTGGAGATCGTGGCCCTTGGTGCGATGGATCTTGCAATACTGCTTGCCGGAGCTTTCTGACTTGTCGGCCGCCGCCAAGGCCTGACAGGAAGAGCACCCGGCAAGTTCCTTGCCGGGGTCGTCAACCTTGGCCTTTTTGGCGGCGTCGGGGTTGCCGGATTCCTCGACAGCAAGCATGGCCTTGCCTCTGCGTTTCTTGTTCCGCCGCCGGCCTTTCCTTGACGGGGTCGCAGCTTCTTCATCTTCCAATTCGCCCCCCGCGCCAACAGCCTCGCCAGGGAGTTTCCTCCCCTCTTCAGCTCGAGCGCATTTGTCGGCCAAAGCGTAAAGCTCGGCGATACTCCTGACTTTGTTCATTGCCAGCTCTTCCCGCATTTTGCGGTTACGCATGTTCTGATGAAACACGCTAACAACAGTGGCAGGGTGAACGTCAGGAATATTGTACTGCACCCGGCTGAATCTCTGGATAAACTTGCGCAGGGATTCGCCCTCCTTCTGAGGGATGATAAGCAAATCACTCTCTTGGCCAGGAGCTTGGTGGCCTCCAACAAAGGCGCCAACAAACTGATGGCACAGATCTGACCAAGAAGAAATAGAATTCTCCGGCAGATGCATCAACCACGACCTGACGTTGGGTTTGAGCACCAACGGGAAGTAGTTGGCAAGTATCTTGTCATCTCGGCCCCCGGCAGCCTGCACCGCAATGGCGTAAATGCTCAGGAACTCCGAGGGATGAGTCATGTCGTCATATTTCTCCGGGACCTCTGGCTTGAAGGTTCGGGAATTGGGCCACTGGACTTGCCGCAGCTCACGGGTAAACGCTGGAGTCCCTACCTCATAAGGCAAGTCTCCTGCGTCCCCCGGCGCAGGCTCGTCGACAGCCGGCCCTACGCGCTTATCAGACTGATAGCGCGCTTCCCGTCGCCGCTTGATGGTAGTTCGAGCGTCCTCTTTGCCTCGTTCCTGGAGAACTTGACGCTGGTCGCGGCGCATCCGTGGATCGGACGACGCCGTGGAACCATCATCATGACGATCGACCTGCTGGGTTGTCGCCCGCCACTGGTGTCGCGGAGGGGAGTGCACCGTGGTTGCACCACCTCCGATTTTCTCCACATCGGCTCGCGCCGGATCGATGGGCCTTCGCTGTGAGGGCCCTGCCTCTTGTGGCCCATCTTTGTTGGCGAAGCCGATAAGGCTCTGGATAGTAGCTCGCCACTCCTCCATCTTCTCTGGAGCAGGAGGGAAATCGAGCAGCAGCTGTGCACGTGCCAAGGCTTCCCCTGGTGTAGGCGGCGGCGATAGGTGTGAGGTACGTGAGGTGCTCTGACTCCTAGCCATGTTAGAAGGAGCACCGTCACGGTCATGCGACCGCGCGCCACCTCCGCCGGTAGCTCGGTGTGCATGCTGGGCTCGCGCATCTTGGGATCGATGCGCAGAAATCTTTTCATGGGGACGCCCTGAACCACCAGCGCCATGACGTCGCTCGTCGTGCATGACCTGGGTAGGCCGTGACACTTGCGCCGGCGCGGGAGCTCCAGAAGGCGTCCTCCGATCTCTGGAATTCGTTGTGCCACCCGTAGGCAACACAGCTCCGTCTCTGGATCCAGCGGCGTGTGGGTTGCCGCTGCCACTGCGAACGACGCCGCTCGCCTGGCTTGGATCACCGGAACGCCGTGGAGGCTCTAACCCTCTTCCTTCTGCACCCACGCCATCGCCCGTATGCGAAGGCACAGGCAAAACGGACGTGGATGGTTGCGCCGTTGCAGCGCTCTTCTTCTTGGGTGGCATGATGATGAAGATGATGAAGAAACTAAGGCGCTGATCACTAGATCAGGTTCACACACCCTACAATCCCCCTACCTGGCGCTCCAAAGATGTCGGCATGCGACACCTATGGGACCCTCGAAGAATCCCTTTACGATTCGGCAGGGGGAGAGGTATGCGCAAAGAGCAGAACCAACAATCGACGGGCGAACGATTTTACCCAGGTTCGGGCCGCTAATCCGCATAAAACCCTACTCCTGCCTTGTTTTATTATCGGTGTTCTTGAGCCCAGGCTCCAGGAGCGCTCGCAGTGAACAGTACGTTCAAAGAGCAGCTACGCATGCAGAATGGGCCAGAAGATCATCCCCCCTGTAGCAGTTGCCTTGGGCCTCCTTTTATATCACCAAGGGGTCACCACAGTGGCCAAATGTACATACATTGAGGTGTAAAGTAGCTACAGGGTCATCATACCTAACCCCTGACGGACTAGGACGAACGCATTTAATGCACCGTGAGGTGTCCGTCTAGTTGTTCTCACTTTCTTGGGGATGGAAAAAGGGCCATCCCATCAGCACCGCTTAAGCTCTCCTCCACTGGCGCATCGCCACGCATCCAAAGAAGGACCCAGAATGTCAGGTTTGTTGCTGTGCCAGAGCGGTGGTGGCACAGCAACAAAATCTTGCCGGGCGCTGAATCTTGCCGGGCGCCGAACCTTGCCGGGCATCGAATCTTGCCGGGCTTCGCAGGCCACCCCGGTAAGATCTTGCTGGGGAAGCTGGCCTTCGGATTCTAGCCCTTCTTATCTGCTGATCCTCAGATCTTTGACTTGAGGATTTCTTTGGTGGCCTGAGTCAACCTCGAACCGTTCCCCGACAAGCCTTGCCGCGAGTATGGCTACAACTGCCCGTGCACAAGTACGGGGTACTAATGGCCCAATGCTTAGTACACCGACACAGCATCACTCCGGGTTAGTTTCATTCAAATCATGCAAATTAGAATCCAAAACAAGAGCAAAAGCATTAGGAAAAGTAGATACGATGGAGATGTATCATACCTATATTCTTGATCATTGCCTTAGATGTCGTCATATCTTTGCGATTTTCTATCAATTGCTCAACAGTAATTTGTTTACCCACAATATGCGTTCTTTCAAGAGAGAAGCATCTAGTGAAAGCTCTGACCCTCGGGTCTATTTTTATCATATTATTTTCAGATCTATAAAACCAAAAACCCAAAAATATCTTGCTGTAATTTATTTACTTTTAGAGGTAATATAACCAGTGGTGCTTAAACTTGGCACCAATGTTCACTTTAGTGCCTAAACTTGAAAAATACGCCAAACTGGTTATAGAACTTGGCCCGAGCATGCAAATACGACGTTAATCCAATCCGCAGACGTATAATGCGTTGACGCGGCACCGTATTTTGATTAGCATGATTGCACGTCTCCATGACCAGTGGGCCCCACATGTAGGAATAAAGGGTAATTAAACGATTAAAAAAAGTCCCCTCCTGGACTCGAACTTAGAAAGAGAAGCTAGCTAACGCAGACCCGTACAAATACACCACTCATGTCAACTAAAGACAATGACTTTCTATATTACAAACGAACACGCTCGTGTGGTTTTAAATGAGTTGATGTTTGTGCGGCACATGTTGCACTTGTTAGCTTTTTCAAAAAAAATAGTATTTGTAAAAAGTACGTAACTAGAATGGTAGTAATAAAAATAACATTCAAGCATTCGTGTGTTATAAATATTATAAATAAAATAGTATTTTTTATTATAAATGTTTTTGTATAATTCATAATAAGACAAATATTTTCCAAATTACAATTAATAATTATTATTTAAATTACACAAATATTTTTATAATTATATTCACATTTTAATAATTCATAAATTTGTCGTTTAAGATTTTTTGAGTAATTTAATAATATTCATTATTATTTCATATTTAAGTTTTTTATAATAATAGATATGACTACTTCAGTTATATAGAAATTAAATATATGCCACGAGTGAAAGTTATCACAAGAATAATAATAAAAATGTTTGTATCCATAATTTTGTACAATGTATGGTAAAAAAATAATTTTGTACAATTTAAATATAATCCACGGGGTATAGTTTTTGTAAATTTACTAAATAATTAATAGTTTTGTATTTACTATATGTTTTCAATATAATCCGCATGTAAACAAGTAAATATTTTGTACAATTATGAGAACATTTTTTAAAGAAGGTATTTTATTTGTAAGTATAGTATTTATAACACATAAGTAGTCAAAATATGTGTACTGTGATATTAGTTTACAAACTTCTTTACAAATTTCTGAAAAACATAGCATGCGCGAAATGCGCTGCACTGACCGTACCTCATTTAAAAGCCATGAACGTGTTCCTACCCAAGACGTTAAGAAAGTTATCATTACTGGTCATGCAAAAGTGTATAGTGGAGTGTCTCAGGAAGGCCTTTTCTAGCCCCACATCGCAAGTTTGAGTCACACCAATTACAATTTTTTATGTTGATTTTCCTTTGTGTTGACATGTGGGGCCCACTAGTCATAGAGACGTATATATAGCAAGCCATCTGTTGAAAGTGAGTCCCATGTCACGCGTGCATGCTTATCAAAATAGGGTGCCACGCCAGTGCATTATACTTCTGTGGATTGGATTAGCACCGTATTTACACACTCGTGCCAAGTTCTACAACCAGTTCAGCGTATTTTTCAAGTTCATGCACTAAAGTGAACATTGATGGCAACTTTAAGCACCACTGGTGATATTACCTCTTACTTTTACTTTGTTTTGTACTTTTATTTATCTTTTATACCCATCTCTATCAGATCTCATCCTTACAAGTAACCGTGAAGGGATTGTCAACCCCTTTATCGCTTTGGGTGCAAATATTTATTTATTTGTGTAGGTGCAACCATTGGTGACTTGTGTGTTCCTCCTACTGGATTGATACCTTGGTTCTCAAACCGAGAGAAATACTTATCTCTACTTTCCTGCATCACCCTTTACTCTTCAAGGGAAAAACCAACGCAAGCTCAAGAAGTAGCAGTGCCCCTGGCCCATGTAGGCCAAGGCGCACCCCCTACAGCCCATGTGGGCCCCCGGGGCAGGTGGACCCCCGGACTCCTTTCGGCACTCCCGGTACAATACCGATAATGCCCGAAACTTTTCCGGCGGCGAAAACAGGACTTCCTATATATGAATCTTTACCTCCGGAACATTTCGGAGCTCCTCATGATGTCCGGGATCTCATCCGGGACTCCGAACAACATTTGGTTACCAATGCATATATCCCAATACTACTCTAGCGTCATCGAACGTCAAGCGTGCGAACCCTAAGGGTTCGAGAATCACGTAGACATGACCGAGACACCTCTCCGGTCAATAAACAATAGCGGGACCTGTATGCCCATATTGGTTCCTACATATTCCACAAAGATCTTTATCGGTTGAACCACGATGTCAAGGATTCAGTCAATCCCGTATGCAATCCCCTTTGTCCGGTGATATGTTACTTGCCCGAGAGTCGATCGTCGGTATCTCCATACCTAGTTCAATCTCGTTGTCGCCAAGTATCTTTACTCATTCGTAATACAAGATCATGTGACTAAACTCATTAGTCACATGAAGCTTCTTATGATGTTGTATTACCGAGAGGGCTCAGAGATATCTCTCCATCACACGGAGTGACAAGTCCTAGTCTCGATCCATGCAACCCAACAGACACCTTCGGAGATACATGTAGAGCACCTTTATGATCACCCAGTTATGAAGTGACATTTGATAGAACACAAGGCATTCCTCTGGTATCCGGGAGTGCCATGATCTCATGGTCTAACGAACTGATACTTGATATGAAGAAAGCTATAGCAAATAAACTAAGCGATACGATCTGTTGCTAAGCTTGCGGTTGGGTCTTGTCCATCACATCATTCTCCTAATGATGTGATCCCGTTATCAAATGACAATTCATGTCTATGGTTAGGAAACCATAACCATCTTTGATCAACGAGCTAGTCTAGTAGAGGCTTACTAGGGACAAGGTGTAGTTTATGTATTCACACATGTATTTAAGTTTCTGGTTAATACAATTCTAGCATAAATAATAAACATTTATCATGAACGGGAAATATGATAATAACCATTTTATTATTGCATCTAGGGCATATTTCCAACAGTCTCCCACTTGCACTAGAGTCAACAATCTAGTTGCATAGTAATGAATCTCACACCCATAGAGTTCTGGTATTGATCATGTTTTGCTCGTGGAAGAGGTTTAGTCAACGGGTCTGCCACATTTTGATCCGTGTGAACTTTGCAAATGTCTATGTCTCCATCCTTAATGTTAATACGAATGGAGTTGAAGCGGCGCTTGATGTGCTTTGTCTTCTTGTGAAACCTTGGCTCCTTGGCTATTGCAATGGCGCCGGTGTTGTCACAATAGAGAGTCATCGGATCTGATGCACTAGGTACAACTCCTAGATTGGATATGAACTCCTTCATCCAGACTCCTTCATTCGCCGCTTCCGAAGCAGCTATGTATTCCACTTCACATGTAGATCCCGTTGCGACGCTTTGCTTGGAACTGCGCTGTGACGACCCCGGCTTAATCGTGCACTAATCATACACGCAAATGCGCACGATCAAGCCTAAGGACTCACTTGAAGATATCACAACACAACTCTAAAACATAAATAAAGTCATACAAGCTTTATATTACAAGCCAGGGCCTCGAGGGCTCGAATACATAGCTCGATGGCATACAAGCGTCAGCGGAAGCATCAGATATCTGAGTACAGATATATTACAGAGAGAGAGAGAAAATAGGCCTTCACAGAGGCGGGGTAATATAAAATACTACGATCGAAAGGCGTAGGCCTCCTGCCCTGGACCCTCCGATCCTACTCCTGGTCGTCAAACGGCTCCTCTTAGTAGTAGTACTCGCCAGGCGGGTAGTAGTACTGGTCGTCGGCTGGGGCGTCTGGCTCAGGGGCTCCGTCGTCTGGTGGCATCAAATGGAATATGGGGGGAAAAGAAAGTAAAGCAAACGTGAGTACTCATCCGAAGTACTCAGCAAGCAAGGATCTACACTACATATGCAACATTGTCAAAGGAATGGCTGTATATGTGGACTGGGCTGCAGAAATGCCAGAATAGAGGGGGAAAGCCTAGTCCTATCGAAGACTAGCATCTTCAACAATCTCCAGCAGTCTTGCAGCAATAGAAGAGAGCAGATGAACATAATGTAAAGTAGTAGTAGTATCATCAACCTCGACCTGAGATCCTTTCTCGACTCCCTGCGAGAAAGCAATCCCAGAGCCGTACTATCCAGTTCTCATCACATGTTCTAGTTGTACCGATCGGGATACAACTCCGAGTGTCCGTTACCGTAGGACAGGCTATCGATAGAAGTTTCTTCCCTGCAGGGGTGCACCAACTTACCCACCAAGCTCGCTTAACTCCGGCCGGACACACTTTTCTGGGTCATGCCCGGCCTCAGCTAAGCAACACACTGCAACCCGACCTAGGCTCTAAAGAGAGGTCAGCACGCCGGACTAACCTATGCCCCCGGGGGTCTTGGGCCTTCGCCCCGGGAACCCTGCATGTTGCGAGGATGTTTTGGAAGCAGACCTAGCAACCCCTTAATACAAGCGCAGTTGCGTTCCCAGTCCAATCCAAAACGGGCCGCACCTCGCTGACGTCAATAGAGCTTTGGCTGATGTATACGACGCAGAACGCCCATACTATGCCCACGTGATGGTTAGTGCTATCGGGCCAGAGGCCCCTCGGATCAAATATCCAAACCGTAGTGGATTAGGAGCGCGCGGAAACGAGCAGAGACTCACGATCGATGTGACCCCGTCGCCCCGTCTCGAGGACTTGCGGCAAGGGCTAAGAATGCCCGGCCGCGCCTCGTGTTATCTCGCGGGCACCATGCAGGTCAACCCGACTCCACATCACTTCGCATTAAGCTCGCGCGGGTACCCCTCAAGGCCGACCCGTCTTTAGTAACATGGTTTAGTGCAAGTCACAGTATCAATGGTATCCGTGTGTCCAACACCAAGGGGGAACCCTGAGGAATCACCCTCGATGGAATTCCCGCTGATGTTACCGTCAAGGTGAACGAAGGAGGAATCACCCTCGAGGTCCACACTTGAGGTGTTGCACAACGACGTCGTTATCGGGGGTGGTGTAGGAGGAATCACCCTCGGTTACCACGACCGATTAACTAACCTACAAGGTTATCATCAGAAGTGCTGACGAGGTATTACCCTCGGCACTCGACGGTAACCCAGCAGTGTCGGCAACTAAAGGGGGAAGTGTCGTGCGGTGCCGGGGCCTGGTCTTCAATCCCGATGGTCGGGTCTTCTGATATCCAGCAGGGCAGTCGGGATCAAGTGGGGGTCTCTGTCGTGTCTCTACCCAGCCTATGCTAATCAGTCTAGGATAACAGAAAGGTAGTAAGGCAGGTTACAATAATCAGGCTATGCAGCAGATATAGGAAAACAGTAGCAATAGCAGTTCTAATGCAAGCATAAGAGAGAAGAGAATAGGCGATATTGGCATGCTCAAAATGGGGGTTCTTGCCTGTTTGCTCTGGGGCAAGGGCAAGGTCGCCTGTGGTGTCGTCGGGGACGTAGTCGTACTCCTGAGCTGCGTCTGCCTCGGGAGCTATGTCAACGTCGGGGTCTACCGAGAGAGAAGAGGGGGAAGAAACAGGTAAAAATAATGCAAACAAATGCAATACGGTGCGTGTGATGCTATGATGCAGTGCAGGGTTGCCTAATTATGCATCTAAGTCATTTTAGTTATTTTTGGAATTATTCTGGGATTTATTATCCGACGTGTGTGCACTATTCATCTACCGGATTCGGGTCCGGAGTTACGAGTTCTTCTACGTAGCGGGTTCCGATGAAGAAACAGACGGCACGATCAGACTCGTCTCGTCGTTCTGAACAACTTTCATGTTTTAACTTTTTCGATCCGAGCTACGGTTTAAAAGTTATGATTTTTCGAAGTTTATTTGAATTTCTGGAATTTATTTATTTAGCAAAAAATGAATTATGACATCAGCATGATGCAATGCTGACATCAGCAAGTCAACAGCGGCTGTCCAGAGTCAAATCTGACATGTGGGTCCAGTGGGACCCACATGTCAGCCTCTGTAAACTTAACAGAGTCTATTTAGACTAACAGGGAGTTAATTAGAGTGTGGGCCCCTCATGTCAGTGTCTGAACAGATTAACTAATCCGTGTTATTTATAAATTCATTTTAATTAGCTTAATTAACTGAGAGGGCCCACATGTCATACACTGTGGTGAACAGTAATGACGTTGACCCGGTCAACGAAGTCAACCCAGGGCCAGGGGGCCCACTGGCAGCCTCACTGGGGTGGGGCCCACCTGTGCCACGTCGGTGGCCGGCGGCTGAACGCCGGCGAACCCGCAAACGCGGCGGAGGGCGCAGGCCGGCGTCGGAAATCGCCTACAGACGGCCATTTGGCGCGCGCGGGGTCTCGTTCGAACGAGACGAGCGAGCCGCGTGCGGTGGTGGTGGTGGCTTCGCCGGAATCAGCCGGAATCGTCGCCGGCGTTGAGTAACAGCGGCGCCGGAGTTCGGCCACCATCGGATTTGTGGCTACGGGACTCGGCGTGGGCTGCGGACAGGCGCTACGGGCTCGTACGAGGGCGCTGAATCCGCCTGTGAGCACGGGCGCGGACTGTGGTGTCAAGGGCCACGCCGGCGAGCTCGACCGCGCTGGCGGAAGCACGGGCGCGTCGGGGGCGAGCTACGGCCTAAGGAGAAGCAGCAGGGTGAGGGCTGGACGGGGTGCTCACCGAGGGAGCACACGGGGGCTCGTCGGGGGGTTTAGTAGCTGCAGAACGGTCGCCGGAGACGGAGGCAGACGACGGCGTTGGTCGGAGATGCGGACGAAGGGGCTCGGCGTTGTGGGGTCCTCCGGCTCCACCTGAGGCCTCCTGTAGATGAAGAAGGCGATGGCGAAGCTGGCCGACACGGTGGACGAGCGCGGGGTCGCCGGTGGCCGCGATAGAACAGAGGCGCGGCGACGACGGCGCTGGGCCTCGCGTGGATCTGAGGGGAAGGAAGGAGGGAGAGGGCGAGCGGGTGAGGGGGAAGTGGATAGGGATGGAGAGGAGGCCGAGGGAGCTCCACGGACGAGGCGACACGGCGATGAAAAGGACGACGACTGTGCGCGGGATGGGCTGGGCCGGCTGGCGGGACACTGTGCACTAAGGCCCAGTGCACAGTGCCTCGTTTTTATTTTTCTGTTTTTGTTTCTCTTTTTCTTTTAATCTTTTCTGTTTTGAAATAGTTAGGGCATTTCTACACTTTTGAAAAATGTGAGAGTTGTCCCAAATATTGCAATGCAATATTAGCTCTCACCAAAAAGTGGTTTGGACAGATTTGGAAGCCATTTGAATTTGTAATGATTTTAAATGAATTAATATTGCTGTTTTGGGTGCTGTTTCATCTTGTTTGAGTCACTTGTCCAACTCCAAATATTTTGATATTGGTTTTAGAAATGTTCCTGGATTATTTTCCATTTAATGAACATTTTCCCAACAGAGTTTAACCAACTTTATATTTCACTTTTGAATTTGAGTTGATTTTCAGATGTGAATTTGAATTGGATCATTAACCCATATGACTTGGCACTGCAAATGATCATGACTTGGCAGTTTTAACAGAGTGTCACAGAGCTTATTACAAGGGGGTGTTACAAGTTCTCCTCCTCTAAAAGAAATTCTCGTCCCGAGAATTCAGGAGGTAGAAGGAAAGAGTCCGGGATATTCTTCCCGAAGATGATCCTCGCGTTCGCAAGTGGCTTCATCTTCAGTGTGATTCGACCACTGCACTTTTAGGAACTTGGTCGTCTTCTGACGAGTACGGCGCTCAGCTTCGTCGAGGATGCGGATCGGATGCTCCTTATAGGAAAGATCATCTTGTAGCTCGAGCATCTCATGATCCACTGCACGGTGCGGGGATTCCTTGAAGCACTTACGAAGTTGCGACATGTGGAAGACATCATGAATATGGGAGAATTGCGGTGGCAACTCCAATTGATATGCCACCTGTCCACGTCTAGCCATGATGCGGAAAGGACCAATATAGCGAGGAGCTAGCTTGCCCTTAATTCCGAAACGACGTGTGCCCTTCATCGGAGTGACACGAAGATAAGCTTGATCACCAGGTTGATAGATCACACCCCATCGCTTACGATCATAATTACTCTTCTGACGGTCTTGAGCTGCTTTGAGATTCTCCCGGACAATTCGGACTTGTTCTTCGGCATGCTGAATAATGTCCGGTCCAACAAGAGGTCGTTCCCCAGTTTCTGACCAATTCAGTGGGGTTCGACATTTACGACCATAAAGAACCTCAAAGGGGGCCATTTTCAAGCTGGCTTGATAGCTGTTGTTATAAGAGAACTCGGCATACGGGAGAGATTCCTCCCATTTCTTACCGAAGGATATAACACAAGCTCGAAGCATGTCTTCAAGCAATTGATTAACGCACTCAACTTGACCTTGGGATTGGGGATGATAAGCTGAACTCCAGGTAATATGAGTTCCCAATGCTTTTTGGAAACTTTCCCAGAAATGGCCAGTGAAAATGCTGCCACGGTCTGAACTGATTTCCTTGGGAATACCATGAAGTGAAACAATTCTGGAGATATAAAGCTCTGCTAACTGACTAGCAGTAATAGTTTCCTTAACTGGCAGAAAGTGTGCAACCTTGGAGAGTTGGTCAACGACGACAAGAATAGCATCGTGACCCTTCTGAGACTTGGGAAGACCCGTAATGAAGTCCATTTGCACTTTATCCCACTTCCACAGAGGAATAGGAAGTGGTTGCAGAATTCCAGCAGGTTTCTGATGTTCTGCCTTGACGCGATGACAAACGTCACACTCGGCAACATAACGAGCAATATCTTGCTTCATTCTAGACCACCAGTACCTTTGACGAAGATCTCAATACATCTTGGTACTACCCGGATGGATAGATAGCGGTGTATCATGGGCCTCCTTCATGACTTTGTCAGTCATCAGCTCGAAGCGAGGTACTACAATGCGGTCTCGGAAGTACAAGGTTCCATCTTCAGCAATCGAGAAATCCCTGTACTTTTGAAGGTGAAGTTCTTTCTTCATTAGACCAATTTCAGCATCTTTGGCTTGCGCAATCTTGAGAGCTTTCTCAAGATCTGGCTGTATCACAAGGTTATTAAGAGAACCTTGCGGGACGAAACAGAGATTTAGCTTGCGCAATTCTTCATATAGCTGGGGTTGAGCTTGCTTTACCATGAGGTTACTACAATATGACTTGCGGCTCAAGGCATCAGCCATCACATTAGCTTTGCCAGGAGTGTAGGAAATACCACAGTCATAATCGGTGATTGTTTCCAACCAACGCTGCTGACGAAGATTAAGTTCCGGTTGAGTGAACAAGTACTTCAAGCTCTGATGATCGGTGTAAATCTCACACCGATTACCAAGGAGGTAATGACGCCACTGCTTCAAAGCATAAATGACAGCAGCAAGTTCGAGGTCATGCACTGGGTAATTCTCTTCATGTGGACACAGTTGTCGCGAAGCATAAGCAATTACTCTTCGCTCTTGCATTAGGACACAACCTAGTCCTTGGCGAGAGGCGTCGCAAAAGATCACAAAATCTTTGCGAGAGTCTGGAGGAGCAAGGACTGGGGCAGAAGTCAGCTTGTCCTTGAGGGTCTGGAAGCTTTCCTGACATTTGTCTGTCCACTCAAACTTAACGCCTTTGTGGAGTAGATTAGTCAGGGGCTTGGCAATCTTGGAGAAATTTTCGATGAAACGGCGACAATAACTTGCAAGCCCGAGGAAACTTCTGACTTGCTTGACATTCTTCGGAGGGGTCCAGTCAAGAATAGCCTGAACACGCTCCGGGTTAACTGCGATACCATCCTTGGAGATGACATGTCCAAGGTAGGTTACCTCAGAAAGCCAGAATTCGCACTTAGAATACTTGGCATATAACTGGTGCTCTCGTAGTCTCTCCAGAACAAGGCGAAGGTGCTCAGCATGTTCTTCTTTGTTCTTCGAATAAACCAGAATATCATCCAGATATACCACGACGAATTTGTCGAGGTAATCCATGAATATGTAATTCATTAGGCGGGAGAATGTAGCTGGAGCGTTTGTTAAGCCAAACGACATTACTGTGTACTCGTAAGAGCCATAATGAGTAACGAATGCAGTCTTCGGAATATCCTCTTCGCGGACACGGATCTGGTGATAACCCAACCTCAAGTCGAGTTTAGAAAACACCGAAGATCCAGCGAGTTGGTCATATAAATCGTTGATCCGGGGAAGTGGATATTTATTCTGAATAGTTGCCTGGTTGATTGGACGATAATCTTGGGCCAACCTATTCGGTCCATCTTTCTTCTTGACGAAAAGAGACGATGCTCCCCAGGCAGAGGAACTAGGGCGAATGAAACCCTTCCTTAAGGATTTATCAATTTCCTCCTTAAGCTCAATAAGATGGTGCGGAGGCATCTTGTAGGGACGCTTCGCAATAGGAGTGGTGCCAGGCTTCAAGTCGATGACGAACTCGACAGCCCTAGCAGGGGGTATTCCTGGAAGTTCTTCTGGAAAGACATCCGGGAAGTCACAGACAACTGGGATATTCTCGATCCCATCTAGCGGAGAAGCATTCAACGCATTTAAGGCATAAATTTGAGCCTCAGCGTTCTGGGTGAGGTGAGCTTGATAATTCACTATCTCATTCGATGGATGTAGAAGGTGTACCACTTTAGTGGCACAGTTGATTGAGGCGTAGTGGGCCTTCAACCAATCCATTCCCAAAATAAGATCAATCTTGGAAGAGCTCAAGATAATTGGGAGTGCCTGAAACTTCAACCCCTCAATTTCAATAGTAACTTCGGGGCTGAACAGGGAGGCTCGGCATCTACCCGCGGGAGTATCAACTCCTAATGGATGATGCAGGTTGTCGCACTTAACGCCATGCATGAATGCAAAGTCTTCCGACAAGAATGAATGCGATGCTCCTGAATCAAATAAAACAGATGCTGGTACTGAATTAACGAGAAGTGTACCCATCACAGTGTCTGGTTGATCCGGAGCTTCAGACATGTTGACGTGGTAGCTCTGCCCACGACCATAAGAAGGTCTGGCATTATAATTGCGCTGTTGAAGAATACCACGGCCAATTCCACGGCCAGCAGAAGGAAGAGCCAGTTGATTCTGATTCTGAGAACAATCTCTAGCACGGTGACCTGGCTTGCCACACTTGAAGCATAGTCCGCTGTCAGGACGAGGGGCTGGAGCTCGAGGTGCTGGAGCTGGCAGAGGCTGCCTCGGTGGTGGAGGTGGCAGGCGTGGTGCAGCATAAGAGGGCCTGTTTGCAGGAGCTGCTGAACGGAACATGCCTTGGGGAAACCAGATGCGTCGCTTCTGGGAAGACGAGCCCGAAGATGAGCCCGTTTCTCGGGTGCGTCTGGACGCTTCTTTATGTTTCTTCAGTCCAGTTTCAACCATAATAGCCTTATTCACCAAGGTGGCAAAATCAGGATAGTCTTGGACAAGCAGGGCCAACTGTATATCATGATGCAGTCCTTCACGGAACTTCTCTTGCCTTCGTTCATCAGTAGGAATGTCCTCTTCAGCATAGCGAGATAAGTCTAGAAACTCGCGCTGATAGACTTCCACAGTCTTGTTTCCTTGAACAAGGCTACAGAACTCAGCCTTCTTCCTAGCTATGACAGCTAGAGGAATGTAGCGGGCACGGAAAGCAATCTTGAATTCTGCCCAAGTGACGACAGTACCAGGCGGCAGAGTCTGTCGGTGAGTGGCCCACCATTGAGCTGCGGGACCCTTCAGAAGATAAGTCGCAAAAGTGACATAGTTAACTTCGGCGACACCAGCAGACTCCATCTCATGAGAGATGTCACGCAGCCAGTCATCTGCATCCAGTGGGTTGACTGTATTGCGGAAAAATGATGGACTGAGCCTCATGAATTCTGGCAGGGTAATGGATGGTGGCTGCTGATTAGCCTCAGGACGAGGGAATTGCTGCATAATTCCCGTCATAAACTGGCGGTTGAGTTCAAACTGTTGCATCATCGCTGCCATGTAATCAGGTGGTGGTGGCGGTGGCGGGTTGTTGTCAGCCATCCTGCTATTTCAACAGGGGTATTTCAGCAATAGCTTATGCAAGTGTTTAACAATAAACATGACATAACTCAACATTATTGAAAGAGTGCAATAGATGCTAAAAGTAGTCATTAAGACATACAGATCCATACACAGTTGGTTACAATCGGGCAGCATAACGGCGCAAATTGAAAAGCTAGACACACTAGGCGGCACGCAGGCACGTGGTAAAGAAGTACACAACGTGACATAGCAAAGGCTACATCAGCGTCGGAGAAAACCACTGAAACGGGGTAACTGCAAGTGCGGACGACGAATGTTCATCACGGCAGGATCCTGTGCTCCATGTGCACTCTGATGCAGAACCCGGTCTCGAACTGTAAGAAGAGGTCCACGTGCAGGCGTGTGACCTCCCACTGCAGGCCAATCAATACCTGACGGCATCTCGGTCCTGCGTGGGTAAAGAATATACTCCGGATGTATCCCTGCACGAACAGCTGGTAGCAACTGTGTCATAGCCTCGTAGTAGCGTGCTCGAGTGGCGAACAACTCGACGGCAAGAGCCCGAACAGTGCGATCTAGAGCCTGAGTGCACTGAATCAGAATCTGCGGGTCGTAGCGTCGAGACTCGTACGGGGCGCAGATAGCTGTGTAAAATCCAGTAGCATCTCCAACAGGTGCATACGGAATGTACCGAAACACAGAGTCATCCAAGCTAGCATTGTGGTCTCCTCGGAGACGTGCGACAGCAGAGTAGGCGGCATCATGTACTGCCATCTCAATCGTCACGCCAATTCCGTGAAAAAGGTGTAGCTCGGTGTCCGAGTCATTCTGCTGATCATAGATCCGAACTTCAGCATAGTACTGTTCCTGGTTGAACTCGCGATAAACCTCGTAGACCAAGTACTCGGGATACCAGCGGTAACCCAGTCTACTCAGGAGGGCGATCAGAACAACTGGAAACCCAGGGGCATCACGAGCCCAAGTGCGAAGCACTAACTGGGTCGTAGGCCGCGGTGGAAACAGTCGATCCATCTGAAACAGAGAAGTTCAGGGTTGTCATAAGACAATGAGAAGTATAACCGACCCCAGAAGGAAAGGTTAAACAAAACAATGGAAAGGAAAATGATTATCAGACTAATCAGATCAAAGACAGGGAAATCGCACTGAATCCAGCTCTCCGGGTGGATAGAATTAACAAGAACCTAAATGTCGGTGTTAGTAAATTTTATTAAACCCGAATAGATGAGAGATTAGAATCCCAGAGTAAAGACGAGGAATAAAAGATCCTAATACCACCCAGTTGGCGACGTGGGCCCGTAAGCCACATAGCCAAGTTAGTAAAATAGTTTTGACCACTAGACTCAACTTCGGCCAAGGAATTGGGAAGGGAGATTCCTAGAGGCAGTCGGCTCTGATACCAACCTGTGATGACCCCGGCTTAATCGTGCACTAATCATACACGCAAATGCGCACGATCAAGCCTAAGGACTCACTTGAAGATATCACAACACAACTCTAAAACATAAATAAAGTCATACAAGCTTTATATTACAAGCCAGGGCCTCGAGGGCTCGAATACATAGCTCGATGGCATACAAGCGTCAGCGGAAGCATCAGATATCTGAGTACAAATATATTACAGAGAGAGAGAGAGAGAGAGAAAATAGGCCTTCACAGAGGCGGGGTAATATAAAATACTACGATCGAAAGGCGTAGGCCTCCTGCCCTGGACCCTCCGATCCTACTCCTGGTCGTCAAACGGTTCCTCGTAGTAGTAGTGCTCGCCAGGCAGGTAGTAGTACTGGTCGTCGGCTGGGGCGTCTGGCTCAGGGGCTCCGTCGTCTGGTGGCATCAAATGGAATATGGGGGAAAAAGAAAGTAAAGCAAACATGAGTACTCATCCGAAGTACTCAGCAAGCAAGGATCTACACTACATATGCAACATTGTCAAAGGAATGGCTGTATATGTGGACTGGGCTGCAGAAATGCTAGAATAGAGGGGGAAAGCCTAGTCCTATCGAAGACTAGCATCTTCAACAATCTCCAGCAGTCTTGCAGCAATAGAAGAGAGCAGATGAACATAATGTAAAGTAGTAGTAGTATCATCAACCTCGACCTGAGATCCTTTCTCGACTCCCTGCGAGAAAGCAATCCTAGAGCCGTACTATCCAGTTCTCATCACATGTTCTAGTTGTACCGATCGGGATGCAACTCCGAGTGTCCGTTACCATAGGACAGGCTATCGATAGAAGTTTCTTCCCTGCAGGGGTGCACCAACTTACCCACCACGCTCGCTTAACTCCAGCCGGACACACTTTTCTTGGTCATGCCCGGCCTCGGCTAAGCAACACGCCGCAACCCGACCTAGGCTCTAAAGAGAGGTCAGCACGCCAGACTAACCTATGCCCCCGGGGGTCTTGGGCCTTCGCCCCGGGAACCCTGCACGTTGCAAGGACGTTTTGGAAGCAGACCTAGCAACCCCTTAATACAAGCGCAGTTGCGTTCCCAGTCCAATCCAAAATGGGCCGCTCCTCGCTAACGTCAATAGAGCTTTGGCTGATGTATACGATGCAGAACGCCCATACTATGCCCACGTGATGGTTAGTGCTATCGGGCCAGAGGCCCCTCGGATCAAATATCCAAACCGTAGTGGATTAGGAGCGCGCGGAAACGAGCAGAGACTCACGATCGATGTGACCCCGTCGCCCCGTCTCGAGGACTTGCGGCAAGGGCTAAGAATGCCCGGCCGTGCCTCGTGTTATCTTGCGGGCACCATCCAGGTCAACCCGACTCCACATCACTTCGCATTAAGCTCGCGCGGGTACCCCTCAAGGCCGACCCGTCTTTAGTAACATGGTTTAGTGCAAGTCACAGTATCAATGGTATCCGTGTGTCCAACACCAAGGGGGAACCCTGAGGAATCACCCTCGATGGAATTCCCGCTGATGTTACCGTCAAGGTGAACGAAGGAGGAATCACCCTCGAGGTCCACACTTGAGGTGTTACACGATGACGTCGTTATCGGGGGTGGTGTAGGAGGAATCACCCTCGCTTACCACGACCGATTAACTAACCTACAAGGTTATCATCAGAAGTGCTGACGAGGTATTACCCTCGGCACTCGACGGTAACCCAGCAGTGTCGGCAACTAAAGGGGGAAGTGTCGTGCGGTGCCGGGGCCTGGTCTTCAATCCCGATGGTCGGGTCTTCTGATATCCAGCAGGGCAGTCGGGATCAAGTGGGGGTCTCTGTCGTGTCTCTACCCAGCCTATACTAATCAGTCTAGGATAACCAGAAAGGTAGTAAGGCAGGTTACAATAATCAGGCTATGCAGCAGATATAGGAAAACAGTAGCAATAGCAGTTCTAATGCAAGCATAAGAGAGAAGAGAATAGGCGATATTGGCATGCTCAAAATGGGGGTGCTTGCCTGTTTGCTCTGGGGCAAGGGCAAGGTCGCCTGTGGTGTCGTCGGGGACGTAGTCGTACTCCTGAGCTGCGTCTGCCTCGGGAGCTACGTCAACGTCGGGGTCTACCGAGAGAGAAGAGGGGGAAGAAACAGGTAAACATAATGCAATACGGTGCGTGTGATGCTATGATGCAGTGCAGGGTTGCCTAATTATGCATCTAAGTCATTTTAGTTATTTTTGGAATTATTCTGGGATTTATTATCCGACGTGTGTGCACTATTCATCTACCGGATTCGGGTCTGGAGTTACGAGTTATTCTACGTAGGGGGTTCCGATGAATAAACAGACGGCATGATCAGACTCGTCTCGTCGTTCTGAACAACTTTCATGTTTTAACTTTTTCGATCCGAGCTACGGTTTAAAAGTTTTGATTTTTTTAAGTTTATTTGAATTTCTGGAATTTATTTATTTAGCAGAAAATGAATTATGACGTCAGCATGATGCAATGCTGACATCAGCAAGTCAACAGCGGCTGTCCAGAGTCAAATCTGACATGTGGGTCCAGTGGGACCCACATGTCAGCCTCTGTAAACTTAACAGAGTCTATTTAGACTAACAGGGAGTTAATTAGAGTGTGGGCCCCTCATGTCAATGTCTGAACAGATTAACTAATCCGTGTTATTTATAAATTCATTTTAATTAGCTTAATTAACTGAGAGGGCCCACATGTCATACACTGTGGTGAACAGTAATGACGTTGACCCGGTCAACGAAGTCAACCCAGGGCCAGGGGGCCCACTGGCAGCCTCACTGGGGTGGGGCCCACCTGTGCCACGTCGGTGGCCGGCGGCTGAACGCCGGCGAACCCGCAAACACGGCGGAGGGCGCAGGCCGGCGTCGGAAATCGCCTACAGACGGCCATTTGGCGCACGCGGGGTCTCGTTCGAACGAGACGAGCGAGCCGCGTGCGGTGGTGGTGGTGGCTTCGCCGGAATCAGCCGGAATCGTCGCCGGCGTTGAGTAACAGCGGCGCCGGAGTTCGGCCACCGTCGGATTTGTGGCTATGGGACTCGGCGTGGGCTGTGGACAGGCGCTACGGGCTCGTACGAGGGCGCTGAATCCGCCTGTGAGCACGGGCGCGGACTGCGGCCTCAAGGGCCACGTCGGCGAGCTCGTCGGGGGGTTTAGTAGCTGCAGAACGGTCGCCGGAGATGGAGGCAGACGACGGCGTTGGTCGGAGATGCGGACGAAGGGGCTCGGCGTTGTGGGGTCCTCCGGCTCCACCTGAGGCCTCCAGTAGATGAAGAAGGCGACGGCGAAGCTGGCCGACACGATGGACGAGCGCGGGGTCGCCGGTGGCCGCGACAGAACAGAGGCGCGGCGACGACGGCGCTCGGCCTCGCGTGGATCTGAGGGGAAGGAAGGAGGGAGAGGGCGAGCGGGTGAGGGGGAAGTGGATAGGGACGGAGAGGAGGCCGAGGGAGCTCCTTCTTATCCTCTTGCCCGACCTGCGGCGTCGCGGTGTCGGCGCCGGAGCGGCGCGCGCGCGGTGACCACGGACAAGGCGACACAGCGACGAAAAGGACGACGACTGTGCGCGGGATGGGCTGGGCCGGCTGGCGGGGCACTGTGCACTAAGGCCCAGTGCACAGTGCCTCGTTTTTTTTTTCTGTTTTTGTTTCTCTTTTTCTTTTAATCTTTTCTGTTTTGAAATAGTTAGGGCATTTCTACACTTTTGAAAAATGTGAGAGTTGTCCCAAATATTGCAATGCAATATTAGCTCTCACCAAAAAGTGGTTTGGACAGATTTGGAAGCCATTTGAATTTGTAATGATTTTAAATGAATTAATATTGCTGTTTTGGGTGCTGTTTCATCTTGTTTGAGTCACTTGTCCAACTCCAAATATTTTGATATTGGTTTTAGAAATGTTCCTGGATTATTTGCCATTTAATGAACATTTTCCCAACAGAGTTTAACCAACTTTATATTTCACTTTTGAATTTGAGTTGATTTTCAGATGTGAATTTGAATTGGATCATTAACCCATATGACTTGGCACTGCAAATGATCATGACTTGGCAGTTTTAACAGAGTGTCACAGAGCTTATTACAAGGGGGTGTTACATGCGCCAACTGACTGGTCCACCATTCAGAATATATACGTATCCGGTCCGAGACTTTGAGTCATCTGGATCAGTGTCAAAGCTAGCATCGACGTAACCCTTTATGACGAGATCTTCGTTACCTCCATAAATGAGAAACATGTCCTTAGTCCTCTTGAGGTACTTAAGGATATTTTTGACTGATGTCTAGTGATCCACTCCTGGATTACTTTGGTACCTCCCTGCCAGACTTATGGCAAGGCACACATCAGGTCTGGTACACAGCATGGCATACATTATAGAGCCTATGGCTGAGGTATTGGGGCTGACTTTCATCCTTTCTCTTTCTTCTGCCGTGGTCAGGCTTTGAGTCTTACTCAACTTCACACCTTGCAACACAGGCAAGAACCCCTTCTTTGATTGGTCCATTTTGAACTTCTTCAAAATCTTGTCAAGGTATGTGCTTGGTGAAAGTCCTATTAGGCGTCTTGATCTATCTCTATAAATCTTAATACCCAATATGTAAGCAGCTTCACCTAGGTATTTCATTGAAAAACTCTTGTTCAAATAACCTTTTATGCTTTCCAGAAATTCTATATCATTCCCAATCAACAATATGTCATCCACATATAATATTAGAAATGCTACAGAGCTCCCACTCACTTTCTTGTAAATACAAGCTTCTCCATAAGTTTGGATAAAACCATAAGCTTTGATCACCTCATCAAAGCGTATATTCCAACTCCGAGATGTTTGCACCAGTCCATAGATGGATCACTGGAGCTTGCATACCTTGTTAGCATCCTTAGGATCGACAAAACCTTCCGGTTGCATCATATATAACTCTTCCTTAAGGAACCCGTTAAGGAATGCTGTTTTGACGTCCATCTACCAGATCTCATAGTCGTAATATGCGGCAATTGCTAACATAATTCTAACAGACTTAAGCATCGCTACGGTGAGAAAGTCTCATCGTAGTCAACTCCTTGAATTTGTCGAAAACCTTTTGCGACAAGTCGAGCTTTATAGACGGTGACATTACCATCAGCGTGTGTCTTCTTCTTGAAGATCCATTTATTTTCAATGGCTTGCCGATCATCGGGCAAGTCCACCAAAGTCCATACTTTGTTCTCATACATGGATCCCATCTCGGATTTCATGGCCTGAAGCCATTTGTCGGAATCTGGGCTCATCATTGCTTCTTCATAGTTCGTAGGTTCACAATTGTCCAACAACATGACTTCCAGGACAGGATTATCGTACCACTCTGGTGTGGAACGTACCCTGGTCAACCTACGAAGTTCAATAGTAACTTGATCTGAAGTTTCATCATCATCATCCTTAGCTTCCTCTTTGGTTGGTGTAGGCATCAGGGGAACTGCTTTCTGTGATGTGCTACCTTCTAATTCGAGAGAAGGTACAATTACCTCATCAAGTTCTACTTTCCTCCCACTCACTTCTTTCGAGAGAAACTCCTTCTCTAGAAAGGACCCATTCTTAGCAAGAAAAATCTTGCCCTCGGATCTGTGATAGAAGGTATACCCAATGGTCTCTTTAGGGTATCCTATGAAGACGCATTTCTCTGCTTTGGGTCCGAGCTTATCAGGCTGAAGCCTCTTGACATAAGCGTCGCATCCCCAAACTTTAAGAAACGACAACTTAGGTTTCTTGCCAAACCATAATTCGTATGACGTCATCTCAACGGATTTAGACGGTGCCCTATTTAAAGTGAATGCGACTGTCTGTAATGCATAACCCCAAAACGATAGTGGCAAATCGGTAAGAGACATCATAGAATGCACTGATACGTCTCCAACGTATCTATAATTTTTAATTGTTCCATGCTATTATAATATCAATCTTGGATGTTTTATATTCATTTTATAGCAACTTTATATCATTTTTTGGGACTAACCTATTGACATAGTGCCCAGTGCCAGTTGTTGTTTTTTGCTTGTTTTTTACTTCGCAGAAAATCAATACCAAACAGAGACCAAATGCCACGAAACATTTTGGAGAATTTTTTCTGCCCAGAAGACACCAGGGGAGCCCAAGAAGTGCACCAGAGGAGGCCTGTCGGGGATATACCCCGTGATGTAACCCGGCCTGATATATGACCCGGCTGGAGATTGGTGACTCACTGGTGACCCGCCCGAGCTTGGCGACTCACGGGCGACCCGCCCAAGCTTGGCGACTCACGGGCGACCCGCCTGAGCTTTGCAACTCATTAGTGACCCGGCGGGTGGGTCAGATAAACGGCAAGACCCAACGGCCCATAAGGTGGCTCATGCGAAGGCTGACTCACGTTATGGTGGGCCGACTTGAGAAGGAAGGCATAAGGAATATTTCCCTTACAAGGGAAGCAAGACTAGGATTCCACTTGTAATAGAATAGTCCTAATCCTACTAGGACTCCACATGTAACCCGCCCCTCCAACTTATATAAGGAGGGGCAGGGCACCCCAAGAGGGACAAGTTAAGACAAACAAGTCAATAGCTCTCGAGATTGAGGTAGCGAAAGAGCACCCTTGTAATCATGAGCATCATGATCAATATCAATGAAGCAGGATGTAGGCTTTTACCTCCATCGTGAGGGGCTAAACCTGGGTAAAAACCTCGTGTCTCTCGATTCCGACCAACCCCTTCAAGCTACTACCTAGTTGCGTTGGCCTCACGACTAAGTCCTCACACTAGGACATCTGCCGTGACAAAACCACGATAGTTGGCGCCCACCGTGGGGCCGCGCACGGTGGTGTTGAGTTCTTGGAGGGATATCTTTCCTAGGGATCGAGAAGTTTGCAATTTTCCGGATGAAGAAGAGCCAGATCTGCATCAGCTTCGAGTTCATCAGTTGAGAGTGGAATTTTTTTCAGGGATAATATAATCAGGGCGTTGGTACACATCCACGCAGGGGATCCAGCCTCTTGCTCGCGCGGCGGTGGAATACATCAGATGAACCCTAAAGTGCAAAGCGATTTACTTCTGAAGACCACACAAAGGCGTAGACAAAATCGATCAGACCAGCAAGAATCCCGTGATCTACTCTGATACGGAATTGCGTGTTCAAAACCAACAGTCACCTTCCGCAGCCTCGCATCGAGTCACGAGCGTCCACGGATTCGCCTTAAGCCGACCACGACCCGGGAACGGATTATCCACGGGCTCAGTTTTCTTCGTCAATTGGACTTGTTGACCATCGAGTTCTACTCCGAGTGGCCGGGAGGGCCTAAGTAGCAGTCGTCGCAACCTCACCTTCTACCGTCGTTCAACCACAGCCGCCGCCGGCCCGCCCTTCTGCTCCGGGTTAAACTCTGTCTCAGCCGCTGCCTCGAGCCGCCCGCACCGGGACGGGCTCGTCTTCGCTTTGGGCCACCTCTACCGTGGCCGACGCGCCAAAAAACCGCCTTTGCCTGGTCAACTCGTTGCCGGGCCTCCTGAAACTGCTGCCTTGCCTCGGCGGGATGCCTCAAACGGTCGTGCCCGGAGCCGCCCTCACGGCCTCACGTTGAATCGCCGAGCCTCTACCTTCACATCGAGCACCAGACCTGCTTCGAGTTACACCCCCCCCCCTCTGCTGCTGTCCCCCTCGAGCCGCCCCGGTTTCAATTACCGTCGGCATCACGCGCCATCTGCTGCGCCACGGCGCCCCTCTTCGAGTTCCTAGCCGCCTTCATCTGCGCCGACTCGCCACCCACGCGATGGGAAACAGCGGCACCTCCTCTCCTCATCCGCCCAGTTCGCCTACGCCGCCGCTGTCTCTCGTGCCGACGAGTGCCTCCCGCTACTCCCGCGTCTCTGCGCCGCCCGAGCGCCTCCACTCCTGCCGCAGGCTGCCCTGCTTCGAGTCGCTCTGTTGCTGTGGCCTCGACTCGCCTCTAAGCCACCGCCTTGCTTCAGCTGCCTGTGTCTGCAATTCTTCTTGGGCGAGATGTCAATATTGGCTACACTGTTGCCAACACCAAGGTAACGGAGAAAGGTTGAGTCAGCGGAGTTAACTTTCGTTACAATGAAGACACCGACCAATGCACAAACAACAATGTCCTCACTTACGGGAGGCAGTTCAAGTCATTTCTTGATGCCTAAACACATTCAGTGGTCTTGCGCGACTCAAGCTAGAAAATTTGAAGATAGGTGAATCAGTAGGCTTCCCTGAAGTTTTTAGTATACTAGATGACCCGTTGCGCCAATGGCGCAAAGGCTGAGTGCAAGCCAAGTATTGGAAGAGTGTGCATTCAAATATGTAGACACAGAATGAAACATTGATGATAGATAGATGGTTGTTGATGACACATGTTTTCTAAGAAGCTTACTGATGTCTACTACGCAACTTTATTCTTGTAGACTCGTGTTGGGCCTCCAAGCGTAGAATTTTGTAGGACAGTAGCAATTTTCCCTCAAGTGGATGACCTAAGGTTTATCAATCCGTGGGAGGCGTAGGATGAAGATGGTCTCTCTCAAACAACCCTGCAACCAAATACAAGAAATCTCTTGTGTCCCCAACACACCCAATACAATGGCAAATTGTATAGGTGCACTAGTTCGGCGAAGAGATGGTGATAAAAGTGTAATATGGATGGTAGAAATATATTTTTATAATCTGAATAAATAAAAACAGCAAGGTAGCAAGTGACAAAAGTGAGCACAAACGGTATTGCAATGCTTGAAAACAAGGCCTAGGGTCCGTACTTTCGCTAGTGCAATCTCTCAACAATGCTAATATAATTGGATCATATAACCATCCCTCAACGTGCGATGAAGAATCACTCCAAAGTTCCTATCTAGCGGAGAACATAAGAATAAATTGTTTGTAGGGTACGAAACCACCTCAAAGCTATTCTTTCCGATCGATCTATCCAAGAGTTCGTACTAAAATAACACCAAAGCAAATTCAGATTCGTAATGGTCAATCCAACACAAAGAACCTCAAAGAGTGCCCCAAGATTTCTACCGGAGAAACAAAGACAAGAACGTGCATCAACCCCTATGCATAGATTACCCCAATGTCACCTCGGGAATCCGCGAGTTGACTGCCAAAACAAATATCAAGTGAATCAATATAATACCCCATTGTCACCACGGGTATTCGTATGCAAGACATATATCAAGTGCTCTCAAATCCATAAAAGTATTCAATCTGATAAAACAAAATCTCAAAGGGAAAACTCAATTCATCACAACAAGATAGAGAGGGGAAAACACCATATGATCCGACTATATTAACAAAGCCCGTGATACATCAAGATTATGCATCTCAAGAACACGAGAGAGAGAGAGAGAGATTAAACACATAGCTACTGGTACAAACCCTCAGCCCCGAGGGTGGACTACTCCCTCCTCATCATGGTGGCCGCCGGGATGATGAAGATGGCCACCGGTGATGATTTCCCCCTCCGGCTGGGTGCCGGAATGGGGTCTAGATTGGTTTTTCGTGGATACAGAGGCTTGCAGCGGCGGAACTTCTGATCTAGGGTCTCCGCGAGGGTTTTTGGAATATTTGGCAATTTATAGGGCGAAGAGGCGGTGCGGGAGGCCACCAAGGTGGGCACAACCCACCGGGGCGTGCCTGGGGGCCCAGGCACGCCCTGGTGGGTTGTGCCCCCCTCGGGGCACCCCCTAGGTGCTGCTCTGGCCCATTGGATGTCTTCTGGTCCATAAAAAATCCACAAAAAGTTTCGCTGCGTTTGGACTCCGTTTGGTATTGATTTTCTGCGATGTAAAAAACAAGCAAAAAACAGCAACTGGCACTGGGCACTATGTCAATAAGTTAGTCCCAAAAAATGATATAAAGTTGCTATAAAATGATTGTAAAACATCCAAGAATGATAATATAGCAGCATGAATACTTCATAAATTATAGATACATTGGAGACGTATCAGCATCCCCAAGCTTAATTCCTACTCGTCCTCGAGTAGGTAAATGATAAAAGAAATGATTTATGAAGTGTGAATGCTAGCAAGGTGCATAAGTTTGATCAATAGTAATTTCAATCACTTTTCCTACCATCATAACAGCAACTCTTTCTCATAAAATTCATCATGTTAAAGTAGCAACCAATTCACATGTTAAGGTTCAAACAATGAATTCTCTTGAAACTCAACAACCTATATTCTTAGTCACCAAACAATTGCAATTCAACTTATTCAACAGTCTAAGTAAGAGCTCCACATACTCAACCATCATATAGTCTTCTATGAATTCTAACACTCACCGCATACACATGAGCAAAACGTTTCAACCGGACACATAGAAAGATAGGGGCTTATAATTTCGCCTCCCAACGTATTCACCTCAAGGGTGATGTCAACAATAATAATTCATGCTACCCATATCCAACTGGATATATGTGCCTAGATCTTTCCTCACCACATGATGCTTGCCAAAAGAGAAAAATAAAAAGGAATTGAGAGAAAAACTTTGACTCTTGCATGAAAGTAAATACATAAAAGTAAAAGGTAGGCCCTTCGCAGAGGGAAGCAGAGGTTGCCATGCGCTTTTTGTTTGTATGCTCAACCCCTTAGTGCAAAAGAATGTCACGTTATATTGCCCCTTATGATAGCAACCTTTATTATGCAGTCTGTCGCTTTTATTCTTTGCTATCACAAGTTCGTACAACACTCAATTTTCTCTTAAACTAAATGATCTAACACTTTTAGAAGCAATTTTTATTGCCTTATTACACCGATGACAACTAACTTGAAGGATCTTACTCAATCCTTAGGTAGGTATGGTGGACTCTTGAAAATAAGATTTGGGTTTAAGGGTTTTTGGATGCACAAGTAGTATCTCTACTTGGTGCGGAATTTTGGCTAGCAAAGATGGGGGGGGGGGGGCAAGCACCACATGTTGAAGGATCTATGACAATATAACTTCTATGTGAATATGAACAAACATAAATCATTACGTTGTCTTCCTTGTCCAACGTTAACAATTTTGGCATATAATATTTTGATGGGGGGTCACAATCACAAAAGTTTCCAAGATAGTGTATTTGCATGTGAAAGTTCTCTTCCTTCTATTAATAATTTATGAATTGCTTGTATGACCAATATTGTGATTGTCAAGCTTCAAAAGATTTCACTTTCTAAACCCAATGTGAAGCTACCACTAGGCATGATATGAACATATAATTTCAACTTCAATATATTCAATTTATTCAACAATTTACTCATAGGATATAAGTGAAGCACAAGAGTAAATGACAAGCTACTCCAAAAATATATAAGTGAAGATCAAACGAGTAGTTAAGTAAATGGGTAGCAATTTGAGGACTCTCTCTTATTTAAAAACTTTCAGATCTAAGTATTTTATTAAAATAGCAAGCAAAACAAGACAAAATGACATTCCAAGAATAGCACAACTCTAGTGAAGAAGCAAAAACTTAGGCTCAACCGATACTAACCGATAATTGTTGATGAAGAAAGGTGGGATGCCTACCGGGGCATCCCCAAGCTTAGATGCTTGAGACTTCTTGAAATATTATCTTGGGATGCCTTGGGCATCCCCAAGCTTGAGCTTTTGTGTCTCCTTAATTCCTTTTATATCACGGTTTCCCTAAATCTTAAAAACTTCATCCACACAAAACTCAACAAGAACTCGTGAGATAAGTTAGTATAAACCAATGCAAAAACCTTATCATTCTCTACTGTAGAAAATCGCTAAAATTATTATTCAACATTGCATACTAAATGCCTCTGCATATTTAATACTCCTATCCTCAAATAGAATCATTAAACAAGCAAACATATGCAAACATAACAGCAATCTGCCAAAACAGCATAGTCTGTAAAGAATGCAAGAGTATCAATACTTCTTAAACTCCAAAAAATATAAAAATTTACCACACTGTAGAAACTTTATCAGAGCTTATTTTAAAAAAAATTCAACATTTTATCACATTCTTAATTTTCTAGAGAATTTTTGCAACAGCGATAAACTTTCTGTTTTGAAACAGCAACATGTAGACTTGTAAAATAAGCATGGTAAAGGCTGTCCTTGACATTTTTATTGAAAAGAAAGATGCAAAACATTATTATAAATATCAGCAAGAAAATAAAAAAATGATGCTCCAAGCAAAACTCATATCATGTGATGAATGAAAATATAGCTCCAAGTGAGGTTACCGATAATGTTGGAGACGAAAGAGGGGATGCCTTCCGGGGCATCCCCAAGCTTAGTTGCTTGGATCTTACTTTAATATTACCTTGGGGGTGCCTTGGGAATCCCCAAGCTTAGGGCCTTGTCACTTCTTATTCTCCTCATATCGACATCTCACCCAAAACTTGAAAACTTCAATCACACAAAACTTAACGGAACTTTGTGAGATAGGTTAGTATGATAAAGAGCAAACCATTTCACTTTGGTGCTGTCAAAGACAAGATTCATAATTGTTTCCACACAATTACTAATGTATCATATCATTTCCACAATTTATATTGAGCGATATAAGCCATAGAAACTAGGAAACAAGCAAACTATGCATTGAAAACAGAATCTGTCAAAAACAGAACAGTCTGTAATAATCTGTACTCCAACCATACTTATGCTACTCCAAAAATTCTGAAATATTGGGAAAACGTAGGAAATTTGTATATATATCACCTGTAAAAAATTCAGATCAAAATCACGTTCCAGTGAATTTTCAAAATTTCTGGACTGAGCGCAAAAGTTTCTGTTTTTGCACAGAATCAAGTCAACTATCATCCACACTATCCCAAAGGCTTTACTTTGCACTTTATTGAAATAAAAGGTATAAAACATGATTAATACAGTAGCATAATCATGTGAACACATAAAAACAGTAGGGGTAAATGTTGGGTTGTCTTCCAACAAGCGCTTTTCTTTAATGCCTTTTAGCTAGGCAAGATGATTTCAATGATGCTCGCATAAAAGATAAGAATTGAAACATAAAGAGAGCATCATGAAGCATATGACTAGCACATTTAAGCCTAACCCACTTCCTATGAATAGGGATTTTGTGAGCAAACAAATTATGGGAACAAGAATCAACTAGCATAGGAAGTCAAAACATGCATAACTTCGAAAATTTCAACACATAGAGAGGAAACTTGATATTATTGAGATATGTAGATGCATATGTTCCTTTCTCATAATAATTTTCAGTAGCATCATGAATGAATTCAACAATATAACTATCACATAAAGCATTCTTTTCATGATCCACAAGCATAGAAATTTTATTACTCTCCACATAAGCAAATTTATTCTCATAAATAGTAGTGGGAGCAAACTCAACAAAATAACTATCATGGGATTGAAAATTAAAATCATGATGACAAGTTTCATGGTTATCATTATTCTTTATAGCATACATGTCATCACCATAATCATCATAGATAGCAAATTTGTTGTCATAATCAATTGAAACCTCTTCCAAAATAGTGGATTCATCACTAAATAAAGTCATGACCTCTCCAAATCCACTTTCATAATTATCACAATAAGATTCAACACCCTCCAAAATAGTGGGATCATTAGTACCTAGAGTTGAAACTCTTCCAAACCCACTTTCATCAATATAATCATCATAAATAGGAGGCATGCTACCATTATAACAAATTTGCACATCAAAACTTGGGGGACTAAAAATATCATCTTCATCAAACATAGCATCCCCAAGCTTGTAGCTTTGCATATCATTAGCATCATGGATATTCAAAGAATTCATACTAGCAACATTGCAATCATGCTCATTCAAGGATTTTTTTGTCAAACATTTTATAGAATTCTTCCTCTATCAATTGAGCACAATCTTCCTTTCCATCATTTTCACGAAAGACATTATAAAGATGAACAATATGATGCAACCTCAATTCCAATTTTTTTGTAGTTTCCTTTTTATAAACCAAACTAGTGATAAAACAAGAAACTAAAAGATTCAATTGCAAGATCTAAAGATATACCTTCAAGCACTCACCTCCCCGGCAACGGCACCAGAAAAGAGCTTGATGTCTACTACGCAAATTTATTCTTGTAGACTCGTGTTGGGCCTCCAAGCGCAGAGTTTTGTAGGACAGTAGCAATTTTCCCTCAAGTGGATGACCTAAGGTTTATCAATCCGTGGGAGGCTTAGGATGAAGATGGTCTCTCTCAAACAACCCTGCAACCAAATACAAGAAATCTCTTGTGTCCCCAACACACCCAATACAATGGCAAATTGTATAGGTGCACTAGTTCGGCGAAGAGATGGTGATAAAAGTGTAATATGGATGGTAGAAATATATTTTTATAATCTGAATAAATAAAAACAGCAAGGTAACAAGTGACAAAAGTGAGCACAAACGGTATTGCAATGCTTGAAAACAAGGCCTAGGGTCCGTACTTTCGCTAGTGCAATCTCTCAACAATGCTAATATAATTGGATCATATAACCATCCCTCAACGTGCGATGAAGAATCACTCCAAAGTTCCTATCTAGCGGAGAACATAAGAATAAATTGTTTGTAGGGTACGAAACCACCTCAAAGCTATTCTTTCCAATCGATCTATCCAAGAGTTCATACTAAAATAACACCAAAGCAAATTCAGATTCGTAATGCTCAATCCAACACAAAGAACCTCAAAGAGTGCCCCAAGATTTCTACCAGAGAAACAAAGACAAGAACTTGCATCAACCCCTATGCATAGATTACCCCAATGTCACCTCGGGAATCCGCGAGTTGAGTGCCAAAACATATATCAAGTGAATCAATATAATACCCCATTGTCACCACGGGTATTCGTATGCAAGACATATATCAAGTGTTCTCAAATCCATAAAAGTATTCAATCCGATAAAACGAAATCTCAAAGGGAAAACTCAATTCATCACAACAAGATAGAGAGGGGAAAACACCATATGATCCGACTATATTAACAAAGCCCGCGATACATCAAGATTGTGCATCTCAAGAACACGAGAGAGAGAGAGATTAAACACATAGCTACTGGCACAAACCCTCAGCCCCGAGGGTGGACTACTCCCTCCTCATCATGGTGGCCGCCGGGATGATGAAGATGGCCACCGGTGATGATTTCCCCCTCTGGCAGGGTGCCAGAACGGGGTCTAGATTGGTTTTTCATGGATACAGAGGCTTGCGGCGGCGAAACTTCTGATCTAGGGTCTCCGCGAGGGTTTTTGGAATATTTGGCAATTTATAGGGTGAAGAGGCGGTGCGGGAGGCCACCAAGGTGGGCACAACCCACCGGGGCGCGCCTGGGGGGCCAGGCACGCCCTGGTGGGTTGTGCCCCCCTCGGGGCACCCCCCAGGTGCTGCTCTGGCCCATTGGATGTCTTCTGGTCCATAAAAAATCCACAAAAAGTTTCGCTGCGTTTGGACTCTGTTTGGTATTGATTTTCTGTGATGTAAAAACAAGCAAAAAACAGCAACTAGCACTAGGCACTATGTTAATAAGTTAGTCCCAAAAAATGATATAAAGTTGCTATAAAATGATTGTAAAACATCCAAGAATGATAATATAGCAGCATGAATACTTCATAAATTATAGATACGTTGGAGACGTATCACTTATGAACGATCATTTACAATGTTATGAGCAAGGCATATAGATAGGCAGAGATACGTTAGACAGATCTATCGTTGGATGTTTAGAACGATTCTCTGAGGCAACTCTTCATAGCTGCTATTCTTCATGGCCTGCATTGCTCAGCGCAGAAATTCCTTTGATGCCATCGTCGAGTCTCCAATAATAGTGGTTTGTTTGCTAGAGATCATATTCAGACTATGTTGTTGTATCGCTAAGACGGTCAGCAACATATTTTACCTGTGATAAAACATGATTGAGATTGTTGTCTTTCGATGTTGAACCAGCTGTGAAGTTTGTATCTATTATGCGATAAAGTTCCTTTGTTGCCATGCGATCTCCAATGAGGCTATTGCACCAGCTGTTGCTAAAATAGTTGATTATTCCGTCCTTTTCTTTTTGCCGATGCTCTAGGGCCTGGCATTTTTGTTGAGCTGGTTGTGCCTTGTCATAGTTTATGTCTTGTAGAACTTTGCCGTAAGAGCCCTGTATGCATTTGAGAGCCTCAGTTGCTAGTCAGGCCTCAGCTTCTTCGAGTTTGTCGTACACATGGATGGACATTGATTTTTGTGGAAGTCCATTGTCCAATTGCTACTTACATCCATAGAAGTGAATTGTTGCATCAAGACCGACCGTCCGCCCCTTTTGTGTTGAGTAAACTGCATTTGGGAGGCCAAGCTTGTGCATCATTATGTCCAGAAGTACTTTTGCTGGAATCTTTACTTTTTCCATTGCAGTTGTTAAATGATGCAGGGAAGAATGTACTGTTAGCAACTGCAGTCTATGATTTTGTATCTACTTGTGTGTTCACGAATCCATAGAAAGATATACCATTATCACAGTAACCAAATTATATGTGATGTGTACCTATCTGCAAAGAGAGCAGCAGGGCATTTCAAACCATGTATATGTGACTAATACTTAATAGATACTTGGTATCCTGATTGGCTAAAAGGAAGCAATGAGATCACCTGATAATAGCATACTATGCACAACAAAATATTTAGATACATCAATGCATAACATTGTAAGAGAGGCATAAGATCAGTTTACGATAGCTTATTTACATTGCTTTTATCAAGCAAGGCACGTAGGTAGAGATTCATCATATAGACACCTTTGAATTTGCTATATATGATTGGTAGTGTTATGATGAATATGTAGCAGTACCAATACAACTGAGAGGATACATCAGTATTAGGAAGTGCTTGATTACATTTAGAATACACGACCACAAAAGGATGCGTAGCACGTAGATGATTACCATTCTAAGGCTATGTATGTCTCTTTCTTTAGAGCAAGAACAAAAGGGTTGAGATATCACTGAAACTAAATCTCGACTATGCTGCAGATGAAACAACATGTGTTTGCTTCAGTGGTCACATAGGCATGGCAGTTAGGTTAGATGCAGCAAAAGTAATTGGAAACGGCCTTTCATTCTTTCTAGGCGTTGTTCTACTTGCTATAAACAAAAAGATTGAAAATATAGGTTGATTACATAGGTAAGCAGTGAGCTGGTGCTGATGGATATCCTACTTAGCCACAGCTGCAATGACCACAAAGTGGGGGCTTCATGAGGGCAAATGTTCTCTTTAAAACCCGGTACCCAAACTCTAATGCAGACTGCTTTGCACCCTTATCAACACCATTTGAGGTGGTGGATCTGTAAGAGAATCAACAATATGACAGGAAACGCTATCAATTGCAACATCAACATATGTCTTAATTTGCTCATGATCTAATAGAGTAAGCAAATTAAATCTCAGGTAGCCACCTGGTACACAAAACAAAGGACATTTAAATCCTGAAACCTGAAGATATTAGATATACATGGTGTCTTTTACATAGACCAGGAAGAAAAATAATAGTACATAAGTAGAAGCTATATTCTAATGTAATACATGTACTTTATTATCCTAGAAATATAAACAGAAAAAGAAACTGAGCAATATACACCATGCATGTTCAGGTATTCATTCTTAAAGGAAGTGCAATGCATACTGTGGAATCACACAGCCTAAATCCATCCTCGTCTAGAAGACTGCATCATAACCATACATCAAGAAATTAATGGAAAGGGGGGTTTGCCCGGACGACAAAAAATTATGTGACAGGCAGCACGGAGTGTTTATATTTCCAAGCCAAAATATATTACAAAAAATATATTAGAGACAATGGCTATGAAGAACTAAGCATCTATATGGAGTGGGGTGAGAGACGGACCCTTCAACATTTCATTGACCACAGTTATTCCTGAATGACATGCATTCATTCTTCATCCTAGAAGCACCGATGCTGCACCAAGTTGTCAAACATCAATGATTAATCAAATACATATCTATAAAAAAAGTCTGTTTAGATATGTTGATCCTGCAAAATAAATAAATGGGTGGTCATTATTAGGAATGCATCCTGGGGTCTGCTAATGAATGGAAAGCTATAGTACATAGCAGTCTAAATGCTACAAAAGATTCTTTCTTTGGGAACAACATATGACCACAAATGTATGTTTTTTTCCTTCAGCCTACTTGGCCCATAAGGCCCATATCTTTTGCCGGGGGTGCCCGGAACCCCTTCCAGTGACCCGATAAGTACCCGGTACCCCCCGAAACACTTCCGGTGTCCGAATACTATCGTCCTATATATGAATCTTTACCTCTCGACCATTTCGAGACTCCTCGCCATGTCCGTGATCTCATCCGGGACTCCGAACAACATTCGGTCACCAAATCACATAACTCACATAATACTATATCGTCATCGAACGTTAGGTGTGCGGACACTACGGGTTCGAGAACTATGTAGACATGACCGAGACACCTCTCCGGTCAATAACCAATAGTGGAACCTGGATGCCCATATTGGCTACTACATATTCTACGAAGATCTTTATCGGTCGAATCGTTATGACAACATACGTAATTCCCTTTTATCCATCGGTATGTTACTTGCCCGAGATTCGATCGTCGGTATCTTCATACCTAGTTCAATCTTGTTACCGGCAAGTCTCTTTACTCATTTCGTAATACATCACCTTGTGACTAACTCCTTAGTCATTTGCTTGCAACCTTATGATGTGTATTACCGAGAGGGCCCAGAGATACCTCTCCGATACTCGGAGTGACAAATCCTAGTCTCGATCTATGCCAACTCAACAAACACCTTCGGAGATGCCTGTAGAGCATCTTTATGATCACCCAGTTACGTTGTGACGTTTGATAGCACACAAGGTATTCCTCCGGTATCCGGGAGTTGCATAATCTCATAGTCAAAGGAATATGTATTTGACATGAAGAAAGCAATACCAATAAACTGAATGATCAATATGCTAAGCTAACGGATGGGTGAAAGGACATGCGGTTCCCCCATGTGTGGTTTTGGTAATTGATGACAATCTCTATGGACTAATGGTTGCATTGAGTTATATTTTAAGGATTTGTCCATAGGCATTTCTTGAAGTCCATGTGTTGGTTTCAAGGAGTTTATGAGTTGACCAAGGTGCTATTAAGGAATTATCCAAAGATTGGTCATGTGAGTGTTGAGCTTATTGCAAGCATGTCTTGAAGAAGAAGATTGTGTGATCATTCATGTTTACCTTCAAGACATCATCCAAATGAAGAGAGTTGGAAAGATTCAAGGTTGATCAAGACTAAGTACAGAGAGTGATTCAAGTTGATTAACACACAAAGCGTAGAAGATGTACCGAGAGGGATCAAGTGATCACATGGTATGGTAAGCATTGTCCATTACGCTTTGTGTACTAACCCATGGTCTACGTGAGAGTTCTATGTGGGGTTAGGTATGTTTCCAAGGGCTTGCGTCAAGAGGAAGATATCATAGAACCCATGGAGAGGATGACATCAAGTGGTGATCATCATCAAGATTGCGGCGTGCAAGTTCAAGTGGAGCATGATGAAGAGATCAAGTGCTTGAAGCTTGTCGTCCATTGTGGTGACAATGGACTTGTGAAGATGTGCCAAAGAGTGGCTCACCCACAGTGGAGTATGGGGGAGCAATCAACTAGTCTTCATCGAGCCAACACAATCAAGAAAGGTGGTCCATCTTGAGGAGGACAAGATCATCATCATCTAGCTCAAGTGGATCATGCGCAAGGCAAAGGTTTGCCCTTGATAGGTTTTCTATTTTTACCGGTCTCATGGTGGTAGTTGGGAGACCGGTTTTATAGGATCGATTGTCGTACTATCAAGGGGGGCTCTCAAGTTGGTAGCTTGATCGTATCATTCGTAGAGAGCTCAAACCATTGCATCCTTGCATCATCTTTCTTGGTTCTTGTTTGGTATTTCTCTTTGTGAGTCTTAGAGCTTATGGTCATTTTTGATGACAAGCTCGAGTTCATCGAAAACGGAGTTCACATGCATCTTCTATGATGTTTTCGATGTTGGAGGTTATGCCGGTTCTTCTCTGTTGGAGGTTTCGCTGTTGGATAGTACTCGTCGTCATCTATCCAACAAGCTTGAGTTTGCTCAATTCGGAGCTCATTTGCAAAAGTTGTGGCAGTTCTGGTTTTCCTTGGAGTATACTTGTTTTCGTGGAAGTGGCATAAGGAAGGCGCCAGCGGTAGTACCGCTGGGCCGGAGCAGCAGTACCGCTTACCGCCACAAGCGGCAGTACCGCTGTCTCACAGCGGCAGTACCGCCCATGGCCATAAGCGGTAGTACGGCTCCAGTTCCGTGGTAGTACCACCTCGACTCGAGACCTGCGTTTCTCGTGTCGGGTTGAGCGGCAGTAGCAGCGGCAGTAGGAGCAGTAGTACCGCTTATAAGTGGTAGTACCGCGCCTACCACCGCTGCTAGTATCCCTCAAAGGCCCTCTCCTTTGTCCCTCCTTCCTTCTCCTGCGTAGCTGCTGAGCGGGGCCCCAGCGATAGTACCGCTGGGCCAAGCGGCAGTACCGCTGCAGCTTGCAGTAGTACCACTCCCTTGAGCGGTAGTACCGCTCCGGTGGCTCTACCGCCCCTGAGGTTCTTTGCCATTGTTCTGTTGTCCTGTTCTACCGCCCGAGCGGTAGTACTGCTCACTGGAGCGGTAGTACTGCTCGTGTGCGGGCTGAGCTCATAACGGCTGGATTCGGGAGCCCCTATAAAAGGGGGTCTTCTTCCCCATTGAACCTTATCCTTTGAGCTCGTGTTCTTCCCCCATTGTTGACCTTCTTCGAGCTTGCTATCTCTCAATCCCTCCATGGATTCTTGCTAGTTTTTGGGGGAATAGAGAGAGGAGATCTAGATCTACGTTTCCACCAATCACTTTCTCCTCTATGTGAGGGGAAACCCTTGGATCTAGATCTTGGAGTTCTTCGTTCTTCCTCTCATTTTCCTCCCTAGCATTAGTTGCTTTGGTGGGATTTGGGAGAGAAGGACTTGGGCACTCCGTGTGCCCTTGCCATTGTATTTGGTGCATCGGTTTGAGTTCTCCACGGTGATACGTGGAAGTTTCAAGTTGAGAAGCTTATTACTCTTGGGTGCTTGGTACCCTTGAGCTTGTTCCTCTTGGGTGCCTTGGTGCCCTAGACGGTTGGTGGTGTTCGGAGCTCAATCATTGTGGTGTAAAGCTCCGGGCAAGCATCGGGGTCTCCAATTAGGTTGTGGAGATCACCCCGAGCAATTTGACGGGTACCGGTGACCGCCCCCAAGGGTTGCCAAAGTGTACGGGTTTGGTGACCGCCCCTAAGGGTTGCCATTTGTACGGGTTCGATGACCGCCCTCAAGGGTCCCTTAGTGGAATCACGACATCTTGCATTGTGCGAGGGCGTGAGGAGATTACGGTGGCCCTAGTGGTTTCTTGGGGAGCATTGTGCCTCCACACCGCTCCAAACGGAGATTAGCATCCACAAGGGTGTGAACTTCGGGATACATCGTCGTCTCCACGTGCCTCGGTTATCTCTTACCCGAGCCCTTTACTTATGCACTTTACTTTGTGATAGCCATAGTGTTTCATGTTATAGATCTTGCTATCACATAGTTGTTTATCTTGCTTAGCATAAGTTGTTGGTGCACATAGGTGAGCCTAGTTGTTGTAGGTTTTGTGCTTGACAAATTAACCGCTAGGTTTATTCCGCATTTGTTATAGCCTAAACCATAATTATTTTAAAGCGCCTATTCACCACCCCCTCTAGGCGACATCCTCGATCTTTCAATGGGTCTTGTCCATCACATCATTATCCTAATGATGTGATACCGTTATCAAATGACAACACATGTCTATGGTTAGGAAACCTTAACCATCTTTGATCAACGAGCTAGTCTAGTAGAGGCTTACTAGGGACACAGTATTTTTTTATGTATTCACACATGTATTTAAGTTTCCGATCAATACAATTCTAACATGAATAATAAACATTTATCATGAATAAGGAAATATAAAATAGCAACTTTATTATTGCCTCTAGGGCAAATTTCCTTCAGTCTCCCACTTGCACTAGAGTCAATAATCTAGTTCACATCACCATGTGATTAACACCCATAGTTCACATCGCCATGTGACTAACACCCAAAGAGTTTACTAGAGTCAATAATCTAGTTCACATTGCCATGTGATTAACACCCAAAGAGTATTAAGGTATGATCATGTTTTGCTTGTGAGAGAGGTTTAGTCAACGGGTCTGCCATATTCAGATCCGTATGTATTTTGCAAATTTCTATGTCTACAATGCTCTGCATAGAGCTACTCTAGCTAATTGCTCCCACTTTCAATACGTATCCAGATTTAGAGTCATCTGGATCGGTGTCAAAGCTTGCATCGATGTAACCCTTTACGACGAACTCTTTATCACCTCCATAACCGAGAAACATTTCCTTAGTCCTCTTAGGTAACTAAGGATAATTTTGACCGCTGTCCAGTGATCTACTCCTGGATCACAATTGTACCCCCTTGCAAAACTTATGTTAAGGTACACAACAGTTCTAGTACACAGCATGGCATAATTTATAGAACCTATGGCTGAGGCATAGGGAATGACTTTCATTCTCTCTCTATCTTCTGCCATGGTCGAGATTTGAGTCTTACTCAACTTCATACCTTACAATACAGGCAAGAACTCCTTCTTTGACTGATCCACTTTGAACTCCTTCAAAATCTTGTCAAGGTATGCACTCATTGAAAGTCTTATCAAGCGTCTCGATCTATCCCTATAGATCTTAATGCTCAATACGTAAGTAGCTTCACCGAGGTCTTTCATTGAAAACTCTTATTCAAGTATCCTTTTATGCTATCCAGAAATTCTATATCATTTCCAATCAATAATATGTCATCCACATATAATATCAGAAATGCTACAGAGCTCCCACTCACTTTCTTGTAAATACAGGCTTCACCGTAAGTCTGTATAAAACCATATGCTTTGATCACCTCATCAAAGCGTATATTCCAACTCCGAGATGCTTGCACCAGTCCATAGATGGATCACTGGAGCTTGCACACTTTGTTAGCACCTTTAGGATCGACAAAATCTTCTAGTTGCATCATATACAACTCTTCTTTAAGAAATCCATTAAGGAATACAGTTTTGACATCCATTTGCCAGATTTCATAATCATAAAATGCGGCAATTGCTAACATGATTCAAACGTACTTAAGCATCGCTATGGGTGAGAAAGTCTCATCGTAGTCAACCCCTTGAACTTGTCGAAAACCTTTCGCGACAGGTCGAGCTTTGTAGACAGTAATATTACTATCAGCGTCAGTCTTATTCTTGAAGATCCATTTATTCTCTATAGCTTGCCGATCATCGGGCAAGTCCACAAAAGTCCACACTTTGTTCTCATACATGGATCCTATCTCAGATTTCATGGCTTCAAGCCATCTGTCGGAATCTGGGGTTCATCATAGCTTCTTCATAGTTCGTAGGTTTGCCTTGGTCCAGTAACATGACTTCCAGGACAGGATTACCGTACCACTCTGGTGCGGATCGTGTTCTGGTCGACCTACGAGGTTCAGTAGTAACTTGATCTAAAGTTTCATGATCATCATCATTAGCTTCCTCTCTAGTTGGTGTAGGCATCACGGGAATGGATTTCTCTGATGTACTACTTTCCAATTCGAGAGAAGGTACAATTACCTCATCAAGTTCTACTTTCCTTCCACTCACTTCTTTCGAGAGAAACTCCTTCTCTAGAACGGACCCATTCTTAGCAACAAAGATCTTGCCTTTGGATCTGTGGTAGAAGGTGTACCCAATTGTTTCCTTAGGGTATCCTATGAAGACGCACTTCTCCGATTTGGGTTCGAGCTTATCAGGCTGAAGCCTTTTGACATAAGTGTCGCAACCCCAAACTTTAAGAAATGGCAGCTTAGGTTTCTTGCCAAACCACAGTTCATACAGTGTCGTCTCAATGGATTTAGACGGTGTCCTATTTAACGTGAATGCGGCTGTCTCTAATGCATAACCCCAAAACGAGAGTGGTAAATCGGTAAGAGACATCATAGATCGCACTATATCTAATAAAGTACGGTTACGATGTTCGGACACACCATTACGCTGTGGTGTTTCAGGTGGCGTGAGTTGTGAAACAATTCCACATTGTTTTAAATGAAGGCCAAACTCGTAATCAAATATTCACCTCCGCGATCAGATCGTAGAAACTTTATTTTCTTGTTACGATGATTCTCCACTTCACTCTGAAACTCTTTGAACTTTTCAAATGGTTCAGACCTGTGTTTCATCAAGTAGATATACCCATACCTACTCAAATCATCTGTGAAGGTCAGAAAATAACGATACCCGCTGCGTGCCTTAACACTCATCAGACCGCATACATCGGTATGTATTATTTCCAATAAGTCATTAGCTCGATCGCTCCATTGTTCCGGAGAACGGAGTATTAGTCATCTTGCCCATGAGGCATGGTTCACAAGTATCAAATGATTCATAATCAAGTGATTCCAAAAAATCCATCCGCATGGAGTTTCTTCATGCGCTTTACACCAATATGACCTAAACGGCAGTGCCACAAGTATGTTGCACTATCATTATCAACCTTGCATCTTTTGGCATTAATATTATGAATATGTGTATCACTACGATCGAGATTCAGTAAACCATTCACATTGGGTGTATGACCATAGAAGGTTTTATTCATGTAAACAGAACAACAATTATTCTCTGACTTAAATGAATAATCGTATTGCAATAAACATGATCCAATCATATTCATGCTTCAACGCAAACACCAAATAACATTTATTTAGGTTCAACACTAATCCCGAAGGTAGAGGGAGTGTGCGATGATGACCGTATCAACCATGGAATTACTTCCAACACACATCATCACCTCGCCTTTAACTAGTCTCTGTTTATTCTACAACTCCTGTTTTGAGTTACTAATCTCAGCAACTGAACCGGTATCAAATACCCAGCGGTTACTACGAACACTAGTAAGGTACACATCAATAACATGTATATCAAATATACTTTTGTTCACTTTGCCATCCTTCTTATCCGCCAAGCATTTTGGGGCAGTTCCGCTTCTAGTGATCATTCCCTTTGCAGTAGAAGCACTTAGTTTTAGGCTTAGGTCCAGCTTTGGGCTTCTTCATGGGAGTGCCAACTTGCTTGCCATTCTTCTTGAAGTTCCCTTTCTTTTCCTTGCCCTTTTTCTTGAAACTAGTGGTCTTGTTAACCATCAACACTTGATGCTCTTTCTTGATTTCTACCTTCGCCAATTTCAGCATCGCGAAGAGCTCGGGAATCCTTTTTCGTTATCCCTTGCATATTATAGTTCATCACGTAGTTCTAGTAGCTTGGTGATAGTGACTAGAGAACTCTATCAATCACTATCTTATCTGGAAGATTAACTCCCACTTGATTCAAGTGATTGTAGTACCCAAACATTCTGAGCACATGCTCACTGGCTGAGCAATTCTCCTCCATCTTGTAGGCAAAGTACTTGTCAGAGGTCTCATACCTCTCGACACGGGCATGAGTCTGAAATACCAATTTTAGCTCTTGGAACATCTCATATGCTCCGTGGCTTTCAAGACGTTTTTGAAGTCCCGGTTCTACGCCGTAAAGCATGGTGCACTAAACTATTAAGTAGTCATCATACCGAGCTTGCCAGACGTTCATAACGTTTGCATCTGCTCCTGCAATAGGTCTGTCACCTAGCGGTGCATCAAGGACATAATTCTTCTGTGCAGCAACGAGGATAATCCTCCGATCACAGACCTAGTCTGCATCATTGCTACTATCATCTTTCAACTTAGTTTTTTCTCTAGGAACATATCAAAAAATAGGGCAACTACATCGCGAGCTACTGATCTACAACATAGATTTGTAAATACTATCAGGACTAAGTTCATGATAAATTAAGTTCAATTAATCAAATTACTAATGAACTCCCAATTAAATCAACATCCCTCAAGTTGTCTAAGTGATACATGATCCATATCAACTAACCCATGTCCGATCATCACGTGAGATGGGGTAGTCATCAATGGTGAACATCTCTATGTTGATCATATCTACTATATGACTCATGTTCGACCTTTCGGTCTCCAGTGTTCCGAGACCATGTCTATACATGCTAGGCTCGTCAAGTTTAACCCAAGTATTCTGCATGTGTAAAACTGTCTTACACCCATTGTATGTGAACGTAGAGTCTATCACACCCGATCATCACGTGAGGTCTCGAAACGATGAACTGTAGCAACGGTGCATACTCAGGGAGAACACTTTTATCTTGAAATTAAGTGAAGGGATCATCTTATAATGCTACCACCATTCTAAGCAAAATAAGATGCATAAAGGATAAACATCACATGCAATCAAAATATGTGACATGATATGGCCATCATCATCTTGTGCTTTTGATCTCCATCTCCAAAGCAACATCATGATCTCTGTCGGTGTACTAAGTATTGGGCCACTAGTACCCCGTACTTGTGCACGGGCAGTTGTAGCCATCCTCGCGGCAAGGCTTGCCGGGAACAGCTCGAGGTCGATTCAAGCCACCAAGGAAATCATCAAGTCAGAGATCTGAGGATCAGCGGATAAGCAAAGCTGGAATCCGAAGGCCAGCTTCCCCGGCAAGATCCTTGCCGGGATGGCCTGTGGAGCCCGGCAAGGCTTGGCGCCCGGCAAGGCTTGGCGCCTGGCAAGATTCGGCGCCTGGCGAGATTCTGCCACTATGCCACCGCTTCGGCACAATAACAAGTCTGGCATTCTGGGTCCTTCTCTGGATGCGTGGCGACGCGCCAGTGGAGGAGAGCTTAAGCGGTGCTGATGGGATGGCCCCTTTTTCCATCCCCAAGAAAGTGAGGACACCTAAACGGACACCTCACGGTGCATTAAATGCGCTTGTCCTAATCCGTCAGGGGTTAGGTATGATACCCTGTAGCTACTTTACACCTCAATGTATGTACATTTTGCCACTGTGGTGACCCCTTTGAGCGTATAAAAGGAGGCCCAAGGCAACTGCTACAGGGGAGGAGAACTTCTGGCCCATTCTGCATGCGTAGCTGCTCTTTGAACGTACTGTTCATTGCGAGCGCTCCTGAAGGCTGGGCTCAAGAACATCAATAAGAACACAATGCAGGAGTAGGGTTTTACGCTGATTAGTGGCCCAAACCTGGGTAAAAACCTCACGCGTCGATCATTGGTTCTGCTCTTTGCGTATACCTCTCCCCCCACCGAATCGTAAAGGGATCTCTCGGGATCCCATAGGTGTCGTGCCCCGACATCTTTGGCGCGCCAGGTAGGGGGATTGAAGGTTGCGTGAACCTGATCTAGTGCTCGGCGCCTTAGTTTCTTCATCATCTTCATCATCATGCCACCCAAGAAGAAGAGCGCTGCGACGGCGCAACCGTCCACGTCCGTTTTGCCTACACCTTCGCGTACGGGCGATGGCCTGGGTGCAGAAGGAAGAGGATTAGAACCCCCACGGCGTTCCGGGGATCCGAGCCAGGCGAGCGGCATCGTTCGCAGTGGCAGTGGTAACCTGCACACAGCTGGATCTAGAGATGGCGCCGTGTTGCCTACGGATGGCACAACGAACTCGAGAGATCGGAGGGCGCCTGCTAGAACTCCCGCGCCGGCGCAAGCCTCACGACCTACCCAGGTCGTGCATGATGAGCGACGTCATGGCGCTGGTGGTTCAGGGCATCCCCATGAAAAGGTCTCTGCGCATAGATCCCAAGATGCGCGGGACCAGCATGCACACCGAGCTGCCGGCGGAGGTGGTGCACGGTTGCGTGACCGTGGTGGTGCTCCTTCTAACATGGTTAGGAGTCAGAGCACCTCACGTACCTCGCACCTGTCGCCACCGCCTCCCCCAGCGGAAGCCTTGGCACGTGCGCAGCTGCTCCTCGATTTTCCTCCCGCCCGGAGAAGATGGAGGAGTGGCGAGCTACTATCCAGAGCCTTATCGGCTTCGCCAACAAGGATGGACCGCAAGAGGCAGGGCCCTCGCAGCGGAGGCCCATCGATCCGGCGCGAGCCGATGTAGAGAAAACCGGAGGTGGTGCAACCACAGTGCACTCCCCTCCGCGGCACCAGCGGCGGCCGACAACTCAGCAAGTCGACCGCCATGAAGAAGTTTCCACGGCGTCGTCCGATCCACGGATGCGCCGTGATCAGCGTCAAGTTCTCATGGAACGAGGCAAGGAGGACGCTCGAACAACCATCGAGCGGCGGCGGGAAGCGCGCTATCAGTCTGACAAGCGCGCGGGGCCGGCTGTTGACGAGCCTGCGCCAGGGGACGTAGGAGACCTGCCTTATGAGGTAGGAACTCCGGCGTTTACCCGTGAGCTGCGGCAAGTCCGGTGGCCCAATTCCAGAACCTTTAAGCCGGAGGTCTCGGAGAAATATGACGGTAAGACCCATCCCTCGGAGTTCCTGAGCATCTACACCATTGCGGTGCAGGCTGCCGGGGGCCGAGATGACAAGATACTTGCCAACTACTTCCCGTTGGTGCTCAAACCCAACGTCAGGTCGTGGTTGATGCATCTGCCGGAGAATTCTATTTCTTCCTGGTCAGATCTGTGCCATCAGTTTGTTGGCGCCTTTGTTGGAGGCCACCAAGCTCCTGGCCAAGAGAGTGATCTGCACATCATTCCTCAGAAGGAGGGCGAGTCCCTGCGCAAGTTTATCCAGAGATTTAGCCGGGTGCGGTACAATATTCCTGACGTTCATCCTGCCGCTGTCGTTAGCGTGTTCCACCAGAACATGCGTAACCGCAAAATGCGGGAAGAGCTGGCAATGAACAAATTCAGCAGTATTGCCGAGCTTTACGCTCTGGCCGACAAGTGCGCTCGAGCTGAAGAGGGGAGGAAACTCCCTGGTGAGGCTGTTGGCACGGCGGGCGAGTCCGAAGATGAAGACGCCGCGGCCCCGTCAAGGAAAGGCCGACGGCGGAACAGGAAACGCGGAGGCAAGGCCGTGCTTGCTGTCGAGGAATCCGACAACCCCGGCGCCGCCAAGAAAGCCAAGGTTGGCGACCCTGGCAAGGATCTTGACGGGTGCCCTTCCTGTCAGGCCTTGGCGGCTGCCGACAAGTCGGAGAACTCCGGCAAGCAGTATTGCAAGATCCATCACACCAAGGGCCACGACCTCCAGAACTGCCGGCAAGTTGAGCAGCTTGCCGAGAAGCAGAGGGCCGAATACGAGAGGCGAGACAAGGAGAAGGCCCAAGATGGTGCTGAGGCGACCGGCAAGAAGCGCGGTGGCCAAGGGGGTCGCCGTGGCAAGGCCAAGCAGCAGAAGGATCGGCCCGCTCGGGGCCGAGACAAAGAAGGAGATGATGATGAGGAAGATGATGAATCCAGTGAGCAAGAATTCCAGAAGGCAACGGAGGCCATGTGCATCGATAGGGGTGCCTCGCTGCATTCTTCCCACCGCCAACTCAAACAGTGGGTGCGGGAGGTCAATGCAGCAGAGCCATCCCCAGATGCATGTAGGCCCCTGAAGTGGTCCAGCACGCCTATCATTTTCGACGCCGAGGATCACCCCGATCGCACAACTGCGGTCGGGTGCTTGCCATTGTTGGTCTCGCCAACGATTCGTAACCTCAAGGTGACGAAAATGTTAGTTGACGGCGGGGCCGGCCTAAACTTAATCTCACCGGATGTGCTCAGAAAGCTCCAGATTCCCGACGAGGACCTCGAGGAAACGGGTACGTTTCAAGGGGTCAATCCGGGAAGAACCCAGCCTAAGGGCAAGATTACGCTGCCAGTAACATTTGGCAGCGAGCTCAACTTCAGGACCGAGAAGGTGGTGTTTGATGTCGCCAAGATCCCCATGTCATACAATGGGATCCTTGGTCGGCCAGCGCTGGCTAAGTTTATGGCGGCATCACACTACGCGTACAACGTCTTGAAGATGCCTGGGCCGTTGGGCGTCATCACTATCCATTCTGATAAGAAGGATGCGCTCATTTGTGCCGACCAACTTTACCGGGAAGTAGTTGCAGCACCTGCCATCAAGGCACTTGCTCCTGCCGCTGGAACTCCCGGGGGGAAGAAGAAGACCGGCAAGAACCTTGGCGTGAACTCCGGCAAGCGCACCTCCTCGGAGTGCTGTGCTTCCATCGAGGACGTACCAGAGAGTTCCACCGGCAAGAACAAGAAGTCCAAGGCTGCTCCGCCGGAGACCAAGAAGGTGCTTGTCAGAGAGGACGGAACAGGGGGAACTTTCACCATAAGTTCCACCCTAGATGACAAATAGGAAAGCGCGCTCGTTGCTTTCCTGCGGGCGAATGTCGACGTGTTTGCATGGCAACCGTCTGACATCCCGGTGTTCCCAGGAAGGTAATTGAGCACCACCTCGCTGTCTGTCCTCATGCGCGGCCCGTCAAGCAAAGGGTCAGGAAGCAGGCCTTGGAGCGGCAAGAATTCATTGCCGAAGAGATTAAAAAGCTGGAGGCGGCAGGACTGGTCAAAGGAGTGCTTCATCCAACCTGGTTGGCCAATCCGGTCGTAGTGCGGAAAGCGAATGGGAAATGGAGGCTTTGTATCGATTATACAGATATTAATAAAGCTTGTCCAAAAGATCCTTTTCCCTTGCCGCGCATCGACCAGATTGTGGATGCCACCACTGGTTGTGATCTCCTGTCCTTCCTTGATGCCTATTCAGGGTATCATCAGATTTTTATGGCAAAAGAAGATGAAGAGAAGACCGCCTTTATCACCCCATGTGGTACGTATTGTTTTATACGAATGCCTTTCGGGTTGAAAAGTGCTGGTTCAACATTTGCCAGAGCAATCCAGATTGGTTTTGAGCCACAACTCCATAGAAATATGGAGGCGTATATGGATGATATAGTGGTCAAAACCAAAGACAAAGCAACGCTCATTCAAGACTTAGAAGAAACATTTACAAACTTGCGCAAGATCAACTTGAAGCTCAATCCTGAGAAGTGCATGTTCGGTGTTCCTTCCAGCAAGCTCCTCGGATTCTTTGTATCTTGCCGGGGAATCGAAGCGAACCCCGACAAGATCAAAGCTATTGAGCAAATTGAAGCGCCGAGACGCGTCAAGGATGTGTGTCGTCTTGCCGGCTGTGTTGCTGCTCTAAGTAGGTTTATTTCCAAATCTGCTGAGCGCGCCCTGCCCTTCTTCAAAATTTTGAAGAAGGCAGGTCCGATGAAATGGACTCCGGAGGCGGAGGCTGCGCTGCAAGATTTGAAGAAATACCTTTCCTCTCCATCGACGCTAGTCGCGCCTAAACCACAAAAGCCGTTGCTGCTGTATCTGGCAGCAACAAATCAAGTGGTTAGCGCTGCGCTAGTGGCGCAGAGAGAAGCTGACGAGGAAGCAACACCAGCGGCAGGACCGCCAGATGACGCGGCAAGATCTTCCCCGACAAGGGTTGATCCCGGCAAGACAGAATCTACGCAAACAGAAGAACCCGTGCAGAAGAAGAAGGTGGTGCAGCGCCCAGTTTATTTTATTAGCTCTCTTTTACAAGGAGCTAGGTCAAGATATTCTGGTGTGCAGAAGTTGCTTTTCGGCCTCCTTATGGCCTCGAGGAAGCTGCGCCATTATTTTCAAGCACATGAGATCACCGTCATCACTCGCTTTCCATTGCAACGGATTTTGCAAAATCCGGAGGCAACCGGCAGGATCGTGGAGTGGGTGTTGGAGTTGTCCAGCTTTGGCCTTAAGTTTGAAAGCACTTCGACGATCCAGAGCAGGGCCTTGGCGGAGTTCATTGCAGAATGGACCCCAACGCCAGACGAAGAAGTTCAAGAAACAACTCTCCCCGGCAAGGAAATCGATCAGCAATGGGTTATGTACTTTGACAGGGCTTTCTCGCTGCAAGGCGCCGGTGCTGGCGTGCTGCTTGTCGCACCCACCGGAGAGCACCTCAAGTACGTAGGCCAAATACACTTTCCCCGGGAGAGTTCGACCAACAACACTGTAGAATACGAGGGTTTGCTTGGCGGTCTCAGGATCGCGGCGGACCTTGGTATCAAAAAGATCGTCATCAAAGGCGATTCACAACTTGTCGTCAGGCAAGTTAACAAGAGTTATCAAAGTCCATTGATGCAAGCCTACGTAGATGAAGTGAGGAAATTGGAAGAGCGCTTTGACGGCCTCCAAATGGAGCACGTTCCTCGTGCCGAGAACAATATTGCTGACGACCTGTCAAAGCGTGCTGCCCTCAAGTTGCCTGTGGAACCAGGAACTTTTGTGCTCCAATTGACTCAACCATCCGTGGCGCCATCGATGCGGCAAGAAAAGAGAAGAAAGTTGAACTCTGGCCAGTACTTCCCGGCAGAGCTCCCCGGAGCCGCCGGCAAGGAAGTTGCCGGGATCGACATGCCTGCCGGGGAACAACAGGCTCTGGCAGGGCCTCAGGCCCTTGCTGTCGAGACGAACGTTCCCCCGGCAGAGGAGATGCCTTTAGTCCTAGCTGTCGAGCCTCAGGCTCTAGCATGGGCGCAGCACATTGTCCATTTCCTTCAGACAGGTGAATTCCTTGAGGAACAGGAAGAAGCAGAGAGAGTAGCCCGTCGGTCTGTTATGTACAAGTTCGTCGATGACGTCCTGTACAGAAAGAGACCAAACGGTGTGAAATTGAAGTGCATTCCTCGGGAGGATGGACTAGAGCTGTTGGCGGAGATCCATGGGGGCATATGTGGTTCTCACATAGGGTCAAGAGCGCTTGCCGGGAAAGCATTCCGGCAAGGTTTCTTTTGGCCTACCACTCTCCAGGATGCGACTGCACTAGTAACCAAGTGTGAAGCGTGCCAGTTTCATTCGAAGAAATTACATCAGCCAGCTCAAGCTCTGCAGACAATCCCTCTCTCCTGGCCATTTTCGGTCTGGGGGCTCGACATATTGGGCCCTTTCCCCCGTGCTACCGGGGGCTTTGAGTACTTGTACGTTGCTATCGACAAGTTCACAAAGTGGCCGGAGGTGGAAGAAGTGAGGAAGGTGGCAGCGCAATCAGCTGTCAAGTTCTTCAAGGGAATTGTTTGCCGTTTCGGTGTGCCCAACAGGATCATCACCGACAACGGCACGCAGTTCACAAGTCGCACCTTCATGCAGTACGTCCAAGACCTTGGTGGCAAGATTTGTTTTGCCTCTGTTGCTCACCCAAGAAGCAATGGCCAAGCGGAGAGGGCCAATGCTGAAGTGCTGCGCGGTCTCAGGACCAGAACCTTTGACAGGCTGAAAAAGTGCGGAAGACGCTGGATTGATGAGTTGTCGGCGGTTCTTTGGTCAATCAGAACGACACCAAATCGAGCCACCGGCCAGACGCCCTTCACTCTGGTCTACGGAGCGGAAGTAGTTCTCCCCACGGAACTCACATACGGATCTCCTCGAGTGCTCGCTTATGATGAGCTCGAGCAAGAGCAACTGCGGCAAGATGACGCTGTGCTCCTTGAGGAGAATCATCTTCAGGCTGTTGTGCGAGCTGCACGCTACCAGCAAGCTTTGCGCCGCTATCATAGCCGCAAAGTTCATGCCCGAAGCCTTGAGGAAGGCGACCTTGTTCTTCGGCAGATTCAGTCCGCCAAGAATTCAAACAAGTTGACGCCAAAGTGGGAAGGCCCTTATCGGGTAGTATGAGTCACCAGGCCTGGCGCTGTCCGCCTGGAGACCGAAGATGGCGTTCCAGTGAGTAATTCCTGGAATATCGAACATCTTCGCAAATTCTACCCATAAGGCGCGGTTGCCGGGGGCCCCCGGCAACCACCCTTTTGTACAAGTCTTGCCGGCAAGGCATGTGATCCTTTGTACAAAGCCAGGCGCAGACCCTGAGCACAGATGAATAAATTTAAGTGTTGTACATTCCCTTATTGATTCCCATGTTCATATTTATATATATGCATGTTTGTCTAAGATGTTGTATGACACCCAATCCCGGTAAGTTCTAAAGAACCGCCAAGGTTTCATGTCTTTATTTTCCCTTCTTTCTTTTTCTCAAAAGATAGAAGGATTCCTCGGGTGCACATTTGCCGGGGAGGGAAGGGAGATATGAATACCAGTTGGCGACGTTCGGAATCGACGCTTGCCGGAGGAAGGACAGTGATAGAAAGCTAAGTCCTAAAAACTCAGAGCAAGTTTTTCTTTTATTACAAAGTTATTTCCTTGGACGATTCCGACTCTTGTATGGAAAATCTGCACGCGAAGGAACCCTTGTTGTAATCGGTCGCGCCCTTATTTTGTTTCGAGCCCGCTCAGCGATTTAAGTGGCTGCACTGAGAACACCAAGGAGTCTTGCCAGCCGCTGCGCCTCCAGCAGGCTGCTGAAGTCCCGCACCCAGCGCTCGCGGCAGGTTGCGCGCCGGCAAGTTTTTTTTCAATAAGCGTAGGATGAACTCCATACATAAAGGAATCAGACAAGGAAAATAGCAAGCATGAACCTAAACATAGGCAAATTGTATTACATCCATGAGTTGCCGCAATTCTAACTTGAGACTTAATTGTCTTTTACATGAGATGACGACGGCAAGAAAAAAAAGGGAAGCACTCAATCCCTGCGCTGGCCTTCGATCCTTTTGATGGAGTCCACCTTCTCAAGGATAGGCGTGATGCACTCTTCAAGCGCCTCAATATTTGCATCCCTTGGCAGATGGCCGAGCGCGTTGGAGAGGTCGATGCCGGGATTGCTGTGCACCACCTTGATGAGCACCTTGTGGAGGACGGCCCGGCAAAGCCGGCGAGTCTCGTTGGCCAGTTGGGTCGCCCGGCTAGACTGGAGCACCCTCAACGCGTTGATGATGCTTTCAAAGAACATCGTCAACCTGGCACTTGAAGTTATTCTTTCCTCGGAAGAATACTTGAAGTTCGACAGGCCCATGGTTGACAGTTCTACGGTAAGCTTCTCCGCGGTGGCGATGAGACGTCCAGTCCAGATCTCCACTCCCTTCTCGTACTCGGTTTGGGCGGCGGCGGCACTCTTGAGCAGGTTCCTCTCTCCTTGGAGATCCTTGAGTAGAGCCTTCTCACGAGCCCTGCCGGTCTTGAGAGACTTCTGCAGCGTGGTCAGCTTCAGCTCCAGAACCGCAATATTATCAGCCGCAGAGGAGAGCTGCTTGGTCTTGTCGGACAGGGCAACTTGCATCTCCGCCAAGGAGTGGAGGGTTTTTTCCATGTCCCCCTTGAGCGTCGAGAGCTCCTTGCCGTGCTCTTCGAGATCTGTTTCCAGCCTCTTCACTTTGTCGCTCAGCTCGTTCTTGGCGGCCTCTGCAGCTTCGGCAGCATCAATGGCCTCCTTGAGCTTGCCGGCGTGACTTGCAGTCAGAGCTTCGAGCGCCTCCTTATGTTTTTGCTCCAGCTCCTGGGTCTGCCACGCGACAAGATTCTCGATATCCTCATCCTTGCTACGAAGCTTGGCGGCGAGCGCCTGCTCACGTGCGGTGAGATCTTCCTCATGAGCATCAAGAGCAACGCGGCGCCCCGTCAGGAGGGCATCTTCGGCAGCAATCCTTTGAGCAGCTTCATCATGCGCCTTCTCCATATCGGATTGCTTCAGGAGGATCTCATTCCACTGCTGGCTCACTTGTTCCCGGCCGGCAACCAACTCTTGGAGGGCCTCGGCGTGCCAGATCTGCATTTGTGCGATGCGCCTTTGAAAATCTACTTCGGCCGCCTCGACAACTGCCATTCTGGAGTCCGCTTTGTCTTTCCGGGCGCGATGGAGAGCCTGGAGCTTGCGGAAATTCTCGCTCATGGCCTGAAGGAGCTGATCCTCTTCAGATTTGCCGCTGCTAGTGTTGGGGTCGTCAACAACTTCGAGCCCGGCAGCAGCAATGATCTCTTCAAAAACTTCTCCTTCGGCTGGTGCCCCAGTGTTTGCCTTCCCCGGCAAGTTGACGAACAGGTTCTCGCCAACCTTGAGGTACTTACTGGATGAGGGGCCTTCAGATGTTGATGGCTGGTCTTCAGTGGCAGGGGGCTCTGTGGCCAGTGCAGCGCCTGGCGCTCCTACGGCAGGAATGCCGTCAGCACGGTCCTCAGCCTCCCTGTCGCCCCCTTCAGTAGGTTCTTCGGCGGGTTCTTCTTGAGCAGTCTTGGCGGCCTCCCCGTCAAGAGCACCACCAGCCTCGACAGTGTCATCCTTGGTGGCCTTGCTGGCAGCGATCCTGTCTGCTTCGGCGGTGGCATCCCTGGCGGTCTCCTCGATGACAACATCGACGTCCATGTGTTCCATCACAGGGAACTCTGAAGGGCGAAGGAGGAAAATAGAATAAGATCAAAGTTGAAGTTTGAAGTGACTAAAGACAGAGAGATAAGAGAAAAAGAGTAACGAGCACTCTGAGGCAATCGAGTACCTGCGTCGAGCTGTTGGGAGGTGGCTTCGCCCCTCCCGGCAACTCCGGTTGCCGGGGGTGGGTTGTCGGAATCTGTGCTTGTCAGCTCCTCCTCAGTTAAGATGGGCTCGTCGGCAGGATCTCTTGCCGGGGACGTGCTTGTGGGCGGAGCGGTCGATGAAGGAGGCACAATGGGGGTGTCTTCCGACAGCTCTCCTTGTTGCCGTTCTTCTCCTGCGAACCCAAAGATATCAGCGGCAAGAATGAAAGCCTCGGCACCCGCCAGCAAAAAAAAAGAAGAACAATGAACTTACGCTGGGGGCTGTGCTGGGGGCTGCGCTGGGGGCTGCGTTGAGGACAGGACTCCGGGCTGACAACGACGGTTTCTGGCACGCTAGTGGAGTCTGCCGGGGGCTCGTCACCCATAGAAGTCCTTGACCTCTTCGTCATCCTCTCCAGCAATGTTTCTGTGTCGCTGCAGAGACAATACGAGCAACTTAGTAAGATCAATCCAAGGTTGGGAGATAAAAGCTGTGGAAAAGTACTCACTCTTCTTCCTCTCGCTCCGGACTAAAGCCGGAGATGTCGAAGTCGACCTCCGTTGCGATGTCTGAGTGGGGAGGCGGAGGAGGAGTCCTAGGCCGCTTGGCTGTGGCAGGCGCCGGGGCAGCTTCCGGTGCGGTAGTACGAGACCCTCCTGCCGCCCCAGCAGTGGCCGCTGGTGTGGGTCTCGCGCGCCGCGCAGGCTGTTGACGAGCCCCCTGCCGCAGTCTGGTCTTGCCGGCCACTTTCTTGCCGGGAGCTTCGCCGCTCGAAGAAGGCTGGCTTGCCGGGATGCCAGATGCGGCTTTCCGAAGAACATGCTTCGTCTTCTTCAGGGGTGGGAGCTCTTCTCGCGTTTCCTCTTCGGCCGTGTCCTCGCCGGACGAGTTCTCAGCGGCTGTGCTGCTCTCTTCCCCGGCAACCTTGTCCTCCCCGGCAGGTTTTACCTCCACTACCACCTCTGCGTCGCTAGCTTCCCACTCTGTGAAGCCGACGCTGCCGGCCTCCGCGGCAAGATTTGCCTCCTCCACTCTAGTAGCAATGTAAGCTACTTCTTGATCGGTGGTGGCTCAGATGAAATCTGACTCTTGCCGGACAGGCCTCTCCGTCAAGTTGTCGAAAAACTTCTGCGCTTCCTCCTCGGATGGCTCGGCCCAGGTCGGGTCAAGGCCGTGGGCATTGAACATCGGCATGAAGGCGATGATTGACCCCAAGGCAGAATTGTTGCACAAGGGAACAATCCTTGCCGGCAACCGGTGCTTGTCTTCGCGCTGGAATAATTTTTGACGGAGAGCGCCAAGCTGCATAGCTGTCAGATTGTTGTTCAGCCCGGGGCGCAATCTCATGATATCTGCCGCGTTCTTGTATTCCCAAGCTGGCCTTCCCCTGTTCTGCAGGGGGGCGATGCGGCGGCGGAGAAAGTCGAAGCCGATCATCTCCATCGTCAGTCCGGCAGCCTTCAGGCGAAGGATCCTGGTGGTGGCGATTGTGAGCCTCTCGTCCTCTGCTGCGGGGTCGCTCCAATCCTTGCCGCGGACCACCTTCTGTTGCCGGGGATGACAAAATGGATGGGGATCTGCTTCCTGGATCCAGCACCATTCAGCCCGCCACTCGTCCCACTTTTCACGGTAAACTCCCTCTGGGTATATTTCCTTATTCCAAGCCCTTGGAATCCAGGCAATAGAACCAGAGAGGGCCTCTCCTTTTTGGATGCGAGGGAAGAAATAATGGCAAAAAAGAGCAGAATTGGGGATCACGCCAACAAAGTTTTCACACAGATGGGCAAAGATAGACATGCAAAGTACCGCATTCGGCGTGAAATCGAGAAGACGAAAGCCGCATGTGTACATGATATCATTGAAGAAGTCGGAAAAGGGGGGACAGAGCCCGCAATAGAAATATGCAGTGAAGAAAGGGTATCTGTCCGATCCGCCTTTGGAACAAGCACCTGGGATTACGCGTGTGGCGGGGTGAGCTTGCGTCCCTTTCGCCCACATGCACTGGTATCGCCCCTTCAGAGCTTCGGCATCGAGCGTTGGGGGGAAGACGACGAGCCTCTTCCGCATCTTCGCCAGTTCGCTCTCCGGGACGTCGGCTTTCGCCTCCTTGCCCTTGCCTTTGCTGGCCTTGGGCACCATGGCGACTGTGAGGACGGAAGCTGGGGGTGGAGCGAGCGTGGAAGCAGCGGGCAGAAGAGGAAAAGGGCTTCGCTCTGAGCTCGAGAGGAGGAAGGCGATGGCGATGGCCAGATTGAAAAGAAGAGGGGGGTAAATAGGCTTGTGCCTCTGCGACTTCTCCTTTTTATGGGGAAGGAGCGGGGCCGCCTCTTTTATTCCCCAATGTGAATGCGCCTCTATAGGCGCGAGGCAGTTGCAGCCTTTTTGGCACGCTTCCCACGTCGCGCGCTCCGTGCGTGTAGTGGGGGGCACAGTAAAACGAGATATTTACGAGCAATTAATTCCCTGCCACGCGTGCCTGTGCACTGTTTGGGCCTAGCCCAACAACACCTCGCACTCGTGTATGGCCTAGGCCCGGGGGCTCCTGTCGGTGTACTAAGTATTGGGCCACTAGTACCCCGTACTTGTGCACGAGTAGTTGTAGCCATCCTCGCGGCAAGGCTTGTCGGGAACAGCTCGAGGTCAATTCAAGCCACCAAAGAAATCATCAAGTCAGAGATCTGAGGATCAGTGGATAAGCAAAGCTGGAATCCGAAGGCCAGCTTCCCCAGCAAGATCCTTGCCGGGGTGGCCTGTGGAGCCCGGCAAGGCTTGGCGCCCGGCAAGATTCGGCGCCTTGCGAGATTCTGCCACTATGCCACCGCTTCGGCACAGTAACAAGTCTGGCATTCTGGGTCCTTCTCTGGATGCGTGGCGACGCGCCAGTGGAGGAGAGCTTAAGCGGTGCTGATGGGATGGCCCCTTTTTCCATCCCCAAGAAAGTGAGGACACCTAAACGGACACCTCATGGTGCATTAAATGCGCTTGTCCTAATCCGTCAGGGGTTAGGTATGATACCCTGTAGCTACTTTACACCTCAATGTATGTACATTTTGCCACTGTGGTGACCCCTTTGAGCGTATAAAAGGAGGCCCAAGGCAACTGCTACAGGGGAGGAGAACTTCTGGCCCATTCTGCATGCGTAGCTGCTCTTTGAACGTACTGTTCATTGCGAGCGCTCCTGAAGGCTGGGCTCAAGAACATCAATAAGAACACAAAGCAGGAGTAGGGTTTTACGCTGATTAGCGGCCCGAACCTGGGTAAAAACCTCACGCGTCGATCATTGGTTCTGCTCTTTGTGTATACCTCTCCCCCCGCCGAATCGTAAAGGGGTCTCTCGGGATCCCATAGGTGTCGTGCCCCGACAATCTCCATCGTCACCGGCTCGACACCTTGATCTCCATCGTTGTGTCGTGGTCGTCTCGCCAACTATTGCTAACGCATAGCGATAAAGTAAAGCAATTACATGGCGTTTGCATTTCATATAATAAAGAGACAACCATAAGGCTCCTACCGGTTGCCGATAATCTACAAAACATGATCATCTCATACAATAACGTATATCACATCATGTCTTGACCATATCACATCACAACATGCCCTGCAAAAACAAGTTAGACATTCTCTACTTTGTTGTTGCAAGTTTTACGTGGCTGCTACGGGCTTCTAGCAAGAACCGTTCTTACCTACGGTAAAAACCACAATGGTTTTTCATCAAGCTGTTTTAACCTTCTTCAAGGACCGGCCGTAGTCAAATTCGATTCAACTAAAGTAGGAGAAACAGACACCCGCCATCCACCTTTATGCAAAACTAGTTGCATGTCAGTCGGTGGAACCGGTCTCATGTGCGTGGACATGTAAGGTTGGTCTAGGCCGCTTCATCCCACAATACCGCCAAATCAAAATAAGACGTTAGTGGTAAGCAGTATGACTTTCACCGCCCACAACTCTTTGTGTTCTACTCGTGCATATCATCTACGCATAGACCTGGCTCATGATGCCACTGTTGGGAAACGTTGCATGGAAAACAAAAAAAAAATCTACGCACACACAAGATCTATCCATGGAGACGTATAGCAATGAGAGGGAGAGTGTGTCTACGTACCCTCATAGACCGTAAGCGGAAGCGTTTCACAACACGGTTGATGTAGTCGAACTTCTTTGCGCTTCAACCGATCAAGTACCGAACGCACGACACCTCCGCGTTCTGCACACGTTCAGCTCGGTGACGTCCCTCACCTTCTTGATCCAGCAAGACATCAAGGTAGTAGATGAGTTCTGTCAGCACGACGGCGTGGTGACGGTGATGGTGAAGTGATCTCCGCAGGGCTTGGCCTAAGCACTACGAAAATATGACCGGGTTTGTAAACGGTGGAGGGGAGCGCCGCACACGGCTAACAATTGTCTGGGGTGTGCTAGGCGCCCCCTTCCCACATATATATAGGTGGGAGGGAGGGAGGAGCAGCCATAGGAGGCACCCAAGTAGGAGGAATCCTACTTGGAGTCCCTCCCAAGCCGCGCCCCCCTGCCATATTTAACCGAGGGGGAAGGAAAGAGGGAGGGAGAGGGAAGGAAGTAGGAATCCTAATCCACACTTTCCTTTCCCTCCCCCCTTTCCTTCTCCACCTAGGCTGGCCCATATGGGGGGCGCACCATCCCCTTGTGGCTGGTGCGTTTCCCCTCTTGGCCCATAAGGCCCATATCTTTTGCCGGGGGTGCCCGGAACCCCTTTCGATGACCCGATAAGTACCCGGTACCCCCTAAAACACTTCCGGTGTCCGAATACTATCATCCTATATATGAATATTTACCTCCCGACCATTTTGAGACTCCTCGTCATGTCTGTGATCTCATCCGGGACTCCGAACAACATTCGCTCACCAAATCACATAACTCATATAATACTATATCGTCATCGAACGTTAAGCGTGCGGACCCTACGGGTTCGAGAACTATGTAGACATGACCGAGACACCTCTCCGGTCAATAACCAATAGCGGGACCTGGATGCCCATATTGGCTCCTACATATTCTATGAAGATCTTTATCGGTCGAACCGTTATGACAACATACGTAATTTCCTTTGTCCATCGGTATGTTACTTGCCCGAGATTCGATCATTGGTATCTTCATACCTAGTTCAATCTCGTTACCGGCAAGTCTCTTTACTCGTTCCGTAATACATCACCTTGTGACTAACTCCTTAGTCATTTGCTTGCAAGCTTATGATGTGTATTACCGACAGGGCCCAGAGATACCTCTCCGATACTCGGTGTGACAAATCCTAGTCTCGATCTATGCCAACTCAACAAACACCTTCGGAGATACCTGTAGAGCATCTTTATGATCACCCAGTTACGTTGTGACTTTTGATAGCACAAAAGGTATTCCTCCAGTATCGGGAGTTGCATAATCTCATAGTCGAAGGAATATTTATTTGCCATGAAGAAAGCAATAGCAATAAACTGAACGATCAATATGCTAAGCTAACGGATGGGTCTTGTCCATCACATCATTCTCCTAATGATGTGATACCGTTATCAAATGACTACACATGTCTATGGTTAGGAAACCTTAACCATCTTTGATCAACGAGCTAGTCTAGTAGAGGCTTACTAGGGACACAGTATTTGTTTATGTATTCACACATGTATTTAAGTGTCCGATCAATACAATTCTAGCATGAATAATAAACATTTATCATGAATAAGGAAATATAAAATAGCAACTTTATTATTGCCTCTAGGGCATATTTACTTCACTTATCATCTTAACATTGCTTGTTACCCTTTGCAGGAAGCTTTGAGTTTGGGCGAGTCAAATATCGCCGAGTTAAAGAAAAATCTGGAGACATAGCAAAGTGAACGCGCCATGGCTTAATTAACCCTAAAATCGTCATTGGAAGATATTGAGAAGATCAAGGCAGGCTTTGATGCTGAGAGAGCCGACTGGGATACTGATAAAGCTGCACTGCTGAAGAGAGCGGAAGAGGCTGAGAAGCAACTTAAGCCGGTCACTGACGAGTTTGCCGGCTTAAAAAAGCATATATCCCAAATGACAGCCACCATCTTTGGTAAGTTAAAACATGTATTCAATTGAAGCTGGTCATACATCTATTGAAATGTTGTGACCCGCCTGGCGACTCAAAACACTTGACTGCTTAACTCAACTGACTTGTTTTGCAATTATATGACAGGTACCAGGAGTGCCAACCTTGGCCAAAACATGCTGTTGAAACTTAAAGTTGTCTACTCATTAACGGAGCAACTTTATTCTGGGAGCCTGCGAACCCTTGTGGCCATAGCAAGTTTCAAGAAACCTCCAACTACTATCAAGACTGTGCTGGAACATCTGTCAACTGTGCCATCACAGATTGAAGAAATAAAAGCTATCAGCCGCCCGCGCAGGAGCCCTTAATGCTTTAAGCCGGGCTAAGGCTTGGCAATCAGAACTAGACCCGGCGGAAATGGTCAGCGGGTGTCTAGAGTTCAATGCTGATGGTTCGGTCTTCCAAGAAGAAGACTTTGCCAAATATGCTAGGGAGATGCGGCCTCTTGCGTGTCAACTTGCGCAAGAGGTGGATCTGTCCAAATATCTGGCGGCTTATGACAGCAACAACACCAGGATCAAGCTGCCATCTCATGAAATCGTGGATTTAACTCCTCTAAGGCGTAAGCACAATTTTTCCCCTGATCTTGATCCTTCACTTATCTTTAACAATGAAGCTACCTTCGAAGCTTTAACTGGCATTAACTGGACATCGGCTACTCTCCAGATGGTAGACGAGGGAGAGCCGGCATGGGGTGACCCGGAGGCCTCTACCTCAAGGCGCAAGGACGACAATAACCCGCCAGGCCAGAACCCGGATGGCACTGATGCCGGCTCAACGGAGTAATGTAACTCCAAAAACACTTGGTCAAAAAAATTTGGGCTTAGCTGTAGCCTTGTAATAGGTAGCTGAAAAACAATTATCTGCTCTGTCATGCCTTCGTGCATACTTTTCCAACATGCTGCAGTAATGCAATCTCTTTGCTCATGCCTTATATTTAACCTTTCAACTCTGCCAAAGTGTCTTGAAAGCTTGATATATAATCTGTAAAAAATCCAGCAGTGTCTTGTACTGGCGACTTATAGTCACAATCCGGGGCGAGTCAAATAACCCAACCATCCAAGGCGACTTAAAACCATATCCAGTCTTTGAGAAGAGCACTATGGTGGCTTACATCCTTAATAAGGCCAGTATAGAACAATTTAACCCGAATATTTATATGACCTAGCAAATTTTCATCTGTAACAACTTCTACAAAATAGAAACATAGAGTATGTATGACCCAATATATGTTAAGCCGGCTTATACAGCACGACCGAAAGAGATTGGTTTTTGAAAAATTCAATTTTTTGCTTCAAAGAAGCTTGGCATGAAAGCCTATCATCCCGTAAGCCGGCTCTCATGTGAGATAAATCCGTCATTTAAACCTTAACTAGTTCAGGGTCTTATTGACAAGATTGACTGTTAAGAGTACGAACGGGCCACATAGCGGAGAGACTACAACAGACAGGTGAGTTTATCCTAGCTCACTATAAGCTGGCTCTCACGTGACATAAGCCACCGTTTTAACCTTGACTATTTCAGGGTCTTATTTAAAAGATTGATTGTCAAGAGTTCGGCGGGTCACCTAGTGGAGTAGTAAGTTGCAAACAGGCAGGTTTAACTCAGTCATGGCATAAAAGCCGGTCAAAGTGGGTTATGAAGCTATACTCATAGAGTAGGAAGCCCCCAAGCGACCTATGGCACGAAAGCCGATAAGAAGGGTTATAAAGCTATGCTCGTAGAGCAGGAAGCCCCCAAATGACCCATAACATGGCATAAAAGCCGATCAAGAGGGTTATGTAGCTATGCTCATAGAGCCGGAAGCCCCCAAATGACCTATAACATGGCATAAAAGCCGATCAAGAGGGTTATGTAGCTATGCTCATAGAGCAGGAAGCCCCCAAATGACCTATAACATGGCATAAAAGCCGATCAAGAGGGTTATGTAGCTATGCTCATAGAGCAAGAAGCCCCCAAATGACCTGTAACATGGCATAAAAGCCGATCAAGAGGGTTATGTAGCTATGCTCGTAGAGCAGGAAGCCCCCAAATGACCTGATGATTAATCAATAATGATTCTTGCTCAGAAAATTTGAGATGAAACAACAGAGGCCCCAAAATTTGGGGATGCTAGTTTTATTATACTGCTCATAAAAAGGTATGTACATCGATGAAGGTATATACAATGATGAGAGCCAAGGACTCAAGTGTAGTAAGGTCGAAGATGAGCAATGTTCCACGACCTGTTGGTCTCCTTCTCAGACATGCGAGAATCTTTGTTCTCTCGTATGTCGATGAGGTAGTAGGACCCGTTATTGAGATTTTTGCTGACCACAAAAGGTCCTTCCCAAGGTGGTGAAAGCTTATGCATCCCTGTCTGATCTTGAATCAAACAGAGCACTAGGTCGCCTTCTTGAAAAGTCCGGCTTCGAACCCTACGGTTGTGATAGCAACGTAGGTCTTGCTGATAAATTGCTGAACGAGCCACCGCAAGATCATGCTCTTCATCCAAAACATCAAGTGCATTCTGACGTGTCGTCTCATTATCAGTTTCAACATAAGCCCCACTCTGGGCGAGTCATGACGGATATCACTTGGGAGAACCGCCTCTGCGCCATAAACCATGAAAAAGGGTGTGTAGCCTATTGATCTGTTGGGGGTGGTTCTGATACTCCAAAGGACTGAAGGAAGCTCTTCCACCCAACAACCCGGCTTTCGTTCCAAAGGAACCATAAGCCGGGGCTTGATGCCTCTCAAAATTTCTTGGTTAGCCCGTTCTGCTTGGCCATTAGACTGTGGATGAGCCACTGAGGAAACATCAAGACGAATATGCTCTCTTTGACAGAACTCCTTCATAGCACCCTTAGAAAGATTGGTGCCATTATCAATGATGATACTATGAGGATAACCAAAATGGAAAATCAGCTTTTTAACAAACTGAACTATAGTCGCCGCCTCACAATTGCCAACTGGCTCCGCCTCAATCCACTTGGTAAACTTGTCAACCGCCACTAGAAGGTGGGTCTTCTTATCCTTAGACCTCTTGAACGGTCCGACCATATCAAGCCCCCAAACTGCAAACGGCCAAGTTATTGGGATCATCCGCAACTCTTGAGCCGGCACATGAGCTTGTCTTGCAAACTTTTGACACCCGTCACACTTGCTAACAATGTCCTCCGCATCAGCATGAGCCGTCAACCAGTAAAACCCATGATGAAAAGCTTTAGCCACTAAAGACTTAGAGTCGGCATGATGACCACAATCGCCTGCATGGATCTCTTGTAAAATTTCGCAACCCTCCTCAGGAGAGACACAATGTTGGAACACGCCTGTCACACTGCGGCGATGTAACTCGCCATTGACAATAGTCATAGACTTGGATCGCCTTATGATCTGCCTTGCCAAAACCTCATCCTTAGGTAACTCTCCATGAGTCATATAAGCCAAATAAGGCAGCGTCCAGTCAAGAATAGCATGAAGAGTCGCCACCAACTGCGCCTCCGGGTCAGGGATAGCAAGGTCTTCTTCAGACGGTAACTTGACCGAAGGATTGTGTAATACATCAAGGAAGACATTAGGAAGCACTGGCTTACGTTGAGACCCAAGCCGAGACAATGCATCAGCCGCCTCGTTCTTCCGTCGATCAAGGTGATCCACCTAATAACCCTTAAAGTGACCAGCAATATTATCAACCGCCCGGTGATAAGCCGCCATGAGTGGGTCTTTAGAGTCCCACTTGCCCGAGACTTGCTGAGCCACAAGGTCTGAGTCGCCCAGGCACCTGACCCGGCTTAAATTCATCTCTTTAGCCATACGAAGGCCATGGAGTAAAGCTTCATACTCAGCTGCATTGTTAGTACATTAGCCTTAAAACATAACAAAATTTGTCACCTCGTGGGGAAGTCAAAATAACTCTAGCCCCCGAGCCCTCCAACTGCCTGGACCCATCAAAGTGGATTGTCCAATATGTGTTGTCAGGCTTCTCCTCAGGTGTCTGCAACTCTGTCCAGTCATTTATGAAATCCACTAAAGCTTGAGATTTGATGGCTGTTCTTGGCACATATTTCAAATTATGAGGTCCAAGTTCAATTACCCACTTAGCAACCCGGCCTGTGGCCTCTCTGTTCTGAATAATATCTCCTAAAGGAGGAGAGCTGACCACAGTAATAGGATGTCCAAGAAAGTAATGCTTCAGCTTGCGACTCACCATGAACACCCCAACCACCAGTTTCTGCCAATGTGGATATCGTTGCTTGGACTCGGTCCATACCTCACTGACATAGTAAGCAGGCCGCTGAACTAGGTACTCCTTACCTGCCTCCTTGCGCTCCACAACAACTGCTACGCTGACTGCCTTATTATTAGCCGCCACGTACAGGAGCAAAGGCTCTTTTTCAATGGGAGCAGCAAGGATGGGTGGCTCAGCTAATTGTTTCTTGAGCGCCTCAAATGCCTCATTGGCAACATCACTCCAGACAAAGTGATATGTCTTCTTCATCATCTAGTATAAGGGAATTGCCTTCTCTCCCAGGCAACTTACGAACCGGCTCAAAGCCGCAATACGACCCGCCAAACGCTGGACGTCATTGACACACGCTGGCTTAGAAATTGAAGTGATAGCCTTTATCTTCTCCGGGTTAGCTTCAATGCCCCGTTCTGAGACCAGAAACCCCAACAGTTTACCTGCAGGCACACCAAATACACCCTTGGCCGGGTTAAGCATCATTTTGTAGACCCGGAGATTATCAAAAGTTTCTTTCAGATCATCCAGGAGAGTCTCCTTCTTCCTAGACTTAACCACAATATCATCCACGTAAGCATGAATGTTGCGCCCAATCTGACTATGAAAAAAATTCTGAACACAACGCTGATAAGTCGCATGAGCACTCTTGAGCCCAAAAGGCATAGAAACATAGCAGAAAGCTCCAAAAGGTGTGATGAAAGCTGTCTTCTCTTGGTCCTTGGCTACCATCTTGATCTGATGATAACCAGAATAAGCATCTAGGAAGCATAAGCTCTCACAACCCGCCATTGCATCAATGATTTGGTCAATACGGGGGAGAGCAAACTGATCAGCTGGACAAGCTTTGTTGAGATCTGTATAGTCAACACACATACGCCATGTGCCATTCTTCTTGAGTACAAGCACAGGGTTAGCCAACCACTCATGGTGAAAAACTTCCACGATAAACCCAGCCGCTAAGAGCCGAGCCACCTCTTCTCCAATAGCCTTACATCGCTCTTCATTGAAATGACGGAGGAACTGTTTGACCGACTTAAACTTAGGATCCACATTAAGAGTGTGCTCAGCGAATTCTCTCGGTACACCCGGCATGTCAGAAGGTTTCCATGCAAAGATGTCCCGATTCTCACGGATGAACTCGATGAGCGCGTTTTCCTATTTAGGATCCATATTAGCCCCCACTGTGAACTGCTGAGATGAGTCGCCAGGGACAAAGTCAACCTGTTTGGTATCATCAGCTGACTTAAATTTCAACAAAGGGTCTTGCTCAGTGGTGGGCTTCTTCAGAGGGGTCATATCAGCCGGGTCAACATTATCTTTGTAGAACTTCAGTTCTTCAGTGGCACAAGCCGACTCTGCATAAGCTGCATCTCCTTCCTCACACTCCATGGCGATTTTCCGATCACCATGGACCGTAATTGTGCCCTTCCGCCCTGGCATTTTGAGCTGTAGATAAACATAACAAGGGCAAGCCATGAACTTAGCATAAGCCGGCCGTCCGAACAAGGCATGATACGGACTCTTGATTTTGACCACCTCAAACCATAGTGTCTCTGCTCTGTAATCATAGTCATTACCAAAGGCTACTTCCAGGGCAATTTTTCCGACAGGATACGCCGACTCACCAGGCATCACACCATGGAAGACTGTGGAAGACGGCTTAAGATCCTTGTCAGTTAAATTCATCCGACGAAAAGTGTCATAGTACATGATGTTGATGCTACTGCCACCGTCCATAAGCACTTTAGGAAACTTATAACCGCCAACTTGAGGGGCCACCACAAGGGCTAACTGACCCGGGTTATCAACCCGCAGCGGGTGATCCACCCTGCTCCACGATATCGTGTGCTCAGACCATCTCAAATACTGCGGAATAGCCGGGTCTACCGCATGAACCACCCGCTTATGAACCTTCTGATCTCGTTTGTAAAGACTTGTGGTGAAAACATGGTACTGACCACCATTGAGCTGCTTTGGATTACTATGATACCCTGACTGATTACCTTGCTGCTGGTTACCATGACCAGACTATTGATTATAACCACTCTGGTTACCTTTATCTTGATAGCCAGAATTTGAGCCGCTGCCACCAAAGCCGGACCCCCGTGAACCGGATCCTGACGCGTTGGGTGGCCCATTATTATTGCCATGATTCTGATTGAGCCTGTAATTCCTGAACTCTCGCATAACCCAACAATCCTTCCAAGCATGAGTGGATGGCTTATTGGGAAGACTGTGCTTCGGGCATAGGTCATTAAGCGGCGCCTCAAGATTAAAAGGCTTTGCACCATCAAAGGGCGGCTTACCATTACCATTGAGGCACTGGTTCTTATACCCGGTGTTGGTGTTAGCCACTAGATCTGACCCGCCGTTGGGGTGCCTGCGCTTACCACCATTACCCTGGTTGTTGCCATTATGCCCTGCCATGTTCTGTTGTTGACCCTTACCATTGCCACTCTTTTTTCCCTTGTTGGATTTTTCATCATCAGATCTAGGGTCTTTAGTGGTATCAGAGTCTGCATACTTAATGAGAGCTGCCATGAGCTCACCCATGTCATTGCAATGACGCTTAAGCCGCCCAAGTTTTTGCTTAAGGGGGACAAAGTGACAGTTCTTCTCTAGGACCAGAACCGCCTGACCCGCCGCAATACTATCTGGCGAGTGAATAATTGTCGAGACCCGCCGGACCCAATGGTGAGCCGACTCATCCTCACGCTGCACGCGGTTGTCCAGATCGATAATCGTCAGAGGCTGCTTGCATGTCCCTTGAAATTTTTTAAGGAACCGCGCTTTCAACTCTGCCCATGAGTTGATGGAATTAGGAGGTAATCCTTTTAACCATGTACGAGCTAGCCCATCCAAAATCATAGTAAAGTACTTGGCACAGACCGTGTCGTTGACGCCCAACATCTCCATGGCTAACTCATAACTCTCGATCCAGCCCTCTGGAGGGAGATCAGTTGTGTAGTTAGGCACTTTGCGAGGGCCCTTGAAATCCTTAGGCAGACGTTCATTACGCGAAGCCGGCAATAAACACGGCACCCCAATAGACCTGGAAATTACACCAGCTTCTACTGAGGCTGAAGGGGTCACCGGAGGCTGCTGATAAGCCCCTAGTTGAGCCGTTGCTGCTGCCTCCGCCTCTCGGCGGGCTCTGGCTTCGTCCACAATCGCCTGAGCATGAGTCAGGGGTGGGTTGTTCCCATGGGGCGGGTCATCCTGGGGCGGTCGACGACGTCGTTCACTGCTGGAAACCGCCGGTGACTCAACGCGCCGGCTGTAACTGCGGTCGGGAGGGGGGTCGAGTGCACCAGGTCACGACTGTATGAATATTTCTCTTGATGTGCAATCGCTGTTTGTAAGAGTTCAATTGCGTTCCGCGCCTCAGCTGCAAAGGGTGTCTCATCAGTAAGAGGGAGCGCATTGAGCCGGCTAGCTGCTGCTATCATGTTATCCACCGGGTTAGAATAATGGCCAGATGGTGTCGAAAAACGCCGAGGTGGGGTCTGATCCCTACGGGGCGGGTCTGACAGTCGAGGCTGAGCCGCTGCCCTGCTCCCTGGGACCTCTGCAGCCCGGGTTGTACCTGGCGGGTTACTTGGTCCTGCCCTGGGTGTGTTAAAAAGGTTCTGCGCCTCATACTGCAAAGGCAGGCGGGTTTGGTGTCTCCTTCGAAGAACAGCATTGGACACATTCTAATCCAGACTCAAGTGAAAAGCCTCCGCCCTATTACGCTGTGACTCAGCATCCATCTGGGCCCGTTCTGTCGCCATCCTGGCATTCTCTGCGTTAAGATCCTCCTGGGCCTTGGCCACCTCATCTCGCACCTTTGCAATCTCTGCATTATGTTGTGTTTGATTCGCCGCAGTAACCTCTTTTGCTAACAATGTTGTCAAAGTGCCCAGGAGATCTGACAAAACCTGAGCTGGCGGCCTAACTGAACCACCAGCCCCCGCCGCTGCAGCCGCCGAACTAGACATCATAGCAGCAGTTGTTGATGAATTGAGAGTCGGCCCTATGCCAGCCATAAAAATAGCAGCCCGAAGCGGCGGCTCATAGGGGTCCGGAATACTGTCACCATCGGAATAGCCCCCAAGCCTGCCGTCTTGAAGCTGGTAAATCGACTCTGTCTCTCCGGTCAAGGACTCATCACCTAAGTAGATGAGAGTCTCTCCTCCAGATACAGAATCCTCCGCAAGATCCGTGCCATGCGCAAATCCAATGAAAACACGCTTTTGGCCAGGTTGAACCCTGGCGGGTTGTGCACGCCGAGCCGGCTCGACGATGTCGGTGCAGATGTCCGGCTCAGGCTCTGATCCGCCAATCTTGCCGATGAAGACGTGAATCCCGCTGAAGGGGACCCGGTACCCGTACTCGATTGAGTCGGCCTCGGGGCCCCAGCCAGCGTCGTCGATGTAGAGCTTGCCGCGGTGACTCTTGGTCATCCTGCCAACGACGTATCCCTCGATCCCTGGGAAAGAGCCCTTCAAGAACTCGAAACCACCGTGCGCTGGCCCCACGGTGGGCGCCAACTGTCGTGGATTTGTCACGACAGATGCCCTCGAGAAAGGTCTTAGGTGCGAGGCCATGGCTACGGTGATTAGCTTAAAGGGGTTGAACGGGACAAGAGACATGAGTTTACCCAGGTTCGGCCCCTCACCGATGAGGTAAAAGCCTACTTCCTGCTTTGTGTTGTATTGATTGAGTATCGATTACAAGGGACCGGAATCGCTTAACCTAGCTATCGATGGATTGTAACCTGAGTTTACCCGCCGCAGGGTCTCGCCTTTATATACATAGGTCGAGGCCCTGGGCTTACAAGAGTCCAGGTCGGGTTATACAACGTAACCAACTCTGGTTCTAAGTCGCCTTGCCTTGCTAGGCAAGTCGCCATTGGGCGGCTTACACCTCCCGGTCACGCTTCGCCTCTGAGTCTTGGGCCTTCAATTGGCCTGCTTCATAAGCCGCCTCCAGGCTCTGAGGTCTTGGCTTCTTGGGCCTGCTCACTTATTAAGTCGCCAACAGTGTAACCCGACCCCTCCTGGGCGGGTCACACCGTGGGGTTATATCCCCAACAGAATCGTTTCGGTCTACTAATATTCGATGTGATGCCTATATACATGATCATTGCCTTGGATATCGTCATAATTATTTGCTCTTCTATCAACTGCCCAATAGTAATTTGTTTACCCACCATATGCTATTTTCTTGAGAGAAGCCTCTAGTGAAATCTACGGCCCCCGAGTCTTTTTCCTATCATATTATTTTCAGATCTATTAATCCAAAAATCAAAAAATACCTTGCTGCACTTTTTCTTTCTTTATTTTATTTTGTGCTTTTGTTATATCTATGCAACCAATCTCATACAATTTAATCTATCTCAATACCGAGGAGGGATTGACAACACCTTTTACGCGTTGGGTTGCAAGTATTTGTTATTTGTGTGCAGATACTGTTTACATAGTTTGGGTGGATCCTCCTGCTGGATTGATAACTTTGGTTTCATAACTGAGGGAAATACTTACCGTTGCTGTGTTGCATCATCCTCTCCTCTTCGGGTAAATACCAACGCAGATACTAGCAATCACGCACCATATCCAATAAAGTACGGTTACGACATTCGGACACACCATTACGTTGTGGTGTTCTAAGTGGCGTGAGTTGTGAAACAATTCCACATTGTCTTAAATGAGGGCCAAACTCGTAACTCAAATATTCACCTCCACGATCGGATCGTAGAAACTTTATTTTCTTGTTACGCTGATTCTCCACTTCATTCTGAAATTCCTTGAACTTTTCAAAGGTTTCAGACTTGTGTTTCATTTAGTAAATATACCTATATCTACTCAAATCATCCATGAAGGTACGAAAATAATGATATCCACCGCGTGCTTCAACACTCATTGGACCGCATACATCAGTATGTATTATTTCCAATAAGTTACTAGCCCACCCCATTGTTCCAGAAAATGTGGTTTTAGTCATCTTGCCCATAAGGCATGGTTCACATGTATCAAATGATTCATAACCAAGTGATTCCAAAAGTCCATCAGCATGGAGTTTCTTCATGCGCTTTACACCAATATGATTTAAGCGGCAGTGCCACAAGTATGTGGAACTATCATCATTAACTTTGTATCTTTTGGCATCAATATTATGAATATGTGTATCACTATGATCGAGATTCAACAAGAATAAACCATTCACAAGGGGTGCATGACCATAAAAGATATTATCCATATAAATAGAACAACCATTATTCTCTGAATTAAATGAATAACCGTCTCGCAATAAACAAGATCCAGATATAATGTTCATGCTCAACGCAGGCACCAAATAACAATTATTTAGGTTCATAACTAATCCCGAAGGTAAACATAGAGGGAGTGTGCCGACAGTGATCACATCAACCTTGGAACCATTTCTGACGCGCATCGTCACCTCGTCCTTAGCTAGTCTCCGTTTATTCCGTAGCCCGTGTTTCGAGTTACAAACATTAGCAACCGAACCAGTATCACATACCCAGGCGCTACTATGAGCACTAGTAAGGTACACATCAATAACATGTATATCACATATACCTTTGTTGACGTTCCCAGCCTTCTTATCTGCCAAGTACTTGGGGCAGTTCCGCTTCCAGTGACCATTCCCCTTGCAATAGAAGCACTCAGTCTCAGGTTTGGGTCTAGCCTTGGGTTTCTTCATGGGAGCGGCAACTGGCTTGCCATTCTTCTTGAAGTTCCCTTTCTTTCACTTGCCTTTCTTCTTGAAACTGGTGGTCTTGTTGACCATGAACACTTGATGCTCTTTCTTGATTTCTACATCTGCGGCCTTAAGCATCGCGAAGAGCTCAGGGATTTTTTTCTCCATCCCTTGCATATTATAGTTCATCACGAAGCTCTTGTAGCTTGGTGGCAGTAGCTGAAGAACCATGTCAATCGCTACTTCATCCGGAAGATTAACTCCCAACTGATTCAAGCAGTTGAAGTACCCAGACATTTTGAGTACGTGCTCTCTAACGGAGTTGTTCTCTTCCATCTTGCAGCTAAAGAACTTGTCGAAGGCGTCATACCTCTCAACCCGGGCATGAGCCTGGCATACCAATTTCATCTCCTGGAACATCTCATATGCTCCGTGGTGCTCAAAACATCTTTGGAGCCCACGTTCTAAGCTCTAAAGTATGGCGCACTGAACTATCGAGTAGTCATTAGAACGTGCCTGCCAGACATTCACAACATCCACAGACGACGCTGGAGGGGTGGCGCACCGAGCGGTGCATCAAGGACATAAGCCTTATGTGGATCAGTGAGGATAATCCCCAAATTAAGGACCCAGTCCGCATAGTTGCTTCCATCATCTTTCAACTTAGATTTCTCTAAGAACGCACTAAAATTCAGGGGAGCTATAGCGCGAGCCATTTATCTACAACATTAATTTGCAGACAATTAGACTATGTTCGTGATAATTGGTTCTGTTAATCAAATTACTAAAGAACTCCCACTTAAATCAACATCCCTTAAGTTGTCTAAGTGTTCACACTATCCATATCAACCAACCCATGTCCGATCATTACGTCAGATGGAGTGGTCATCAATGGTGAACATCTCCATGTTGATCATATCTACTATATGACTCATGTTTGACCTTTCGGTCCTCCGTGTTCTGAGGCCATGTCTGTACATGCTAGGCTCGTCAAGTTTAACCCAAGTATTCCGCATGTGTAAAACTGGCTTACACCCATTGTATGCGAACGTAGAGTCTATCACACCCGATCATCACGAGGAGCTTCGAAATGATGAACTTTCGCAATGGTGCATACTTAGGGAGAACACTTTTATCTTGAAATTTAGTGAAGGGATCATCTTATAATGCTACCGTCATTCTAAGCAAAATAAGATGCATAAAAGATAAAAATCACATGCAATCAAAATATGTGACATGATATGGCCATTATCATCTTGTGCTTTTGATCTCCATTTCCAAAGCACTGACATGATCTTCATCATCACCGGCATGACACCATGATCTCCATCATCGTGTCGTCACGTAGTTGTCTCACCAACTATTGCTTCTACAACTATTTCTAACGCATAGCGATAAAGTAAAGCAATTACATGGCGTTTAAGAATTGACACGCAGGTGTTGGGAAACGTTGCATGGAAAAACAAAAAAAAAATCTACGCACACGCAAGATCTATCCATGGAGATGTATAGCTACGAGAGGGGAGAGCATCTTCATACCCTTGAAGGTCGCTAAGCGGAACCGTTTATCAACGCGGTTGATGTAGTTGTACACCTTCACGATCCTTCCCGATCAAGTACCGAACGTACGGCACCTCTGCGTTCAGCACATGTTCAGCTCGATGACGTCCTCACCTTCTTGATCCAGCAAGAGGGGGCGAAGTAGTAGATAAGTTCCGGCAGCACGACGGCGTGGTGACGGTGTTGGTGAAGAACAATCTCTGCAGGGCTTTGCCAAACACAACGGAAACTATGACAGAGGATAAACTAGAGGGGACGGGGTTGACGGCACACGGCTTGGTGATTCTTGATGTGTCTTGGGTGCTAGCCCTGCCCCTCTATTTATATGTTGAGCCTTGGGGTCGAAACTTGGAGTAAAATCCTCCTCAAAGTCGGTTTTACCCGAAAGGCAAGAGTCCTTCTTGGACTCCAGGGCCAGACGCCAGGGTTCCCGGCGTCTGGACCCAGACGCCAGGGTCCCTGGCGTCTGGCCCCTGGCCTCCGCAAAACTGCCTTTTGCACTTACCAAAAGCCTCGTGGGCTTTCCCCTTTGGCCCAAATAAAGTGCTCTCGTACCCAAACATTTCGGGAAACATCCGGAACCTCTTCCGGTGAATTCCGGAACCCTTCCGGAGACCAAACACTATTGTCCCATATATCAAACTTCACCTCCGGACTATTCCGGAGCTCCTCGTCATGTCCGTGATCACATCCAGGACTCCGAACAACATTTGGTGACCAACATACATAACTCATATAATACTATATCGTCAATGAACGTTAAGCGTGCGGACCCTACGGGTTCAAGAACTATGTAGACATGACCGAGACGCCTCTCCAGTCAATAACCAATAGCGGAACCTAGATGCCCATATTGGCTCCTACATATTCTATGAAGATCTTTATCGGTCGAACCTTATGACAACATACGTAATTCCCTTTGTCCGTCGGTATGTTACTTGCCCGAGATTCGATCGTCGGTATCTCTATACCTAGTTCAATCTCGTTACTGGCAAGTCTCTTTACTCGTTCCATAATACATCATCTCGTAACTAACTCCTTAGTCATTTGCTTGCAAGGCTTCTTATGGTGTGTATTACCGAGAGGGCCCAGAGATACCTCTTCGAAACTCGAAGTGACAAATCCTAATCTTGATCTGTGCCAACTCAACAAACACCTTCAGAGATACCTGTAGAGTATCTTTATGATCACCCAGTTACGTTGTGATGTTTGATAGTACACAAGGTATTCCTCCGGTATCCGGGAGTTGCATAATCTCATAGTCGAAGGAATATGTATTTGACATGAAGAAAGCAATAGCAATAAACTGAACGATCATTATGCTAAGCTAACGGATGGGTCTTGTCCATCACATCATTCTCCTAATGATATGATACCGTTATCAAATGACAACACATGTCTATGGTTAGGAAACCTTAACCATCTTTGATCAACGAGCTAGTCTAGTAGAGGCTTACTAGCGATACGGTATTTGTTTATGTATTCACACATGTATTTAGGTTTCCGATCAATACAATTCTATCATAAATAATAAATTTTTATCATGAATAAGGAAATATAAAATAACAACTTTATTATTGCCTCTAGGGCATATTTCCTTCAGCAGGTCATACAATAAATTAAAGACAACCCTATAGCTCCTGCTGGTTGCCTTACTCATCGACATGCAAGTCATGAACCTATTATAAACCATGATCATCTCATACATCAACATACATCACATCACGTTTTGGCCATACCACATCACAACATGCCCTGCAAAAACAAGCTAAACGTCCTCTACTTTGTTGTTGCAATTTTTATGTGGCTGCTAGGGCAAACTATAAGAACCATTCTTATCTACGCAAAACCACAACGGTGATATACAAGTTGCCTTTTAACCTTCTACAAGGACCGCCCTCGTCAAATCAGATTCTACTAAAGTGGGAGAGACAGACACCCGCAAAGTCACTATTATGCAATGCAAGTTGCATGTCAAACAGTGGAACCGGTCTCATGTGCGTGGACATGTAAGGTTGGTCCGAGCTGCTTCATCCCACAATACCGCCGAATCCAAATAAGTCAAGGGAAGTAAGCAATCTGAACATCAACGCCCACAACAACTTTGTGTTCTACTCATGCATATACATCTACGCATAGACCTAGCTCATGATACCACTGATGGGGAACGAAGCATGAAAAACAAAAAATTTCCTACGAAACACCCAAGATCTAATCTAGGAGATGCATAGCAATGAGAGGGGAGTGTGTCTACATACCCTTGTAGACTTAAAGCGGAAGCGTATATAACGTGGTTGATGTAGTCGTACTCTTCGCGATCCAATCACGATCCAATCCGATCTAGCGCCAAACGGATGGCACCTCCGCATTCAGCACACGTGTGGCTCAATGATGTCTCCTCCTTATTGATTCAGCAAGCAAGAGACAAGAAGTAGATGGGATCTCAACCAGCACGACGGCGTGGTGGAGATGGTGGTGGTACAATCCCGGCAGGGCTTCGCCAAACGCTGCCGGAACCAATCTAAGGAGAAAACGGAGTTTTGGGAGAGGTAGGGCTGCCGCCGGGGCATGGGATTTGGAATGTCCAGCCCCTCCCTCTCCCCCACTATTTGTAGGAGGCAAGGGGGAGGGCTGGGGCGCAGCCTTGGCCCCTCCTCCAAGGGAGGGGGCCCGGCCTAGGGAGGAGTCCTCCCTCCCCAAGGCACCTAGGGGGTGCCTTCCCCCTCTCCATGTTCTAGGCGCATGGGCCTCTTGGGGCTGGTGCCCCTGGACCATGTATGCCAGGGTGCACCCCCTACAGCCCATGTGGGCCCTCGGGGCAGGTGGACCCCCGGACCCCTTTCGGCACTCCTGGTACAATACCGATAATGCCCGAAACTTTTCCAGCGACCAAAACAGGACTTCCTATATATGTATCTTTACCTCCGGACCATTCCGGAGCTCCTCGTGATGTCCGGGATCTCATCCGGGACTCCGAACAACATTCGGTTACCAATGCACATATCCCAATACTACTCTAGCGTCATCAAACGTTAAGCGTGCGGACCCTATGGGTCGAGAATCATGTAAACATGACAGAGACACCTCTCCGGTCAATAACCAATAGCGGGACCTGGATGCCCATATTGGTTCCTACATATTCCACGAAGATCTTTATCGGTTGAACCACGTTGTCAAGGATTCAGTCAATCCCGTATGCAATCCCCTTTGTCCGGTGATATGTTACTTGCCCGAGATTCGATCGTCGGTATCTTCATACCTAGTTCAATCTTGTTACCGGCAAGTCTCTTTACTCATTCCGCAATACAAGATCCCGTGACTAAACTCATTAGTCACATGAAGCTTCTTATGATGTTGTATTACCGAGAGGGCCCAGAGATATCTCTCCGTCACACGGAGTGACAAATCCAAGTCTCGATCCATGCAACTCAACAGACACCTTCAGAGATACCTATAGAGCACCTTTATGATCACCCAGTTACGAAGTGACATTTGATAGCACATAAGGCATTCCTCCGGTATCCGGGAGTGGCATGATCTCATGGTCTAAGGAACTGATACTTGATATGAAGAAAGCTATAGCAAATAAACTAAGTGATATGATCTGTTGCTAAGCTTACGGTTGGGTCTTGTCCATCACATCATTCTCCTAATGATGTGATCTCATTATCAAATGACAACTCATGTCTATGGTTAGGAAACCATAACCATCTTTGATCAACGAGCTAGTCTAGTAGAGGCTTACTAGGGACAAGGTGTAGTTTATGTATTTACACATGTATTTAAGTTTTCGATCAATACAATTCTAGCATGAATAATAAACATTTATCATGAATGGGAAATATGATAATAACCATTTTATTATTTCCTCTAGGGCATATTTCCAACATGCAACCACTACTTGCTACACCGAAACTAGAATCAAAACCAAGATAAAAACGAAGACCTTCAACTCGACTCTTAGCTAACTGGGTTTCAACTAGGCAGAGAATCAAGGGCGAGCACAACTACATGAGATCGCGGAACTCCCTGACTGTCGTGGGGTCGCCGATCCCACGACAGTTCTGATACGTCTCCAACGTATCTATAATTTTTGATTGTTCCATGCTGTTATATTATCATTCTTGGATGTTTTACAATCATTTTATAGTCATTTTATATCATTTTTTTGGTACTAACCTATTGACATAGTGCCCAGTGCCAGTTGCTGTTTTCTACATGTTTTTTACATCGCAGGAAATCAATACCAAACGGAGTCCAAATCCAGCAAAACTTTTTGTGGATTTTTTTGGACCAGAAGACATCCAGTGGGCTGGAGAAGCACCTGGGGGGTGCTCCAAGGGGAGCACAACCCACCAGGGCACGCCTGGAGGCCCAGGCGCGCCCAGGTGGGTTGTGCCCACCTCGGCGGCCTCCCGCATCGCCTCTTTGCTCTATAAATACCCCAATATTCCAGAAACCCTAGGGGAGTCGACGAAAATCAATTCCAGTCGCCGCAAGTTCCAGAAACACCAGATCCAATCTAGACACCATCTCGGAGGGGTTCATCATGTCCATTGGTGCCTCTTCGATGATGCGTGAGTAGTTCTTTGTAGACCTATGGGTCCGTAGTTAGTAGCTAGATGGCTTTCTCTCTCTCGTTTGATTCTCAATACAATGGTCACTTGGAGATCCATATGATGTAACTCTTTTTTGCGGTGTGTTTGTTGGGATCCGATGAACTTTGAGTTTATGATCAGATCTATGTTTTTATCCATGAAAGTTATTTGAGTCTTCTTTGATCTCTTATATGCATGATTGCTTATAGCCTCGTATTTCTTCTTCGATATTTGGGTTTTGTTTGGCCAACTTGATCTATTTATCTTGCAATGGGAAGAGGTGCTTTGTAATGGGTTCGATCTTACGGTGCTTGATCCCAGTGACAGAAAGGGAAACGACACGTATGTATCATTGCTATTAAGGATAACAAGATGGGGTCTATTTCTACATAAATAGATCTTGTCTACATCATGCCATCGTTCTTATTGCATTACTCCATTTTTCCATGAACTTAATACACTAGATGCATGCTGGATAGCGGTCGATGTGTGGAGTAATAGTAGTAGATGCAGGCAGGAGTCGGTCTACTAATCTTGGACGTGATGCCTATATAATGATCATTGCCTGGATATCGTCATGAGTATTTGAAGTTCTATCAATTGCCCAACAGTAATTGTTTTCCCACCGTTTGCTATTTTTCTCGAGAGAAGCCACTAGTGAAACCTACGGCGCACGGGTCTCTTTTTTAATATATTTGCCTTTGCGATCTATTTTTATTTGCTTTTGTTTTCAGATCTATATTTCCAAAAACCCAAAAATACCTTGTTGCACTTTATTCTATTTTGCATTTATTTGAGATCTATTTATCCAATCTATTACAACTTTTTCCCGTCCACTAGCCATTTCTGGCGCCGTTGCCCGAAAGGGATTGACAACCCCTTTAATACGTCGGGTTGCGAGTATTTGTTATTTGTGTGCAGGTACCGTTCACGTAGTGTTGCGTGGTTCTCCTACTGGTTCGATAACCTTGGTCTCATCACCGGGGGAAATACCTACCGTCGCTGTGCTGCATCATCCCTTCCTCTTTGAGGAAATACCGACGTAGTTCTAGTAGACATCAAAAGGAATTTCTGGCGCCGTTGCCGGGGAGACATCATCAACATCTACCAGGTTCCTAATCACAAATATCATCTCCTCGCAATTTACATTATTTGCCATTTGCCTCTCGTTTTCCTCTCCCCCACTTCACAAAAATTTGCCGTTTTATTCGCCCTCTTTTTCGTTCGCCGTTTTCTCGTCAGATCTGTTTTTGAGTGCAATCTTGTTGCGAAGTCACCATGACTCAAGAGAACACCAAGTTGTGTGATTTCTCAAATACCAACAACAATGATTTTCTTAGCACTCCGATTGCTCCTCCCGCCACTAGTGCGGAGACTTGTGATATTAATACTGCTTTGCTGAATCTTGTTATGAAAGATCAATTTTTTGGTACTCCTAATGAGGATGCCGCGTCCCATCTTAACACATTCGTGGAATTATGCGATATGCAAAAGAAAAAAGATGTGGACAATGATGTTGTGAAGTTGAAATTATTCCCATTTTCTTTGCGAGATCATGCCAAAATTTGGTTTTCTTCTTTGCCTCGCAATAGTATCGATTCTTGGAATAAGTGCAAAGATGCTTTCATTACAAAGTATTTTTTGCCCGCAAAAATTATTTCCCTTAGAACCCAGATGATGAATTTCAAGCAACTTGAACATGAGCATGTTGCACAATATTGGGAAAGGATGAAATTGATGCTAAGGAATTGCCCAACTCATGGGTTAAATCTCTGGATGATCATACAATTTTTTTACGCGGGGTTGAATTTTGTTTCTCGTAATCTTTTAGATTCCGCCGCGGGTGTTACTTTTATGGAAATTAATTTGGGTGAAGCCACTAAATTGCTTGATAATATCATGGCAAATTATTCACAATGGCATACCGAAAGAGCTCCTACTAGTAAAAAAGTTAATTCGGTTGAAGAAATTTCTTCTTTGAGTGAAAAAGTTGACGCGCTTATGAAATTGGTTGCTAATAAAAGTTCTCCTATTGATTTTAATGATGTGCCTTTGTCTACTTTGATTGAGCAAAATAGTGTTGCCATAGATGTGAATTTTATTTCGCGAAACAATTTCAATAACAATGCTTATAGAGGTAATTTTAATCCTAGGCCTTTTCCTAGTAATTCCTCTAATAATTATGGTAATCCTTCTTACAATAATAATAGGAACACCTCTGACCTTGAGAATAATATTAAAGAATTTGTCAATACTCAAAAAGTTTTCAATGCTACAATAGAAGAAAAGTTGAATAAAATTGATGATTTGTCTAGAAGTGTTGATAGAATCTCTCATGATGTAGAAAATCTCAAGATGAATATTTTTGTGCCTAAGGTTGAAGAATTAATTAAAGCTCTTTATGTTTCCATGGATGAAAGTAAGAAAAGAACCGCTATGCTTAGAGCTAGAAGAGAATTTTTAGAAAAGGCGTTTTCTAGTGATTGCTTTCACAAAAGTGATGAAGATCTTAAAATGATTGGTGTGTCTTCTATTGATTCTTTGTTTAGTAAAATTAAGATTGATGAAAAAGGGACTGGAGAAGAGTCAACTTTAGTTAGAAGGAGTCCCAATAATTCGGAGGGTGAAAATCTTGTTGAGAAAATTGATAAAAGTGGGTTTGAAGAGGTCAAAACTTTAACTAGTGATGTGCCCACTCTTTTGGATTACAAAGACTTTAATTATGATAGTTGCTCTTTGATTGATTGTATTTCTTTGTTGCAATCCATGATAAATTCACCCCATGCTTATGAACAAAATAAAGCTTTTACTAAACATATTGTTGATGCTATGATGAAAGCTTTAGAAGAAAAGTTGGAATTAGAGGTTTCAATTCCTAGAAAATTACATGATGAATGGGAACCTACTATCAAAGCCAAGGTTAAAAATTATGAGTGTTTTGCTTTATGTGACTTGGGTGCTAGTGTTTCTACAATTCCGAAATCTTTATGTGATGTGCTTGGTCTTACCGATATTGAAGAATGCTCTTTAAATTTGCACTTGGCGGGTTCTACTATTAAAAAGCCTATAGGAAGAACTAATGATGTTCTTATTCTTGCAAATAAGAATTATGTGCCCATAGATTTTATTGTTCTTGATATTGATTGCAATCCGTCTTGTCCAATTATTCTTGGTAGACCGTTTTTACGTACTATTGGCGCCGTGATTGATATGAAAGAAGGCAATATTAAATTTCAATTTCCACTAAGGAAGGGTATGGAACATTTCCCTAGAACAAGAATTAGTCCACCATATGAATCAATCATGAGGGCATCTTATGGATCTAGAACCAAAGATGACAATACTTAGATCCTTGCTTTATGCCTAGCTAGGGGCGTAAAACGATAGCGCTTGTTGGGAGGCAACCCAATGAATAAAATTTATTTTTTGCCTTTTGCTTTCTGTTCTTGAGTGTTAGCATAATAATGCTACTGTTATGATTGATTTTTTTTTATTTTAATTAGTGTTTGTGCCAAGTAAAGCCTTTAGGATTGATTTGGGTGATAGTTGATTTGATCTTGTTGGAAAACAGAAACTTTTTCGTCCAGTAAAACAATTTTGAAAATTCACACCAGATACTAAAAATTCTGAATTTTTTGCACAAGATTTATACACAAATTTCCACTGTTGTCCTAATTTTTAAGAATTTTTGTAGTTACAGAAGTATTCAAAATATTCAGATTTCTACAGACTGTTCTATTTTAGACAGATTCTGTCTTCTTTGCATTGTGTGCTTGTTTTAATGATTCTATGGTTTTCTTTGAAGATTTTTTGCCATAGAAAAATTGGAATACAGTAGATATAATGCAAGAATAAAATATGAATTGGTTTGCTACAGTACTTATAGTAGTGATTTGTTTTCTTATACTAACGGATCTCACGAAGGTTTTGTTGAGTTTTGTGTGATTGAAGTTTTCAAGTTTTGGGTGATTTTACGATGGATGAAGGAATAAGGAGTAAGAAGAGCCTAAGCTTGGGGATGCCCATGGCATCCCAAGCTATTATCCAAAGAGAAGCAAGCAACTAAGCTTGGGGATGCCCGAGTGGCATCCCCTCTTTCTTCTAACGACCATCGGTATTTTACTTGGAGCTATATTTTTATTCGTCACATACTATGAGTTTTGCTTGGAGCGTCTTGTATGATATGAGTCTTTGCTTGTTTTGCTTTTTGTTTTAAGTCTTGAATCCTTGCTGCATACACCTATTTTGAGAGAGCCAAAATTATGCCATGACTTGTTAGAATTGCTCTCTATGCTTCACTTAAATCTTTATGAGCTATGGAATTGCTCTAGTGCTTCACTTATATCTTTTTGAGCACGGTGTGCTTTATTATTTTTGAAGAAATGCTCTCATGCTTCACTTATATTTATTTGGGAGTTAGTAAATTATTTTAAGAAATTCTCTCTTGCTTCACTTAAATTAATTTGAGAGAAAGAAATATTATGCTCATGATCTTCACTTATATTTGTTTGAGCTTATCAAAAGCAACACATGAAAATTAGTCCCAAAGTGATAGATATCCAAGAAGGATATAATAAAAACTTTCATGAAGATCATTGGACAAAATAAACTTGATTCCTTGTAATAGTTTTGAGATATGATGATGTGATATGTGAGTTATGTTGATGAGTAATTATGCTTTAGTAAGAATATTGGTGTTAAGGTTTGTGATTCCCTATGCATGCACGAAAGTCAATAGTTATGCAATGAAATTATATCCTACTTGTGGTGCATTATTCAGTGTTAATTATGCTTAATGCTCGCTTATGAGATTTTTCGTTTCTTGGTTGGTCGCTTCTCAATCTTTTACTAGCCTTCATTTTGCACTAAGTATGATCACTACTTGTGCATCCAAAACCCTTTAAACCAGTTTTGCCATATGAGTCCACTATATCTACCTATATGCGGTATTCTTTTGCCGTTCTAAGCAAATTTGCATGTGCCATCTCTAATTTTCAAAATAAATTTCTCTTTTGTGTGCTCGTATCGCTCGCGAGGCGGTGAGGGGTGGCCAATATTTTCCATGCTAGATGTGTTTATTCTCACGATGAGTGTTTATTCACTTGTCATTGCACGAGAGTAAGGCAAAGGTATTAGGGATGCCCAGTCCCAAAATGAATAAATGAATTTACTTTATGTTGTCAAATAATAAATTACTTGGAAAGTGTTGGTATGGAGGGAACCCGTGGATACGGCTAGCCATGGAAAGTGAAAGAAATGGTGGAAAAAGGAATAAACTTTATTTTCTGTTTGGGAACCGCCTATGATATATCTAGCATGAAAAGTGTGGGGAACTCTAAGTCGTTTTTGTTGGTGGGAAAAGTATACCTCCCAAAATATTTTTATATCTCAATTTTCGCTTTGAGCTCTGGCACCTCTACAAATCCCTACTTCCCTTCGCGAAGGGCCTTTCTTTTACTTTATGCAATTTTTATTTCGAGTCTCCATCTTCTCTTATAAAGTACCAACTAAGGGGCACTATGATCGTACTTGAGCATTGGGTGTAGCTAATATGCGAGTGTGTTTCATGAATGGATCAATGATTGAGCATAATGGGCTAGGGATAACTTATTTTAGCGTTGATATTTTGAAAGACATGGTTGCTTGTTGATATGCTTGAGTATTTAAGTTATCATGTCAAAACTAGATTATTGCTTTGAACCATATAAAAGTCCAAATGTCCTTGCTATAAAGAAAAGAATATGTGATGAACATGTTAGGCAGCATTCCACATCAAAAATTCTGTTTTTATCATTTACCTACTCGAGGACGAGCAGGAATTAAGCTTGGGGATGCTGATACGTCTCCAACGTATCTATAATTTTTTATTGTTTCATGCTGTTATATTATCATTCTTGGATGTTTTACAATCATTTTATAGTCATTTTATATCATTTTTTGGTACTAACCTATTGACATAGTGCCCAGTGCCAGTTGTTGTTTTCTTCATGTTTTTTACGTCGCAGGAAATCAATACCAAACGGAGTCCAAATCCAGCGAAACTTTTTGTGGATTTTTTTTGGACCAGAAGACATCCAGTGGGCCGGAGAAGCACCTGGGGGTGCTCCGAGGGGAGCACAACCCACCAAGGCGCGCCTGGAGGCCCAGGCGTGCCCACGTGGGTTGTGCCCACCTCGGGCGCCTCCCGCACCACCTCTTTGCTCTATAAATACCCCAATATTCCAGAAACCCTAGGGGTGTCGACGAAAATCAATTCCAGTCGCCGCAAGTTCCAGAAACACCAGATCCAATGTAGACACCATCTCGGAGGGGTTCATCACGTCCATTGGTGCCTCTCCGATGATGTGTGAGTAGTTCTTTGTAGACCTACGGGTCCGTAGTTTAGTAGCTAGATGGTTTTCTCTCTCTCGTTTGATTCTCAATACAATGGTCTCTTGGAGATCCATATGATATAACTCTTTTTTGTGGTGTGTTCGTTGGGATCCGATGAACTTTGAGTTTATGATCAGATCTATGTTTTTATCCATGAAAGTTATTTGAGTCTTCTTTGATCTCTTATATGCATGATTGCTTATAGCCTCGTATTTCTTCTCCGATATTTGGGTTTTGTTTGGCCAACTTGATCTATTTATCTTGCAATGGGAAGAGGTGCTTTGTAATGGGTTCGATCTTACGGTGCTTGATCCCAGTGACAGAAAGGGAAACGACACGTATGTATCGTTGCTATTAAGGATAACAAGATGGGGTCTATTTCTACATAAATAGATCTTGTCTACATCATGCCATCGTTCTTATTGCATTACTCAGTTTTTCCATGAACTTAATACACTAGATGCATGCTGGATAGCGGTCGATGTGTGGAGTAATAGTAGTAGATGCAGGCAGGAGTCGGTCTACTAATCTTGGACGTGATGCCTATATAATGATCATTGCCTGGATATCGTCATGAGTATTTGAAGTTCTATCAATTGCCCAACAGTAATTGTTTTCCCACGTTTGCTATTTTTCTCGAGAGAAGCCACTAGTGAAACCTACGGCCCACGGGTCTCTTCTTTAATATATTTACCTTTGCAATCTATTTTTATTTGCTTTTGTTTTCAGATCTATATTTCTAAAAACCCAAAAATACCTTGCTGCACTTTATTTTATTTTGCATTTATTCGAGATCTATTTATCCAATCTATTACAACTTTTTCCCGTCCACTAGCCATTTCTGGCGCCGTTGCCCGAAAGGGATTGACAACCCCTTTAATACGTCGGGTTGCGAGTATTTGTTATTTGTGTGCAGGTACCGTTCACGTAGTGTTGCGTGGTTCTCCTACTGGTTCGATAACCTTGGTCTCATCACTGAGGAAAATACCTACCGTCGCTGTGCTGCATCATCCCTTCCACTTTGGGGAAATACCGACGTAGTTCTAGTAGACATCAAGTTCCAGCATAGTGTTTTCATTGGGCTTGGCGGTGCTCACGCTCGGAGCCCGCCAATAATGCCATCTGTTTGTTCTTAGTTGGTGAATCCGCTTTCTTGGCCTTCTTAATCTCTCTCGGAGAAACGTACGCCGGCAGCATCATTAGGCTTGCTGACAAATAGCGCAGTATTGCCTTCTTCTATCCCCTTTGTCGCTAGGACAAGATTCATAGTGCTGCTGGCCGGTGCCTCCTTCCCAGTATGGTTCACTTGTCCTGGCACAGGCGCACTAGCAGATAGAGTATAATTTAGATTTCTACGTGTTGCTGGGTCCCCGTCCTTATGCTCAGCTCTGACCAGATCATGTGTTTTAAGCGGGCTAGTTACATCATCATCTTCATCTTCCCCCGCATCCAGCCCGGCCTCCTGCAAAGATCATTTCCGCGACGGTGACCTCTGGCGAGGAGTTGGAGCCCGTCGACCAGCCCTTCCAGCTCTACCTCAGCCCCCTGTACGACCACCTCGAGGTGCACGGCCTCCACCTTGCTGTTCTGGAGCTACTTCCCTTCTCGGAGCTAACATCCAAGTTCCCCATTGCTTGTCTTTTGCCTCGCAAACACCATCACCGCATTCCTCATGATTGTGGCCCATGAATCCGCAGACTTGGCAGAAGTAAGGTATTTTCTCATACTTGACAGGAAGAAAACGTCTCCCCTCTCCCACAACATTTAGTGGCGTCACCCTTGTGAGAGGTTTATGCACCAGAACCCTAGCCCGAACTCTGATGTAGTCTCCCTCATAAAAGAGCCTAGGGGCGAGCTGGGTTTCCTTCACACGGTCAATACGACGTGCTAGCTAATCCACCACTTCAACCTTGCGATAGAGATCTGGAATATGTGGATTTGTGCCCACACATATAGACCATCAAAGACCACCGATGTTGGTTCTTTCTTGCCATCATAATCCTCAATCAACATCCCCATCCCTCTGAACAGTCATGGACCTCTATGAACAACCTTTTTCCAGTCCCCCAAACAAAACATCTGAAAAACAAATAGATTTTCTCCAGCCTCTCTGTACTTCGGCACATGTGCTAGCCCCCATACTGACTTCAGAGTCTCGAACATCGCAGATGAACTGAAGAGGCGAGTTGTGTTCAGCTTACCAATCGCCAACCATCGTGTGTCTGCTTCAAACTTCTTCACCTCCTCTTCCCCTACTATCACGTCATCAAGCTCATCGTCCTGCAGATCCAAGAGCTGCAGCATCTCCTCCAGGTTCTTCCCAGACCAGCCAGTCGAAGATGATGACTCTGCATGGGCCACCATCTAGGGTTTCGCGAGTCGGACGTCGCGTCTAAGGGGCAGCCACCAATCCCGCTACCCGCAGCAGCAGACCAGAGCGATCTGCGTGAGCAAGAGAGGATCAGCGGTAGGTAAGTCTCTCGATGACGATGAGATCGCGCCAGAGGCAAAAACCCTAAGCTAGAGGGTAGAAGATCACTCCAGACAGGAAGGGCCCCAGGTTTTTCACTTAGGGGGAAATTTGGCAAGGGTCCTTAGCATCCAGGTGCAGAATCTCGGTTCCAGACGGCCCATAGCAGTTGCCGCCAGTAATACTAGACTTACAACAATCTACAAACGTTGTACTTAACGTTCCGAACTAATCCTCTCTCCCCTTGAATTCGACTGGGGTGGACTTCTTCATCCCCTATTATCAATCAGAATCCTTCATGCAGTGGCGGCGCTGGGGGTCTTCCTGGGAATTCCCTGGAATACCCAAGATTTTGGCCCAAAATAATTTTGCTACATATGTTTATACGCTAAACACTTGGCCCAGTGAGTCCAGCCCAAACTAGCAGCTACGGCAGCGACCGAGCGACGCACCAGTGTTTGGTTAGGCGGTGGTTCCTCGCTCCCCCGACTCCCCAAACTAGCGGTAGCGGCGGCGGCGATTTCAAGTCCGGCGGCCGCACTCTCCCTCAGTCCCTCCCCTCCCCTCCCCTCCGGTCGGCCATCTCCCTGACTCCCTCCCCTCCCCTCGGCCTCCGGCCCTCGCCTCCGCGAGCCTACGACTCTGAGATCTGCGTCCGGTCCGGCCTACCCCTACTGCCAAGGCTAGGCGCCAGTCCGCCTCTGCCCTCCCCGGCTCGGCTCGCCCTGCAGGGCCGCAGGCGCCCTCCACGGCACGGCTCCACCTCCGGCAGTCGAGCCTCCATGACTCCGTCGAAGGTATTTTCCCCCTCTGCTTTTAAACAGTTCTGAAGATATTTTGTAAATGCCATTGCCTGTGATTGATAGAAGTAGTACTAGAAGACAGTCATTGATTGCTTGAATACCGGTGAAATTGAACTGCTTATTATGCGATTCATTTGCTACTTATGTGATTCACTGATTGCTAGATGGACATAATTAATGAACCTGATGACCACTACTTACTTCTCTTGATCATTTTCACTAATTGGTTTTACATTGAAATTGTTTGCCCAATGACCAATGTCCATCAGTCCATGCCACATTCGTTGAGAGATAATTCTTTAAGTAAGTGAAAGATGAGGATGTCATCAATCTCTTCCAAAAAGGGGATCATAAAGTTATATCGTAATTTCCTTTGCTATTTGTAATTTTTCTTAATTGTTAGAGATATTGCCACAATGATATTTTGCTACTATTATCGATGTATGGTCATTGATATTCCCATCTTACTGTACATTTCTTGTTCTATTATATTCCTTTGGCCAATTTTTTTTTTTACAAGAATACCCAACAGCAAATTCCTGGCGCCGCCACTGCCTTCATGTCAGCTTGTTTGTAAAAAAAAGGAATGGCGGATTAGTTTCGATTCCTGAGGGTCCAGTGATGGCCCTTGATGGTTCGTACTGTTTTCTTTTTGGAAACGCAGTTCGGGCTGGTTGCCAAACCAATGCAACTCGTATCGCATCCCTTGAGCTTGAGAGCGGCCCAAGCCGAGCTAGCGTCGTGCAGGCTACCACGCTCGCCTCAGATCCCCAATGATCCAAGCAGCTCCGCGCTCTGCATAGGTTTATGCACGCTGCATTTCGGAAACTCTCGAGAGAAACTCGCAGATTCAGGGAAAACATCAGGCCGTGCACGGCCGGGGCCGGTCGACCCGCGCTGAAAAGTACGATCAGATCCGATCCCCGCATTTCCTTTCGTGCATCCAACTCGCTGCTCGCAGTCATTTCATAGCTGCCCTACGCGCGCTTAACGGGAGATATGATGATGACGCACCACTGTTGCCGCGAGACACAGGATCTCACCATGATGGCCCGAGCAAGAAGCCAGCAGTAGCAGCAGTAGATCAGTGGTAGTTACACATCAAGTCGTAATGAAGGGCGGATACGGCCGGTGGGCGGCCGCAGAGGCGGCAGCGAGTGCTCGCACGTCCCGCCCTGCGCTCATCATTGCGCCAGATTTACTCCCGCCGTCAGAGAAACATGCATCGGTGAACGATCTCTACATCAGAGTAGCAGTCGAGGAGACTTGACAAGACCGACTGACCAAGCCAAGCAGTCAAAGTTTAAATCTTGGCGCGCTGGCTACATGTCTACTCGTAGTACTACGTGCGTACTGGAGTCTGCGGGAGCACAGGCAAATTATGCCTAATTATACCTGCGCAGAGATGTAGTACTACTGCGGCCGTTTGCTACAGCTTGTGCAGGCACAGTGGAACCGCAGCATAACGAGAGCAGGAGGGGGAATAACTGCTGTGGGCTCCAGGGATCCATGGATGGATCAAACAGTGACACACCCTGCTTGACCTGACCACATGGCCGTGATCTGCAGTAATTAGAGCATCTACAACAACGATTACCTGATCCGAGGCCCTATATGCCCGTAGACAGCGCCGGGCATGTCTCATTCGGCCCTCTACAATCTCCACAACCACAATGCTCAAATCTTAATACCCAAATTCATGCAAATTCATGCACGACGATCATACACCTTATTCAAAAATTCGTCTGATTAACCACTTAACTTGTCGATTAATCTCTACTCATTGGATCACCGAGTAGCCGATAAACCGATTTATCATCTGATTAACTAATTAACTTGCCAATTAGTCTATTAATCCAATACTCGTGAGCCAACCCAGCAGCTGCTAGTTAACGATTTCCTCAACAATGATCATACAACACAAACTCAATAATACAAAGCTAGGCCAAAATAAAATTCGATGAACAATTTTGAAAATCTCTTAAATTATAGTAGGGCTATAAACATATATAAAACGAGATGAACTTGACAACCGATGAACAATCATCAGTTGATGAAATGCAATCTAGTGTCAAGCTACCTCGTTCACACAACGAGAAATGATGGATCTAATGCAACAAGAGAAAAACTTACCGCCATCCGCTGTCGCGGCTATTTAAGCGGGTCGGCGCCCACCTCGACCAGCTCGGGCGAGCTCGTCTCCATGCAGACGCAAGCTCCTCTCTGACGCGCGCGCCTGAGCAGCAGCACGCGTAGTGGCCAGCCCGTGCCGTCGCGAGCTGCCTCCTCCGCGAAACAAATCCTTCCCACGACGTCCTTCTTCAAGATAAAGTATTCATCAAAGGACCAGCCGCCATGATAGATACAATCGAAGACATTTTTGCGCATCCAAAAGCACCGGCGAAAATTGTCAGCGAAAAGGGCATCAGGGGCAAAGTAGTCGCCATCAGCGTTAAATGGTCACGTGCCCGGTTTGTGGTTGAGCACTCGATGACCCTTGAATGATCCCTTGAAATTGAGAACATGCTCCTCCGCACGCTCCGCGCCAGCATCATCACCGTCTCATCCGTGTAGTCCTCCTTGTCGGATGACTCGCTCGTATATGTACTCCATATCCGAATTCATTGCTTCAAAGAAGAAGGGACAAAATTTTTAGTTCGGGCAATTCACCGAACAGCTGCCGGGCATGGTGAGTATCTTAGGAGCGGATGGTACCTGAGCGGCTATTGGAGGAGAGGCTCGTACCGGCGGCAGAGGAGAAGCGGCATGGAGCGCGGGTGTACCGTTGGACGTGACGGACCCATCGAGTTCCGGCAGGGTGTGGCGTGGCGGCTGGGATGGTGGAGCGGTGGTGAAGGCGGGAGAGAAAATGAAAGGATGGATGCGTGGGGTCCGAAAGGTGTTTTGGGTGGGGGTTTTGGTGGGCCGGGGGTGTCAAACTCCTGCGTGGTTGCTGTCCGAACACCCGCAAATTCCCCCCCCCCCCCAATTTGTCTCGGATTTGCCGCAAAAAGTATGTTCGGACTGCTCGGCGGATCGATACAGGATCGCGTTGGATGGCACAACACGTCCGAACCGTTCAGCCGGATGGTTGCGGGCGGTTTGAGGGTCCGCTTTAGAGATGCTCTTAAGTATTGGTACTGACAGTTAACATGTAGGCATTTACCATTTTGCCATAGGAATGTGTTCCTATCGATGTTTTAAATAGCTCGCTCTAGCAGTTTGTGGGATTACCCGCGGGCAGGGTGAAAGAGCTTCCATTGATAGTATGAACTGCTAGATCAGCAAGATAGCTAGAGCTCCTTAAAGGAAAGCAAAATTCAACTATATTATATATCAAACTATAAAGCAAAAATGAGGACCTGTACTCGCTTGAAATAGAGGAAAAAGGAGATATGCAGCAGTAACAACTTTTCTTTCAATAGTAAGCAGGAAATGTGAATAAGAGAAGGGTAGATGAAACGATCCACATATTTCCTTATTTCACAACGGATTTGACTCGTTAGAGAAATCATTTCTTAGGTATGCTACATTCTTTGAAGGAGGAGTAGGTTCTCCTATTTAAGACACAGAGGAAGTGATTTCTGGGATATAAATTTTCACTAATAAAAAACCAGCGTTGACTTCAGGGTAAAAAACAAATTTTATTTGCTATTATAGGTCACTATGCACACTATTCTGGTCGATTTTTTAAAGTAGTTTTGTGGATTTTTATTTCACAAGTACTCCCTCCGTTTCTAAATATAAGTCTTTTTAGAGAATTCACTATGGACTATATACGAAGAAAAATGCGTGAATCTACATTCTAAAATATGCCTATATACGAGCTCAAAAAAAATTCTATATATACATCTTTATGTAGTTTGTAGTGAAATCTCTAGAAAGACTTATACATCCTTCGTCCCAAAATAAATGTCTCAAGTTTAATATAATTTTATACTAAAGTTAGTATAAAATTAAAACACTTATTTTGAAACAGATGGAGTATTTAGAAACGGATAGAGTACAATGAAAGATCAAGTTTATTTCAGATTTTTTGACTTACTGATTTTCTTTATATGTAGGGTGTACCTATACCCAGGAACCAAACGTCCGCGTTCGTACCCAGGGTTTCAACCTTTGTCTGCCCAATGATTCACACCGAGAGAGGGTGGTCCGTTGAGACATGCGGCCGAGTGTTGGCTGCAGTGAGCTGCCTCACCAAAAGACACCGCAACATGCATGCCAATAACTCACGCCCTCACCCCCCTACAGCCGGACGTGCAATATCCAACAGCCAAGGGGTGAAATCTTGCAGGGCTATATTTTTTGCTGGTCCAATGCTACATGCTAGGCAGAAGCACAATGGGAAAAATCACATCGGGATCGGTACTGTTCCGTAGCATATAAACATAGATGAGACGACGTATGGCCGAACAAAGATAGACGAAGACCACCCACCAAACAGCACACAGACCAAACAATACAATACCGTAAAAGAAAAGGGAAAGGTGGTATTGTATGGTTATGGTACCACCTGGAATCAGCCAGTTCAGCGGCTGGCTTTAACAGGTCTTCTAGTGACACTGAAGTGGTAGCAACGAAAATGACACTGAAACATATGCAGCGAAACAGCTCGAGAGCAACATCGCCTGAAGACAACCATAAGAAGGATGTACACACACTCCTGACATGCGTGATCACGAGCCTAGAACGGATGGCGATCTGGCAACGGGATGGACACGGACAGGCAGCAAGGGACCAAAGGCAAGCCTCCACAGGAGGCGGACGTTTTCTTCCTCCAAGGGCCAGACCACGAGCCCGAAAACTTTGCGCCAGGCCTCTGAAGATGTTGCCAACTTCCTCTTATATCCTACCTGACAAAAAAACCATACGGATGCTAATCATCCTCAAGCGGCGACAAATACTGCCTGGCAATGGCAAAAGGAGAAGCAAGCAAACACGAGAGAGCTGTGCGACAAGAAACCTTTAAACCTACGGCGACAAATCCCTGCGCCGGAAAAGATGCCACAAAGGATGAAGGGGCTGTTAGGTTTCCAGCCATAGTTTGCCAAGCCAAAATTTGGCAACTGTGGCAACCACAGTTTAGTTGGCACGTGTTTGGTTTTTGCCACACTTTGGCTTGTCACACTTTATTACCCCTATGGTCCATTTGTCATAGAGACAATTTTTTTTGCCAATTTTTGGCAAAGTTTGGCGTTCAATTTGTCAGCCACACTTATGTGGCTTGCCATACTTGTTTGGCTGGCCATACTTTGGCTTGGCCACACTAGTCTTCAACCAAACAGACCCGAAATTAGTTCGTACTGTACATGCATGCAGAGAGGGAGCCAGACATGTTTGAATCGACGGTGAAAAGTGAGAGGAGCAAGAACATTTTTATACACCATCTCAAGATTCAGAGCGAGCAAAAAAAGAAGCAATCTTTTACTGTTTTACACAAGGGCTTGGGTCGATGATCTCTGTCAATTCTACGTACAGGCGCAGTGGCAGTGTCGCCTGCCGGCTCCGGAATGTTAAGCAAGAGACAAAAAGAGGACGGTAATTAGGTACGACGGGCGGTGATTAACGGGTGGCTGGTTGGTTAATTGGCGCGCGCGGGGGGCTAGACCTTGTAGATGATGAGGAAGCAGGGGAGCACGGCGCGGCTGTCCAGGACGACGAGCTCGCCGTTGCCCATGTCCACGGAGTCGTAGTGCGAGGAGCGGTGCCGAAGCGCCTGCGGGTCGTCGCCCTGCGCCGGCCGGACGCGCCCGGCAATGACGCGGCAGACCAGCATGGCCCTGCGAACCGCTCCGGGCGACGGCGCGGCTCTGGCGTGCGCGACGCCGCTGCAGGCGAAGGTGCGCACCGCGGAGCCGGACGGGCCGAGCTGGCAGGTGGCGACGCCGGCACCGAAGACGCCACCCGCGCCCGCGCCCGCGGCCGGGCGGCACTGGAAGCGCATCATCTCGTTGCCATCGGCGCCGCACCGCGCCGCGTCGCCGTGCGCGCGTGCAGCCGCCCTGGCCTCCTCAAACCGAGCCACCGCCCGCGCACCGCTGTGCACCCGGAACATCGCCTCCACCTCCAGCGGTGCCGCGGCGGCGGCCAGGTCCCAGCCGGACGAGAAGATAAGCTCCACCACCTGCCGCGACGAGTGGCCCTCCGGCAGCTCCGCCATCGTCAGGAAGGCCGAGCTCGCGGGCGCGGTGGCGGGCGATGGCATGAACGCGGCCGCCATCTGCTTGGGCTTCTTCTTGGGCCGCGGCCTCGCTGACTCCTGCTGCCTCTCCTGTCCGTCCCTCCGCCGCTCCCGGCGCGGCTTCTGCTGCTTCCACGCCTGCCGCGCGGACGCCACCGAGTCCCTCACGTCCGCCGCGGCGCCGCACGACGCAGGGAGAAGCGGCTGGGCCTTCTTGCTCGGGGACGGCGCGACGACGGCGTCCGCCACGCCGTAGGACCTGCAGCTGAGGGACCGCACCCATGCCGTCGCCATCGTGACGGCCAACGCAGGCGAGCCAGGAGCAGAGCGCGCGCTCGAGGGAACCGGCGGCGGCGGCGGCAGGCAGTGGCCGAGCTCTCGTGGTTCGCTGGGCGTATGGAATGGGTGGTGGTGGCCTGGGCGCGGCTGGCTTGGCTTTGCTTGGCTCCGGGCGTTATTATGGCGGGCCGCCACTGGCTGGTGGCTGCACCGTGTCACTGACATCACACTGCCCAGTCCCATCTCCATTAGCCCACGCCACTCCCATCAATCCATTGTCACTGAAACGTGGCCCTCCCCGACAGCGGGACCCACATACCAGCGAGAGGTGAACAAGTTGGCGGCCCAACATGATTAGCTCATGCTTAGTCCTGGCAGGAGTAAGTACCGTACCTTTTCCATTTGAAATCAACGTACTACTATTCTGATTTGATTTTTTTTTTATGGAGACAAGGTACTACGTACCACTGCACTTTGTGCTGGTCTTTTGAGCTGTGCTTGGTGTTCGATTTGCTTTGGTTTTTCCATTTGCGTTTTCGAATTTTATTTCGACTTGATTTGTGGCGATGGGAGGAGGCCGGGCCCAGCAGAGTGGAGATCGATCTGCTCGGACCAAGCGAGTGAGGGTGGGAGTGATCATTTGCATTTGGATTTTCCCACCCTTTCTCGTTCACTTCTTTTGCTGAAGCCGTGGCCGGTGGCGTGGTGCGCGCCCGCCTCTTTTTCCATTTCTTTCTTGGAGCTCTGTTGCACGCGCCGGCCTGTTTTTTCTTCGTGCTTCTTCCGGTATGGGCATCTACGAAAGAAGCTTCCCTTTTTGCTATTTTTTGTTGACTATCTCCTCTCCGTTACGTTGCTAACATCTGTTGGCGGTGGGTAGTGAGCGCTTTTCTGTTGCTTGCAACTCGTATTAATTTGGGAGAGAGGTGTACGTAGTAGAGACGAAAAGCGAAAAGTAGATAAGTATCCAAGACGATCTAGCAGGACGTTGGGGGTAATGCCATCTTTTTTTGAATTCAAAAAACGCGAGTAAATACAGCTATCGATAAACGGCCGCCATTAACTGCACGTCCGGCCAAACCAAATCCCGCTTCAGAATTTACGGAAATCCTGCAGTTAGTTAGCAACGCCAGACAAGGTTCGCGAAATGTCGGCAGCTAGAGGGTTACTGTAGCCAGCATAAAATGATTTGGAGGTTAGCATGTGTCGACGTTGACGAGCGGATTAGTGGCAAATCTCCCAGGATTAGCATCCACGTTGCCCTGTTGGTCCATTGGCGACAGTATCCTGATTGTTAATTAGCTGACTAGGATTCTGTTAATCACATTGCCATCCTGAATCGGGAATAAGAGAGATCTGTCGAACTGGTTTCTCACTGACCAGCATGCAGCAGCTGCGACATCTCATTCCCCAACCACCTCGCCAACTGCAAAGCCACTGCGGGTACATAAAAATGGAGATGATAATGTTTTCAATCGTAGTGAGAATTCATTGAACTATAATCAATCAGTGGGCGGTTGTATATAGTTCATTAGAGTACTGATTAACTTCACTTGAACAGGAAGAGACGAGAGCCCGGAATCTCTAAACCTACGAAAGCCTATATAGAATGCACGTACGGCAACACCACGTATACACATTGGTCTTGCTTATTATGTTCCTAAATAACAACGTGTTAATCAGTTCTGACGCACGCCATGATTGCAACAAGGCGGGAGATGAGACACCGCGATCTAAGGTTGGCTACTTCGATGGGCAGGCATATGCATACCCCCTGCGAGTACCGAAGCAAAGCTACCTAGCTCATGATCAAAGATATGATGGCGTCCAAATGAGCCGCACGCTCACACGAGCTAGTCATTCCAAAGCAAAAATCTATCGCCATGGATCCTCTTCTTCTCGACCGTTCCCCCAAAGAGATCTCGACACATCATTGCACTTCAACATCGAGAGAGAAAGAGCGGCGCGCGGCTCGGTCGTCGGATGCTTAATTTCCTCCATTACGCATGCTTAATGATGCTTGATCTGAAGCTCTATGCCTCGACCCGTGGACGGCGTGCTGCCAGCTCTCCGGCCGGATTCGGATTGACAGCTTTAAAGTGTGATTAAAACAGCTTTTGACTGTTAAAGATGGCAAGTTGGGGCAAGGCATGGCTGAATTCCTGCAGCTGCAAGGCGGCAAAGGAAAGCCTTGTTGCTGAGTATAGTAAAAAAAAAAAATCGAAACGGAGGCAATGAGAATAGTAAATGACTGATGTGCAAGTCAGATTAGTGTGCAGTAGTGTTATAGTTTTTTTTTTGCGGGTAAGTAGTGTTATAGTTTATGGACATCCACCGAACTAATCCCAGCTGGCTCCCAGTGAGGGCGGTGCAAGTGTTACATCGCGACGGGTCGGGAATTCAGGAGCACTCGTTGCCGTTGCACCTAACAGGCCGCCCAACTCACAGACCGACCGATCGATACGGCCATTGCCAATGCCAGGAAGCCATTGTTCTGCCTCTACGTACACTCATGCTACTACTATATGCTAGAGTGTGTAGTCTTGCCTTGGCGCCCACGGCCCACGAGAGAGAAGAGCCGCACTAGGTTAGCTACCTGCAGTGCAGTGGTAGCCAACATATGTACCACTGAAATTAAAATTTATCAGCACCTACAGAGTGGAGTACTGTATGCCTGCATGGTTATACATCGGTGTCATGGTAAGACCATACATCCACATCCATGATCGGTAAACAAAACTGGGAGACGTGCGCCTTTTGACGGTGGATCCCTGGTCGGGGGATGGGCGGGGCGGGGCGGTGAAAGTGGAGCGAGACGAGAGACCGGCCGGCGGGGTGAAAAAAGTTGGCAGCTCCACGAGCGGTGCACCAGTCTCTGTACTGCGGAACACGTACAGTAGCTGGTGAGGTCTTCGACCAGGTGGGAAAAGGCCAACAAGAAAGGCACCAATTTTTGCATTTTTGCCAGAGAGAGAGAGAGAGTGAGGAGCCCGGACGCGGAGGGGGCAAACGGTAGAGGGCAGCAGATGTGATTGGAATATCCAAATATGTTACGGAAAGAAGAGCCCAGTCCTTGAAGAAAAGGGCAGAGCCCAGAAAATAAAAAGGGATTGAGATGGCAACAACAACAAAAGCAGATCCAGCAAGAGAGTCTGGTTACGAGCGGCAGCATGGAGCCAAGGAGTAGATACGCGCGCGCACGTACGGGGCGGGGCGGGGCGGGGCGGGGCGGGGCGTCCAGTATCTCTTCTTCGCGCGCCTGTCCCCTTGGCCCAGTAGTAGCAGACACTGGGCTCTACTACTACTAGCGCAGTGTAGCAAGCAGTAGCATAGCATGGTGGAGACAATACGACCCAAACACACATGTGCATGTGGGCCGGCGGCCTCGATTTGGAGCTCTGCTTCGCCGGCACGCGCGCGCGCAGGCTCGGCGTGCGTGTGAACTTTCTTGGGGCGTATCTTTTTGTTGGCCCAGCAAGCACTCCTCAAAGTTGGCTATGCCACCCCGCACTGCATTGGGCAAAGGTTCGTGCTTGCACGTTCTCGCCAGTTGCCACAATATATAGCTCATCTTCAGATAATCACACTGGCGCTAGCCGAAGGACGGAACATGCACTAATCAAATCGCTCAATAGGCCGCGGATTATGGTTTTCTGATGTCTTTATCAGATTTGCCATTTCTCGCCCTCTCCGTCGAGCAAGGGTGACACATCATCAATCATAAAAAGTTGTGCAGGTATGTTTAGAAAACATATGCGATGGCTTAGAGCATGGTTAATAGTATAACCAACTATTGGCTACTCTCTCCGTTTCTAAATATAAGTCTTTGTAGAGATTTCACTATGAACCACATACGGATGTATATAGATGCATTTTAAGTATAGATTCACTTATTTTGTTCCGTATGTGGTCCACAATGGAATCACTCCAAAGACTTATATTTAGGAACGGAGGGACTGTAAGAAAGTGCCATGTCATTTATAACCAACCTTATAGCCAACATGTATAACAATTAGGTATAAGTATGTGCTACTTTATTAATACATGGCCCATCTTTCACTCTCACATAGTGACTAGGAGCACATGCTGCAGCTGGTTCTTGCATGAGAATCCGCTTACATTCTCTCTCCGAAAAGTCTGCACTTACGGACGGCTGCTACGAAAAGTTTCCTACGGACTAATGTGCCAGCTCCTAATTCATCCTTCCCCCACTGAATTTTAGGGTGGGGCCCTTCTACCCCCAACGATGTGATGCCACCTCTACCTGTAGGCTTCCCTCCGTAAAAGATTGCGCGTAGCTGTAGCCTTTCTCTTCTCTCTCCTATCCTCTCTCCTCCAACTAAGCATAGAAATATTATTTTACTCCTTACAGCCTGCTGACTGTACCTTATTATACTTGCTCTTTGCTTATCTCTATACCTCTGAATATAATATCAAGCATGATTTGTAAAATGCTAACCACTTGACTAATTGTTAAAAAACAATTATCAATTATTGTCAACTTAAAAAGGACTCATTTTAGTCGGCCTTTATAATAAACTAGTATGCGTGCACGTGCAATGCACGTATATTGTAATTATAAATATATCATATCGTAAGAATAAATTTATGTACCATTTGAAACACTTCCATTACCACCGAATATAGAATAATTATCTTCAAAATTTGATGGGAAGTGCATTATTCATAATTCGGATGTACTTCAGGAAAACCAATTCACTTAAATCATCATCTGCATTCTGTACAACTAAGCGTGCACACAAGTACTATAAATGTCTTTTGCTTCCGGAGTAGTATCATTACACATGAAAAGTATCACTTGATCCAAATCGTACAATTCCATTATAAGTCTGAAATTATAACACTACGAGAAACCCCAAGTGTGGTTCACAAAATTTAGGAAAGAAGACACTGCGGACTCTATACATAATTACGTTCAGAAACTTTGAAGACCAATCTTTGAAACAAAACCAAGAAATGGAGAGTTACTTAATTGTAGCAGAAATAAACAGAAGAAAATTGTGCAGTTGCATCTATTTCTTCCACAACCGCCTTTCCAAATCAGATCCCCGACTAAAGATGTATCACTTATACTAAGTACTAACCAAATACTCCGCTGTTTTTTGGGACAAGATGTTTGCAGCAGAGAGTGCCTGAGCTGCCTCCACTTGTTTGCTCCAGCTTGCACAAGCTGCTTGGTCTGTGGCTCGTCACGACAACAGTGCTAGATGGCCCAATGTGCATATCAGGTGATGGTTGGAGGAGCGGATACCCATCGTGTAGCTCTCATATGCACATGTATGGATTCTCATGTCATATCTGAATGCGAAAATAATTTGCATACGCTACCTGAATAGTTAGTGGAAGCATAAGAGTCTGAAACTTCACATTGCTTTCACAAAGATGAAAGAGCACGTAGATGTGTTTTGCTTGTTCAGGAAACATTTCTTTTAGCGACAAAAAAGATGATCTTATATGACAAATGATGACAAAGTGTATTTATTCATGAATTGTAGTAAGACAAAAGTAGTCAGAATTCTTTTGCCGATAAACAGAAATCTTCAACATCCCCGCTGCAAAAAAAGAAGAAGAAATATTCAACATCCAACTCACATTAAGCATTTGATGCATCGGTAAGCACATCCTTCTCCAAAATAAGTAATAATATAATTTTTAGTAAACCATTTGTCTTTTCATTGACTTAAGGACTAAAACTGTTTTGAAGCCCTTTTTCTTCGGCTGATACTTGCTTGGTTTGCCTCACAAGCTATTACTGCCAATATTGTGTATCAGCTCAGATGGACTTCCATAGTCATTTTCCTTTTACCAGAACATTCATGTGTAGACTGGTAGAGAAATCATATTCAGAGCTAACAACTGAACATGAAGCAAGGAGTAGCATTTATGTAGCTTGATAAGCAATTATGGAGGCATTGCATTAGCATGCGCGTGTAAGGAATACATTTGTAGGAGCAGAACATTCAGAGGTGCGATGATACTGACTTGGTATTCCCATGAATCGAAATATTTACAGGATATTATAAAAAAGGCTAGCAGCACAACAACATGGATTTATTGGTAGAAAAAAAATGAGAGGCAGTAAACATCTCCTTGCTTCATGAAACATGAGACGGGAATGGGGATTTGGGAGTTGGCACCTGTTTTGTAACTACGGCAGACGAGCATGCAGAGCCGCTGCCCTCCCCATCAGATACTGCACCCTGATGCTACATGGGCGGGCTCCTTTACGGGAGGATCTGTTGATGACGACGGCCTGGGCATAGATGGTCTGCCAGTTTATCAAATCTTTTATTTTCATTCATGATGTTTTCCTGCACTATCAAAGAAGGTTATTTCAAATCAGCCCCAAATAGTCCAAGTGAAGCAATAAACTGGGAATTGCAAAATATCAACAACACAAAACTACGTCTATTTGCTAGCTTAAAAAGGATGCGACACTTTATGAGTTGAAACAAAGACGTGATTGACATAGTCATTCGCCCATCATGCTTCTTCCTCCCAGTAGACATGGAGAAGGAGAGTTGGAAAAAGAGAGAGTACCTTGTGATGAACACGAACGCCCAGGGTACTTCAGCTTGCCATTTTTCTCGTCTTGGCCGGCACCACAACTCCGCCGGGCTGCCAACCTGAAACTCGAAGATAAAAATTAGAGAGAGGACTCCTGTCAATTGTGTGTGGCGTGTTGTACAGGGCGTCCTGTCCGCGGTGTTAGTTCGACACCTCTACACGGTGGTAAGAGGCGGCATTAGGGGAAGGAGTGGCGGCAATGGAGGTAGGGGAAGCTGCCGGCGCGGCGCATCAGAGCGTCTGAGTGCAGGGAGGCAGCATTGGGGGAGCGGAAGAGTGGGGCGGCGGTACGTGGTGGCGTCTGGGAAGGGCAGGCCACGCGTGCAGTGGGCCGTCGACGGCGGCCGCGCCCGCGACGTCCAGGCCGCGCATAAGGAGGCGAGGAAGACGAGCTGAGGAACTTGCTCCTACCTATCTCTTCCACAGCCGGCACTGCCACCACGCCTCCCTTCGACCTCTCTCTTTCTTCCATGGTAGACGCAATGCAAGGGGACGGTGGCAACCCCTCGTCTAGGTACACCACAGCCGGCACCGCCTCCGCGCTTCTCTTCGCTCGCTCTCTCTCTATTCCATGGCCGGCGCAAGGAACGGGGCCGGTGGCAACCCCTCGTCCAGGTCCAGATCGAACGTGGGGCAGGTTTGAAACCGTGCGAGGATAAGAAGGAAACTGCAGCGAAAAAGAGATCGTGGGGAATAGACGAGATGGCATTTGCGGGCAGCGTGGTGGTGATGGCAGCGTGGGTAATTACGTATGGCTAAACACGGTTTGATGCTAAACATTAGAGCGATCTCGAACGCACCATTGAACCCTCTGTATGGTGGAGATGCTCCGGTTCGCCGTCTTTCGTGTTTTTATAGGGGCAGTAGACAGTAGATAGATAGATAGATATCACGACATGCGGAACCCACCTGTTTGCCGTAGGTTTTAGTTGTGACGATGCTTGTAAGAACGACTACTAGCCAAATCATCACACTTAGTTATGACATCGATAGATGTACGCATGAAACTATTGTTAGAACTAGCAAAGCTTCCAAGATTACGAGTCATGTAATTATTTTTTTTGGATTTTCTGTTGAATATATGAGCAAATTACGACGAGATTTAATCCGAATAAACAGTAAATGAATCATGACAACGATAATAGAGAATTAACTAATCATGCGGACTAGCAAAGTAGATGAATATATCGAATATTCGAATCTAAGGCACATACTAGAAATAGGTATTCTAGTACGATCTCAAACAAGGAGGACAAAATCACATACGGCGCAGCGGGAGCAGGACCGCCTGCGTTGATGTTGTCGCCCATGTCGTTGATGAAGAGGTTGCCGAGGTCGGGGAAGAAATTGTCATTGGCGAAGTCGTCGCTGCCAGTAGTCGCGCGAGTGTGCTCCCCAAAAACCTGATCGCCCCGTACAGGATCACGAGAGGCGGGGCTTCGGAGGCCTGCTGTCCCTTCTCGCGGTGCACGCCGAAAAGTGGGATGGAGAAGACTTGCGTGGCGACGCAATGTTCTGGAACGGTGTGCAACCATATGCTGTAGCGACGGCTAGGGTCGACGTCTGACTGTATATATAGTGCGGGTCTGGTCGACCGTGGGAGTAAACCCCACGTCCAAGTTAGTAACAACCCCACAATCCAAAAGAATCAGAAACGGCTGAGTAATTAACGCGTCTGTTAATTAGTAATTAATGACTCGTTAATTTTCCCGAGCAATAAAAATATAGACAACATGCATAGCTTTGTCCTCGGCTCGGCTCATTCCCGAAACCCGACGCGGCGCTTCGTGACGAGGCATGGCGAGGCGAGCGAGGAGGAGGAGCGCGCGTGTAGGTCTCCTCTTCTCATACTCATACATGTGCTAGAAGAGTACTGCCACCACCAAGTGCAAAAACATAACCACTCGTGGCCTTAATCTCATCAGCATCAGATATCCAGTTTGAGTCACTATAACCCTACAGTACCCTCGGATACCCGGTATAGTGAATCCCATAGCTCGCAGTGCCTTTCAAATAGAGCATAACTCTCTCAAGCGCATGCCAGTGATCATCTCCCGGTTTTGACACAAACCGGCTCAGTTTGCTCACAGCAAACGAGATGTCAGGCCTCGTGGCACTCGCCAAATACATAAGCGAGCCAATAATCTGAGAATACCTCGGTTGATCTCTAGCAATCCATCGATTCTTTTAAAGCAACACACTAGCACTAGTAGAAAACAGGGCTTTGGTCCAGGCCGGGTAAGCCTATTAATCCCGGTTCACTCACGAACCGGGACCCATGGGGGCATCGGTCCCGGTTTGTGAGGCCAGGGGGCCGGCCGGGCCTCGTGGGCCATTGGTCCCGGTTCGTCTGGCCCCATTGGTCCCGGTTCCAGACACGAACTGGGACCAATGGGCCTCGCTGCTGGCCCACAACCATTGGTCCCGGTTGGTGGCTGGAACCGGGACCAAATGGGGTCCTTTAGTCCCGGTTCTAGCCACAAACCGGGACCAAAGAGATGCCTATATATACCCCGCGAGCAGAGCAGTGGAGTGCTCTGTTTTTTTGGCCGGCCGTGGGAGAGCTTTGTGGTGCTCTAACTCACCTCCTATGCACATGAGGTGTTCGATGAAATGCCCGAGCCACACTTAAGCTTTCTCCTCTCGAAGCTCCTTGTCCAAACTCCATTTTCTTCAAGATTTGTCTAGGTTTGGCGGTCCGTCCTGTCCCGTCCCAGTCCTCACCGCCGTCGATCGCCCGCGCCGATCTCGTCGCCGGCACCACCGTGGTGAGCCTCTTGTTCTTATCTTCTTTCTAAAAGAAAAAAGTTCTTACTTGTATGATTTAGATAGATACTTGTGTAATTTTCTTACTTTTATTATTGTTTGTTATTATATAGTGCGATGGTTTTGGTATCCGCCTCCGTCGGCCCTCGTCATGTCTATGATTCGGATGTGGTATATATATTATCTTTTATAACTATTAGTTTCATTTAGTGTTTATGACAATTATGCCGACCAACGTGACATAGATTTTTTATCTAGGAGGTATGTGAACCGGAAATTCCAACCGACCCTATTGTCGAGAGGTTAAATTTAGTTGAAGAAGAAAACAATTACTTGAAGGAAAAATTGAAAAAAATTGAGGAGGAGAAGATGATATTGGAGTTGCATGTTGCGGATGTCGTCGATGATCACAAGATCAAGATGGATGCAATGCGCTTCAAGATTAGAAAGTATAGAAAATATGCCATTCATACTGAGGCTTGGTATCATTATGCCGTTGGATCAATTGTTACCTTAGTTGCGATTATGATCGCATTTGTTGTTGCATTGAAATGTTTTAGATAGTTTCAATGTATGGTTTAATTAGATGCTCTGGAGAGTTATATGTTGTTCAATGAGAACTATGTATGTACTTTGGCTTTAATGTGATGATGAACTTCTATTAATTAATTTGGTCACTTCTGTATTCATGATGTTCTGTAATGGTTTTTGACACACTTAATTATATATAATGCACGCAGATGAACCGGCAATGGATGTACGATGACAGACGCACCTCCGAGTACATTAAGGGTGTGCATAATTTTCTCGAAGTGGCTGAGGCAAACAAGCAGAATGGTTTTATGTGTTATCCATGCTCTATATGTGGGAATACGAAGTCTTACTCTGACTCGAAAACCCTTCACACCCACCTGCTTTATAAGGGTTTCATGCCACACTATAATGTTTGGACCAAGCACGGAGAAAGAGGGGTTATGATGGAAGACATCGAAGAAGAAGAGGATGATGACAACTATGTGCCCCCTGAATACGGTGATGCTGCAACGGGGGAAGCTGAAGATCAAGAGGAACCAGACGATGTGCCCGATGATGATCTTCGTCGGGTCATTGTTGATGCAAAGAGACAATGCGAAAGTGAAAAGGAGAAGTTGAAGTTCGATCGCATGTTAGAGGATAAAAAAAGGGTTGTACCCCAATTGCGAAGATGGCAACACAAAGCTCGGTACCACACTGGAATTGCTGCAGTGGAAGGCAGAGAATGGTGTACCTGACAAAGGATTTGAGAAGCTACTAAAAATATTGAAGAAGAAGCTTCCAAAGGATAACGAATTGCCCAACAGTACGTACGCAGCAAAGAAGGTTGTATGCCCTCTAGGATTGGAGGTGCAGAAGATACATGCATGCCCTAATGACTGCATCCTCTACCGCGGTGCGTACGAGGATTTGAACGCATGCCCGGTATGCGGTGCATTCCGGTATAAGATCAGACGAGATGACCCTGGTGATGTTGACGGCGAGCGCCCCAGGAAGAGGATTCCTGCCAAGGTGATGTGGTATGCTCCTATAATACCACGGTTGAAACGTCTGTTCAGAAACAAAGAGCATGCCAAGTTGATGCGATGGCATAGAGAGGACCGTAAGAAAGACGGGAAGTTGAGAGCACCCGCTGACGGGTCGCAGTGGAGAAAAATCAAGAGAAAGTACTGGGAGGACTTTGCAGGTGACGCAAGGAACGTATGGTTTGGTTTAAGCGCGGATGGCATTAATCCTTTTGGGGAGCAGAGCAGCAATCACAGCACCTGGCCCGTGACTCTATGTATCTATAACCTTCCTTCTTGGCTGTGCATGAAGCGAAAGTTCATTATGATGCGAGTTCTCATCCAAGGCCCTAAGCAACCCGGCAACGACATTGATGTGTACCTAAGGCCATTAGTTGAAGAACTTTTACAGCTGTGGAATGGAAACGGTGTACGTGTGTGGGATGAGCATAAACAGCAGGAATTTGACCTGCATGCGTTGCTGTTTGTAACCATCAATGATTGGCCTGCTCTCAGCAACCTTTCAGGACAGACAAACAAGGGATACCACGCATGCACGCACTGTTTAGATGACACCGAAAGTATATACCTGGACAAATGCAGGAAGAATGTGTACCTGGGGCATCGTCGATTTCTTCCGACCAACCATCAATGTCGGAAGAAAGGCAAGCATTTCAAAGGCGAGGCAGATCATTGGAAGAAGCCCGCCATCCGTACCGGTGATCACATACTTGCTATGGTCAATGATTTATAAGTAATCTTTGGAAAGGGTCCCGGTGGACTATCTGTTTCAAATGACGCTGAGGGACGTGCACCCATGTGGAAGAAGAAATCTATATTTTGGAACCTACCCTACTGGAAAGACCTAGAGGTCCGCTCTTCAATCGACGTGATGCACGTGACGAAGAATCTTTCCGTGAACCTGCTAGGCTTCTTGGGCGTGTATGGGAAGACAAAAGATACACTGGAGGCACGGGAGGACCAGCAACGTGTGCACGGAAAAGACGGCATGCCTCCAAAGCAGTATGAAGGTCCTGCCAGCTACGCTCTTACCAAAGAAGAGAAGGAAATCTTCTTTGAATGCCTGCTCAGTATGAAGGTCCCGTCTGGCTTCTCGTCGAATATAAAGGGAATAATAAATATGCCAGAGAAAAAGTTCCAGAACCTAAAGTCTCATGACTGCCACGTGATTATGAAGCAACTGCTTCCGGTTGCATTGAGGGGGCTTCTACCGGAAAACGTTCGATTAGGCATTGTGAAGCTATGTGCATTCCTCAATGCAATCTCGCAGAAGGTGATCGATCCAGAAATCCTACCAAGATTAAGGAGTGATTTGGCGCAATGTCTTGTCAGTTTCGAGCTGGTGTTCCCACCATCCTTCTTCAATATCATGACGCACGTCCTAGTTCATCTAGTCGACGAGATTGTCATTCTGGGCCCTGTATTTCTACACAATATGTTCCCCTTTGAGAGGTTCATGGGAGTCCTAAAGAAATATGTCCGAACCGCGCTAGGCCAGAAGGAAGCATCTCCATGGGCCATCAAACAGAGGATGTCATTGGGTTTTGTGTTGACTTCATTCCTGACCTTAAGAAGATTGGTCTCCCTCAATCGCGGTATGAGGGGAGACTGACTGGAAAAGGCACGCTAGGAGGGGACTCAATAATATGTAGGGACGGGCATTCCTGGTCTCAAGCACACTACACAGTTCTACATAATTCTACCTTGGTGACCCCGTATGTCGATGAACACAAGAACATTCTGCGCTCCAAACACCCGGAGCACTGTGACGACTGGATTACATGTGAACACATCAGGACTTTCGGCAGTTGGTTGCAAACACGTCTCAAGGGTGACAACACTGTTTCTGATGAGCTGTACTCGTTGGCCAGGGGACCATCTTCGACTGTATTGACTTACAAAGGGTACGAGATAAATGGGAATACATTTTACACGATCGCCCAAGATCAAAAGAGCACCAACCAAAACAGCGGTGTCCGCTTTGATGCAGCAACCAAGAGGGGAAAGGACATATATTATGGTTACATAGTGGACATATGGGAACTTGACTATGGACATGATTTTAAGGTCCCTTTGTTTCAGTGCAAATGGGTCAATCTGTCAGGAGGCGGGGTACAGGTAGACCCATAGTACGGAATGACAACAGTGGATCTGAACAATCTTGGGTACATAGACGAACCATTCGTCCTAGCCGATGATGTGGCGCAGGTTTTCTATGTGAAGGACATGTCTACCAAACCGAGAAAAAGAAAAGATAATGAAGCGAATACATCATGCGATGAGCCAAAGCGCCACATAGTTCTTTCAAGAAAAAGAGACATCGTGGGATTGGAGGGCAAGACAGACATGTCTGAAGATTATGAAAAGTTTCATGAAATTCCTCCCTTCAAAATCAAGGCTGACCTAAGCACCCTGTTAAACGATGAAGATTATCCATGGTTACGGCGCAATAAGCAAAGGACACAAGCGAAGAAAAAGTGAAGACTTTCTCTCCAAAACTATTATGATGATGCCTTTGATCTAGAAAATCACTGCAGTTACATGTGAAGAAATGAAATGCCTTTTGTAACAGATGAGTTTCCATCCGAAACCCTGATACTTCGAAAGAGATTGTCCATTTTGTACACGAAGTGCATCCAGCTTTTGCCGTAACCCTCTCAACTTTTTAGCACATGCTATGTGAGTGAAATGATGATACCATGCCAACTTTCAACCTTTTCAGAGTTCATTTGTAGTGTTTTTCAATTTTAGGGTCATTTAGCTCAAAAAAATCAGTAAATGCATGAAAAATACCAAATGAAGTCAGAAAGGGTTGAAAATTGATGATGTGGCTTTGAATGGTGCATTTTGAACACACAAAAAGTCTGGAGTTCAAATAAGTTCAAAAAAAATGAAATCCCTTTGTAACAGATGAGTTTTCATCCGAAACCCTGATACTTCGAAAGAGATTGTCCATTTTGTACACGAACTGCATCTAGCTTTTGCCATAACCCTCTCAACTTTTTAGCACATGCTATGTGAGTGAAATGATGATACCATGCCAACTTTCAACCTTTTCAGAGTTCATTTGAAGTGCTTTTCAATTTCAGGGTCATTTAGCTCAAAAAAATCAGTAAATGCATGAAAAATACCAAGTGAAGTCAGAAAGGGTTGAAAATTGATGATGTGGCTTTGAATGATGCATTTTGAACACACAAAAAGTCTGGAGTTCAAATAAGTTCAAAAAAATGAAATCCTTTGTAACAGATGAGTTTTCGTCTGAAACCCTGATACTTCGAAAGAGATTGTCCATTTTGTACACGAAGTGCATCCAGCTTTTGCCGTAACCCTCTCAACTTTTTAGCACATGCTATGTGGGTGAAATGATGATACCATGCCAACTTTCAACCTTTTCACGGTTCATTTGAAGTGCTTTTCAATTTCAGGGTCATTTAGCTCAAAGAATGAACTAATAGCAAAAAGAATGAACTAGAAAACTTTTATGAAACTCTAATAGCAAAAAGAATGAACTAAAAATAATCAATAAAAATATTCTATTATGATCAACTAAAACAAAACTATAATACTCTTCAATAGCAAAAAGAATCAACTAAAAAGCTTTTATAAAACTCTAATAGCAAAAGGAATCAACTAAAAATATTTTATAAACCTCTAGTATTTTTGAAACTAATTTTTTTATAAAATTTAGGCAACTTAAATTATCAAAGTATTTTTTGTTCAAAACATTAAAAGCAAAAAGAATTTTTTGTTAGAAACTTTAATAGCAAACTAAAATAACAAAATCTGTTTTTGATTAAAACAGACATTTAAAATAACCTAAAAATTACCTAAAGCTAAATGAATCACTCAAAAACTCTAAAAAGTTAAGTAAAGCATAAAACAAAAAAAGTACAGATTTTTTTTAAATGCTGCCTACAGGGCCACCACGGCCTGCATACGACTAGAAACCCAACTAGCATGTTGGGCCAAGATGAAGGCCCGCGGCGGGCCCAGTAGGCCCACAGGCATAGCAGTGTTACATTAGGCCCGTAGGCCTGCAGTTCAGAGGAGTTCGAGAGGGAAGAGGCACCAGAGCTTATAAACAGGTGCGGGGCGCTCCCAACTAGCGAGGTGGGACTAAACTCCCACCACCACGCCGCTGTGCAGGGCTATTGGTCCCGGTTGGTGGCACGAACCGGGACCAATGCCGCCCTTTGGTCCCTGTTCGTGGCACCAACCGGGACCAATGCCCCCCTTTAGTCCCGGTTGGTGCCACCAACCGGGACCAAAGGTCTCTGTTTCCCGCCCTTTGGGCTGCTGAAAACTGACCTTTGGTCCCGGTTGGTGGCACGAACCGGGACTAAAGGGGGGCATTGGTCCCGGTTGATGCCACGAACCGGGACCAAAGGCTTTCCTATATAAGTGGCACTTAGGAATTTTTCAGCAAGTTCTCACATTCTCCCCGACGCCGACGCCCAGCGCCCCGACGCCGACGCCCTGCTTCTCGTAGCTATCGTCGTCGCCGCGCCCTGCCCCGTCGCCGCCCGCTCCTCGTCGCTGTCGCCATCGCCGGCCCTGCCTCCTCGTCGCCGTGCCCTGCACCGACACTGTCGCTGCACCCTGCCCCGTCGCCGCACCCTGCCTCGAGCCCGTCCTTGTCATCGCCACCCCCGAGCCCGCTCCTCGTCGCCGACGCGCCCTCGCTGTGAGCGCCGCCCCGATCCCCTCCTCCTCCTCCTCCTATTCCTCCATGTAATGGCCGCCGTCGCCGCGCCCTGCCGCCGACCCCGACGCCCTGCCGCCGACCCCGATGCCATCGGCGGCGAGCCACTGACCAAGGGGGTCCAGTGTGGCGACGCCGTGTGGGATAGAGGAAGATGAGGAGTGCATGGCATCGATTCCCCCCTCTGTCCAAATTTTTCTGAATTTTTTGACAGTGCTAAACAGTGCACATCAAGTGTATGATGAAATGCCAAAGGGCTCTAGGAATTTTAAGAATTTTTGTGGTGAGGTGTTGATGCACAAAAGAGAGTCTGGCAAAGTTTGAGAATTTTTTGTCCAATTTAAATTGCGCTTTAACCATGGAGTTTGAATCTGGTCCAAATTTGAACTGAATGAAATTTGAAAATTTTGAACTATAGAACCAAATGTTTTTGGCGGAATGGGTTGTGAATACTGTCAAATAGATGGAGTATTTTTTGTGGGTGCAAAAGAATTGGGGAGAATATAGCTCCTTTGCAAATCAAAGGAAATATGAATAATTGAAATTCCAACTTTGGAATTTATTAAATATAAGAAAAATATTTACATAGTTAGAGATATTTGCACAGTTAGAGATATTCATGATCAAAGTCATTTTTTTAGAGAAATTTGCATAGAGAATTTTTTTAGAGAAATGGTGGAGTTCACATATAATGTATATATGTTGATATTTTTTATATGATGAAAATTGTTTTGTTCATATATAATGTATATATATATGTATGTGGCTATGTATGTATGGATGTTCATAAAATTGTTTTGTTCATATATGTATTAATTGTTTTGTTCATAGCATTTTTTTATATGATGAATTAATTTTTCATAGCATTTTTCATAGCCATTATATGTTATGTGGCTATATGTATGTATATATGGATGTTCATAGAATTTTTTTTATATGTATGTGGCTATATGTATATGTCGTTGTCGATATAGCCCCTCCCCGATAACTTCAACATGAGGGGGGGGGGGTCGATATACCCCCTCCCCGATAACATTTTCTTTATATGATGAATTTTTTTTTCATAGCCATATATATGTATGTGGCTATATGTATGTATGGATGTTCATAGAATTTTTTTTATATGTTTGTGGCTATATGTATGTCGTTGTCGATATAGCCCCTCCCCGTAACTTCGACATGAGGGGGGGGGGGGTGGATATACCCCCTCCCCGATAAATTTTTTTTCTAAGTTACTAAGGTAAAATGTTCACCCCCCTCTCGATATACCGGGCGACCAACTCTCGAGGCCACCCAAACCCTAGAAAAAAAGCATTGTCGATCTCCTACCCCCTCCCGCCCCTACCCGACAAACTCTCGAGGCCACCCAAACCACTAGAAGATAACTCCGGTAACTTCGACATGAGGGGGGACATCGATCAACCCCCTCTCGCCCGAACAAGTCTATGTATCATTTTATATCGCGGTGGACATATATCAAAGTTTGATCATATGTCAAAGTTTGAATTTTGACATATCACTTCGAGGCCACCCCAAACCCTAGAAGCGTTGCCGAGGCCACCCCAAACCCTAGAAGCGTCAAGGCCACCCAAATTTACCAAGTTAAAAGAGCGTTGTCGAGGCCACTCGGGAATCCTGAGCACCCTGGACGAACACGAGGCATGCCAGGCTCTGTTGCGTGGAAGGTTGGGTTTCCCGGCGCAGGCGGTTACAAAACTCGGGAGAGGAAGAGGAAACAGGAGCTGAGCTCAATGCAGAAGCTCAATGCAAGAGTACTAAAGCTAGAGGAACAAGTTGAGAGCCAGCGAGCTGCCGACCAACCATCTCAGCGGCACGAATCTACCCCAGAAGCTACCCCGCCATCTCAGCGGAGAAGCAGCGTGGCTTCCACGGAGCTCGTTCAGCAGCCTGACTTCACGGCTCCTAGCTACCCCGTGGATGCTATCACGGAGGCTCAACATTGCCAGCTTATGACGAAATGTCGGAACCTCACCTTGAAGGCGGCTGTCGGCTCTGTTGCACCTCCTCAACCTGACGGAATTTTTCACTGCTATCTGATTCCACATGGCTATGCTGTTGTGACGGTGGATGAAGTAATGGAGGGATTTGATGAGCTCGAGCTTGACCACCCTACAGGTGAAGGGGAGACTCAGCTGGTTTATGCTCTGAGGACTACATGTCTATGGCGGAAGGAGTACATCAAGCTTCCGAACTGGCCGCCTCCGCCTCGTCCTCCTCCTCCGGTGAGTCAGAGCACTCCTCCTCCTCCTCCTCCAGCGCGTGAGGGCACTCCTTCTCCGCCTCCTCCGGCGCATGAGGGCATTCCGCCTCCTCCTCCGGCGCGTCGGAGCACTCCGCCTCCTCCTCCGCCTCGTCAGCAACGGCGGAAGAGAGCCGCCGCCGCTCCGGCGGCTAGCAGTACAAGCAGAGGCGGGAAGCAATTCAGATACGGTCCATCTCTCAAGCCTCTGGAAAAGTTACCATATGAGAGGACCGACGAGGAAACCACGAAAATCAGTGCTGCCGAAGTGCATGAACATTTTGCATGGAAACCTCCACCTCCGAAGGAGACGATAGATCCGGTGAAACGGAAGCGCACTATCGATGCCCTGAAGCGACCACCACCGTCTCTGCCGCAATCCAACTATGAGCGCATTATTGAAAGGACATATAAGGAAGCGGAGCGGTCGGGAAGTACTTGCATGCATGCAAGGTTAGCAGAATGAAGAAGTGGGAAAAAAAATTCCCCAGCTCGGTGAACAGGCGAACCAATCGTGCCCCCCGCTCAAGGTGTTTAGCGATATCGTCGCTAATCAGCCGGGGATGGTGCCCGGTACCAATCCTACTGATTACCTGAGCGATGATGTAGAGTTTGAAATAATGGAGGTGGAAGAATTCAGATACCAGTATGGGCAGCCTCTCGTCAAACCTGATCATCCGCCTCTAACAACGATGATGCGAAGATTTCATGAATGGTACATGAAAACCTGCAGCGAGTCTGGGAAGGATACTTTGACGCTGAGAATTAAAGAGGAGCACAACCTCGTTGGAATGGATCTGTTGTCTGTTGAATTTGACGAGTTATTCCAATTATACAATCAAAAGGCCCTCGACAAAACACTCGTGACTTGCTACTGTCTGTAAGTACTACTTCTGTAATTAAGTCTCTATATATAGCTCAGCTCTTTCATTGCATGTATATATAATTATCCTCACTATATTATGTAGATTAAAGATCGTCGAATACAGAAATGCACAAATCTACGACATTGGGTTCATTAACCCAAATATCATACATGAATGGACGGTTCAAAAGAATGTCATAGAAACCGAGGACAACTTGCTACAATCGTTGCTTAAAAATCAAAACAAAGAGAAAATACTCTTTCCTTACAACTTCAAGTGAGTGTTACTATCTTGTGCATATTCGGTTTCCCTTATTACTCGAGGTTATAGTAATGTAATTGATGAGTTATGCATGCGTGCGCAGGTTCCATTTTATTCTGCTAGAGATTAAGCTTGAGCGGGGAGTAGTAACCGTCTTAGACTCGAGACGAAAAGATCCCCAGGAGTATGCGGACATGACTGAAATGCTCCAGAAGTAAGTTCAATCGATCATTATCGCACCATATCGGCAACTTTGTTCATTTCCTGATATCAAGTAATTATTTTCTTTGCCTGGCAGGGTTTGGAAAGAGTTCACCGGAATGGTTCCGGGACTGCCGAGGGAGCTGCGATTTACACACCCGAAAGTAAGTAGTACTAGCTAGTTCCGCTCATCTCCCATTGATTCTAGTTTCATCAATACCATTTATAATGCTTGATTATCATTTTGATTGAACTATATTTCTCGTAAAGTGCTTGTGGCAGGAAGCCGGGAATGATTTTTGTGGATACTACGTTTGCGAGTTCATCTACAACGCGACGACCTCTAAGCGGGGCTACTCTGAAAAACAATATGAAGTGCGTAAGCAATAATATTCACAATTTTATTTTATTACCATCATTTGTGTTGAGTTTCATTCATATATATGTATTGACCCACTTCTTCAAATTAGTTGTGGCAGATGCGGGATGAACTCCTACCACATGATCGCATACGAGCAATTCAAGAGGAATTGGCGGGATTCTTTCTTGACCACGTCATAAGTAAAGCCGGAGAATACCATGTGGAATTTGACATTAGATGTTAGGGATTGTACGTAAGAGATCTTATATTGTATATATGTAGCTAGTAGCGTCGGATAGATATACGAAAACTTGTTGTTCGACCAATCTCTCGGAGAAAGAGAGGTCGATCACTTCTCTCTGTATATGTTCATGACAATCTTGTGTACTTAATGGTTCCTTCATTTGCTTACTAGCTAGTGTGTCGAGTTCTCTCTATACGTATAGTAGCTAGCGTCGACCAAGCACGGAGAAAGAGAGGACACTTCTCTCTATTAGCTAGCTAACACAATATGAAACCCCTAAATTAACCCTCCAAAACCCCCTAAACCCCACCAACCGGGACTAAAGGTCCTCCTGCCCGGGCTCCCCGCAGCGGCCACGTGGAGCCCCTTCTGTCCCGGTTTGTAATCGAACCGGGACTAAAGGTTTTGGGCTTTAGTCCCGACCCTTTAGTCCCGGTTCCAGAACCGGGGCTAATGGGCCTCTGGAACCGGGACAAATGGGCCGTTTTCCACTAGTGTAGCATCATATGGAGTTGGAGAGGTCTTGCAGTCGCTATACCCGAAACGACTCAAGACCTTTTCCACATAGTGAGATTGAAGCAGTGTAATCCCACCATTCTCATCCCTTAACAGCTTGATGTTCAGAATAACATCAGCTACTTCTAGATCCTTCATCTCAAAACAACGAGATAAGAAATCCTTAACCTCCTTGATTAAATCAAGTTTGGTTTCAAAGATCAGTATGTCATCAACATACTGACAAAGAATAACTCCTTCGCCCCCACCATGGAGATAATACACACACTTGTCACCTTCGTTTACAACAAATCCTGCAGCAGTTAATGTTCTTTTGAACTTCTCATGCCACTCCTTAGGAGCTTGTTTAAGGCCATATAAAGACTTTAATAACTTGCACACTTTTCCTTCCTGACCAGGTACTATAAAACTATCTGGCTTATCCATGTAAATTTCCTCGTTCAACTCTCCATTGAGGAAAGTCGTATTAAAATCCATTTCATGAACGAAAAGATCGTGTGAGGCAGCCACTGATAGTAGCACCCCAATAGTGGCCAGTCTAGCCACGGGTGAGTAAGTATCAAGGAAGTCCTCTCCTTCTTTCTGGGTATAACCCTTGGCCACAAGCCGCACCTTGTACTTTTCAATCGCACCATCAGGTCTAAGCTTTTTCTTGAACACCCACTTACATCCTACAGGTTTGCACCCATAAGGATGATCAGTGATTTCCCAGGTTCTGTTAGCGAAGATGTAATCCATCTTGCTGCTACTTCTTGAGCTTGCGTTGGTTTTTCCCTTGAAGAGGAAAGGGTGATGCATCAAAGTAGAGATAAGTATTTCCCTCAGTTAAGAACCAAGGTATCAAATCCAGTAGGAGATACAAGCAAGTCCCCAATCTATGCACCTGCACAAACAATCAAACACTTGCACCCAAAGCGATAAAGGGGTTGTCAATCCCTTCACGGTCACTTGCAAAGGTGAGATCTGATAGAGATAGATATAAAAGATTACTAAAACGTAAAACAAGATAAAAGTAAATAAAACGTAGCGAGGTATTTTTGGGTTTTTTGGTTTATAGATCTGAAAATATATGATGGAAAATAGACCCGGGGGCCATAGGTTTCACTAGAGGCTTCTCTCTTGAAGGCAAATAATACGGTGGGTGAACAAATTACTGTCGAGCAATTGATAGAAAAGCGCAAAGTTATGAAGATATCCAAGGCAATGATTATGCATATAGGCATCACGTCCGTGTCAAGTAGACCAAAACGATTCTGCATCTACTACTATTACTCCACACATCGACCGCTATCCAGCATGCATCTAGAGTATTAAGTTCATAAAGAACAGAGTAACGCCTTAAGTAAGATGACATGATGTAGAGGGATAAACTCAAGCAATATGATAAAAACCCCATCTTTTTACCCTTGATGGCAACAATACAATACGTGATTCGCTACCCCAATTTTGTCACTGGGTGAGGACACTACAAGATTGAACCCAAAACTAAGCACCTCTCCCATTGCAAGAGGAACCAATCTAGTTGGCCAAACCAAACCGATAATTTGAAGAGAAGTACAAAGATATCAAATCATGCATATAAGAATTCAGAGAAGATTCAAATACTATTCATAGATAATCTGATCATAAATCCCAATTCATCGGATCTCGACAAACACACCGCAAAAGAATATTACATCGGATAGATCTCCAAGAACAACGAGGAGAACATGGTATTGAGAATCAAAGAGAGAGAAGAAGCCATCTAGCTACTAGCTATGGACTCGTAGGTCTGTGGTAAACTACTCACGCTTCATCGGAAAGGTAATAGAGTTGATGTAGAAGCCCTCCGTGATCAAATCCCCCTCCGGCAAGATGCCGGAAAAGGCCCATAGATGGGATCTCACGGGTACAGAAGGTTACGGCATCGGAAAACTATTTTGGTGGACGCTTCTGGTCGTTTGGGAATATTTGGGGATTTATAGAGGAAGAATTAGGGTTAGGAGAGCTCCGAGGGGCCCACAAGCCCTCAGGGCGCGCCCCCCTGGGGCTCGCCCCCCTGGCTTGTGGAGTCCTCGGGACTCCCTGCCTTCAACTCTAAGTTTGCTGGGTGTCTTCTGGTCCAAGAAAAATCATCGTGAAAGTTTTATTCCGTTTGGACTCCGTTTGATATTCCTTTTCTATAAAACTCAAAAGCAAGGAAAAAAACAGAAACTGGCACTGGGCTCTAGGTTAATAAGTTAGTCCCAAAAATAATATAAAATAGCATATTAATGCATATAAAACATCCAAAACAGATAATATAATAGCATGGAACAATAAAAAATTATAGATACGTTGGAGACGTATCAAGCATCCCCAAGCTTAATTCCTGCTCGTCCTCGAGTAGGTAAATGATAAAAACAGAATTTTTGATGTGGAATGCTACCTAACATATTTATCCATGTAATTTTCTTTATTGTGGCATGAATCTTCAGATCCATAAGATTCAAAACAAAAGTTTAATATTGACATAAAAACAATAATACTTCAAGCATACTAATAAAGCAATCATGTCTTCTCAAAATAACATGGCCAAAGAAAGTTATCCCTACAAAATCATATAGTCTGGCTATGCTCCATCTTCATCACACAAAGTATTAAATCATGCACAACCCCGATGACAAGCCAAGCAATTGTTTCATACTTTTGATGTTCTCAAACTTTTTCAACTTTCACGCAATACATGAGCGTGAGCCATGGATATAGCACTATAGGTGGAATAGAATATGGTGGTTGTGGAGAAGACAAAAACGAGATAGTCTCACATCAACTAGGCGTATCAATGGGCTATGGAGATGCACATCAATAGATATCAATGTGAGTGAGTAGGGATTGTCATGCAACGGATGCACTAGAGCTATAAGTTTATGAAATCTCAAAAGGAAACTAAGTGGGTGTGCATCCAACTCGCTTGCTCAAGAAGACCTAGAGCAATTTGAGGAAGCCCATCATTGGAATATACAAGCCAAGTTCTATAATGAAAAATTCCCACTAGTATATGAAAGTGACAACATAGGAGACTCTCTATCATGAAGATCATGGTGCTACTTTGAAGCACAAGTGTGGTAAAAGGATAGTAGCATTGCCCCTTCTCTCTTTTCTCTCATTTTTTCTTTCCTTTTTTTTATCTGGGCTTCTTTGGCCTCTTTTATTTTTGTAAAGTCTGGAGACTCATCCCAACTTGTGAGGGAATCATATCTTCCATCATCCTTTCCTCACATGGGACAATGCTCTAATAATGAAGATCATCACACTTTTATTTACTTACAACTCAAGAATTACAACTCGATACTTAGAACAAAAATATGACGCTATATGAATGCCTTCGGCGGTGTACCGGGATGTGCAACGATCTAGCATAGCAATGACATCAAAAAACGGACAAGCCATGAAAACATCATGCTAGCTATCTTACGATCATGCAAAGCAATATGACAATGATGGAGCGTGTCATAATAAACGAAACGGTGGAAGTTGCATGGCAACATATCTCGGAATGGCTATGGAAATGCCATAATAGGTAGGTATGGTGGCTGTTTTGAGGAAGGGTATATGTTGGGTGTAGTGCACCGGCGAAAGTTGCGCGGTACTAGAGAGGCTAGCAATGCTGGAAGGGTGAGAGTGCGTATAATCCATGGACTCAACATTAGTCATAAAGAACTCACATACTTATTGCAAAAGTCTATTAGCTATCGAAACAAAGTACTACACGCATGCTCCTAGGGGGATAGATTGGTAGGAAAAGACCATCGCTCGTCCCCGGCCGCCACTCATAAGGAAGACAATCAATAAATAAATAATGCTCCGACTTCATCACATAACGGTTCACCATACGTGCATGCTACGGGAATCACAAGCTTTAACACAAGTATTTCTACCAATCCACAATTACTCACTAGCATGACTCTAATATCACCATCTTTATATCTCAAAACAATCATAAGAAATCAAACTTCTCATAGTATTCAATGCTCTTTATATGAAAGTTTTTATTATATCCCTCTTGGATGCCCATCATATTAGGAATAAATTCATAACCTATGCAAATTACCATGCTGTTTATAGATACTCTCAAAATAATATAAGTGAAGCATGAGAGTTCAACAATTTCTATAAAATAAAGCCACCGCCGTGCTCTAAAAAGATATAAGTGAAGCACTAGAGCAAAATTGCCTAGCTCAAAAGATATAAGTGAAGCACATAGATTATTCTAATAAATTCACGATTCATGCGTGTCCCTCTCAAAAGGTGTGCACAGCAAGGATGATTGTGGCAAACTAAAAAGCAAAGACTCATATCATACAAGACGCTCCAAGCAAAACACATATCATGTGGTGAATAAAAATATAGCCTCAAGTAAATTTACCGATAGACAAAGACGAAAGAGGGGATGCCATCCGGGGCATCCCCAAGCTTAGATGCTTGGTTGTCCTTGAATATTACCTTGGGGTGCCTTGGGCACCCCCAAGCTTAGGCTCTTGCCACTCCTTATTCCATAGTCCATCAAATCTTTACCCAAAACTTGAAAACTTCACAACAGAAAACTCATGAGATCCGTTAGTATAAGAGAATAAATCACCACTTTTTGGTACTGTTGTGAACTCATTCTTTATTTATATTGGTGTAATATCTACTGTATTCCAACTTCTCCATGGTTCATACCCCCCGATACTACCCATAGATTCATTAAAAGAAGCAAACAACACATAGAAAACAAAATCTGTCAAAAATAGAACAGTCTGTAGCAATCTGAAAACTTTGTATACTTCTGTAACTCCAAAAATTCTGAAAAATTAGGAAAACCTGGGAAATTTGTATATCAATCTTGTGTAAAAAATTCAGATCAAAGCACACTTCTGTGATTTTTTAAAATTGTTTTTCTGAGCTCAAAAGTTTCTGTTTTTCAGCAAGATCAAATCAACCATCACCGTAAGCCATCCCAAAGGTATTACTTGGCTCAAACACTAATTAAAACACCAAAACACAATTCTAAATAGGTAATAATGTGTATTTCAAAAAAACATAAAATTAAAAAATTGGGTTGTCTCCCAACAAGCGCTTTTCTTTAAAGCCTTTTAGCTAGGCGTTTGTAATTTTAATGATGCTCACATGGAAGATAGCAATTGAAACACAAAGAGAGCATCATGTGGCATGTGAAAAACAAGTTTAAGTCTAAAATAATACTTCCTATGCATAGGCATTTTATAAGCAAACAAATTATCAAGACAAGCAAAAACTAGCATATGCAAGGAAGAAGAAAGAAACAATAGCAATCTCAACATAACGAGAGGTAATTTAGTAACATGAAAATTTCTATAACCATATTTTCCTCTCTCATAATAATTACATATAGGATCATAATCAAATTCAACAATATAACTATCACATAAAATATTCTCTTCATGATCCACATGCATGCAAAGTTGACACTCTTCCAAAATAGTGGGATCAACATAAAATAAAGTCATTACTTCTCCAAGCCCACTTTTATCAAAAATTTCATTTGATTGATCAATCTCCAAAGTAGTGGGATCATTATTTCCTAAAGTTGGCACTCTTCCAAACCCACTTTCAATATTATCGCAAACATATTCATCATGAGGCTTAAATAAATTTTCAAGATCATAAGAAACATTATCACCCCAATCATGATCATTACAATAAGTAGCGGACATAGCAAAACTAGCATCCCCAAGCTTGGGGTTTTGCATATTATTAGCACAATTGACATTAATAGAATCTATAGTAATATCATTGCAATCATGCTTTTGATTCAAGGAACTATCAAGTATGGGTGCAATAGCAACAATTTCATGTTTAACGTAAGGAACTATAGCAAGTTCATCTTCATAAGCATAATTAATATTGGCCTCATGGCCATAAAATTAGCAAGCATCATGTTCATCAAGGGAGGATATATCAATCATAATTTTTTATAGATTCATGTATATCATTATTTTCTTCCAAAGCAACGATCATTCTCTCAATAAATTCCTTAACATAGGCATTATGAGCATAGTTTTCATAGTAATATTTAAGTACGTCAAAGTTTTCAGATTTGTAGAGAGTAATATCATACTTTTCAATCAAAGAAGCAACTTCATAAGCACCCTTAAAAGCAACAAATTCTTCAATTTGTTCGATATCATAGTAACAATAAACACCCTTTTCAAAAGAAGATAAAATTTCATTATCATTAAACTCACATAGGTAGGGAATGTGTTTTTTAGGGTTCTTAGAGCAACAAGTAAAACCACAAAGTTCACAAAGATTCCAAGCACAACATAGCAAACAATTTATTTGATTCCATAAGAGTCTCCCTTTTTCAGACAAATGACAACGCACAAAATGAGCATGCTCATCTAAAGATATTCCCTCAACTAAACTTGAAAGTGCGTTATATCGACTAGAGGGGGGGTGAATAGGCGATTTTTACAAATTCGTCACTGAGGAATTTCAAGGTGAGGAAATTCCTAAGCGACGAACTACTTAGCAGCGGAATAAGTACTCAGATGCAAACATAACAGAGCAGTAGCACAGTCATCATGATGAAATGAAAACAAGCACAGAGTACAAGTAGCGTAAACACAGGATAAGCAGGCAGAAGACAAACTGACTGAAGAAATTGAACTGAGGAAATTGAGAAAGTCTTCAGTCAAAGTCTTCAAATAGTAATGATCAAATACATAGAAAGAATGCGAGGAAATGAAAGGGTTGAGGAAATAGAACCAGCAGCTCGGAGAAGACAATGATTTGGTAGACCAGTTCCAACTGCTGTGACAGTTGTACGTCTGGTTAGAGCGGCTAGGTATTTAAACCTGAGGACACACAGTCCCGGACACACAGTCCTCACCGTATTCTCCTTGAGCTAAGGTCACACAGACCTCACCCAATCACTCGTGGTAAGTCTTCAGGTGACTTCCAAACCTTCACATACTCGGTCACTCGGCAATCCACAATTTCCTCTTGGATGCTCTAGACCATGACGCCTAACCGTCTGGAGGATGCACATAGGAACAATCTCTTCAGTGATGCTCAATCACTTTGGGTTTGTAGGTGTTTGGGTTTTTGGGTTTTTCCTCACTTGATGATTTTCGCTCAAAGTCCTCGGAGGATGGGATGCTCTAAATGACAAGTGTCAATCTATCTCTCGGAGCAGCCAACCAGCTAGTGGTTGTAGGGGGCGGCTATTTATAGCCTAGGGAGCAGCCCGACATGATAAGACATAAATGCCCTTCAATGATATGACCGTTAGGTGGGTAGGATATTTGGACAGCTGGCGTGTAGCACAGCAACGGTCGGAAATTTGAGTATCAAATTCCTCAGGGCTATCATGTACCTCACTTGTAGGCAATCCGCACTGGCGAATTCCTAACTCCTCAGTCAGAACAAATTCCTCAGAGAACAGAAGAACTTCGTCTCTGTCACTGAAGAACTTGACTAAACTGTATGAGATTTCCAATGGCTTCACTCGAAAGGATTGGGTAGGTGTAGGATTTTGAGTTGAGCATCACTTGGAAACTTTTCCTTAGATTTACCTCGACCCCCTTTAACAGTACGGTGTTTCCTATGACTCAAGAAGAAGAAAATGAAACTACGAAAACAAAAGTCTTCACGCTTCATAATCCTCGCATGAATATCAAGTCTTCAGGGTCACACCAATTTCTTCACTGTCAAAGTCTTCAAGAAAACCAAAGTCTTCAGTTGAAGACATTCATTTTTAGGGGTCGACATTCATCGTAAATAACAAACTCCTCATAGACTTATAGACCTGTGTACACTCACAAACACATTAGTCCCTTAACCTATAAGTCTTCAATACACCAAAATCACTAAGGGGCACTAGATGCACTTACAATCTCCCCCTTTTTGGTGATTGATGACAATATAGATTAAGTTTTCAACGGGGATAAACATATGAAGTGTAAATACTGATATTGAGGAATTTGATTGCAAGATATAGAAGAATCCTCCTGAAGATGTGCATATTTGAGGAATTTGCTTTGAATAGCAAATGCACATTGTTGAGTAATATCATGGAGATCTCCTCCTATATCTTGAAATTCATAAGCATTTAACATATGATGTGAAGAATTTGAAATGCATGATGAAATATGGTGTCTGACGAAATTCAGCATGCGTGCATTAAGGTACTTGAGGAAATAAGCATGCAGAAGGCAGTTCAAAAGTATCAGACCACCATAGGACTTAAGTTTACAACTCATCAGAGCAAACACCTCAGAAGAGCAAGAGTTGAAACTTAACAGAAATATAGCCCATATATAAGACCCGCTTGAAGACTAACTCAAATTTCTCCCCCTTTGTCATCGAATGACCAAAAGGGACGAAAAGTGAGGACTAACGCCCCTGAAGAATATCATCATGATGTCGATGGAGGAGCGCCAGCATTGTTGGGGTCGTCTGTTGAGGTAGGGCCTGCCGCAGTGTCGTTCAAGTCTTCAGCTTCATCCGTCTCGCGCGATGAAGAATATGAACTGGCAACAAGCTGAGGAACTTTGACTTTCTTGAATTTCTTCGAAGGTGGCTGAGACCAGTCAAAGTCCTGTTGGAATCCCATCTCCTTGAGTTCTTCAGCACTATGAAGATTAGACAGAATCGCCCAAGTGCGGTTAAAGACTTCATGCAAGTACTAGTGATTCTTCTTCACAGTATTTTGAGTGACTGTCATGTTCTGAAGAATTGCACCAAACTGACGCTTGACCCACTTGTGATTTCGATCAACTTTTTGATGAAGACTAAGGAGAAGTTCACGATCAGTCATCACACGCGGAGCTGTGGCTTGAGGATGATGTTCTGAAGCTTTGGCGGCAGAATCTTGAGTTGCAGAGTCATCATTGGTGGAATAGGAAGTAGCTTTGCGAAACTGTCCATCCAATGGACGAGTACCTTCATCAATAACAGCAGCCTTGCCCTTCTCGTCAGCTGAGGAAATAGTCCGCTTGAGGACTTCAATGGGGGGCAAATAGCTGAGATGATTTTGAAAGTCAGCCTTATAATGAATTGAAGACCTTGATCTGATGAACTTCATGATCTAGGGAGCATAAGGCTTCAACTCAAAAGGTGACAGAGCAGCATTGGCCAAAGTCCTCATGAAGAAATCGTGGTAGTTGATAGGAATACCGTGAATGATATTGAACAGCAGATTCTTCATAATGCTAACAACTTCTTCATCATCAGAGTTGTGGCCCTTGATTGGACTGAGGGTTTTGGTCAATATGCGATAGACTGTCCTTGGCACATAGAGAAATTCCTTGACGAGGAATTTGGTCCTTGGAGCTTGGCCTGGCTTCAAAGGCTTCATCAGCACTTGCATCAGATGATCAGACAGTTCAGGTTCAACATAGAGAAGCCTTGCACCTTCAGTGGGAGGACTGACTGGGACGGCATGAAGCAATTCAGAGGCCGGTGCTTTGAAATGAGTATTATCGGTCATCCAGTCCAATACCATCAACATTTCCAGTAATGTGCAGCGTGGCGAAGAATTGAAGAATGAGTTCTTCATTCCAATCGCAGATGTCGGTGCAGAAATTGAGTAACCCAGCGTCATGAAGAACACTGAGGACTGGGGTGAAGCAGGGCAGCGATTCCATATCTACATGAGGAATTTGCTCATGTTCAAAGATCTTATCCTTATCAAACAACAATGAGGAGTAGAAGTTCATCTGGCTTGCAGTCCAGAAGTGCTTGCGACGGAGTCGAGCAGAATCATAGGGATTGTAGTCAGTGAAGAATATGTGTTCATTGAAGAAATCCTCAGCATTAAACTTCTACTTCTTGGAGTGAGGGTTCTGTGGCTTGGGCTGAAGATTAACAGTTGAAGAATTTACAGCCTCTTGAGGTATAGCCACTGGAGCCACAGGCTGAGGAATTTCAGCAGCAGCCTTGGCCTCCATTTCTTCAGACATATGTACATCAGCGCTATTGACTGGAACTTCTTCAGGAATAGAATGAAGTGAAGCTTGACGTTCATCAGAGCCCATATGAAATTCTTTAGTTGGCACAGGGGACTGAGGAACTTGATGTAGAGGGGTTGTCAGAGGTGAATTGGGGTGATGACTTTCCCAAAAGTCATCATTTAGAATAGGTGTTGTAGACCCAATATCCACATCCTCATCTTCTTCAATTCCTTTGACGCCTGCCTCTTCAGCTGTGAACTGAGGCATGGGCGATGATACCAGTGGGGTTGAAGGGAAAGTATCCACTTCAATTTCTTCATCCATCTGCTCTGTCGAAGCAGCAGAAGGATCATCTTCATCAGATTTACTTGGAATTTCATATTTCTCACCAAAGGGAATGATCTCCTTTGATGGTATGCTTGATATTGGAATAGCATCAATTGGGTTTTCAGATGAACTCGTCAAAGTCTTCACTTTCTTGGGAGCTGAAGACTTTGAAGATGCAGATGCTTTCCTTTTCTTCACAGCTGCTCGCTCCGCAGCCTTGGTTTTCTTCGCTTCTGTTGCAGAAGGAAGGTTGATGCTTGTCATCGGTGCAGGAGGAGCAGAGGAAATTGGTTGAATTTCTTCAGGCACAACTGATGCAGTTGCCCTGGCTTGTTCAGATTCCTCAGGCACAATAGCAGAAGCTTCAACTGGTCTGGATTGCTCTTCAGGCGCAATATTGGAGGTTGCCCTGGCATTTTCTTCAGAGACTGGAATTTCTTCATCAGCTCTGGCGCTTTCATTTTCTTCAGCAGACTGAACAGATGTTCCAGTCTGAGGAAATTTGGGTTGCGATGAAGCTGCAACACTTGGAGTAAATCCTTTTGCCATTCTGACGAATCTGACTTTGGCACCTAGCCAATCTGCATGGAATGCATGAAATTCATCACTGAGTGCTTTGATCTCAGCCTGCATAGTCACAAGTTCTTCAGGAGACATTTTCACAACATTGTTCTTCAGAAAACGCTCCTTCTTGCACTGAGCCTTCTTCACCTGCCTGGCCTTTTCAAATTTCCATTTCTCTTCATTTATGAAGGCCGTCAACATGTGACTTTGACCAGGAGTGAGGTTTAATTCAGGCAAAGGTGTATTTGGATCCTTGTGCCATAGATCAATAAAATCAAGGATCTTCCTTGGATCCAGCATGAGGGGCACAGCACTGCCTTTTGCACTAGAGGCCCTTTGTTGTCGATCTCTGATGATCTCAGCTAATTCTTCATCATCAGCTTCGTCTTCGCTTGACGGAACCTGAAAGGCGACTTGCTTCTTGTGAGGACTTGGCCTTGTGCCTCGTCCAGCAGTGGCCTTTTTCTTCAGCAAGGTAGGAGTTGTTGAAGACTGAGGTGGAGCTAAAGAACTTGCAGAGACTCCTGAAGCAATTGAGATTCCAGTAGTCCTTTGGCACGTGGCAAGATGCACAGGTGCGTAGGACTTTGCAGGAGCAGCTGAGGACTTTGCAACTGAGGGAGTTGGAGCTGCTTTTGAGGAATTTGCTTGAGGAACAGGCCGTGAGGGCTTTGAAGAGCTTGGCCGTGAGGGCATTGCAGCTGAGGAACTTGTCTTGACAGCTGATTTCTTCAGCATAGCCTTCTTAGGCTTGTTAGCAGAGGCCTCAGCAGCGGCAGCAACAGAATCTTCATTGAATTTCTTCACTGCCTCTTTAGCCACTTTGGCCAGCTTGGCTTGACGCTTAGCCCACTCCTGAGGAAATTCCTCACCTCTTCTGATGCTAGTGGGATCAGCTTCTTGGCCAGGAGCCAATGGAGGTCTTGGACATGGAGGGTTAACAGCGAATTTCTTCATGTACTTGGGAGTGACATAGCGATATTCTCTCCATTCTCTTGCCCATCTCCTCTCAATCTTCTGAATGCGCACTTTGCGCTGATATTTGTTCTCCTTGCCATGAGTTGCTTCATCAGGAGTACAATATTCATCATAGATGTCATCAGGGATCTCAAAAGCAGTATTTGTTTCTGGCCTCTTTCCTCCCTTCTGAGGTCTTTTACCATCAGCCATTTTCTTCACTTGAGGATTTTGAACAATCGAATTTTTTGATGAGGTATGCAATTTTTCTTCAAGGAACGCTACAAATGAGTTAAGTTGATGAGAACCTAGAGATTCAGCAGCGAACATGTGTACCTGTGAACATAATATAGGTGCGAAGAGTTTTGGAGAGGTCATATGTGTTCTCAGAAGATTTTCAAAAGTATCAAGTTTGAGGAAGAAGACCAGGGGTGTCTTGAGGAATTTCACTAAGCATTTTGACTTAGGTTCCAGAGTTGTGTAGATTGAAAATCCACACAATTGAGGAATCTTGAAGAAAAACGTTGCTTAGAGAAACTGATCAAGGACAGAAGCAAGTTGGTGTTTAAGAACATGAAAGTTGAAGAATAAACACCTTTTGAAGATTTTGTGGAAATCATCAGAATCAACAAGGGCAGTAAAAATAAATTTTATTTACCCTTGATGAAGAACACGACGAACTGAGAGTAGCAGTGGAGAAGTTCGTTCGTTCAGATCTTCCACACCCTAACTTGGCGATGGAAAACAGCTACGGCGGCGGCGGAGTGAAGATTTACGCGGCCGGCGTGAGTACGACGGCGACGAGGTCGAGGCAGTGAAGCTCTTCCTCACCGGCAACGATGGAGTGTAGCGGCGGCGCTAGGTCTGAGAGCTCGAGTGAGGGGAGTGAGATCGAGCGGGATAAATGAGATCTGAGGAGGGCGAGGGGTATTTATAGCCGAGGTGAAAAACTGCTCGTCCGAGGAAAATGGACGAACATGCCCCTGACCCTTCTCATCCTAGCGACATGTGTCACCCACGTAGTGTGAAGTGGAGATCGTGTTAGATCGTGGGTGAATAGATAAATCTTATCGAGGGATATGGAACGGTTTGAGCGGCAAAAGCCGAAAATTCAGATAAGAATATTTTAATGTTTCGTTCGCAAATTCTTCAGCTGTCAAGGACACAGTGAAGACTTTGAACGGGTTTCAAATAGAACGCACATGAAGAATTTGTGAATGGACTGGATTGAGTTTAGCATAGAGGGGGAACGGGTCCGATCACATTCACTTAGAAGAAACACAACTTGAAGAATTAGCAATAAGTGAATGCTGTAGAGGACAGAAAACTCAAATATATATATAGTCAATGAAGAACACAGTCGGAAAGAGTGAAGATTTTGCAAAGTTGAAGAATTTGAAAATTTGAAGAATTTGCACAATGATGAAAAACTCAAATTTTGAAGATTTTCAACTTTTTGTGGTGGCGTGACCCACCGTGTAAGAATGATGATTTCAGACACCTTATACAATTATCGTAGGGTTCTGAGAATCAAATTCTTCATTAAATTCTTCACACTTAGAGGGTTAGTCTTCATTGATTGAAGAAAAACGTTTCTTCGTGTGTTGCACATCTAAGTCATCAATTTGCATAAGTGTTAGGATGTGTGTCCTTTTCAAAGGACATTCGAAGATTCTAAGATATTTAGCTCACACCGCAATTTGCTAAATCTCTTCTCATCCAAGGGCTTTGTGAAGATATCCGCTAGCTGTTCTTCAGATTTCACGGGATCAATAGAGATGTCACCCTTCAACACATGATCTCGAAGAAAATGATGACGAATCTCGATGTGCTTTGTATTCGAGTGCTGAACTGGGTTATGAGCAATTTTGATGGCACTCTCGTTGTCGCAGTAGAGTGGCACATTCTTCACATTGATGCCGTAGTCCTTGAGGGTTTGCTTCATCCATAGCAATTGAGCACAGCAAGAACCAGCAGCAATATACTCAGCTTCAGCAGTAGAGAGTGATACGCATTTCTGCTTCTTCGAGGACCAACATACTAAGGATTGTCCGAGGAAATGGCATGTGCCTGATGTTGACTTGCGATCCACACGATCACCAGCATAGTCAGAGTCAGAATATCCAATGAGATCAAAAGCCGAGCCCTTGGGATACCATAATCCAAGTGTTGGAGTGTGAGCTAGGTATCGAAGAATATGTTTCACAGCCTTATGGTGTGATTCCTTCGGTGTAGCTTGAAAACGGACACACATGCAAACACTAAGCATAATATCCGGCCTAGATGCACATAGGTACAATAAAGAGCCAATCATGGAGCGGTATACCTTTTGATCGAAGTCTATTCCATTTTCATCAGTGCATAGATGGCCATTTGTGGGCATAGGGATTTTGACGCCTCTGCATTCTTGCATACCGAATTTCCTCAGAACGTCCTTGAGGTATTTCTCTTGAGAAATGAAGATGCCATTGCGTTGTTGACGAATTTGAAGACCTAAGAAGAATTTCAATTCTCCCATCATGGACATTTGATATTCCTCACTCATCATGTAGGCAAATTCGTCACTGTAATGTTGGTTAGTACAGCCAAAGATAATATCATCAACATATATTTGGCACATGAATAATTCATCATCCTAGGTTTTGGTGAAAAGAGTTGGGTCGAGTGAACCGGGTTTGAAGCCTTTCTTCATGAGGAATTCCTTCAAAGTATCATACCACGCCCGAGGGGCCTGCTTGAGGCCATAGAGGGCCTTATTGAGTCTGAAGACTTTGTCTGGATGCTTAGGATCTTCAAAACCTGGGGGTTGAGCAACATATACTTCTTCCTCAAGCTTACCATTGAGGAATGCACTTTTCACATCCATTTGATATAAGATGATATTATGATGGTTAGCATAAGCAAGCAATATGCGAATAGCCTCAAGTCTAGCAACAGGTGCAAAAGTTTCATCGAAATCAATTCCTTTAACCTGTGTGTAGCCTTGAGCTACAAGACGAGCCTTGTTCCTCACCACTAGGCCATTTTCATCTTGCTTGTTGTGGTAGATCCATTTGGTACCGATGATATTGTGCTTGCATGGGTCCGGTCGCTTGACAAGCTCCCATACATTGTTCAGCTTGAATTGATGTAATTCCTCTTGCATTGCTTGAATCCATTCAGGCTCCAGAAATGCCTCATCAACTTTGGTGGGCTCTGTGATGGAGACGAAAGCAAAATGCCCACAAAAGTTAGATAAATGTGAAGCTTTTGAGCGAGTCAGAGGACCTGGTGCGTTGATGTCGTTGATGATTCTCTCAATCTGTACTTCATTTGCAACGCGGGGATGTGCAGGTTGACGACTTTGATTTGGCTCAGCATTTTCTTCAGAGCCATTTTCTTCAGATGCGCCAGCGTGCTGTTCTTCATGTTCTGGAATGATTTCTTTAGCAGATTCTTCAGTAGGAATGACATCCTCAGTAGCTTTGAACTTGATGGTTTCCTCAGGCGTCTTTTCATCTAGCACAGGAGGTAGGTGCTCTATTGGGTTTCTTGTCAGTGAGGAGTTCATATGAGGTCTTCTTGAAGAATTTGTGAAGATATACCCTATTGATGATGTGGCATGCAGTATCAATTGCCTCAGGCCAGAAGTGACGAGGTGTCTTGTATTCATCAAGTATGGTGCGAGCCATCTCAACAAGAGTCCTGTTCTTGCGCTCCACAATGCCATTCTGCTGAGGAGTGTATGGGGCAGATAGCTCATGAGTAATACCAAGTTCATCGAGATAGTCATCAAGACCAGTATTCTTGAACTCGGTCCCATTGTCACTACGTATATGCTTGATCTTCACACCGAAATTCGTCGAAGCCCTTGAGGAAAATCGTCTGAAGACTTCCTGCACTTCAGTTTTGTAAGTAATGACATGCACCCATGTGTAACGAGAATAGTCATCAACAATGACAGAGCCATATAGAGATGCTGCATTTGTTAGTGTGGCATAATGGGTAGGGCCAAAGAGATCCATATGAAGCAATTCAAAAGGACGAGAAGTAGTCATGCTAGTCTTCGAGGGGTGCTTGGCTCTGGTCATTTTTCCAGCCTCACAAGCCCCACAAAGATGATCTTTGAGGAATTTGACACCCTCGATGCCAATGACGTGCTTTTTCTTCACGAGCGTGTGTAAGTTCCTCATGCCAGCATGACCCAGTCGTCGATGCCATAGCCAGCCTTCTGAAGCTTTAGCAAGTAGACAAGTGGCAGGCTGTGGTCCTGCAGAGAAATCAACAATATACAAGTCTCCTCTCCTAAAGCCTTCGAAGACTTTGGAATTGTCAGATTCCATGAGCACTAAGCAACGATATTTGCCAAAGACAACAACCATATCAAGATCACAAAGCATTGAGACAGACATGAGCTCGAATCCGAGGGACTCGACAAGCATGACTTTATCCATGTGTCGATCCTTTGAGATTGCAACCCTACGTAGACCCAATACCTTGCTTTTTCCTTTGTCAGCGTAGGTGATATGCTTCAAGTGTGATGGAGATAAAGGAGTGTTCATCAGTAAGCTCTTGTCACCGGTCAAGTGATTTGTACATCCACTATCGAGGACCCACTCAGTAGCTTTGGGTAAATCATCCTGCAGATGAATTAGTGCATCTTACGAACTCATATACTTCAGAGTGAAGAATATGACATCAAATTCATCAGTCATATTTCATCAATTAAAGCAACATATGTATATATAGCAATATGAGGACGTGAGAAGTAGAGATAAGTATTTCCCTCAGTTTGAGAACTAAGGTATCAATCCAGTAGGAGGAACACACAAGTCACCAATGGTTGCACCTACACAAACAAACAAATACTTGCACCCAACGCGATAAAGGGGTTTTCAATTCCTTCATGGTTACTTGCGAGGATGAGATCTGATAGAGATAGGTATAAAAGATAAATATAAGTGCAAAATAAAGTAAAGGTAAATAAATTGCAGCAAGGTATTATTGGGTTTTTGGTTTTATAGATCTGAAAATAGTATGACAAGAATAGACCCGAGGGCCATAGTTTTCACTAGGGGCTTCTCTCTTGGAAGAACGCATACGGTGGGTGAACAAATTACTGTTGAGCAATTGATAGAAAAGCGCAAAGTTATGACGATATCTAAGGCAATGATCATGAATATAGGCATCACGTCCGTGACAAGTAGACCGACTCCTGCATGCATCTACTACTATTACTCCACACATCGACCGTTATCCAGCATGCATGTAGTGTATTAAGTTAACAAGAATGGAGTAACGCTTTAAGCAAGATGATGTAGAGGGATAGATCCAATCAATATGAATAAACCCCACCTTTTTATCCTTAATGGCAACAATACAAATACATGCCTCGCTACCCCTTCTGTCACTGGGTGAGGACACCGCAAGATTGAACCCATACAAAGCACCTCTCCCATTGCAAGAAAAATCAATCTAGTTGGCCGAACCAAATCAATAGATCGGAGAGAAATACAAAGATATCTTAATCATGCATAAAAGAGTTCAGAGAAGACTCAAATAATATTCATAGATAATCTGATCATAAATCCACAATTCATCGAATCTCAACAAACGCACCGCAAAAGAAGATCACATCGAAGAGATCTCCAAGAACATCGAGGAGAACATTGTATTGAAGATCAAAGAGAGAGAAGAATCCATCTAGCTACTAGCTATGGACCCGTAGGTGTGTGGTAAACTACTCACACATCATCGGAAGGGCAGCAAGGTTGGTGTAGAGGTCCTCCGTGATCGAATCCCCCTCCGGTGGATTGCCGGAAAAGGCCCCAAGATGGGATCTCACAGGAACAGAGGCTTGCGGCGGCGAAAAAGTATTTTTGGTGTGCCCTTTGGTATACGGGGAATATTTGGGTATTTATGGAGCTGAGATTAGGGTTAGAGGAGCCACAAGGGACCCACAAGCTCGGGAGCCCCCCCAAAACTTCCTGGGTGTCCTCTGGTCCAAGAAAAATCATCAAAAAGTTTTGTTCCGTTTGGTATTGATTTTCTATAGAAGACAAAAACATGGAAAAAATCAACAACTGGCACTGGGCACTAGTTTAATATGTTAGTCCCAAAAAATGATATAAAATAGCATAATAATGCATATAAAACATCCAAGATGGATAATATAATAGCATGGAACAATAAAAAATTATAGATACGTTGGAGACGTATCAAGCATCCCCAAACTTAATTCATGCTCGTCCTCGAGTAGGTAAATGATAAAAATAGAATTTTTGATGTGGAATGCTACCTAACATGTTTATCATGTAATCCTTCTTTATGTGGCATGAATATTCAGATCCATAAGATTCAAAATAAAAATTTAATATTGACATAAAAACAATAATACTTCAAGCATACTAATAAAGCAATCATGTCTTTGATACGTCTCCAACGTATCTATAATTTTTTATTGTTCCATGCTATTATATTATCTGTTTTGAATGTTTTATATGAATTAATATGCTATTTTATATTATTTTTGGGACTAACTTATTAACCTAGTGCCTTAGTGCCAGTTTTTGTTTTTTTCCTTGTTTTTGACTTTTACAGAAAAGGGATATCAAACGGAGTCCAAACGGAATAAAACTTTACGGTGATTTTTCTTGGACCAGAAGAAACCCACAAGACTTAGAGAGGAGGCCAAAAGCCCTATGGGGAGGCCACAAGCCATAGGGGCGCGTGATACGTCTCCAACGTATCTATAATTTTTGATTGTTCCATGCTATTATATTATCTGTTTTGGATGTTTTATATGCATTTATATGCTATTTTATATTATTTTTGGGACTAACCTATTAACCTAGAGCCCAGTGCCAGTTTCTGTTTTTTCCTTGTTTTTGAGTTTTGCAGAAAAGGAATACCAAACGGAGTGCAAATGAGCTGAAAATTTACGGAGATTTTTTATGGACCAGAAGAAGCCCCCGAAGCAAAGGAGTTGGGCCAGAAGAGCCACGAGGCCTCCACAAGGGTGGATGGCGCGCCCCCCTAGGGCACGCCCTCCGGTCTTGTGGGCTCCTCGTGGACCCCCCTGACTTGTTCTCGACGCCAAAAATTCCTATAAATACAAAAAACCCCAGAAATAAACCTAGATCGAGAGTTCCGCCGCCGCAAGCCTCTGTAGCCACCAAAATCCAATCGGGACCCCGTTCCGGCACCCTGCCGGAGGGGGAATCCATCACCGGTGGCCATCTTCATCATGCCGGCACTCTCCATGACGAGGAGGGAGTAGTTCACCCTCGGGGCTGAGGGTATGTACCAGTAGCTATGTGTTTGATCTCTCTCTCTCTCGTGTTCTTGATTTGGCACGATTTTGATGTACCGCGAGCTTTGCTATTATAATTGGATCTTATGATGTTTCTCCCCCTCTACCTTCTTGTAATGAATTGAGTTTTCCCTTTGAAGTTATCTTATCGGATTGAGTCTTTAAGGATTTGAGAACACTTGATGTATGTCTTGCATGTGTTTATCTATGGTGACAATGGGATATTCACGTGATCCACTTGATGTATGTTTTGGTGATCAACTTGCGGGTTCTGTGACCTTGTGAACTTATGCATAGGGGTTGGCACACGTTTTTGTCTTGACTCTCCGGTAGAAACTTTGGGGCACTCTTTGAAGTTCTTTGTGTTGGTTTGAATAGATGAATCTGAGATTGTGTGATGCATATCGTATAATCAAACCCGCTGATACTTGTGGTGACATTGGAGTATCTAGGTGACATTAGGGTTTTGTTTGATGTGTGTCTTAAGGTGTTATTTTAGTACGAACTCTAGGGCTGTTTGTGACACTTATAGGAATAGCCCAACAGATCGATCAGAAAGAATAACTTTGAGGTGGTTTCGTACCCTACAATAATCTCTTCGTTTGTTCTCCGCTATTACTGACTTTGGAGTGACTCTTCGTTGCATCCTGAGGGATTGTTATATGATCTAATTATGTTATGATTGTTGAGAGAACTTGCACTAGTGAAAGTATGAACCCTAAGCCTTGTTTCGAAGCATTGCAATACCGTTTTCGTTCACTTTGGTTACTTGCTACCTTGCTGTTTTTATATTTTCACATTACAAAAACCTATATCTATTATCCATATTGCACTTGTATCACCATCTCTTCACCGAACTGGTGCACCTATACAATTTACCATTGTATTGGGTGTGTTGGGGACACAAGAGACTCTTTGTTATTTGGTTGCAGGGTTGTCTGAGAGAGACCATCTTCATCCTACGCCTCCCACAGATTGATAAACCTTAGGTCATCCACTTGAGGGATATTTGCTACTGTCCTACAAAACTCTGCACTTGGAGGCCCAACAACGTCTACAAGGATAAAGTTGCGTAGTAGACATCAAGCTCTTTTCTGGCGCCGTTGCCGGGGAGGTGAGTGCTTGAAGGTATATCTTTAGATCTTGCAATCGAATCTTTTAGTTTCTTATTTTATCACTAGTTTAGTCTATAAAAGAAAACTACAAAAAAATTGGAATTGAGGTTGCCTCATTTGCTTCATCTTTATAATGTCTTCCGTGAAAATGATGGAAAGGAAAATTGTGCTCAAGTGCTAGAAGAAGAATTCAATAAAATGTTTGGCATACAATCTTTGAATGATGAGCATGATTGCAATGTTGTTAGTATGAATTCTTTGAATATCCATAGTACTAATGATGATTGCACAAGTCATGATAAAAATGTCTCTTATAAGCATGTCAATTTTTGTGGAGTGCATAGAGTTTGCAATTACACACCAAAAAGGGAAGATAGATTTTGCAAGAGGCATAAGTATTTAGAAGCTAAATGGTTGCAAGAGAGGCTAGATGTTTGTGCTGAAAGATTTAATTTTTCTCGCCATCCTTGTGAACTTTGCAATGAACGTGGTCATTTTAATTTCCAATGTGAATTATTTCATGATCGAATTGTGTCCAAAAATTGTGATAACCTCATTACCCTTGAGCATCATAAGAACTTAGTCTATTTTTGGGGTATGAAGAAATGAATAATAAAACTAACGATGTTCCAGATTGGGTTCTCATGAAAATGATTGATTTTGATCTAAATGAAATTTATATGTATTGTGCGGTGAATTGCATTGAGAATCCTTATATTGCCAATTACTTGAAGACAAGAAAACAAATAGAAGATGAAGAGAATACTAATGAAGGGGAAGAGGTTTCCCAATATCCTCCTATTTTTTCTTATGATGAATCAGGTAACGAGGAGGAGCTTTTTATTCAACCAATCTCATCAATAAGGAGCTCCAAAAAGGTGATTAAACCCACACATGATGTGGAGAAGAAAAAGAAAATAGGGAGAAGCATAGGTAAAAAGGTATCCCTCCCAAATGATATTGCTCCTATTATTGTTATGCCTATTACTCATTGTGATGATAATAATTGCTATACTATTGGTGCCATTCGTACTATTAATGATGAAAGTGATTATGCTTATGATATGCAAAGGAACAAGCTTGGGGATGCTATGTTTTATGAGAATGACATGCTTGAGAATTTATTTGCTGCAATTAATGTTTGTCCCAAGCTTGGGGATGCTATGTTTAGTGAAGATGATATTTTTAGTCTCCCAAGTTTTGATGTGCAAATTTATCATGATGATAGCATGCCTCCTATTTATGATGATTATATTGATGAAAGTGGGTTTGGAAGAGTGTCAACTTTAGGAAGTAGTGATCCCACTATTTTGGAGGGTGTTAAATCTTATTATAATGATAAAAGTGGATTTGGAGAGGTCATGACTTTATTTAGTAATGATTCCACTATTTCGGAAGAGGTATCAATTGACTATGATGAGAACAAAGTGGCTACTTATGATGATTATTGTGAGGATACTTATGTTATAAAAAGTACTGATAATTATTGTCATAATTTTGAATATCCTTCTACTGAACATTACTCTTTTAATGTGGAAACAATTTATAGTATTCAAGTTTCATATGATGCTCTCACTACTATTCATGAGAAGAAATTTGCTTATGTGGAGAGTAATAAAAATTCTATGCTTATGCATCATGAAAAGAGTGCTTTATGTGATGGTTATATTGTTGTATTCATTCATGATGCTACTGAAAATTATTATGAGGGAGGAGTATATGCTTGTAGGAATTGCAATAATATCAAGTTTCCTCTCTATGTGCTTAAAATCTTGAAGTTTTGCTTGTTTTACCTTCCTATGCTAGTTGATTCTTGTTCCCATAAATTGTTTGCTTACAAAATCCCTATGTATAGGAAGTGGGTTAGACTTAAATGTGCTAGTCATATTCTTCATGATGCTCTCTTTGTGTTTCAATTCTTATCTTTTATGTGAGCATCATTGAAATCATCATGCCTAGCTAGAAAGGCATTAAAGAAAAGCACTTGTTGGGAGACAACCCAACATTTACCCCTACTGTTTTTGTGTGTTCACATGATTATGTTACTGTATTAATCATGTTTTATAGCTTTTGTTTCAATAAAGTGCCAAGTAAAGCCTTTGGGATAGTGTGGATGATAGTTGACTTGATTCTGTGCAAAAACAGAAACTTTTGCGCCCAGTCCAGGAATTTATAAAATTCAATGGAACGTGATTTTGATCTGAATTTTTTAAAAATGATTAATATACAAATTTTCTACGTTTTCCTAATTTTTCAGAATTTTTGGAGTTACATAGGTATGGAAAGTTTCCAGATTACTACAGACTGTTCTGTTTTTGACAGATTCTGTTTTCATTGTGTTGTTTGCTTATTTTGATGAATCTATGAGTAGTATCGGAGGGTATGAACCATGGAGAAGTTGGAATACAGTAGATATAACACCAATATGAATTTATAATGAGTTCACAACAGTACCTAAGTGGTGATTTATTTTCTTATACTAACGGAGCTCATAAGATTTTCTGTTGAGTTTTGTGTTGTGAAGTTTTCAAGTTTTGGGTGAAGTTTCGATGGACTACGGAATAAGGAGTGGCAAGATCCTAAGCTTAGGGATGCCCAAGGCACCCCAACGTAATATTTAAGGAATACCCAAGCAACTAAGCTTGGGGATGCCCCGGATGGCATCCCCTCTTTCGTCTTCGTTCATCGGTAACCTTACTTGGAGCTATATTTTTATTCACCACATGATATGTCTTTTGCTTGGAGCATCATTTTATTTTATTTTAAATTTGCTTTATGTTATTTATAATAAGGTTTTGTATCTTTTATTTCAATAAAAGTGTCAAGGATAGCCTTCACCATGCTCAATTTACAAGTATATGAGTTGCTGTTTCAAAACAGAAAGTTTATCGCTATTGAAAAAATTCCCTAGAAAAGTCAGAATGTGAGAAAAGATTGAAATTTTGACACAACATGAAATTGTAAATTATCTACATTATGGTAAATTTTCAGAATTTTTTGAGTTAAATAAGTATGGATTCTCCTTAGTCCTTTACAGACTGTCCGGTTTAGACAGATTGCTGTTATGTTTGCTTGTTTAATGAGTCTATTTGAGGATAGGAGTCTTAAATATGCAGAGGCATTTAGTATTCAATATCAAATAATAATTTTAGTGATTTTCTATAGTAAAGAATGATAAGGTTATGCGTTGATTTATACTAACTTATCTCACGAGTTCTTGTTGAGTTTTGTGTGGATGAAGTCTTTAAGATTTAGGAAACCATGATATGAGAGGAATTAAGGAGACAAAAGAGCTCAATCTTGGGGATGCCCAAGGCATCCCTAATTAATATTTCAATAAGTCTCAAGCATCTAAGCTTGGGGATGCCCCGGTTGGCATCCCACCTTTCTTCTTCAACAATGATCGGTCAGTTTCGGTTGAGCCTAAGTTTTTGCTTCTTCACTTGATATGTGCTATCCTTGGAATGTCATTTTATTTTGTTTTTCTTGCTGTTTTAATAAAATATTAAGATCTGAAATTATTTTATGAGAGAGAGTCTTCACATAGCAACATAATTATTCGACTACTCATTGATCTTCACTTATATCTTTTGGAGTAGTTTGTCGTTTGCTCTAATGCTTCACTTATATCTTTTTAGAGCATGGCGATGGTTTTATTTTGTGGAAATTAATGAACTCTCATGCTTCACTTATATTATTTTGAGAGTCTCTAAACAGCATGGTAATTTTCTTAGGTTATAAATTTAGTCCTAATATGACAGGCATCCAAGAGGGATATAATAAAAACTTTCATATAAAGTGCATTGAATACTATGAGAAGTTTGATTCCTTATGATTGTTTTGAGATATAAAGGTGGTGATATTAGAGTCATGCTAGAGAGTAATTGTGGATTTGAGAAATACTTGTGTTAAGGTTTGTGATTCCCGTAGATTTTTGCAATAAGTATGTGAGTTCTTTATGACTAATGTTGAGTCCATGGATTATACGCACTCTCACCCTTCCACCATTGCTCGCGTCTCTAGTGCCGCGCAACTTTCGCCGGTAACATACACCCACCATATACCTTCCTCAAAACAGCCACCATACCTACCTATTATGGCATTTCCATAGCCATTCTGAGATATATTGCCATGCAACTTCCACCGTTCCGTTTACTATGACACGCTTCATCATTGTCATATTGCTTTGCATGATCATGTAGTTGACATAGTATTTGTGGCAAAGCCACCATTCATAATTTTTATACATGTCACTCTTGAGTCATTGCACATCCTGGTACACCGCCGGAGGCATTCATATAGTCATATTTTGTTCTAAGAATCGAGTTGTAATTCTTGAGTTGTAAGTAAATAAAAGTGTGATGATCATCATTATTAGAGCATTGTCCCAGTGAGGAAAGGATGATGGAGACTATGATTCCCCCACAAGTCGGGATGAGACTCCGGACGAAAAATAAAATAAAAAATAAAAAAAGAGGCAAAAAAAAAGAGAGAGAGCCCAAAAAAAATGAGAGAAAAAGAGAGAAGGGGCAATGCTACTATCCTTTTACCACACTTGTGCTTCAAAGTAGCACCATGATCTTCATGATAGAGAGTCTCCTATGTTCCATTTTCATATACTAGTGGGAATTTTTCATTATAGAACTTGGCTTGTATATTCCAACGATGGGCTTCCTCAAATTACCCTAGGTCTTCGTGAGCAAGCAAGTTGGATGCACACCCACTTAGTTTCTTTTTGAGCTTTCATAAACTTATAGCTCTAGTGCATCCATTGCATGGCAATCCCTACTCACTCACATTGATATCTATTGACGGGCATCTCCATGGCCCGTTGATACGCCTAGTTGATGTGAGACTATCTCCTTCTTTTTGTCTTCTCCACAACCACCATATTCTATTCCACCTATAGTGCTATATCCATGGCTCACGCTCATGTATTGCGTGAAAGTTGAAAAGGTTTGAGAACACCAAAAGTATGAAACAATTGCTTGGCTTGTCATCGGGGTTGTGCATGATTTAATACTTTGTGTGATGAAGATGGAGCATAGCCAGACTATTTGATTTTGTAGGGATAACTTTCTTTAGCCATGTTATTTTGAGAAGACATGATTGCTTTATTAGTATGCTTGAAGTATTATTGTTTTTATGTCAATATTAAACTTTTGTTTTGAATCTTATGGATCTGAACATTCATGCCACGATAAAGAAAATTACATGGATAAATATGTTAGGTAGCATTCCACATCAAAAATTCTGTTTTTATCATTTACCTACTCGAGGACAAGCAGGAATTAAGCTTGGGGATGCTTGATACGTCTCCAACATATCTATAATTTTGGATTGTTCCATGCTATTATATTATTTGTTTTGGATGTTTTATATGCATTTATATGCTATTTTATATTATTTTTGGGACTAACCTATTAACCTAGAGCCCAGTGCCAGTTTCTGTTTTTTCCTTGTTTTTGAGTTTTGCAGAAAAGGAATATCAAACGGAGTCCAAATGAGCTGAAAATTTACGGAGATTTTTTATGGACCAGAAGAAGCCCCCGAAGCAAAGGAGTTGGGCCAGAAGAGCCATGAGGCCTCCACAAGGGTGGAGGGCGCACCCCCCTAGGGCGCGCCCTCCGGTCTTGTGGGCTCCTCGTGAACCCCCCTGACTTGTTCTCGACGCCAATAATTCCTATAAATACAGAAACCCCCAGAAATAAACCTAGATCGGGAGTTCCGCTGCTGCAAGCCTCTGTAGCCAACAAAAACCAATCGGGACCCGGTTCCGGCACCCTACGGGAGGGGGAATCCATCATCGGTGGACATCTTCATCATCCCGACGCTCTCCATGACGAGGAGGGAGTAGTTCACCCTCGGGGCTGAGGGTATGTACCAGTAGCTATGTGTTTGATCTCTCTCTCTCTCTCGTGTTCTTGATTTGGCACGATCTTGATGTACCACGAGCTTTGCTATTATAGGTGGATCTTATGATGTTTCTCCCCCTCTACCTTCTTGTAATTAATTGAGTTTTCCCTTTGAAGTTATCTTATCAGATTGAGTCTTTAAGGATTTGAGAACACTTGATGTATGTCTTGCATGTGTTTATCTGTGGTGACAATGGGATATTCACGTGATCCACTTGATGTATGTTTTGGTGATCAACTTGAGGGTTCTGTGACCTTGTGAACTTATGCATAGGGGTTGGCACACGTTTTCGTCTTGACTCTCCGGTAGAAACTTTGGGGCACTCTTTGAAGTTCTTTGTGTTGGTTTGAATAGATGAATCTGAGATTGTGTGATGCATATTGTATAATCAAACCCGCTGATACTTGTGGTGACATTGGAGTATCTAGGTGACATTAAGGTTTTGGTTGATGTGTGTCTTAAGGTGTTATTTTAGTACGAACTCTAGGGCTGTGTGTGACACTTATAGGAATAGCCCAATAGATCGATCAGAAAGAATAACTTTGAAGTGGTTTTGTACCCTACAATAATCTCTCCATTTCTTCTCCGCTATTAGTGACTTGGAGTGACTCTTTGTTGCATCCTGAGGGATTGTTATATGATCTAATTATGTTATGATTGTTGAGAGAACTTGCACTAGTGAAAGTATGAACCCTAAGCCTTGTTTCAAAGCATTGCAATACCGTTTTCGCTCACTTTGGTTACTTGCTACCTTGCTGTTTTTATATTTTCAGATTACAAAAACCTATATCTACTATCCATATTGCACTTGTATCACCATCTCTTCGCCGAACTAGTGCACCTATACAATTTACCATTGTATTGGGTGTGTTGGGGACACAAGAGACTCTTTGTTATTTGGTTGCAGGGTTGTTTGAGAGAGACCATCTTCATCCTACGCCTCCCACGGATTGATAAACCTTAGGTCATCCACTTGAGGGAAATTTGCTACTGTCCTACAAAACTCTGCACTTGGAGGCCCAACAACGTCTACAAGGATAAAGTTGCGTAGTGGACATCAGCGCACCCCCAGGGCTTGTGGGCCCCCTAGAGACCTTCCAACCCTAATCCACCACTATATATTCTCAAATATTCCCCCTATACCAGAGGGCACACAATAAATACTTTTCCGCCGCCGCAAGCCTCTGTTCCCGTGAGATCCCATCTTGGGGCCTTTTCCGTCACTCCGCCGGAGGGGGATTCGATCATGGAGGACCTCTACACCAACCTTGCTGCCCTTCTGATGATGTGTGAGTAGTTTACCACACACCTACGGGTCCATAGCTAGTAGCTAGATGGATTCTTCTCTCTCTTTGATCTTCAATACAATGTTCTCCTCAATGTTCTTGGAGATCTATTTGATGTAATCTTATTTTGTGGTGCGTTTGTTGAGATTCGATGAATTGTGGATTTATGATCAGATTATCTATGAATATTATTTGAGTCTTCCCTGAACTCTTTTATGCATGATTAAGATATCTTTTTATTTCTCTTCGAACTATCGGTTTGGTTTGGCCAACTAGATTGGTTTTTCTTGCAATGGGAGAGGTGCTTAGTTTTGGGTTTAATCTTGTAGTGTCCTCACCCAGTGATAGAAGGGGTAGCGAGGCACGTATTGTATTGTTTCCATCAAGGATAAAAAGATGGGTTTATATCACATTGCTTGAGTTTATCCCTCTACATCATGTCATCTTTCTTAAGGCGTTGCTCTGTTCTTATCAACTTAATACTCTAGATGCAGGCAGGAGTCGGTCGGTGTGTGGAGTAATAGTAGTAGATGCAGAATCGTTTTGGTCTACTTGTCATGGACGTGATGCCTATATTCATGATCATTGCCTTAGTATCAATTGCTCAACAGTAATTTGTTTACCCACCGTATGTTTTCTTCAAGAGAGAAGCCTCTAGTGAAACCTATGGCCCCCGGGTCTATTTTCCCTCATATATTTTTAGATCTATAAACCAAAAAACCCAAAAATACCTTGCTGCAATTTATTTATATTGACTTTAGTTTGCTCTTTTATTTATCTTTTATACCTATTTCTATTAGATCTCACTCTTGTTCGTGACCGTGAAGGGATTGACAACCCCTTTTTCGCGCTGTGTGCAAGTGTTTGATAGTTTGTGCAGGTGCATATATTGGAGACTTGCTTGTGCCTCCTACTGGATTGATACCTTGGTCCTTAACTGAGGGAAATACTTATCTCTACTTTGCTGCATCACCCTTTCCTCTTCAAGGGAAAAATCAACGCAAGCTCAAGAAGTAGCAGTCTTCTCAAAATATTATGGCTAAAGAAAGTTATCCCTACAAAATCATATAATCTTGTCATGCTCTATCTTTTTAACACAAAGTATTTATCATGCACAACCCCGATGACAAGCCAAGCAATTGGTTCATAATTTTAACACGCTTCCGCTTTTTCAACTCTCACCCAATACATGAGCGTGAGCCATGGATATAGCACTATAGGTGGAATAGAATATGACGGTGGAGGTTGTGTGGAGAAGACAAAAAAGGAGAAAGTCTCACATTGACGAGGCTAATCAATGGGCTATGGAGATGCCCATCAATTGATGTCAATGCAAGGAGTAGGGATTGCCATGCAACAGATGCACTAGAGCTATAAGTGTATGAAAGCTCAAAAACGAAAACTAAGTGGGTGTGCATCTGATACATCTCCAACATATCTATAATTTTTTTATTGTTCCATGCTATTAAAGTATCATTCTTGGATGTTTTATACTCATTTACTAGCAACTTTATATCATTTTTTGGGACTAACCTATTGACATAGTGCCCAGTGCCAGTTGTTGTTTTTTGCTTGTTTTTTACTTCGCAGAAAATCAATACCAAACAAAGTCCAAATGCCATGAAACTTTTTGGAGATTTTTTCTGGATAGAAGACACCCAGGGAGCCAAAGAAGTGCACGGGAGGAGGCCCGTGGAGCCCACTAGGCACCAGGGCGCGCCAGAGGCCCCTGGCGCCCCCTGGTGGGTAGTGGAGCCCACGGGAGGATTCTCCACCAACTATCAGCTCTATAAATACTCTAAAATCACAAAACCCTAGGGGAGTCAAGAGAAAATAGTTTTCGCCGCTGCAAGTTCCAGAACCACAAGATCCAATCTAGAGGCCTTCTCCGACACTCTACCGGAGGGGTCAATGACCACGGAGGGGTTCTTCATCATCACCCTTGCCCCTCCGATGATGTGTGAGTAGTTTACCACAGACCTACGGGTCCATAGGCAGTAGCTAGATGGCTTCTTCTCTCTTTTTGATCTTCAATATAATGTTCTCCTCGATGTTCTTGGAGATCTATTTGATGTAATGACTTTTTGCGGTGTGTTTGTCGGGATCTGATGAATTGTGAGTTTATGATCAGTTCTATCTATGAATATTATTTGAGTCTTATCTGAATTCTTTTATGCATGATCTTTATAGCCTCGTATTTCTTCTCCGAAACTTTGGTTTGGTTTGGCCAACTAGATTGATTTTTCTTTCCATGGGAAGAGGTGCTTTGTGATGGGTTTGATCTTGCGGTGCTCTATCTCAGTGATAGAAGGATACATGACACGCATGTATCGTTGCCATTAAGGATAAAAAGATGGGGTATATTCCTACATGAATAGATCTTCCCTACATCATGTCATCTTTCTTATTGCATTACTCCATTTTTCCATGAACTTAATACACTAGATGCATGCTGGATAGCGGTCAATGTGTGGAGTAATAGTAGTAGATGCAAAATCGTTTTGGTCTACTAATCTTGGATGTGATGCCTATATACATAATCATTGCCTTGGATATCGTCATGATTATTCGCTTTTCTATCAATTGCCCAACAATAATTTGTTTACCCACCGTATGCTATTTTCTCAAGGGAAGCCTCTAGTGAAATCTACGGCCCCCGGGTCTATTTCCTATCATATTGTTTTCAGATCTATTAATCCAAAAATCCAAAAATACCTTGGCGCACTTTTTCTTTCTTTATTTTATTTTGTGTTTTTGCTAGATCTAGTTATCCAATCACATACAATTTAATCTATCTCAATACCGAGGAGGGATTGACAACCCCTCTTACGCGTTGGGTTGCAAGTTTTTGTGGTTTGTGTGCAGGTGTTGTTTACATAGTGTTGCTTGGTTCTCCTACTGGATTGATAACCTTGGTTTCATAACTGAGGGAAATACTTACCGTTGTTGTGTTGCATCATCCTCTCCTCTTCGGGGAATTACCAACGCAGATACAAGCAATCAGCATCCAACTTGCTTGCTCACGAAGACCTAGGGCATTTGAGGAAGCCCATCGTTGGAATATACAAGCCAAGTTCTATAATGAAAAATTCCCACTAGTAATATATGAAAGTGACAAAATAGGAGACTCTCTATCATGAAGAACATGGTGCTACTTTGAAGCACAAGTGTGGAAAGGGATAGTAGCATTGTCCCTTCTCTCTTTTTCTCTCATTTTTTTATTTTTTGTATTTCCTTTTTGGGGGGCTCTTTGGCCTCTTTTTTTATTTTGGGCTCTTTGGCTAGTTTTTTATTTAAGTCCGGAGTCTCATCCCGACTTGTGGGGGAATCATAGTCTCCATCATCCTTTCCTCACATGGGAAAATGCTCTAATAATGATCATCATCACACTTTTATTTACTTACAACTCGATACTAGAACAAAAATATGACTCTATATGAATGCCTCCGGCGGTGTACCGGGATGTGCAATGATCTAGCGTGACATGTATAAAAAATATGAACGGTGGCCAAGCCACAAATACTATGTCAACTATATGATCATGCAAAGCAATATGACAATAATGGTATGTGTCATAATAAAACGGAACGGTGGAAGTTGCATGGCAATATATCTCGGAATGGCTATGGAAATGCCATAATAGGTAGGTATGGTGGCTGTTTTAAGGAAGATATAAGGTGGCTTATGTGTGAAAGAGTGTATCATATCACGGGATTTTGATGCACCGGCGAAGTTTGCACCAACTCTCAAGGTGAGAACGGGCAATGCACAGTACCGAAGAGGCTAGCAATGGTGGAAGGGTGAGAGTGCGTATAATCCATGGACCCAACATTAGTCATAAAGAACTCACATACTTATTGCAAAATTTTATTAGCCCTCGAAGCAAAGTACTAGTACGCATTCTCCTAGGGGGATAGATTGGTAGGAAAAGACCATCGCTCGTCCCTGACCGCCACTCATAAGGAAGACAATAAAAAATAAATCATGCTCCAACTTAATTGCATAATGAGAGACCATACGTGCATGCTTCAGGAATCACAAACCTTAACACAAATATTCTTACTAAACCACAATTACTCACTAGCATGACTCTAATATCACCATCTTTATATCTCAAAACAAATGCAAGGAATCGAACTTCTCATATATTCAATGATCTTCATGAAAGTTTTTATTATATCCCTCTTGAATACCCATCATATTAGGACTAGATTCATAACCTAAGCAAATTGCCATACTATTTATAAGACTCCTAAAATAATATAAGTGAAGCATGAGAGTTCATCAATTTCTTCAAAATAAAACCACCGCCATGCTCTAAAAAGATATACGTGAAGCACAAGAGCAACTACCTAGCTCAAAAGATATAAGTGAAGCACATAGAGTATTCTAATAAATTCATGATTAATGTGTGTACCTCTCAAAAGGTGTGTACATCAAGTGTGATTGTGGAAAACTAAAAGGCAAAGACTCATATAATACAAGACGCTCCAAACAAAACACATATCATGTGGTGAATAAAAATATAGCCTCGAGTAATTTACCGATGGATCGTAGACAAAAGAGGGGATGCCATCCGGAGCATCCCCAAGCTTAGATGCTTGGTTGTCCTTGAATATTACCTTGGGGTGCCTTGGGCATCCCCAAGCTTAGGATCTTGCCACTCCTTATTCCATAGTCCATCAAAACTTCACCCAAAACTTGAAAACTTCACAACAGAAAACATGTGAGATCTGTTAGTATAATAAAACAAACCTCCACTTTTAGGTACTGTTGTAAACTCATTCCAATTTTATATTTGCATTATATCTACTGTATTCTAACTTCACCATGGCTCATACCCCTTGATACTACCAATAGATCCATCGAAATAAGCGAACAACACAATGAAACAGAATCTGTCAAAAAGAGAACAGTCTGTAAAGACCCGAATTAAGATCATACTTCTGTAAATCAAAAAATTCTGAAAATTAGGAAAACGTAGGCAATTTTCATATCATCTTGTGTAAGAAATGTAGAATTTTTCCACATACCAGAAAATGTTAACAATTCTGCTACTGGACGCAAAATTTTTATGTTTTTTCTCAGAATCAAATCAACAATCTTCCAAATCATCCCAAAGGTCTTACTTGGCTCAAACACTAATTAAAACATTAAAACACAACCATAACAGAAGTATAATTGTGTGAACACATAAAAAATTAAAATAAAAATATTGGGTTGTCTCCCAACAAGCGCTTTTCTTTATAGCCTTTTAGCTAGGCGTTGATAATTTTAATGATGCTCACATGAAAGACAAAAAATTGAAGCACAAAGAGAGCATCATATAGCATGTGAAAAACAAGTTTAAGTCTAACATACTTCCTATGCATAGGCATTTTATAGGGAAAAGATATATCAATACAAGCAAAAACTAGCATATGCAAGGAAGAAGAAAGAAACAATAGCAATCTCAACATAACGAGAGGTAATTTAGTAACATGAGGATTTCTACAACCATATTTCCCTCTCTCATAATAATTACATGTGGGATCATATTCAAATTCAACAATATAGCTATCACATAACATATTCTCTACATGATCCACATGCATGGAAAGTTGACACTCTTCCAAAATAGTGGAATTATCATCAAATAAAGTCATGACCTATCCAAGCCCACTTATATCAAAAATTTCATAAGACTGAACACTCTCCAAATATGTGGGATTATTTTTACCTAAAGTTGACGCTCTTCTAAACCCACTTTCAATATTATTGCAAACATATTCATCATGAGGCTTAAATAAATCTTCAACATCATAGAAAGCATTATCACCCCAATCATGATCATTACAATAAGTAGTGGACATAGCAAAATTAGCATCCCCAAGCTTGGGTTTTGCATATTATTAGCACAATTGACATTAATAGAATTTATAATAACATCATTGCAATCATGCTTTTCATTCAAGGAGCTATCGTGAATCACTTTATAAATTTCTTCTTTTATCACTTCATCACAATTTTCAGATTCACGAATTTCAAGCAAAACTTCATAAAGATAATCTAGTGCACCAACTCACTAGCAATTGGTTCATCATAATTGGATCTTTTTAAAATATTAGCAAGTGGACGAGGATCCATAAGCTTTTTGTTTTCTATTTTTTAATAAACATACAATTATACCAAGCGAACAAGCAAACAAACCAAGTAAGACATAAAGGCAAACGGAAAGAAGGCAAATATTTTTGTGTTTTCTGAAAATGTTTTAGAAGTGGGGGAGAGGAAAATGAGAGGCAAATGAAATAATGTAAATGCAAGCGATGAGAGTTTATGATGGGTACTTGGTAGGCTTGATGTAGATCCTCCCCGGCAACGGCGCCAGAAATTCTTCCTGCTACTTCTTGAGCTTGCGTTGGTTTTTCCCTTGAAGAGGAAAGGGTGATGTAGCAAAGTAGAGATAAGTATTTCCCTCATTTTGAGAACCAAGGTATCAATCCAGTAGGAGGAACACACAAGTCACCAATGGTTGCACCTACACAAACAAACAAGTACTTGCACCCAACGCGATAAAGGGGTTGTCAATCCCTTCATGGTTACTTGCAAGGATGAGATCTGATAGAGATAGGTATAAAAGATAAATAAAAGTGCAAAATAAAGTAAAGGTAAATAAATTGCAGCAAGGTATTTTCGGGTTTTTGGTTGTATAGATCTGAAAATAATATGATAAGAATAGACCCGGGGGCCATAGTTTTCACTAGAGGCTTCTCTCTTGAAAGAACACATACGGTGGGTGAACAAACTACTGTTGAGCAATTGATAGAAAAGCGCAAAGTTTTGACGATATCTAAGGCAATGATCATGAATATAGGCATCATGTCCGTGACAAGTAGAACAACTCCTGCCTGCATCTACTACTATTACTCCACACATCGACCGCTATCCAGCATGCATCTAGTGTATTAAGTTAACAAGAACGGAGTAACGCTTTAAGCAAGATGACATGATGTAGAGGGATAGATCCAATCAATATGAATAAACCCCACCTTTTTGTCCTTAATGGCAACAATACAAAAACGTGTCTCGCTACCCCTTCTATCACTGGGTGAGGACACCGCAAGATTGAACCCATTACAAAGCACCTCTCTCATTGCAAGAAAAATCAATCTAGTTGGCCAAACCAAATCAATAGATCGGAGAGAAATGCAAAGCTATCTTAATCATTCATAAAAGAGTTCGGAGAAGACTCAAATAATATTCATAGACAATCTGATCATAAATCCACAATTCATCGGATCTCAACAAACGCACCGCAAAAGAAGATTACATCGAATATATCTCCAAGAACATCGAGGGGAACATTGTATTGAAGATCAAAGAGAGAGAAGAAACCATCTAGCTACTAGCTATGAACCCGTAGGTCTATGGTAAACTACTCACACATCATCAGAAGGGCAGCAAGGTTGATGTAGAGGCCCTCTGTGATCGAATCCCCCTCCGGCAGAGTACCAAAACAGGTCTCCAGATGGGATCTCACGAGGACAGAAACTTATGGCGGTGGAAAAGTATTTTTGGTGTGCCCTCTAGTATACGGGGTATATTTGGGTATTTATGGAGCTGAGATTAGGGTTAGAGGAGCCACAGGGGTCCCACAATCTCGGGAGGCGCCCCCCGAAGCTTCCTGGGTGTCTTCTGGTCCAAGACAAATCATCAGAAAGTTTCGTTCCGTTTGGACTCCGTTTGGTATTGATTTTCTGTAAAAGACAAAAACATGGAAAAAACAGCAACTGGCACTGGGCACTAGGTTAATAGGTTAGCCCCCAAAAATGATATAAAATAGCATAATAATGCATATAAAACATCCAAGATGGATAATATAATAGCATGAAACAATAAAAAAATTATAGATACGTTGGAGACGTATCAGATACTGATGCACCCCGGGTGTTGTAAAGTACCATGAAGCAAAGGGAACTTCACATGATAACCAAAGGTTCACTTGAATGTCATTCATGTAATTATAGGGATCGATATGGACGTCCATGGTTCAGCTATCGGTCATTGAATGAAGGGGTTTCGTTCATGTCTATGATTTACCGAACCTACAGGATCACAAGCTTAAGGTAATCACAATCTGTTGAGTGTTAGTAGGACGAGAGTATCGAGGATTTATTTGTGAATTTTTCATTAATATTCGAAATAGTTTCTAGAGGAACCAGAAGCGTTTCAGGGTCACCGGAAGGGTTTCGGAGTTTATAGGCCAATATTGGGTATTTCTAATAATTAATATATAGGTGGAAAATGTTTCCAGCGATGTTCAATTATATATAAAAGGGTCTAGTAATTATTAGAAGGCTTTTATATTACTTTAATATCAACGGGCCTTAAAAGGCAAAACGGTGGAAGGCATATTGGGCCACAAGGGCCCAATATGGGTGGCGCCCCCTCTCCCATGGAAAGAGGGGAGAGGAGGCCGAATTGGAGGGGGTTTCCCCCTCATTAGCCGGCGCAAGGGGGAAGGGGAACCTTTTCCCCTTGTGGCTGCCCCTCCCTCTCCTCCTAACCTATATTTACTAGAGGACTTGGTGCTTTTTCTACACACAAGTTTGGAGCCTTCTCTAGTTCATCTAGCCCTAGTTCTAGTTGGTCCTAGTTGACTACTTAGTGCTTAGTCTAGTTCCTCTAATCCTAAGAAGCCTAGTGTGGTTCTAATCTCCTCCCTCTAATTCTCCGGCGACGATTAGCTCTAGACGGCGAAGTTCTGTCGGATCGTGAAGACCGTACGCTTGCAACCAAGTAGAGAGGTCATGCTTTCTGTCTTTCATTTGAGGGCGGTTCGTGGGATCGTAATCAACAGTTCGAGGGACTTCAAGTACAATCTACACCGACTCGTTTACTTCCGCTGCAACTCCAGAATCAGTAACGATTGTTGATCCAAACCCTATATATGCATCTTCATATTGTTCCTGGGTGATCGTAGGACGATGTTTTTGTTTTCTACTATGTTTCCCAACACTAAGTTGGGTGAATAACCGATGCCAAGGTTTGCTGCCTTCTCAAGAATTAGCATATTCTTGTCATTTACCTTTGAAACTTCTCCATATGTCTGCAACGAGTTAGTGATAACATAATAGAAATATCGAATAGCAGGACTTTCAATGCAACTAGCCATTTGCTTGTGGCCATGGTAACTCATCTGGTAAAGGATTGCCTCGGGTGCGGTTCAAGAAAGTCATAGACATAGAAAACATCATCATTGTTGTTGGTGAAGCCTAAGTAATTACACTCATTTTCCAAAGTGATGCTGAAGTCTTGGTCCATGGGAGGAAAGTGATTATTTCTTCCTCGTCCACTCTAGGAACTAACCCAACATTATGCGAGAGAGTACTAAGAAACTCAAGCGTCAATCGTTCATACGTCGCACATCCCTGTTAAACAAAATGTTGCAACCTGACATTAGCACATTATGATAAATAAAATTGACATCACTAACATCCTCTTTAGCAGTAGCGTTTACGTTTACCTCCTCTTTACCTTTGATCACGAAGATGAGTTCATCAAGTTTATCGGTTCACTTCATATTTTTTTCTTTAATAACATTTACTCTCTTGGTGGCAGCCCTCTCGACATGCCATTGGGCATGGTTCTCTTGCATATCATCTAGCAACTTTTTAGCTTTAGAGATGGGCTATCCTCTAATTGTTCCTCATGCAGCAATGTCAAGCATGGTTTTCGACATGGGGGTTAAGTCATCATAAAACATATGAAGTATTAATCATTCTTTCATTCCATGATTAGGACAATTCCTTATAGCCTCCTTCATGCGATCTCACACAAGCGCTAGTGGCTCATGATCTTTCCGCTTAAAACTTGTTATATGCGAATGCAGTTGCACAATCTTTGTAGGTGGGAAAAACTTAGATAAAATTTACGGCATCACTGATACGTCTCCAACGTATCTATAATTTTTTATTGTTCCATGATATTATATTATCTGTTTTGGATGTTTTATATGCTATTTTATATTATTTTTGGGACTAACCTATTAACCTAGAGCCCAGTGCCAGTTTCTGTTTTTCCCTTGTTTTTGAGTTTTACAGAAAAGGAATATCAAACGGAGTCCAAACAAGCTGAAAATTTTCGGTGATCATTTATGGACTAGAGGAGACCCACAGAGCACCGGATCTATGCCAGGAGGTGACCGAGGAGGCCACAAGCCAGGGGGCGCGCCCCTAGGGCTTGTGGGGCCCTCGGGTGTCCCCCTGACTTGTTTCCAACACCAAATACTCTTATATATACAGAAACCTCCGAAAAGAACCCTAGATTGGAAGTTCCGCCGCCGCAAGCCTCTATAGCCACGAAAAACCAACCGGGAGCCCGTTCTGGCACCCTTCCGGAGGGGGAAATCATCACCGGAGTCCATCTTCATCATCCCAGCGGTCTCTATGACGAGGAGGGAGTAGTTCACCCTCGGGGCTGAGGGCATATACTAGTAGCTATGTGTTTGATCTCTCTCTCTCGTGTTCTTGATTTGGCACGATCTTGATGTATCGCGATCTTTGTTATTATAGTTGGATCATATGGTGTTTCTCCCCCTCTACCTTCTTGTGATGAATTGAGTGTTGCTCTTTGTGGTTTCGTTACGTTGGATTGAGTATTGGATTTGAGAACACTTGATGTATGTCTTGCGATGGGATATCTGTGGTGACAATGGGATGTTCTACTGATTCACTTGATGTATGTTTTGGCACTCAACTCGCGGATTCCTGAGGTGACATTGGGGTAATCTATGCATAGGGGTTGATGCACGTTTTTGTCCTACGTTCTCCGATAGAAACTTTGGAGTGATTCTTTGTTGCACGTTGAGGGATTGTTATATGATCCAATTATGTTATCATTGTTGAGAGAACTTGCACTAGTGAAAGTATGAACCCTAGGCCTTGTTTTCAAGCATTGCAATACCGTTTTTGCTCACTTTTACTACTAGTTACCTTGTTGTTTTTATATTTTCAGATTACAAAAACCTATATCTACTCTCCATATTACACTTGTATCACCATCTCTTAGGCGAACTAGTGCACCTATACAATTTACCATTGTATTGGGTGTGTTGGGGACACAAGAGACTCTTTGTTATTTGGTTGCAGGGTTGTTTGAAAGAGACCATCTTCATCCTATGCCTCCGACGGATTGATAAACCTTAGGTCATCCACTTGAGGGAAATTTGCTACTGTCCTACAAAACTCTGCGCTTGGAGGCCCAACACGAGTCTACAAGAAGAAGGCTGCGTAGTAGATATCAATCACTCAGTCAATGAAGTTATACTACCTCTAAGAAAAGCTATAAGTCATCCTTTTGCTCAGAGAGAAAGGAAATAAATGCAACTTTAAAGCGTCAGTGTCATAGCCCTTTATGCGTGTCATGTTACACAATTCAGAAAAATTATGCAAATGCATGCCGGCATTCTCAGAAGTAGAGCATCCAAATTGGTTCTGTTGGACCGTAGGGACTAGTTTCAGTTTAATCTCATACTCAGCGGCAGCAACATCAAGTTGTGCAATTGGTTCATGCATGAAACTATTACTAGGAGCAACAAAGTTTCCAAGATTACGAGCCATGGTAATCTTTTTGGGTTTTCTACTAACAACACTGCAACAAAAAGTAAACTAAAATATGAAAACAAAAATGAAACAAAAACTCTAACACAATGATTAGGCACACAAATCCTCCCCGACAACATTGCGAGAAAAAGGTTTGATTAGTCCCTTTTGTGATCCAGTAAAGGAGCAGAAAAGATTCTCACCTTTTTCCCAAGAGGTGACCCTGAGTTATCGAAGCCACAAGAGGAAGGCACCCTTGAAGTCAGAGGTTTCTACCAAGCTTTTGTGAGAGTATTAATACTAGCTATTGACTGTAGCAAAATCAAGTTGGCACTAGAAACACTTTTAATAAAAATAGGCATGTGTATGAGGACTTTTCTAACAAGCATATATTTGCGAACGGGAGCATTATGATATTAATTTGTGCTCTGGAAATCATCCGTCGAGAAGTGATTGCAGGATGTGTCCAAATTACGTCTTGACTGACATGCGTCCTGCATCAAGAGTCAGTTGTCCAACCGAAGGCTCTATCCGTTGCACAGGGTTGCCCTGGTAATTAAGATATAAATCAGACAAAAGCAATGGGCGTTTATTGACTACACTTCTTGTATTCCCAGAGATAGGATATGTGTTACCGTACTAAATCTTTTTGCCACTAGTGTTCAGAATAACACTTCATGGTCTCCCTACCCTTAGGCTCTTCGTTGCTCGCTCTCCATGATCCTGTGTACCTGCAAGGATGATGAACATAGACGAGACAAGAGACAACTGTGAAGCAATTTTATATTACACATATGGGTCGTTGGCTCCACCTCTTACCTCCTATGACATGATGTAGTCGTCGCCATATTCAATATGTCACTTAGTCATATCTGCCTTACGGGGATGTTAATTCAAAGTACTTCCATTGATATGTCCAACAAATACATCGGGTTGTAGGGCTATACCTCAACCCATGACCTTATCAAACTACTCACACATGGAAATCACAAGGAGAAACCATTTAAGAACACATCATGAAGATTGACTGGTTGATAATATGTCTTGTAGTAGTTGCCGGATGTGATACATGATTACAAAGTATAGCTAGTTAGCTAAGTGCTACGGTGGTCGAGATGGTGGCGGCTATGGAGATGTAGATGGGAAATGGCGGCGGCTAGGGTTGTTGTGGATGACAAAGATGGAGGTTTCGGCGATGTTCTATTGCATATTTGGTATTGGTCCCTTCATGGTATTTGTAGTGGTGGATCAGAGGCTTGCAGGCCATACGACCGCGCATACGAGTGCGTGCTGTCGTATGGTATGCCGTATTTTGCTCTCGCTCTTCCTGTGCGCCTTTCACTTGATCTCATATATCTCCTATGTACTCTTTTCCATGTATTGACTTGATTTCGTCCATAAATAGCCCATTCCATGTGGAAACAAAATAAAGATAAAAAATATTCAAAATCCTTTGCATTCTTTAGTCATTAATAGCAATATCGTAGCGAGTATCTTGGTTTTTTTATGAAATATCTCAGCTTAAACTCAGGTCTGATGCGCGTAAAAATCACACTCATCAGAGGCCCACCTTGGCAGCGAGGGAGGCATGCCGATAAGCAATTTGAGTTTTCATGGACAAGTCCTTTCAAGGAAGTGAAGATCAAGATACATATTTGTCTTTGCGTGCTTGGTTATCTTTTACCCCGAGCTTTGTCTAACGTGTGTTTCCTTTGTTCACTCGACATTGATATGATCACATAGGCTGCACTCACCATTGTGTGTTTACTTTGGTCACTTGATCTTGATATCATCACATAGGTACTGCTCACCATAGTTACATTTAAGCAAACCTTTCTATCTACAACTTGTGAAAAAGTACTAAAATTTTGTAGAGAACTATTCACCTCATCCTTCTAATTCCATCTAGGTTTCACAAAGCTTGCCATGTTTTTTATGGTGTATCTAGATTGTGACCAAAGTATATATTTCAATGCCAATGTGCTACACCATTCATTTTTCTATCCATTGTTGCCCAATTCATTCACAAGCGAAATCTCAACTAATTTTTTTGCTGGCCAACTTGTGGCACGTCAACCCTGGGCACAAACCAATCGTGTGTTTAGTTCTTGGATTAGTAGTACTAATTGGAGGTTGTGGTATTGCTATTTTTTTGTTGCCCTAAAAGTCAAGTGATATAGTGCAGGATGGGAAGAAAGATCTGTGATCTTCTCATGCCAATCATGTTCTCAATGCCTCCTATTTAGAGGAATTAGGTACTTCAACAATCTTTGGTGGCTATAGGGGTATACAAAGTACAAACCCGATGATTATTTTTTTATCTTAACCTCGACATGTTGTATAAATGTTTTTTATAATCAATGGTTTTGTTAAGGAAAGAATTGATGAATTGTTTTTTTTTCTTTCGGTTTTTAATTTAGGTCTCCAAGAATAAACAAACAATTTTTTATTTTTTGAAAATGGTTTTTTTAGAATTATGCAATTTGTTTTCTTAAAATATGAACATTTTTTAAACACAGGCATTTCTTAAAATTGTTGAACATTTTGAAGGAATGCACTTTTTTTATTGTGAACATTTCTAAAAATTCCAAACATATTTGTGAAATTTCCAAAAAAATTCCCCAAAAACGTGAATATTATTTAAAAATCCATGAAACTTTTGAACAAAAGGGGGCGCCTGATTACGCTCGACGATTAGAGGCAGTTACAACAGATAGGCGAAAGGAAGGCGATAGTTTCCCTCGACTCCATCACCGGCCAGGCCGGGTGTTCCTCTCCTCTTCATCCGCCGTTCCGACGATTGGAGAGTGGGGGAACCTCGATTCTGGCCCGGCATGTAAATAGTAGGGTAGATGGTCCTGGTGTTGGGAAACGTTGCATGGAAAACAAAAAAAATTCTACGCACACGCAAGATCTATCAAGGAGATGCATAGCAACGAGAGGGGGAGAGTGTGCCTACGTACCCTCATAGACCGTAAGGGGAAGCGTTTGACAACCTGGTTGATGTAGTCGAACTTCTTCGCGTTCCAACCGATCGAGCACCGAACGTACGACACCTCCGCTTTCAGCACACGTTCAGCTCGATGACGTCCTCCGCCTTCTTGATCCAGCAAGACGGCGAGGTAGTGGATGAGTTCCAACAACACGACGGTGTGGTGACGGTGATGGTGAAGCTATCTCCACAGGGCTTCGCCTAAGCACTACGAAAATATGACCGGGGGTGTAAACGGTGGAGGGGGGCGCCGCACACGGCTAGGCAATTGTCTGTTGTGTGCTAGGCACCCCCCTCCCACATATATATAGGTGGGAGGGAGGGAGGATCAGCCAAAGGGGGTGCCCAAGTAGGAGGAATCCTACTTGGGGTCTCTCCCAAGCCGCGCCCCCCTGCCTTGTATAGGTGCGGGGGAAAGGCAAGGGAGGGTGGCGCCCCCCTTTCCTTTCTCCCATGAGAGGGAAAGGCAGGAGGGGCTATCCCTCCCCATTTCCTTCCCTAGGGCTGGACAGATAGGGAGAGGGGTGCATCAGCCCCCTGTGGGCTGGTCTGTCCCTCCCTTGGCTCATTAAGCCCATAACACCTACCGGGGGCGTCCGGAACCCCTTCCGGTGACCCGTGGCTACCCGGTGCATCCCGAAACCCTTCCGGTGTCCGAATACCATCGTCCTATATATCAATCTTTACCTCTCAACCATTTCTAGACTCCTCGTCATGTCCATGATCTCATCCGGGACTCCGAACAACATTCGGTCACCAAATCATATAACTCATATAACACTATATCGTCAACGAACGTTAAGAGTGCGAACCCTACGGGTTCGATAACTATGTAGACATGACCGAGACACCTCTCCGGTCAATAACCAATAGCAGAACCTAGATGCCCATATTGGCTCCTAGTTCAATCTCGTTACCGGCAAGTCTCTTTACTCGTTCCGTAATGCATCATCCCGTAACTAACTCATTAGTCATATTGCTTGCAAGGCTTATCATGATGTGCATTACCGAGAGGGCCCAGAGATACCTCTCCGATACTCGGAGTGACAAATCCTAATCTCGATCTATGCCAACCCAACAAACACCTTCGGAGACACCTGTATAGCATCTTTATAATCACCCAGTTACGTTGTGATGTTTGATAGCACACAAGGTGTTCCTCCGGTATTCGGGGGTTGCATAATCTCATAGTCAAAGGAATATGTATAAGTCATGAAGAAAGCAATAGCAATAAAACTTAACGATCATTATGCTAAGCTAACGAATGGGTCTTGTCCATCACATCATTCTCCAAATGATGTGATACCGTTATCAAATGACAACACATGTCTATGGTTAGGAAACCTTAACCATCTTTGATCAACGAGCTAGTCTAGTAGAGGCTTACTAGGGACACGGTATTTGTTTATGTATTCACACATGTATTTAAGTTTCCAATCAATACAATTCTAGCATGAATAAGAAACCTTTATCACGAATAAGGAAATATAAAATAACAACTTTATTATTGCCTCTAGGGCATATTTCCTTCAGTCTCCCACTTGCCCTAGAGTCAATAATCTAGATTACATTGTAATGAATCTAACACCCATGGAGTCTTGGTGCTGATCATGTTTTGCTCGCGTAAGAGGCTTAGTCAACGGGTCTGCCACATTCAGATCGTTATGTACTTTGCAAATTTCTATGTATCCATCCTTGACCTTTTCATGAATGGAGTTGAAGCGTCTCTTGATGTGTTTGGTTCTCTTGTGAAACCTGGATTCCTTTGCCAAGGCAATTGCTCCAGTGTTGTCACAAAAGATTTTCATTGGACCCGATGCACTGGGTATTACACCCAGATCGGATATGAACTCCTTCATCCAGACTCCTTCATGTGCTGCTTCCGAAGTAGCTATGTACTCCACTTCACACGTAGATCCCGCCATGACGCTCTGCTTGGAACTGCACCAACTGACAGCTCCACCATTCAATATAAATACGTATCCGGTTTGTGACTTAGAGTCATCCGGATCAGTGTCGAAGCTAGCATCGACGTAACCATTTACGACGAGCTCTTCGTCACCTCCATAAACGAGAAACATATCCTTGGTCCTTTTCAGGTACTTCAGGATGTTCTTGACCGCTGTCTAGTGATCCACTCCTGGATTACTTTGATACCTCCCTGCCAGACTTATGGCAAGGCACACATCAGGTCTGGTACACAGCATGGCATACATGATAGAACCTATGGCTGAGGCATAGGGAATGACTTTCATTTTCTCTCTTATCTTCTGCAGTGGTCGGGCTTTGAGTCTGACTCAACTTCACACCTTGTAACACAGGCAAGAACCCTTTCTTTGACTGGTCCATTTTGAACTTCTTCAAAACTTTATCAAGGTATGTGCTTTGTGAAAGTCCTATTAAGCGTCTCGATCTATCTCTATAGATCTTGATGCCCAATATATAAGCAGCTTCACCGACGTCTTTCATTGAAAAATTCTTATTCAAGTATCCTTTTATGCTATCTAGAAATTCTATATCATTTCCAATCAACAATCACTACAAAAAAACCACTTCCGTGATGATATGTGTTTGTCACAGTAGGTCACGTTTTCTATCATGCATGTACATCCATGACGATTTTATGACAGAATCAAGATAGTCATACCTGTGATGTCGTAGAAGTGTTCCATGACAATACAAAAATTATCATCACGGAAGTGTCCACTTCCATGACGATAAATGGTGCGTCATGGAAGTGGTTTCGTCAAGGGTAACCGACAAGTGGCATCCACTGTAACGGGTCGCCGTTAACCTATCGGGTTCCGGTTTGGATCCGATAACCCGTTAACCGCCCCGACCAATGGGGATTTTCCAGGTGTAAAATTCTGATTTGCCATAGTATCCACGTGTCATCTCTGCATTGGGAAAGGTGTCATCCAGCGAGTGGACGGGACGCGCCTATGGTACGCCGACACGTGGCTCGGCCCAACAGTGGCCCGTTTAGGTTAAAAGGACGGCCTGTCAAAATAAGCGGGCCGACCCATTAGCGGCCTACTTGAGTCAGGCACATTCACAAGCACGGCCCATAAAGTTACGCAGAATCGGCCCATCAAAGGCCCATTCTAGATTCGACAATTTCCACCCCATCGTCAGTTCCAGCCTTTTAATGGCCCGCTACATCTTTGGGCCCAATTACGGCCCGACCTTCTTTCGGCCTGTTAGTAGCCCATTATAGATATGGACCAATATGCCGCCGGTACGTCTTTCGGCCTTTTCTCGGCCCATTCTGTAGTTGGGCCAACTTCTAGCCCGTTGTGACTTTCGGCCTTTCCTCGGCCCATTCTGTAAATGGGCCAATACCTAGCCCATTTTATCTATTGGCATGTTAATGGCCCGCACAATAGTTGGGCCTTTGATGGTGCCACCTTATCTTTGGTCCATTAGCGGCCCACGTTCCGCAGGGCACACTTTCAGCCCGACGCGACTTTCGGCCTGTTAAACGCCTATTTTGTAAATTGGGCCTCTTGTAGGCCAAAACACTTTTGGCTTGTTACTTGCCCGTCATGTAAAAGGGCCGAGACAAAATTAACAATTATTTCAGCCTGCTAGAGGCCCGCGGGCCATTTCCATTTATACGGCCCTATCGAGCTTTCGGCCTGTCAACGGCCTGCTAAGAGCCATTGTTACAGTGGGCCACATCGTTTGGGAAGAACTAAATATTAAGTTGACCAGCCCAATTAAGGCCCGCTTTGACATGTTTGTTCGTTCGGATGGCCTCCAGGTAATGTTTGGGCGTGTTGGCCCCAGTTTCAATGATATAGCATATACAAAGAATTATCCTTCTCTATACTATCGCCTCTAAAAAACCTACACTATACAATAAAGAGACAAAGGCATAGAAACAAAGAATAATCCTACACTATACAATAAAGAAATTACAGTAGATTATACCCACTGGGCATTACAGTTCACACCAGTGATAATAAAGCGTACACAAACAGCAAATTACATACACTGGGCAAATAAAGCTCATACATCATGGACACGCATCAACAGAACTTACCATTTGAACTATAATCTCTTCAGAAAATAGGATTGGCCGGATTCAGATAGCACAAATTTCAGTCTGCAAAATCTCCAATTCCTTTGTGGTTACCTCAGCGTCTTGTATCATTTTTTTGACTCCTGCATCTAATACCTGCAACTGCAGTCTCAACATGTTGATTGCATGTTGAGAATCATGTACACATTTTCTTGCCACCTCTAGTTGATGCTCGAGAACATCAGCACGTTCCAATTCCAATCCATAATCAATTGGTAACGGCCATGCCGCACTGCTCTCAGATCTTTGTGTTGATGTCACTTCATCCTGAAATGTTTCTGTAAGTACACATGACTAGGGCAAAAATATAGTTACAACAGTGAAGCAAGCAAGACAGACTATTTTGTACATGGCAAAACAGGACTAACAATAATGTTACACGTCATGAAGCATAAGCAGGTGATATTTTAAAAATTATAAAAATGGTAGTATGTGCAGGACGCATACAGAAATCTCTCTTAGCTCACCAGAGGAGCATGATGTTGGGGCCAAATCCAAAATAGACAGGTTACAAATTTAGACCACATGCAGCTACTAACAATTATATATATCTTGCGTATAAGTAAGCAAACAGTTGGCCATTCTGTAGCTCAATTAAAGTCTTAGGGAGCATAATGAACAACAGAGGGATTCATACAAACCTACTACAGCAAGCAAAACTATGCAATCATTAGCCTCGTATAAACTAGATTGTGAGACTCATGCAGTAATAGTTGGTTAATAGACTTCAAAGCTTCAGGCACACTTCGGTAGAGTAATTAAATGGTAAGGCCTTTAATTATGTCAACTAATAGTTATACACGCAGCTACAAGTAATTTAATGGAGTACCCAACATCAAGCATCATTGTTTGGGCATCTCATTAACTGAGGACAAATAAAGCAATTGAAAAGTGCAATTTAACTATGTCTGAAACAAACAAGCAATTGAATTGTTGAGTTGCCAGCAGGCATACATGCATGCCTCTATAACATCCATGGCCTAGCTACATTTACTATATAAAGGAAAAAGTAATGTAATATTGTTTGCCCCCTATGAAGTATCTCGACTAGTATGTAATCAAGATCCTAGTAATGATAGGGAGGCTAATGATGTGAATATGCGTTTGGTTATGACATCGACAACTCTACCATAGCAGGAAGCAGTTTCACACTGTTCACTACTATAAGATGTTTTAGATATTTAAAAGTAGACTACATCCGTAATGAGTGAACAGACACATTAAAATGTGTTTACATACATCTGATTTACAAAAAAGTTAGAACATCATATAGTAGTGAGCGGAGGGAGTTTTAATCAATGGCCCAATGACTGGGTTACAGGTGAAGAACCCTACGCAAGCACAATGTCAAACAAATAGGATGTCCTGGTAATTGTAATACAGTGACTTACCATAACTGGTCGAACAGGCTCAGCGCTGCTCCTTCTTCTCTTGCAAGGCTCCTTCCTAACATCTTGTACTTGGAAATCCTCAATCTTATCTTCATTGCACCCCCTCTGTAAGGTGACACAAACTAGTTAATGGTCTCCTTGGAAGATAAATATGCATACTTTCCAGTCTGTGAACAACACCAAAGGATGAGTTTATAACAAAACAACACCACATAATGAAACATGCCACATCTCTTGCACACAATGAAATGAGCATTTACTATGTGTGCACTATGTAAAGACTAGGCATACCTTTGAACTGGATCTCCAGGTACTCTTAGAGAGCCTACTTTAGTGTACAGCCAAACCTTTATGTCACCTATGAGTTATACAAGCCCCCACTATAGCAGCCCTTAGTGTTTAAATCATTGACAAGCTCTGTTAGGTCAAGAACAACAAGTAATCAAAGCAAACAATCCTAGTATGGCTGGCTGATACAAACAAGCAATTAAACAGATGTGTGAGCAAATCTTGCACAACACTGAATTACATATCAAAAAAAGAAGCATAGAAGGAGGCTTAAAGACCATCGCTTGACTGACCAGATTTAAGGGGCATTTAAACATCATGTGCAACGTATGAACTAACATAAACATTGCATATTTCAGATTCTATAATGAAATGCACATGTATTAGGTTATGCCATGTATGATGCCTAAATGTACACTATAGCAGGCAGGAGTTATTCATCATTGCACGCACAATTGAATTGCAGGTTAAGGGCCAGATCTATTCCGCCTTTTCAGCGCTTATTGTCAAAATAAGCCATAAAAGATGTAAAGAAGTCATTTTTGAGTTATGGGCTTGGGCTTAACTTATTTCGCTTTGGGGGGAGGGGGTGCTTCGGGTAGAAGCTCACTAAAAATTGAAGGGAAGGGGAATAGCGAAATGACTCTATTGTCTGCCTATATTACACTCAAAATGTCACTCCTCACGCCCGCGTTACACCTGACCCTCAAGTAAAAACAAACACGCAAGCGTTCATTGCCCTGCCCGCTTGCATCTCCTCTCCCCTTTCCCTCTACCTCGATCCCCTGCCTGCAGCGCTAGGGTTCCTCCAGCGAGCAGTCGCCACTGGTCCCATCTGGCCTGCTCCTCGACGATGCTCTGTCCAGCTAGGCTACATGGCCGGCGGGTAGGGCCAAATCTCCCCGACTGCTCCTCCCTCTGGCGCCGCCCCTCATTCTCATGGCCTTCAGCAGCTGCTCCGCTATGGTCCGTCCAACGCACTACTCCTGCGGTCGCCGCACAACTACGGCCGATGCCCCACTCCGGCAGAAGGAACCTCGTTCCCCCTCCCCTCCTACCTGGCCGTGGCCTTGAGGTGCTGTTGAAGGATGAGCTCATCCAACAAGGTGAGGATCTCCTCTGATTTTTTGCCAAATTTTCATTCTGATCCGCTGTACGATGAATTGCTATGAGCTGCTGCTATATGATGCATTACTATGAGCTGCTCCTGTTGCTGCTATATGATGAATTGCTATGAGCTGCTGCTGCTGCTATATGATGAGTTGCTATAAGCTGCTCCTGCTGTTGCTATATGATGAATTGCTATGAGCTGCTCCTGCTGCTGCTATATGATGAATTGCTATGAGCTGCTCCTGCTGCTACTATATGATGAATTGCTATGACCTGCTGCTGGTATATGATGACTTGCTAACTGCTGCTGTATGATGAGTTGCTATGAGCTGCTGATGCTGCTCCTATATGATGCTTTCAGGTGCTGCTGCTATATGATAATAACCAGCCACTTGGACCATCAAATTTCGATAACTAATGGTTCTTCATTTAAATTTAGGCAATGCTTTCTTCATTTAAATTAGGCAATGGGCTCTCTATGGAAGACATTGACCAAAGTAGATTGTGCCAAGTAGATGGTATCTTTGTATTTGCATTTTGAACAAATATTGATGGTCAGTTTTCCTATCATATTAATTACTGCACTGGGTTCAATTTGTGATGTTTGCAAGTCAAATTAATTTTCATATGGGCAGCAAAATGACAACATATAATGCAATCTAGACTTTTCACTGATCATACCACAGATAAGCTGAAAAGGCAGGCAATGAAAAGAACTGGTTGGCTTATTATCTGGAGGTTATATTCAAAGGTGCTTATTTTCTTAGGATAACTCGAAATAATTGTCCCTAAGAAACTTGGCCAACAGCACTGACATACAAATAACATGTCACGATGATTGCAATGGAGGCCCAGTTCTTTTGCCAGATTCTCCCAGAATTTGACCCCTACCCAGATTCTCCCAGAATCTTTGAGCCCCATTTGTTTTACAATCCTAACATTGTAAAACAAATGGGGGTCAAAGATTCTAGGGGAAGCTAGAGAGGGGCAGATCCTGGGAGAATCCTGCAAAAGAACTGGGCCGGACTGACCTACCATAGCACACTGTATATGCTCACCGCTGCCTCTCCTTTTTTTGCAATGTTCCATGAAATAGCCACATACATCTTGTACTAAGAGATCTTGTACCTTTTTCATTGAGGCACCCCATTTGCAAGTTGACATGGCTAATTTGAGATATCTCTACATGATAATACATTGCATATCCCTTGCGCATATTTAAACCACCAATTAATGATTATGTGCGTAGCATAAACTAGCCATGACTCTGTGTACTAGACTAGCAGGCACTCTAAGGGAGCCTAATGTAGTGCACTGGAATTCCTACATGCCACCTACGATTTTGTGTAATGTACTACCTCTGTTCCTAAATATATGTCTTTGTAGAGATTCCAGTATGGACCACATACAGATGTATATAGATGCATTTTCGAGTATAGATTCACTCATTTTGCTCTGTATGTAGTCTATAGTGGAATCTTTAGAAAGACTTATATTTAGGAACGGAGGGAGTATCATGTATGACATCTACATCTCTAATTTAGCAGCCAGTAGTGGAAATCATTGTCTGCACAAAGGGATTACTGGTCGAAAATCCTAGCAAAGCACGCTGGCAGGCACACAACAATACAAGAGAGAGACACACTTACAAGATCATAGCAATGCCTCAGTCCAGGATCTTGGTTGGCCAAGCTGTTAGATCCAGAAGAAACATCGTCCTTGTAGTTCTTGCCAGCTGCATAACATATAACAGCGACCTGTTAGTATATTTGAAGTACATCGGGCAGGTGATGCTAGACGGGTTTAAAGGTGACAAGTACCTAGGCCGCGGCAGGTGCTTGGCATCTTGCCAGATGGTGGGAATGAGGTTAGAAACGTAAGGGTGATGACGTTGCGCTGGCTGTCGGGGTCCGGTAAGGAGATCTAGAACCGTGGAGTAGGGTGTTTGTGGAGCGGCTCCGGTAGGGTGGACTACGGTGTGGGCGAAGCGGATCTGAGGCCGTGGACGAGGGCGTCAGTGAAGCTGCTCCGGTGGTTGGGTTCAGGATGGTGTCGACGATGTGGATCTGCGGCCGTGGATGGGGCGTCAGAAGCTGCTCCGGTAGGTTGGACGAGGGTGCGACGAAGCGGATCTGAGGTCGTGGACTTGGGCGTTGGCAAAGCGGCCCCGGTAGGGTTGAGAATGGTATAGGCGAAGCTACTCCGGTAGGGTTGATGATGGTCGGCGAAGCGGCTCCGGTAGGGTTGAGGAAGGTGTCGGCGAAGAGGATCAGAGGCCGTCGACGGGGGCGTCGGTGGGGCGGCTCTGGGGGTGTGGACGAAGCATCTCTGGTGGGGAGTACGAAGGAGCCGCTGCAGATGTGCTGTGGTTGACGAGAGTACCGGCGAAGCAGATCCGGCGCCGTGGACAAGGCCGGAACTGAATGGGCTGTGATACAGTGGTGGATTAGCAGTCTACTTGTTTCTAGGGGAGGTGGGAGGGCTAGATGCGGCCGTAGAAGCAGATCCGGCGAGGTGGACGCCGCTGGGAGTGAATGGGCTCTGGTACGCCGGTGGATGAGCAACCTAGGGTTTCGAGAGGAGAGGGGTAGAAAGGCCGATGAAGTACGGATGGCGTGATGTAAGATGCTCTGGTGCTGTGGAGTAGTCATTTTTGCGGGAGGGGGAGAGGAAATGGGGGTACCGTGTGGTGGGGGGAACCGGAAGTTACCAAAGCAGCCCCGACCTATTATGTAAATGAGGGTCGTATTGTAACTATTGTTCTCCGTGCACCAAGGACAAAAGGGGAATTCCGCATGCTAAAGACTAGGTGGCGGAAATTTTAGAAGGAGGCGGGAGATTTTGCCGCCTGCGGGATCGTTCGTATCTAGTTTCAACTAATTTTGGACAGTGCTCCCAGGAAGGTCATGTGAGACTGTGTACACGGGGCACACGTCAGCAGTTAATAACTAGTATGAACTCCACCCCAGAAAAAAAGACAATAACTCGGGATGATGCACCGATAACTTGGACGTTCACACGGGCGCGGCCAGTCGTACGGGTGTAGAGGCGCGTTCACAAAAAAAATAGATCAAACGCTCATCCTATGTATTTCTCATGTAAATATATAATTTAGTGCCATTGGTTATTTATTTTAAACATAATGCATTGACGTATTAATTTTAATATAGAGGCACAAAAAGAAATGGATATTGTAGTCCCACAAAAGAAATGGATATTGTAGTCCGCTACTTCAAAGTGTTACCTCATATGATTACATGGCCTCCATTTCATAAATTGCATACCCGTTGAATTCATATATGAATATTACATATATTACTTCATAATAGAACCTTAAATCATCCAAGACTAATGAATTTGAATGCAAAACTAACAATGGTGCATGTACATGATAACTACAGTGGTTGTTTGAAGAAACATCACTATAACTTTGGCATGCACAATTGAAAAGTACTATTTGAAAAAAAAATGCGATATGTGAGTGTCCAATCTTTATAGCGTTGAATTGATATTGTATCTTTGGCCACGATAGGAAGTAGATATTGATTTATGTTCAAGCGATGCACGTCCACGATCGCTAGATAGTGATACGTGAATGAATTGTGCAATCTCTCTCACACGCATACACATCTCATTTCTCCGTGTGCATCGGAATCACACACGCGCACTTTGTCTATTTCTCTCCCTCCGTCAAGGTTAGAATTCTTCTTTCTACCCCGTCCTACAAGTCTCTTGCACAAAAACACACATGCTCTCTCTGTCGAACACGCCCACCCCTTTAATTCCGCCCACCCACCGCCACTAATGTCTCGAAGTATAACTATGTCTCGCACACATATGCGTAAGGTTAACTCGAGTCCCGGAACCATATGAATACATACAATGGGATTCTAGCATAGCACCTTTTGTTTTTTGAGATTTCGCTCACACACACACACACACACACGACAATGTTTCTCTCTTCATTTTTATCCGGCACTTGCATGCACACCGCTTGTTTATCTCAGTGATGCTTTAAGTATGCCTCGCACACATGCTATCTACCTATCCCTTAATATAGATAGGTATCACACAAACCCCTTCTCCCTATATCTAAGTGTCACTGTCCCCCCCCCCCCCCCCCACACACACACACTTCCCGACACCGAAGGAGTAGGGTGACACCTCGATCTTGATACTGATCTATCTACTGGCTTCTATCTCAAACACACTGAAAGGATCGAGAAGAGGTGTCTAGAGGGGGGGTGATTAGACCCTCAACAAGCAAAAGTAGCAGTTTTTAAGTTCTTCAAGTTGAGGTGGAGTTTTAGCACAAGTTTAAGCATTCACAATGCATTTCAAGCAAGCATGACAAGAGTATGAGCAGCGGAAAGAGTAAAGCATGCTATTTGCAAGAAAGTAAAGGGATGGGATTGGAGTGTGCAAACGCAATGAAGACACAGAGATTTTTGGCGTGGTTCCGATAGGTGGTGCTATCGTACATCCACGTTGGTGGAGACTTCAACCCACGAAGGGTACCGGCTGCGCGAGTCCATGGAGGGCTCCACCCATGAAGGGTCCACGAAGAAGCAACCTTGTCTATCCCACCATGGCCATCGCCCACGAAGGACTTGCCTCACTCGGGTAGATCTTCATGAAGTAGGCGATCTCCTTGCTCTTACAAACTCCTTGGTTCAACTCCACAATCTTGTCAGAGGCTCCCAAGTGACACCTAACCAATCTAGGAGACACCACTCTCCAAAAGGTAATAAATGGTGTGTTGATGATGAACTCCTTGCTCTTGTGCTTCAAATGATAGTCTCCCCAACACTCAACTCTCTCTCACAGATTTGGCTATGGTGGAAAGATGGTTTGAGTGGAAAGCAACTTGGGGAAGGCTAGAGATCAAGATTCTTGTGGTAGGATTGGAATGTCTTGATCTCAACACATGAGTAGGTGGTTCTCTCTCAGAAAATGAGTAGTGGAAGTGTAGGCTCGTTCTGATGGCTCTCTCTTGAATAGAGAAGGGGGTGGAGGGGTATATATAGCCTCCACACAAAATCCAACCGTTACACACATTTGACCCAACTCCGTCAGACCGAATAGAAGAACTCGGTGAGACCGATTTAGTTCAAAATGTGAACGTTAGGATTCTCGGTGGGACCGACATGATCAACTCGGTGGGACTGATGTGCAAGGGTTAGGGCAAGACCTCATCTCGGTGTGACCGATTACATGAACTCGGTGGGACCGATTTCAGCAATGAGTTAAACAGAGAGTTGGTCAGGCAAACTCGGTGGGACCGATTGCATATTTCGGTGAGACCGAAATAATTACAACAGGCAACAGAGAGTTTGCATTGTGAACTCGGTGGGACCGATCGCTCATTTTGGTAAGACCAAAATGTTATGAAGGGAAACAGAGAGTTTGCATTGCCATCTCGGTGAGACCGAGATCCCGATCGGTGAGACCAAATTGATTAGGGTTTCTGGAAGTGGCTATGTCAAAGAAACTCGGTGGCGCCGGATAGATCAAATCGGTGGGGCCGAGTTTGACTTTAGGTTTTGGACATATTTGGAAATGAGAAAGTGGTTGAGGGATTTGGAGCATATTACTAAGCATTTTGAGCAAGTAGACCATTATGCAACACCTCATCCCCTTTTAATAGTATTGGCTTTCCTATGGACTCAATGTGATCTTGGATCACTAAAATAGAAATGAAGAGTCTTGAGCTTTTGCCAATCTTTGTCCTTAGCATCTTGAAGGGGTTCCACATCCTCTTGTTCACGCCACGCCATTGTTGAACTTTCTGAAATATACTAGATAAAGATATTAGTCCAACCAGAGATATGTTGACATTAATTACCAAAATCACCCAGGGAGCACTTGTGCTTTCAATCTCCCCCTTTTTGGTAATTGATGACAACATACATCAAAGCTTTAGATAAGGATATGAAGAGTAACAAGTAAAGCTTTGGAAGGACATGTAACATGCATAGGCTCCCCCTAAATGTATGCAATCATGTAAAGATAGTATGTAAGATCATGTGAACGCATAAGCATGTCAGAGCAAGCAATGAGTTACATATATCTTGGCTATATGCATCAGAGCAAATGATGTATACAGGAAGTGTACCTTTATGTTCATGAGTCCTTCTTGCAAACAATATGTACATCAGCAAGAGATCATCATGCACATGAGTGTGATGCATACACTTACCTTGTGGTCTTGGGCTGGCTTCGGAAGAGATGAGCTTGAGAAAACAAGGTTAGATAACACAAGAACACTCTAAATGAAGCAAGTTCAGGAGAACACAAGATTACCAAGACTGGGATGACATGTAAAGAGTAAGTACTTAGTACTTCATTTGGATATGGACATGTCCCCAAAGATTAAAGATGTGCAATGAATTCAAAAGATTTTCTTCCCTTAGATGGGAACTCTTTCTCGCCCTGAATTTGATATTGGATAATGGGAGAAGATAGGGTAAGAGAAAATCAGAGCAAGAAACAAAATCAGATCATGAAAAGATACGAACTCACATTTATTAACATGTCTTTCCCCTCTTAAAGACATGTGACTTCTCTCCTCTATTGTTAATAAGCATCTGGAGAAGCAAGCTAAGATGTGCTTTCCCATGTGATAAGCTTTGATGTGCTCTCTCTCCCCCTTTGACATCAATTTCCAAGAAGGGACCTTCTGGAGCATGAGTCAAGTACGTTTGGTCCTTGAAACACATTACAAAGTAGCAGGTAGTATAAGATGCGAGTAGAGGATAAGAATCATTGAGTGGAGCTGGAGAAGAAATGACATTTGCAATGGCAAAAAGTTTTCTCAGTAGTGAAATTGGTAACGCCGATCTATTTTCATCGGTGACACCGAGTTGGCGGTGTCATAGATGATGCATATCGGTCAGACCAGGTTAGTCCTCGTCGGTTGTACCGATGAACTGTCTACAAGGTATTGTAGTTCGGTCTAGCCGATGGGCATGTATCGGTGAGGCCGAGTTCAATACAGAGGAAAAGTCTTGTCAACTCAGCTCACTTGGCAATCGAAATTTCACAAGGATTTGCAAGGAATTAACTGAAGAGTTTGCAATGAATTAGATGCAGAAAAATACAGAGAAACATACAAAGGAAAAGGATCTAGGTGAAGTTTTTTTTTGAAAAGGGGAACAAACAAGTAAAAACATATGCAAAACAAAGAAACACTAAAGAACTTCATCTGGAAGGGGTCGGCGACAAAGTCACCTATGTTAGAGTATATTGACTAAGGAGTCAAGTGATAACACTTGATCATAGGTCATACTCATCGTTTAAGCTCAAAATGGGGTTACCATTTTTCGTTTAAGCTTTTTGGTGTATTCACATCTTGGTGAGTTGCTTTGACCCATGTCTTGGAGTAAAGCTTCTCTAAGATGGAATAACATACCTTGAGTGATGGTGTTGATCTTTATCATGTAGTCGAACTTGTGTTGGATGCTCGAGGTTGATGTAGTTCATCAAGAGTTGAGAGCACCACTTATAGTTTGAGTTCATCTTCCTACATGGGTTAGTCTTGCAAGGAAGAGCACTTGTGTATCCAAGATGACAATCATGAAACTTGATACCAAATGAAATTTGATATATAGAAATTGTCAAAGGATATGTTGAGTGAATCCACGCTTCCTTGTATTCAACAACCATACAGTAGAAACTTGGTGATGTAGAGATTGCTCAAGATGTGAGTGACTTGCAATCTCGTAGATTTTGGCTCATCCAAGTACCTACAAGGGTTAGATAACATGCAAGAGTACAAGTATAGATCCAAGACATATGATCATCATCATAAGAGTAATATCAAGGATTAGTCAAAAGATAGGCTCATGCCTTGCATGTATCCGAATAGAGTTTCTACTCCAAGTTTGAGGCATCAATAATATTCAATTCACCTCTCAAACGGCAAAATACTTTCTCATCAAGCGGTTTGGTGAATATATCCGCCAATTGCTTATCGGTACGAACATGCTTAAGATTGATGTCTCCTTTAGCAACATGATCTCGAATGAAATGATGACGAACTTCAATATGCTTAGTTCGAGAATGTTGCACGGGATTGTGAGCAATCTTAATAGCACTTTCATTATCACATAGCAATGGAACATGTTTCACATGTATCCCATAATCCTTAAGAGTTTGGGTCATCCAAAGTAATTGAGCACAACATGATCCGGCGGCAATGTATTCCGCTTCGGCGGTGGATAAGGATACCGAGTTTTGTTTCTTGGAGGACCAAGACACAAGAGATCTACCAAGAAATTGACAAGTTCCCGAAGTGGACTTTCTATCAACCTTGTCACCGGCATAGTCCGAATCGGAGTAGCCAACAAGATCAAAAGAGGACCTTCTAGGATACCAAATGCCAAAGTTTGGTGTATGGATTAAGTATCTCACTATCCTTTTCACAGCCTTAAGATGACACTCTTTAGGGGCCGCTTGATATCGTGCACACATGCACACACTTAGCATAATTTCGAGACGGGAGGCACATAGATATAACAATGAACCAATCATAGAGTGGTAAACCTTTTGGTTAACCAATTTGCCATCCTTATTCAAGTCAAGATGTCCACTAGTAGGCATGGGTGTTTTCATACCTTTGCTCTCTTGCATATTGAACTTCTTGAATAAGTCCTTGGTATAGTTTGTTTGGGAAACAAAGGTACCCTCCTTAGTTTGCTTGATTTGCAAACCAAGAAAGAATTTGAGTTCAATCATCATAGACATCTCAAACTTCTTCGACATTAGCCTTCCAAACTTTTCACTAAAATGAGGGTTAGTCGAACCAAATATGATATCATCCACATAAATTTGGCACACAAATAATTCACCATTAACCCTTTTAGTAAAAAGTGTAGAATCAATTTTTCCAATCTCGAAGCCTTTTTCAATAAGAAACTTAGTCAAGCATTTATACCATGCTCTAGGAGCTTGTTTGAGACCATAAAGTGCTTTGTGAAGTTTGTAAACATGATTAGGTTTCTTGGGATTAACAAAGCCGGGAGGTTGTTTAACATAGACTTCCTCCTTAATTTCTCCATTTAGAAAGGCACTTTTAATATCCATTTGGTATAGAGTGATATCATGGTGATTGGCATAAGCAAGTAAGATGCGTATGGACTCAAGTCTAGCAACCGGGGCATATGTCTCACCATAGTCCATACCTTCGACTTGAGTGTAACCTTGGGCAACGAGATGGGCCTTGTTGTGTACAACTTGTCCATCTTCATCTTGCTTATTCCGAAACACCCATTTGGTTCCAATGACATTGTGCTTTTCATTAGGCTTTTCAACAAGCATCCATACTTGATTCCTCTCAAAATTGTGTAGCTCTTCATGCATAGCGTTCACCCAATCCGGATCATCAAGAGCTTCTTCAACCTTCATAGGTTCAATGTTAGAAATGAATGAGTAATGTTCACAAAAGTTAGCTAAGCGAGACTTAGAGCGAGTAATTCTCCCGGTTTGAATATCATCGAAGATTTGTTCGACGGGATGATCTCTTGAGACTCTTGCTCTAACTCATGAGAGCTTTTGTTTGGGTCGGGGTGGAACATCCTCTTCATTGTCTTGTTCTTCCTCTTGTCTATCTTCATTGTTGTTGGCGTTGATGTTCTCTTGTGGAGGTGGAGAAGGAGGTCGATGAGGTTCATCTTGTTGTACTTCTTCATCTCCTTCATCTTGACGTGTTCCACTTGTGGATGCCTCCAAGTCAACTTGTAGTTCACCTTGGTGTGAAGTTGAGGCTTCCACTTGAACGGATGAGGTACTCTCCTTCACCTCCGTTGGGCGAATCTTGCCAATAGACAAGTCTTGAATCGCTTCCAAAGGGTCTTTGTCTCCTACATCAATTGGCAATTGCTCTACTTGCGAGCTGTTAGACTCATCAAACTTCACATCTACCGTCTCTTCAACCTTTCGGGTGAAATTGTTGTAGACACGGTAAGTGTGAGAGTTTGAGCCATAACCAAGTAGGAAACCTTCATGAGATTTAGGGGCAAATTTCAAACGATGATGTTTCTCAAGAATATAGCACTTTGAGCCAAATACTCGAAAGTATCCAACTTGGGGTTTGTTACCGGTGATAAGCTCGTATGCCGTCTTGGCAAGAAGCTTGTGAAGATATAATCGATTTGTGGCATGACAAGCTGTCTCAACCTCTTCCGCCCAAAAGTGTTTTGGCGTCTTGTATTCATCAAGCATCGTTCTCGCCATCTCAATGAGTGTTCGGTTCTTCCTCTCAACAACTCCATTTTGTTGAGGTGTGTACGTAGCCGAGAACTCATGTGAAATCCCTTCTTCGTCAAGAAAGGTATCCACATTGGCGTTCTTGAACTCCGCTCCGTTGTCACTGCGAACCTTCTTAATCTTTACTTCAAATTGATTTTGGGCCTTCCTAGCGAAGTTCTTGAAGATCTTTTGGACCTGCAATTTATCATCAAGAAAGAACACCCACGTAAATCTTGAAAAATCATCAACAATGACTAAACCAAACGAGTTACCACCGAGACTCTTGTAGGCGTTGGGACCAAAAAGATCCATGTGGAGTAGCTCAAGCGGTCTTCTCGTGGTCATAATTTTGTTTACGGGATGACTTCCTCCAACTTGTTTTCCTGCTTGACAAGCACTGCAAAGTCTACCCTTGTCAAATATAACATCTTTAACACCAAGGATATGATCACCTTTAATAAGCTTATCAAGATTTCGCATGCCCACATGACCTAACCTTCTATGCCACAACCAACCTTTGGAAGATTTAGCAATTAAGCAAGTTCTAGGTTGAGCTCTTTTAGTGAAGTCAACAATGTATAGATCACCTCTACGTATACTGGTAAAGACCATACTATGATTATCTCTTCGAAACACTTGACAGTCTACTTCAGTGAATAGAACATTGAGACCGAAATCAGCTAGTCTAGATACAGAAAGTAGATTGTAGCCAAGAGATTCAACGAGCATAACATTTTGGATGGAGCTGTCATGTGAGATGGCCACCTTACCAAGGCCAACCACCTTACCCATTGAGTTATCATCAAAAGTGACATACTTTTGAGGGTCGTCGTTTTCAGCAAGCTCACGAAACATATCCTTGTCTCCGGTCATGTGATCGATACATCCACTATCAAGAACCCATTCCTTTCCTCCAGCCGTGTAACCACGAAGGTTAGCCATAAGACCAAAGTGTCTCATAGACTCATCAAGATCAAAGTCACTATCATCATCCTCATCATAATATCCATGTTCAGCATCATCATCATATGAATGATCATTACCTAGAGAAGGTAATTCATTAGATTTATAACCATGACAATGTTCATATTTATGAATTCTAATGACTTGAGAGATGATGTCACTAATGATTCCAACATCTCCTTTGGCATGCATGAGGTCACGAAGCTCAAATAGACAATCACCAAACTTAGGATCACTAGAATTCATCTTATTTAAAGCAATGGACTTTTGAAGAATCTCATCTAGATTTTTCAAGGAATAGTTTGGAAAGCGTTTCTCGAGGTATTTCCATATAGTGTAAGCACATTCAAGTGTAGGCAAGCACACAATCAAGTTTCTAGGCAATCCTCTAATGATAAGATTAACAGTTCTAAGATTGCGGATCATGTCAAGAGACTCATCGGGGGTAGGATGCAAAGGATCAATAGGAGGTGCACAAGGGCAAGTAATATACTTGTTCAAATTATATTCATTGAAAATCTCAAGCATCTCATTTTTCCAAGCATGATAGAACTCTCCATCAAGTAAAGGTACCCTATATCTAATACTCCCAATCGTAGACTCATCCATCTTCCTCCAATGGTGATTAAACCAAAGCAATGGAGACCAATGCTCTGATACCAATTGAAAGGATTGAGAAGAGGTGTCTAGAGGGGGGTGATTAGACCCTCAACAAGCAAAAGTAGCAGTTTTTAAGTTCTTCAAGTTGAGGTGGAGTTTTAGCACAAGTTTAAGCATTCACAATGCATTTCAAGCAAGCATGACAAGAGTATGAGCAGCGGAAAGAGTAAAGCATGCTATTTGCAAGAAAGTAAAGGGATGGGATTGGAGTGTGCAAACGCAATGAAGACACGGAGATTTTTGGCGTGGTTCCGATAGGTGGTGCTATCGTACATCCACGTTGGTGGAGACTTCAACCCACGAAGGGTAACGGCTGCGCGAGTCCACGGAGGGCTCCACCCACGAAGGGTCCATGAAGAAGCAACCTTGTCTATCCCACCATGGCCATCGCCCACGAAGGACTTGCCTCACTCGGGTAGATCTTCACGAAGTAGGCGATCTCCTTGCTCTTACAAACTCCTTCGTTCAACTCCACAATCTTGTCGGAGGCTCCCAAGTGACACCTAACCAATCTAGGAGACACCACTCTCCAAAAGGTAATAAATGGTGTGTTGATGATGAACTCCTTGCTCTTGTGCTTCAAATGATAGTCTCCCCAACACTCAACTCTCTCTCACAGATTTGGCTATGGTGGAAAGATGGTTTGCATGGAAAGCAACTTGGGGAAGGCTAGAGATCAAGATTCTTGTGGTAGGATTGGAATGTCTTGATCTCAACACATGAGTAGGTGGTTCTCTCTCAGAAAATGAGTAGTGGAAGTGTAGGCTCATTCTGATGGCTCTCTCTTGAATAGAGAAGGGGTGGAGGGGTATATATAGCTTCCACACAAAATCCAACCATTACACACATTTGACCCAACTCGGTCAGACCGAATAGAAGAACTCGGTGAGACCGATTTAGTTCAAAATGTGAACGTTAGGATTCTCGGTGGGACCGACATGATCAACTCGGTGGGACTGATGTGCAAGGGTTAGGGCAAGACCTCATCTCGGTGTGACTGATTGCATGAACTCGGTGGGACCGATTTCAGCAATGAGTTAAACAGAGAGTTGGTCAGGCAAACTCGGTGGGACCGATTGCATATTTCGGTGAGACCGAAATAATTACAACAGGCAACAGAGAGTTTGCATTGCGAACTCGGTGGGACCGATCGCTCATTTCGGTAAGACCGAAATGTTACGAAGGGATACAGAGAGTTTGCATTGCCATCTCGGTGAGACCGAGATCCTGATCGGTGAGACCGAATTAATTAGGGTTTCTGGCAGTGGCTATGTCAAAGAAAATCGGTGGCGCCGGATAGATCAAATCGGTGGGGCCGAGTTTGACTTTAGGTTTTGGACATATTTGAAATGAGAAAGTGGTTGAGGGCTTTGGAGTATATCACTAAGCATTTTGAGCAAGTAGACCATTATGCAACACCTCATCCCCTTTTAATAGTATTGGCTTTCCTATGGACTCAATGTTATCTTGGATCACTAAAATAGAAATGAAGAGTCTTGAGCTTTTGCCAATCTTTGTCCTTAGCATCTTGAAGGGGTTCCACATCCTCTTGTTCACGCCACGCCATTGTTGAACTTTCTGAAATATACTAGATAAAGATATTAGTCCAACCAGAGATATGTTGACATTAATTACCAAAATCACCCAGGGAGCACTTGTGCTTTCACACACGCACACACACTTCCCGACACCGAAGGAGTAGGGTGACACCTCGATCTTGATACTAATCTATCTATTGGCTTCTCTCTCAAACACACACACACACTCGCTAGTCGTGCCTCTGTGCCTACCGCGCGCACACTCTCGATACGTCTTTCTCTCCCTCCCCCCTCCCCACCCCCCAACAATGATAGCAGAAGGGTGACAACTCGATCTTGATCTTAATCGATCAATTGGCTTCTCTCTCAAACACACACACACACACACACACACGCACGCGCGCTCGCGCTAGTTGTGTCTCTGTGCCTCGCTCACGCACACTCGATACGTCTTTCTCTCCGTTGCACCCTCGATATGTAGACTTCTCGCGTGCGCACAGCTGTAGTGACGATGACGCTGAACCCAGTGTGCCTTGTTTTTACCGGCCTCATGTGATAGTTTTCACCCTGTTTTCTTTTAATTAACAAGGCAACCTTTTCTTTGTTACTACTAGTGAATTTGAGATCATTCAGGGCAGACATAAAATATATCACTTCAACCCAATTATCGCAGTAACTATTTTAAAAGAAACTAGCAAGATGCCCGTGCGTTGCACGGAACATCAAGATGCATTTGTATGAGTAGTTTATCTTGTGAGAGAAAAGGATGAACGACGGAAGGCCTTATTTGCAAATGTGGAGAGGGGTGTGGGTATCTTTTTGCAGAATTGCCATAGTTTCCTTCCTACCCGTCAGATGTAAATCGGACGGCCTATATTGCAGGACGGCAGGCACACCATCATCACCAACTCTGTTTTTTATAAAAGTATACTAGCAAGATGCCCGTGCGTTGCACGGAACATCAAGATGCATTTGTATGAGTAGCTTATCTTGTGAGAGAAAAGGATGAATGAGGGAAGGCCTTATTTGCAAATATGGAGAGGGGTGTGGGTATCTTTTTGCAAAATTGCCATAGTTTCCTTCCTATCCGTCAGATATAAATCGGACGGCCTATATTGCAGGATGGCAGGCACTCCATCATCACCAACTCTGTTTTTTATAAGAGTAGAGATAGATATAGATATAGATATCTCTACTCCTATAAAAGACTCAGTTGGTGATGATGGTGTGTCTGCCATCCGCCATTTTTTACCATTAGATCTGCATCTAATGGCTGTGATGTAAGTTGTGGCCTTTTTGCAAAAATTCCCACTTCTCTGCTCCAGTTTACACAAAACCCCTTAGTATTTTGAAACCAACCACATTCCTCCCTTACCTCACCAAAACAGCCCAAAGAATATATTTGGAGTGAAACATAAGATATTTTTAGTGATATGTATATCAAAACTAAACTGTTTTCTTTCAAATTTGTGAATATGTATTATTCTACTTTGGATCCGTTGCAATGGATGGGGCACATTGCTATAGAGATATATCTCTTGCATCGTCCACAACAAACATCTGGTGTACTGGTCCGGGCCGGATGCTCGCAACGCGATGACCTGAGTTCGAATTCTGTCCTGAACTTTAGTTTTTTATATTTTTTAATATATACTTCTTTCGCTACTGTACTGACAGTGGAACCCACAGAGTACTTAGAATACAATATTAAGGATGGATTTATTTCTTTTTAACTTTCTGTACGAATCTGTAGCCAGCCTGCAAGTCATGTACACTGTACTGACAGTGGAACCCACAGAGTACTTAGAATACAAGATTAAAGATGCAATTAACTTTTTATAGAGGGAGAATCATACACACAATTAACTCAAATGGATTGGATGTGACTCTATTATTCTCCAACGGCAGCTGGCAAATTTCCTCCCGCTTCCTTCCGCGGAGGACGACATCCAACGCCAGCAGCATACATTTTCACAACTCTAACCAACCAGAGGAAATTCATGCAAACACGGACTGATTTCATATAAGCATGAAGGATTTCGTATAAAAAAGCCGGATCTTCATATAAACATGACGGATTTCATTACATTTACATGAACTAAGCGGTGCTAATCCGGCTATCATGGTATAATTAATACCTAATCTAAATGGCCGCCTGCGGATCCCTTTGTCTTCCTCATGTCCGGCAGACACTTGGGAAAGACACTTGCGGGGTCGACGAAGGTCCTCGGAAGAGGCGAAGCAGCAAAGAAATCACCTGAATACGCAGTCGTCGCCTCGGCGGTGGCCTTCATGGGACCCAAGTGGCGGCGGCCTCCCGTGTTCTACTTCTCCTCGATGATGGCGGCGGACACGGAGAAGCTGGCAACCGACTCGTCGCTCTCCGCGCACCAGGCTTCTGTCGCTGCCTGCATGGCGCTGCCGCAGGCACGGGAGGCGCGCCCACAGACACGAGAGGCATGGCCACCGCAGACACGGGAGGCGCGACCGCAGACACTGGTGGCACGGTACGACGCGGCAGCGACGACGCCCGTGTCGCCGTGCTCGTCGCCGTGCCGGCGTGGAGCAACTCGCCACTCCTCATTGAGCTGAACTGGGGCGGCGAGTTGCTGAACCACTTGCCGGCTTGGGGCGGCAACTGGCTCTGTTGGGTCAAGCAAGGTAGGTGAAGCACCGAGCGGCCTCGCTCGTACCCGAAGGGCTCGGCGGGCCACCCAGCCGGGCAGTATGCCGGAGAACGGCTCCTCGGAAGCCATCGGAAGAGTGGAGAAAATGGTGAAGGAGGAGATGGGGGAGCGGCGGAGGGGTGCGATTCTTGCCCGCTGTTTGGCCTCGTTTAAAGAGAGGGCGGACGGTAGGAGCTTGGCCGGCGTCTGGCCATGTTTAAACTGAGGGCGGACGGGAGGAGCTCGGCCGGCGTTGCGTTTAAGGCTGGTCATAATGGGAGTATCATAGCTAGTATCATGCATGCCAACTAGGCAATTTTGATGAGGTGTCATAGAATTAAATGAAGAAAGAGAGGGTTGAGTATCATATCATGATACCGTATCATAATAAATGCTATGCTGCTATGTGTCGTGCATGACAATAAATAAAGTACTACATGATACTAATATATGATACTATGCATTAGGAAGGTAGTATCATACACTAGTATCGTATGCATGATACTAGTATATGATACTTTCCATTACAACTAGCCTAATTCCGGCCCGCTCATGAACGGACGTGTGGCCGGAGTAGGTTTCTCGGTTTGCATGCGGGTTTAATGGAGGCGAGGAGGCATGTTCAGCCGGGCGTGCAGCGGGCGGTGCAGTACTATTCGATTTGACAGCTAGTACTAGTAAACCAGGATAGTTCCCGATACGGCTTTAATGCAGACGAGGGAGAGGGTAGCGGTTCCCGAAATGTTGAACGGGTAATGATGCATCCTCCTTCAATTAGCATGCTGAATGCATGAGGGAAGTAATGGGAGGAGGACGGGGAAAAGAGGCAGCACGATGTGAATGCAACGCAGTTTGCACTCATATAAATGCGCCCCTCCATTCCAATGCGTCTACCACATCGTACGCACCTAAGCACCTACACTAAGCGCAAAAGTGCTCACTCCAGACCCATGGCGGCGATGCGCGCGAGCGGCCAGCGGCTGTGCCAGATGGTCCACGACGCCAACCTGCGACATGGCACCGAGGATCGTCTCCAGACAGTGTTGGCGACCGGCTGGTTCATGGCCATCGTCGACGCCAGCTACGACTCTCAGTTGGACCAGATGATCGTTGCCACCATCAACAAGTTCACCGTCATCAAGAAGCTCACAGACGACATTGCCGTACTCCTCCAGCCCGCGCGCTGGGGCTCCTCATAGCCTGCCACCCTCATCGGCCTCCATGGCGAGAACTTCTTTCAAGCACTGGTGGCCCTGCGACTGCCCGGCGACGCAACGAAGAATGTCCACCTGGAGGTCGCGCTCGCCGCGAGGCGCCTCGCCCTGCAAGAATTCGTTGACCTACACATCCACGTGTACGAGGAAGTCATGTACATAGGTATCTACAAGGCCGGTGAGGATGCGACGACGTTGGCCTTCGTCAACCGGCTGGAAGCATTGGACGCCTTTGTTGAGAAGCACCTTGACCTCGCCACAAAAGCCGCCGCTCGGTGGCCCGATGCACTGAGTCGAGGAGGAGGAGGTCGTACCTTGATGGATGCATCTTTCTTCTTGCCTCCTGTAACCACCACTGCGATCGCATCATCGTGGCCTTAATTCTTATTGTGCTATTGCATTCTCGTTCCAGTCAATACAGACATGTGCGATCCCTTTGCTCACATTTGGAGGCAATTATATGCATCACTGTAACTAGTACTCCATCCGTCAATTTATAAGTTGTGCTTACCTTTTCCATCAACTTCGTGCAACGCACGGGCATCTTGCTAGTATCACTACAACATGTCGGACCGCATGTGACCAAACCGACGATGCGCCAACCACTAGTGGAAAAAGTGCTAGCCACAACTTTCGTTGGTGGCGCGGCATTTTACATCCGCGCCAGCACTATTTTTTTCAAATAGTGTTGGCGTAGGCCAAATCCGTATGCCAGCTTTACAAGCATAGTGCTGGCGTTGATTATTTTGTAAATGCCACAAACCTATTGGCCCATATACACTCACCGTTAGGAAACCACAGGTGACGTTGGTTTTCTTTGCACGCCATACTTATTTTTTTAGTGCTGGCGTTATTTTTCTTTGCACGCCATAGTATATAATTATATTATGCTTGTTTTGCCATCATTTTATTTGGCCTGTGATTAGCTATGGCGTCGCCATTTTATCCAACGCCAGCAATGACCTAGTAAAAATACCTAAGTCCACCGCTCGCTCTCATTTCACACCCACCCGGCCCGGTCGTAGCTAGCCATCGCCGCCCCCGTCGCCGCCGCCCCTCACCGCCGCCAAGGTTAGATCCACTCCTCTGTTTGTGCGAACACGCCAAATGGCCGGAAATTGTAGTGATAATCGTCCGATTGCTATTGTGTCTCCCCTCCGTTGGCGGATCTGAGCAAGTTTAGTAGAAATTATGTATAGGTTGACTTGTATATGTAAATCAAATTGGTAAAATTGTAGATCAGGGTTCCATTGTTTACTCCCAGAAAGAACATAATTTACTTTGTTTACTTTACAAGTTGACATGCCTCTGTATAGATCTATTAGGTTGTAGAATTTGTGTAAGTGTGTCGGTGTACTAAATATTGGGCCTTTAGTACCCCATACTTGTGCACGGGCAGTTGTAGCCATACCTGCAGCAAGGCTTGTCGGGGGAACAGCTGAAGATTAATCCAAGATTATCAAAGAGACATTCAAGCGAAGGACCAGAAGATAAGAAGAACTGGAGATCAGGGGCTCGGCCCCCCGCAAGATCTTGCCGGGGTAGCCTGCGGAGCCCGGCAAGATTCGCGCCCCGGCAAGGTTCCGCCACTGTGCCACCGCTCCAGCGCAGCGACCAGCCTGGCATTCTGGTCCCATCTCTGGATGCGTGGCAAGGCGCTAGTTGAGGCGAGCTTAAGCGGTGCTGATGGGATGGCCCCTTTTTCCATCCCCAAGAAAGTAGGGACACCTAAACGGACACCTCACGGTGCGTTAAATGCATTTGTCCTAAATCATCAGTGGTTAGGTATGATAACCCTGTAGCTACTTTACACCTCGCATATCAACAGTTTGCCACTATGATGACCCCTTTGAGGATATAAAAGAAGGCCCAAGGCAACTGCTACAGGGGAGGAGAACACTCTCGGCCCATTCTGCATGCGTAGCTGCTGCACGAACACACTGTTCATTGCAAGCGCTCTAAGAACTGGGACGAAAACACTGGTAATAAACTAAAGCAGGAGTAGGGTTTTACGCTGATCAGCAGCCCGAACCTGGGTAAAAATCCCCCCTCGCGTTGATCCTCGGTTCTGCTCTTTGTGCATACCTCTTTCCAATCATAAAGGGGTCCTTCGGATCCCATAGGTGTCGTACGCCGACATCTTTGGCGCGCCAGGTAGGGGGAAGAAGGTTGTGCGAACCTGATCCGGTGATCAGCGTGTCAGTTTCTTCACCGTCTTTGTCACCATGCCACCCAAGAAGAAGGGTGCGGCAGTGGTTGTTCCGTCTACGTCCGTCTTCCCCATGCCTACTCGGACGGGTGACGGCGTGGATGCAGGAGATGGGGGTTTAGAGCCTCCACGGCATTCTGGTGATCCGAGCCAGGCGAGCGGTGTCGTTCATAGCGGCGACGGCAACCCGCACGCTGCTAGATCCAGAGATGGAGCCATGCTGCCTACGGGCGGCGCAGCAAACTCCAGAGATCGAAGGGCGCCTTCCAAGACTCCCACGCCGGTGCAAGCATTGCAGCCTTCCCAGGTCGCACGCGACGAGCAGCACCGAGGCGTTGGTGGTTCTGAATGTCCCATGGGAAGACTTCTGCGTATCAATCTCAAGGTGCGCAGGCCCACCATGCACGCCAAACTACCAATGGGAGTGGCGCACGGTCGCGTGATTGTGATGGTGCTCCTTCTAACACTGTTAGGAGTCAGAGCACCTCACGTACCTCGCACCTGTCGCCGCCACCTACGCCAGCAGAAGCCTTGGCACGTGCGCAGCTGCTCCTCGATTTTCCTCCTGCTCCGGAGAAGATGGAGGAGTGGCGATCTACTATCCAGAGCCTCATCGGCTTCGTCAACAAGGATGGGCCACAGCCTGCGGGGCCCTCGCGGCAGCGGTCTATCGATCCGATGCGAGCCGATGGTGAGAAGACTGGAGGCGGTGCGACCACGGTGCACTCCCCTCCACGACAGCAGCAACGGTCGTCAGCCCGGCGGACTGACGGCCGTGATGACGATTCCACGACGTCATCCGATCCGCGGATGCGCCGCGATCAGCGTCAAGTTCTTCAGGAATGGAGCAAAGAGGATGCTCGAACTACTATCGAGCGGCGACGGGAGGCACGTCATCAGTCCGATAAACGCAAAGGGCCTACTGTCGACAAGCCTGCGTCGGGGGACGTAGGCGACTTGCCCTATGAGGTAGGTTGTCCAGCGTTTACCCGTGAGCTGCAGCGAGTCCAGTGGCCCAACTCCCGAATGTTCAAACCAGAGGTCCCGGAGAAATATGACGGCAAGACTCACCCCTCGGAGTTCTTGAGCATCTACACCATTGTGGTGCAGGCTGCCGGGGGCCGAGATGACAAGATACTTGCCAACTACTTCCCGTTGGTGCTCAAACCCAACGTCAGGTCGTGGTTAATGCATCTGCCAGAGAATTCCATCTCTTCTTGGTCAGATCTGTGCCATCAGTTTGTTGGCGCCTTTGTTAGAGGCCACCAAGCTCCTGGCCAAGAGAGTGATTTGCATCTCCTCCCTCAAAAGGAGGGTGAGCCCCTGCGCAAGTTTATCCAGAGATTTAGCCGGGTGCAATACAATATTCCAGACGTTCATCCTGCCGCTGTTGTTAGCATGTTTCATCAGAACGTGCGTAACCGCAAAATGCGCGAAGAGCTGGCGATGAACAAGGTCAGGAGTATTGCCGAGCTTTACGCTTTGGCCAACAAGTGCGCTCGAGCTGAAGAAGGGAGGAAACTCCCTGGCGAGGGTGTTGGCGCAGGGGGCGAATCAGAAGATGAAGACGCTGCAACGCCGATAAAGAAAGGCTGGCGGCGGAACAAGAAGCGCAGAGGCAAGGCCGTGCTTGCTGTCGAGGAATCCGGCAACCCCAGCACTGCCAAGAAGGACAAGGTTGACGACCCCGGCAAGGAAGTTGCCGGGTGCGCCTCCTACCAGGCCTTGGTGGCTGCCGACAAGTCAGAAAACTCCGGCAAGCAGTATTGCAAGATCCATCGCACCGGCAAGTTGAGCAGCTTGTTGAGAAGCAGAGAGCTGAGTACGAAAGACGAGACAAGGAGAAGGCCCAAGATGGTGCTGAGGGATCTGGCAAGAAGCGTGGTGGCCGAGGAGGCCGCCGCGGCAAGGCTAAGCAACAGAAGGAGAGGCCCGCCCGAGGTCGCGACAAGGACGAGGGAGGCGATGATGATGAAGAAGACGACGAATCCAATGAGCATGAGTTTCAGAAAGCCACAGAGGCCATGTGTATTGATGGGGGTGCCTCGTTGCATTCTTCTCATCGCCGACTTAAACAGTGGGTGCGTGAGGTTAATGCAACGGAGCCATCGTTTGATGCACGCAAACCTTTAAAGTGGTCCAACACGCCTATCATTTTTTACGCCGAGGATCACCCTGATCGCACAACTGCGGTTGGGTGTTTGCCCTTGTTGGTCTCACCAACAATCCGCAACCTCAAGGTGACAAAAATGCTAGTTGACGGTGGGGCCGGGCTAAACTTAATCTCGCCGGACGTGCTCAAGAAGCTGCAAATTCCTGATGAAGATCTCGAGGAAACGGGCATGTTTCAAGGGATTAATCCAGGAAGGACCCAGCCAAAAGGCAAGATTACGCTATCGGTAACTTTTGGTAGCGAGCTCAACTACAGGACAGAGAAGGTAGTGTTCGATGTCGCCAAAATCCCTATGTCGTACAATGGGATCCTTAGCCGCCCAGCGCTGGCTAAGTTCATGGCAGCATCACACTATGCGTATAATGTATTGAAGATGCCCGGACCGGTAAGTGTCATCACTATCCACTCAGACAAGAAGGATGCACTAATCTGCACCGACCAACTCTACCGGGAGGCAGCCGCGGCACCTGCCATCAAGGCATCTGCTCCTGCCACTGGAACTCCCAGGGGGAAGAAGAAGACCGGCAAGATCTCTGGCGCAAACCCCGGCAAGCGCACATCTTCGGAGTGCTGCGCTTCCATTGAGGATGCACCAGAGAGTTCCACCGGAAAGAACAAGAAGTCCAAGGCTGCTCCACCAGAGACCAAGAAGGTGCCCGTCAAGGAGGACGAAACGGGAGGAACTTTCACCATAAGTTCCACCCTAGATGACAAATAGGAAAGCGCGCTCGTTGCCTTCCTACGGGCGAATGTCGACGTGTTTGCATGGCAACCGTCTGACATCCCCGGTGTTCCCAGGAAGGTAATTGAGCACCACCTTGCTGTCTGTCCTCACACGCGGCCCATCAAGCAGAAGGTGAGGAAGCAAGCCTTGGAGCGGCAAGAATTCATTGCCGAAGAAATCAGGAAGCTAGAAGCGGCAGGCTTGGTCAGAGGAGTGCTTCACCCAACGTGGTTGGCCAATCCGGTTGTAGTGCGCAAGGCGAATGGGAAATGGAGGCTGTGTATTGATTATACAGACATCAATAAAGCCTGTCCAAAAGATCCTTTCCCCTTGCCGCGCATCAACCAGATTGTGGACTCCACTGCTGGTTGTGACCTACTGTCGTTCCTTGATGCCTACTCGGGATATCATCAGATCTTTATGGCAAAAGAAGATGAAGAAAAGACCGCATTTATCACCCCATGTGGTACGTATTGCTTTATACGGATGCCTTTCGGGTTGAAAAGTGCTGGTTCTACATTTGCGAGAGCGGTCCAAATTGGTTTTGAGCCTCAACTACATAGAAATATGGAAGCATACATGGATGACATAGTGGTCAAAACCAAGGATAAAGCGACGCTCATACAGGATCTAGAAGAAACATTTACAAATCTGCGCAAGATCAATTTAAAGCTCAATCCTGAGAATTGTGTGTTTGGCGTCCCTTCCGGCAAGCTTCTCGGGTTCTTTGTATCTCAGCGTGGAATCGAAGCGAACCCTGACAAGATCAAAGCTATTGAGCAGATTGAAGCGCCAAGACGCGTCAAGGATGTATGTCGTCTTACTGGCTACGTTGCTGCCTTAAGTAGGTTCATCTTCAAATCCGCTGAGCGTGCCCTTCCCTTTTTCAAAATTTTAAAGAAGGCGGGTCCAATGAGATGGACTCTGGAAGCGGAGGCAGCGCTGCAAGATTTGAAGAGGTACCTTTCCTCTCCGCTGACGCTAGTTGCACCTAGGCCACAAGAGTTGTTGCTGTTGTATCTAGCGGCAACAAATCAAGTGGTTAGTGATGCGTTAGTGGCGCAGAGAGAAGTTGACGAGGAGGCAACGGCAGCGGCAGGACCGTCAAGTGATGCGCCGGGATCTTCCCCGGCAAGGTCTGGTGCCGGCAAGACAGGATCTGCGCAGTCAGAGGAATCAGTGCAAAAGAGGAAGATGGTGCAGCGTCCAGTTTATTTTGTTAGCTCCCTTTTACAGGGAGCTAGGTCAAGATACTCTGGTGTGCAGAAGTTGCTCTTCGGCCTTCTCATGGCCTCGAGGAAGCTGCGCCATTATTTTCAAGCACATGAGATTACCGTCGTCACTCGCTTCCCGTTGCAGCGGATTTTGCGAAACCCAGAGGCAACCGGCAGGATTGTGGAGTGGGCGTTGGAATTGTCAAGCTTTGGTCTCAAGTTTGAAAGTACTTCAGCAATTCAGAGCAGAGCTTTGGCGGAGTTCATTGCGGAATGGACCCCAACGCCAGACGAAGAGATTCAAGAAACGACTCTTCCCGGCAAGGAAACAGATCAAGAATGGATTATGTACTTTGACGGGGCTTTCTCGCTGCAAGGCACCGGTGCTGGTGTGCTGCTTGTCGCACCCACCGGAGAGCACCTCAAGTATGTAATTCAGATGCATTTTCCCCGGGAGAGCTCGACAAACAACACTGCAAAATACAAAGGCCTGCTTGCCGGTCTCAGGATCGCGGCAGACCTTGGTATCAAGAAGCTCATCATCAGAGGTGATTCGCAGCTTGTTGTCAAGAAAGTCAACAAAGATTATCAGAGTCCATTGATGCAAGCCTATGTGGATGAAGTGAGAAAAAATGGAAGAGCGCTTTGACGGTCTGCAAACAAAGCACATTCCTCGTGCCGAAAACAGTATTGCAGATGACCTGTCAAAGCGCGCTGCCCTCAAGTTACCTGTGGAACTAGGAACTTTTGTGCTCCATTTAACTCAGCCATCTGTTGCGCCATCAATGAGGCAAGAAAAGAGAAGGAAGTTGAATTCTGGTCAGTACTTTCCGGCAGAGCTCCCGGGAGCCGCCGGCAAGGAAGTCGCCGGGATCAACGACAAGCCTGCCGGGGAACAACAGGCTCCAGCAGGGGCTCAGGCCCTTGCCGTCGAGACAAACATTCCCCCGGCAGAAGAAATGCCTTTAGTCCTAGTTGTCGAGCCCCAGGCTCCAGCTTGGGCATAGCCCATTGTCTATTTTCTTCAGACAGGAGAACTCCCTGAGGAGCAGGAAGAAGCGGAAAAAGTAGCCCGTCAGTCTAGCATGTACCAGTTCGTCGATGGCGTTCTGTACAGGAAGAGGCTGAACGGTGTGAAATTGAAGTGTATTCCTCGGGAGGATGGACTGGAGCTCTTGGCAGAGATACATGGAGGCATATGTGGCTCTCACATAGGATCAAGAGCGCTTGTCGGAAAGGCATTCCGACAAGGTTTCTTTTGGCCCACTGCTCTCCAGGATGCAGCTGCACTAGTAACCAAGTGTGAAGCGTGCCAGTTTCATTCAAAGAAATCGCATCAGCCAGCTCAAGCTCTTCAGACAATCCCTCTCTCCTGGCCATTTTTGGTCTGGGGGCTTGACATATTGGGCCCTTTTCCCCATGCTACCGGGGGCTTTGAGTACTTGTACGTTGCAATCGACAAGTTCACAAAGTGGCCGGAGGTGGAAGCGGTGAGGAAGGTGACAGCACAATCAGTCGTCAAGTTCTTTAAAGGGATAGTTTGCCGTTTCGGTGTGCCCAACAGGATCATCACCGACAACGGCACACAGTTCACAAGTCGCACCTTCATGCAATACGTCCAAGACCTTGGCGGCAAAATTTGTTTTGCCTCTGTTGCCCACCCAAGAAGCAACGGCCAAGCGGAGAGGGCCAATGCTGAAGTGTTGCGCGGTCTCAGAACCAGAACTTTTGACAAGCTGAAAAAGTGCGGAAGGCGCTGGATTGATGAGTTGCCGGCGGTTCTTTGGTCAATCAGAATGACACCAAATCGAGCTACTGGCCAGACACCCTTCGCTCTGGTTTACGGAGCGGAAGCAGTTCTCCCCACAGAACTCATATACGGGTCACCTCGAGTGCTCGCTTATGATAAGCTTGAGCAAGAGCAACTGCGGCAAGATGACACTGTGCTCCTTGAGGAGGATCGTCTTCAGGCTGCTGTGCGAGCTGCATGCTACCAGCAAGCTTTGCGCCGCTACCATAGCCGCAAAGTTCATGCCCGAAGTCTTGAGGAAGGTGACCTTGTTCTTCGGCGGATTCAGTCCGCCAAGAATTCAAACAAGTTGACGCTGAAGTGGGAAGGCCCTTATCGGGTAGTACGAGTCACCAGGCTCGGCGCTGTCCGCCTGGAGACCGAGGATGGTGTTCCAGTGAGCAACTCTTGGAATATCGAACATCTTCGCAAGTTCTACCCATAAGGCGCGGTTGCCGGGGGCTCCCGACAACCTCCTTTTGTACTAGTCTTGCCGGCAAGGCATATAATCCTTTGTACAAAGCCAGGCGCAGACCCTATGCGCAGTTGAATGAGCTTAAGTGTTGTACATTTCTTGTTGATTTCCATGTTTATATATATATATGCATGCTTGTCTGATATATTGAATGACACTTGCTCCCGGTAAGCATTAACGAACCTCCAAGGTTCCATATCTCTATTTTCTCTTCTTTCTTTTTCTCAAAGGATAGAACGTTCCTTCGCGCACAAGTTTGCCGGGGGGAAAGGAAGGTATGGATACCAATGGGCGATGTTCAGAATTGATGTCTTGCCAGAAGGAGTACAACGACAGAAAGCTAAGTTGCGAAACTTTGAGCAAGTTTTTCAATTTTTACTATCAGGCTATTTTCTTTAGACGATTTCGGCCCTTGTATGGAAAACCTGCACGCGAAGGAACCCTTGTCATAATTGGTTGCGCCCTTATTTTGTTTCGAGTTTGCTCAACAGTCTAAGTGGCTGCACCAAGAGCGCCAAGGTGTCTTGCCGGCTGCTGCACCTCCAGCAGGTTGCTGAAGTCCCGCACCCAGCGCTCGTGGCAGGTTGCGCGCCAGCAAGTTTCCAGTAAGCGTAGAGTGTATACCATAAGGAAAGAAATCGGTCAGGGGAAATAGCATGCATGTATTCAATCATAGCAAGTTATATTACATCAATAATTGCCGCAGTTCTAACTTAAGACTAAAATTGTCCTTGGCATGGAATGGTGGCGGCAAGGAAAAGTGAGACGGCTAGTCCCTGTGCTGGCCTTCAACCCTCTTGATTGAATCTACCTTCTCAAGGATGGGCGCGACAAGCTCCTCAAGTGCCTTGGGATCTGCATCCTTCGGCAAGCGGTCGAGCACGTTGGTGAGATTAACGCCAGGGTTCTTATGCACCACCTTGATGAGTACCTTGCGGAGGACGGCCCGGCAAAGCTTGCGGGATTCATTGGCCAGTTGGGTCGCTCGGTTGGACTGTAGCAGCTTCAGAGCATCAATGATGCTTTCGAAGAACATGGTCAGCCTGGCGCTCGAAGATATTCTTTCTTCAGAGGAATACCTGAAGTTTTGCAGGCCATCCTGGCCCATGGTTGACAGTTTTGCTGTGAGCCTCTCCGCGGTGTTGACAAGGCGATCAGTCCAGATTTTTGCACCCTTCTCATAGTCAATTTGGGCGGTGGCAGCGCTCTTAAGCAAGTTCTTCTCATCCTGGAGATCTTTGCTCAGGGCCTTCTCGCGGGCCTTGCCGTCCTCAAGAGACTTTTCCATCGCAGTTAGCTTCAGCCTCAGATCGGCAATGGCATCGTTGGCTGAAGAGAGCTGCTTGGTCTTGTCGGATATAGCAATTTGCATCTCCGCCAGGCTGTGGAGAGTTTTCTCCCTGTCACCTTTGAGTGTCGAGAGCTCCTTGCTGTGTTCCTCAAGATCCGCCTCCAGCTTCTTCACTTTTTTGCTCAGCTCGTTCTTGGCAGCCTCTGCAGCCTTGGCGGCATCGATGGTTTCCTTGAGCTTGCTGGCGTGGTCTACAGTTGAAGCTTCGAGCGCCTCCTTGTGTTTCTGCTCCAGCTCCTGGGTCCGCTGCGCGACAAGCTTTTCAATTTCTTCGTCCTTGCCGCGGAGTTTGGCAGCAAGTGCCTGCTCGCGCGCGGCAAGATCTTCTTCGTGAGCGTCAAGCCCAATGCGGCGCTCCGTCAAGAGAGCATCTTCAGCGGCAACCCTTTACGCAGCTTCCTCTTGCGCCTTCTCTATGTCAGATTGCCTCAGGAGGAGCTTCGTCCAGCTTTGGCTCACTTGTTCCCGGCTGGCAGTCAACTCCTGAAGGGCCTCGATGTACCAGATCTGCATTTGCTCAACGCGCTTCTGGAAATCCGCCTCAGCTGCTTCGACAACTGCAGCTCTGGAGTCTGCTTTCTCCTTTCGGGCACGGTGGAGTGCTTGGAGCTTGCGGAAATTATCGCCCATGGCCTGAAGGATCTGATCTTCTTCAGATTTGCCGCTGCTAGCGCTTGGTTCATCGACGATCTCGAGCCCGGCAGCGGTGATGATTTCTTCATCAAAAGTTTCTCCTTCGGTCGGCGCTCCAATACTTGCCATCCCAGGCAAGTTGACGAATAGGTTGTCGCCAACCTTGATATATTTGCTCGATGGGGGAGCCTCAGATGTCGATGGTTGATCCTCGACGATCGTCTCACCGGTGGCTGGGGGCTCTGTGGCCGATGTAGCGCCTGGCGCTCCTGCGGCAGGAATGCCGTCAGTATGGTCATCAGTCTCCTCACCGGCCCTCTCGGCAGATTCCTTGGTGGTTTCCTCGGCAGCAGCTTCACTGACCTCGACAGTGGCGTCTTTGGCGGCCTCGCTAGCAGCGATCTTGTCAGCTTCGGTGGTAGCATCTCTGGCGGTCTCCTCGATGACAACGTCGACATCCATGTATTCCATCACAGGGAATTTTGGAGGACGAAGGAGGGAAACAAAATAAGATCAAGATTGAAGTACAAGAAGACAAAGAGAGAGAAAGATAAAGGAAAGAATGACAAGTGCTCTGAGGCAAGCAGTCACCTGCGTCGAGCTGTTGAGGGGTGGCTTCATCCCTCCCGGCAACATTGGTTGCCGGGGAAAGGTTGCCGGTGCCCATGTTTGCCGGCTCCTCCTCTTCCAAGGTAGGCTCGTCGGTAGGAACTCTTGCCGGAGATGCACTTGCGGGCGGCGTGGTTGACGGAGGCGGCATGATGGGGGCGTCCTCCAATGACTCTCCCTGTTGCTGTCCTTCTCCTGCAAGCCCAAAGATATTAGTGGCAAAGGTAGAAACCTCAGCACTCGCCAGCGGAAAATGAGTAGTGAACTCACGCTGGGGACTGCGCTGGGGGCTGTGTTGAGGGCTAAGCTCCAGGCTGATGACGATAGTTTCTGGCACGCTCGCAGAGCCTGTCGGGGGCTCGTCGCCCGTGGAAGTCTTCACCCTCTTCGCCATCCTTCCCGCCAAAGTTTCTGCGTCACTGCAGAGACAAGACAATGAGATCGATCGAATTCAAAATTTGGGAGATAAAGGCTGTGACAGGATATTTACTCTTCCTCTTCTCGTTTCGGGCTGAAACCGGAGATGTCAAAATCGACCTCCGTTGCGGTGTCCATATGGGGAGGCGGAGGAGGGGTCCTGGGTCGCTTGGCCGCAGCAGGTGCAGGGGGTTGGCGTGACTCTGCCGCCTCAACCTCTGGTGCTATTGTGTGAGACGCCCCTGCCACCCCAGTGGTTGCCGCAGGCGTGTGTCTCGTGCGCCGCACGGGTTGCTGTCAAACTCCTTGCCGCGGTGCAGCCTCGCCGGCCGCCTTCTTGCCGGGAGCATCACTGCTCGAAGAAGGTTGATTTGCTGGGGCACCAGAGATGGCATTCCAAAGGACACGCTTTGCCCTCTTTGGAGCTGGGAGCTCCTCTTGTGGTTGTTCTTCGGCTGCGTCCTCATCAGATGAGCTCTCGGCGGCTGTGCCGCTCTGTTCCCCGGCAGCCTTATCCTTCCCGGCAGGATCCTCTTCCAAAATGACTTCTGCGTCGCTAGTTTCCCATTCTATGAAACCGACGCTGCCGGCCTCCGCGGCAAGATTCGCCTCTTCCACCCTAGTGGCAATATACGCCACTTCTTCATCAGTGGTGGCGCGGACGAGGTTTGTTTCTTCCCGGATGGCCCTCTCCGACAAGTCGTCTAAGAACTTTTGTGCCTGCTCCTTAGATGGCTCGACCCAAGTTGCGTCAAGGCCATGGGCGTTGAACATTGGCATCGTGGCGATGATTGACCCCAGGGCGGAGTTGTTGCACAAAGAGATAATTCTCGCCAGCAACTTATGCTTGTCCTCACGCTGAAATAGCCTGTGGCGGAGAGCAGCAAGCTGCATGATTGTCAAGTTACTGTTTAATCCAGGGCGCAACTTCATGATGTCTGCCGCTTTCCGGAACTCCCAAGCTGGTCTCCCCTTATTTTGCAGAGGGGCGATGCGGCGGTGAAGGAAGTCAGAGCCAATCATCTCTATTGTGAGCCCGGCAGCTTTTAGACGGAGGATCTTGGTGGTGGCGATCGTGAGCTTGTCATCTTGCGCATCGAGATTACTCCAGTCCTCGCCACGGACCACTTTCTGCCGTCGGGGCGAACAGAATGGGTGGGGATCTGCTTCCTTGATCCAACACCACTCGGACCGCCATTCTTCCCACTTCTCGCGGTAAACCCCATCTGGATATATCTCCTTGTTCCATGCCCTTGGGATCCAGGCGATAGAACCGGAAAGGGCGTCCCCTTTTTGGATGCGAGGAACAAAGTAATGGTGGAAGAGGGCAGTGTTGGGAACTACTCTGGCAAAGTTTTCGCAAAGATGAGCAAAGATAGACATGCATGTTACGGCATTCGGCGTGAAATCCAGAAGACGGAAGCCGTATGTGTACATGATGTCAATACAGAAATCGAAGAATGGAGGACAGAGCCCGCAATAAAAGTAAGCGACGAAGAAGGGATATTTATCTGGTCCGCCTTTGGAAGAAGAACCTGGGGCCACGCGAGTCGTGGGGTGAGCCTGCGTCTCCCTCGCCCACATGCACTGGTACCGGTTCTTCAAGGCTTTCGCGTCGAGCGTCGGAGCAAAGACGACGTACTTCTTCCGCATCTTCGCCAGCTCGCTCTCCAGGACATCGGCTTTCATCTCCTTGCTTTTGCCTTTGCCCTTGCTAGCCTTGGGCGGCATGGCGATTGCAAAGGCGAAAGCCGAGGATAGAGCGGGTGCGGAGGCGGTGAGCGGATGAGGAGAAGTTTTGCTCTGGGCTCAGGGGAGAGAAGGTAATGGCGGATTCCAGATTGGAAAGAAGAGGGGGTAAATGGGCAGCACCTCTGCGTAATCCTTTTTACGGGGAAGGAGCGAGGCTGCCTCTTTTACTGCCCAATGTGAATACGCCTATACGAGCGCGCTGCGGCAGCGGCCGTTCAGTGCACGCTTCCCACGTCGCGCATTCAACGCGCGTAGTGGGGAAGCGCAGTAAGCGGAATAATTACAAGCAGTTAACCCCTGCCATGCGTGCCTGTGCACTATTTGGGCCTAGCCCAACAACGCCTCGCACTCGTGTGTGGCCTAGGCCCGGGGGCTCCTGTCGGTGTACTAAATATTGGGCCTTTAGTACCCCATACTTGTGCACGGGCAGTTGTAGCCATACCTGCGGCAAGGCTTGTCGGGGGAACAGCCGAAGATTAATCCAAGATTATCAAAGAGACATTCAAGCGAAGGACCAGAAGATAAGAAGAACTGGAGATCAGGGGCTCGGCCCCCGGCAAGATCTTGCCGGGGTAGCCTGCGAAGCCCGGCAAGATTCGCGCCCCGGTAAGGTTCCACCACTGTGCCACCGCTCCAGCGCAGCGACCAGCCTGGCATTCTGGTCCCATCTCTGGATGCGTGGCAAGGCACTAGTGGAGGCGAGCTTAAGCGGTGCTGATGGGATGGCCCCTTTTTCCATCCCCAAGAAAGTAGGGACACCTAAACGGACACCTCATGGTGCGTTAAATGCATTTGTCCTAAATCGTCAGTGGTTAGGTATGATAACCCTGTAGCTACTTTACACCTCGGATATCAACAGTTTGCCATTGTGGTGACCCCTTTGAGGATATAAAAGGAGGCCCAAGGTGTCGGTGTACTAAGTATTGGGCCACTAGTACCCCGTACTTGTGCACGGGCAGTTATAGCCATCCTCACAGCAAGGCTTGCCGGGAAACAGTTCGAGGTCGATTCAAGCCACCAAAGAAATCATCAAGTCAGAGATCTGAGGATCAGCGGATAAGAAGAGCTGGAATCCGAAGGCCAGCTTCCCCGGCAAGATCTTGCCGGGGTGGCCTGCGGAGCCGGCAAGGATTGGCGCCCGGCAAGGCTTGGCGTCCGGCAAGGATTGGCGCCCGGCAAGGCTTGGTGCCCGGCAAGATTCGGCGCCCAGCAAGATTCTGCCACTGTGCCACCGCTTCGGCACAGTAACAAGCCTGACATTCCGGGTCCTTCTCTGGATGCGTGGCAACGCGCCAGTGGAGGAGAGCTTAAGCGGTGCTGATGGGATGGCCCCTTTTTCCATCCCCAAGAAAGTGAGGACACCTAAACGGACACCTCACGGTGCATTAAATGCGTTTGTCCTAATCCGTCAGGGGTTAGGTATGATACCCTGTAGCTACTTTACACCTCAATGTATGTACATTTTTCCACTGTGGTGACCCCTTTGAGCATATAAAAGGAGGCCCAAGGCAACTGCTACAGGGGAGGAGAACTTCTGGCCCATTCTGCATGCGTAGCTGCTCTTTGAACGTACTGTTCATAGCGAGCGCTCCTGAAGGCTGGGCTCAAGAACATTAATAAGAACACAAAGCAGGAGTAGGGTTTTACGCTGATCAGCGGCCCGAACCTGGGTAAAAACTTCCCACGTCGATCGTTGGTTCTGCTCTTTGTGTATACCTCTCCCCCCGCCGAATCGTAAAGGGGTCTCTCGGGATCCCATAGGTGTCGTACCCCGACATCTTTGGCGCGCCAGGTAGGGGGATTGAAGGTTACGTGAACCTGATCTAGTGATCGGCGCCTCAGTTTCTTCATCATCATGCCGCCCAAGAAGAAGAGCGTTGTAACGGCGCAACCGTCCACGTCCGTTTTGCCTACGCCTTCACGTACGGGCGACGGCGTGGATACAGAAGGAAGAGGATTAGAACCCCCGCGGCGTTCTGGTGATCCGAGCCAAGCGAGCGGTATCGTTCGCAGTGGCAGTGGTAATCTGCACGCCGCTGGATCTAGAGACGGCGCTGTGTTGCCTACGGGTGGCACAACGAACTCCAGAGATCGGAGGGCGCCTGCTGGAGCTCCCGCGCCGGCGCAAGCATCACGACCTACCCAGGTCGTGCATGATGAGCGACGTCATGGCGCTGGTGGTTCAGGGTGTCCCCATGAAAAGGTTTCTATGCATCGATCCCAAGGTGCGCGGGACCAGCATGCACACCGAGCTGCTGGCGAGGGTGGCACGCGGTCGCGTGACCGTGGTGGTGCTCCTTCTAATATGGTTAGGAGTCAGAGCACCTCACGTACCTCGCACCTGTCGCCGCCACCTACGCCAGCGGAAGCCTTGGCACGTGCACAGCTGCTCCTCGATTTTCCTCCTGCCCTGGAGAAGATGGAGGAGTGGCGAGCTACTATCCAGAGCCTTATCGGTTTCGCCAACAAAGATGGACCGCAAGAGGCAGGGCCCTCGCAGCGGAGGCCCATCGATCCGACGCGAGCCGATGTAGAGAAAACCGGAGGTGGTGCAACCACAGTGCACTCCCCTCCGCGGCACCAGCGGCGGCCGACAACTCAGCAGGTCGACCGCCGTGAAGAAGTTTCCACGGCGTCATCCGATCCACGGATGCGCCACGATCAGCGTCAAGTTCTCCAGGAACGAGGCAAGGAGGACGCTCGAACTACCATCGAGCAGCGACGGGAAGCGCGCTATCAGTCTGATAAGCGCGCGGGGCCGGCTGTCGACGAGCCTGCATCGGGGGACGTAGGAGACTTGCCTTATGAGGTAGGGACTCCAGCGTTTACCCGTGAGCTGCGGCAAGTCCGGTGGCCCAATTCCCGAACCTTCAAGCCGGAGGTCCCGGAGAAATATGACGGTAAGACCCATCCCTCGGAATTCCTGAGCATCTACACCATTGCGGTGCAGGCTGCCGGGGGCCGAGATGACAAGATACTTGCCAACTACTTCCCGTTGGTGCTCAAACCCAACGTCAGGTCGTGGTTGATGCATCTGCCGGAGAATTCTATTTCTTCCTGGTCAGATATGTGCCATCAGTTTGTTGGCGCCTTTGTTGGAGGCCACCAAGCTCCTGGCCAAGAGAGTGATTTACATATCATCCCTCAGAAGGAGGGCGAGTCCCTGTGCAAGTTTATGCAGAGATTCAGCTGGGTGCAGTACAATATTCCTGACGTTCATCCTGCCGCTGTCATTAGCGCGTTCCACCAGAACGTGCGTAACCGCAGGATGCGGGAAGAGCTGGCAATGAACAAAGTCAGGAGTATTGCTGAGCTTTATGCTCTAGCCGATAAATGTGCTCGAGCTGAAGAGGGGAGAAGACTCCCTGGTGAAGCTGTTGGCGCGGCGGGCGAATCCGAAGAAGAAGATGCCGCGGCCCCGTCAAGGAAAGGCCGGCGGCGGAACAGGAAACGCGGAGGCAAGGCCGTGCTTGCTGTCGAGGAATCCGACAACCCCGGCACCGCCAAGAAGGCCAAGGTCGGTGACCCCGGCAAGGATCTTGCCGGGTGCCCTTCCTGTCAGGCCTTGGCGGCTGCCGACAAGTCGGAAAACTCCGGCAAGCAGTATTGCAAGATCTATCGCACCAAGGGCCACGATCTCCAGAACTGCCGGCAAGTTGAGCAGCTTGCCGAGAAGCAGAGAGCCGAATATGAGAGGCGAGATAAGGAGAAGGCCCAAGATGGTGCTGATGGATCCGGCAAGAAGCGTGGTGGCTGAGGGGGGCGCCGCGGCAAGGCCAAGCAACAAAAAGATAGGCCCGCTCGGGGCCGGGACAAAGAAGAAGATGATGATGAGGAAGATGATGAATCCAGTGAGCAAGAATTCCAGAAGGCTACGGAGGCCATGTGTATCGATGGAGGTGCCTCGCTGCATTCTTCCCACCGTCAACTCAAACAGTGGGTGCGGGAAGTCAATGCAGCAGAACCATCCCCAGATGCATGTAGGCCCCTGAAGTGGTCCAACACGCCTATCATTTTCGACGCCGAGGATCACCCTGATCGCACAACTGCAGTCGGGTGCTTGCCATTGTTGGTCTCCCCAATGATTTGCAACCTCAAGGTGACGAAAATGTTAGTTGATGGTGGGGCCGGCCTAAACTTAATCTCACCAGATGTGCTCAAAAAGCTCCAAATTCCCGATGAAGACCTCGAAGAAACGGGTACGTTTCAAGGGGTCAATCCGGGAAGAACCCAGCCTAAGGGCAAGATCACGCTACCGGTAACATTTGGTAGCGAGCTCAACTTCAGGACCGAGAAGGTGCTGTTTAATGTCGCCAAGATCCCCATGTCATACAATGGGATCCTTGGTCGGCCAGCGCTGGCCAAGTTTATGGCAGCATCGCACTACGCGTACAACATCTTGAAGATGCCTGGGCCGTTGGGCGTCATCACTATCCATTCTGATAAGAAGGATGCGCTCATCTGTGCCGACCAACTTTACCGGGAAGCAGTTGCAGCACCTGCCATCAAGGCACCTGTTCCTGCCGCTGGAACTCCCGAGGGGAAGAAGAAGACCGGCAAGAACCTTGGCGCGAACTCCGGCAAGCGCACCTCCTCGGAGTGCTGCGCTTCCGTCGAGGACGTACCAGAGAGTTCCACCGGCAAGAACAAGAAATCCAAGGCTGCTCCGCCGGAGACCAAGAAGGTGCCCGTCAGAGAGGACGGAACGGGGGGAACTTTCACCATAAGTTCCACCCAAGATGACAAATAGGAAAGCACGCTCGTTGCTTTCCTGCGGGCGAATGTCGACATGTTTGCATGGCAACCGTCTGACATCCCCGGTGTTCCCAGGAAGGTAATTAAGCACCACCTTGCTGTCTGTCCTCATGCGCGGCCCGTCAAGCAAAGGGTCAGGAAGCAAGCCTTGGAGCAGCAAGAATTCATTGCCGAAGAAATCAGAAAGCTGGAGGCGGCAGGATTGGTCAAAGGAGTGCTGCATCCAACCTGGTTGGCCAATCCGGTTGTAGTGCGGAAAGCGAATGGGAAATGGAGGCTTTGTATCGATTATACAAATATCAATAAAGCTTGTCCAAAAGATCCCTTTCCCTTACCGCGCATCGACCAGATTGTGGACTCCACCGCTGGTTGTGATTTCCTGTCCTTCCTCGATGCCTATTCAGGGTATCATCAGATTTTTATGGCAAAAGAAGATGAAGAGAAGACCGCATTTATCACCCCATGTGGTACGTATTGTTTTATACGAATGCCTTTCGGGTTGAAAAGTGCCGGTTCGACATTTGCGAGAGCAATCCAAATTGGTTTTGAGCCTCAACTCCATAGAAATATGGAGGCGTATATGGATGATATAGTGGTCAAAACCAAAGACAAAGCAACGCTCATTCAAGATTTAGAAGAAACATTTGCAAATCTGTGCAAGATCAACTTGAAGCTCAATCCTGAGAAGTGCGTGTTCGGTGTTCCTTCCGGCAAGCTCCTCGGATTCTTTGTATCTTGCCGGGGAATCGAAGCGAACCCCGACAAGATCAAAGCTATTGAGCAAATTGAAGCGCCGAGACGCGTCAAAGATGTGCGTCGTCTTGCCGGCTGTGTTGCTGCTCTAAGTAGGTTTATTCCCAAATCTGCTGAGCGCGCCCTGCCCTTCTTCAAAATTTTGAAGAAGGCAGGTCCAATGAAATGGACTCCGGAGGCGGAGGCTGTGCTCCAAGATTTGAAGAAATACCTTTCCTCTCCGCCGACGCTAGTCGCGCCTAAACCACAAGAGCCGTTGCTGCTATATCTGGCAGCAACAAATCAAGTGGTTAATGCTGCGCTAGTGGCACAGAGAGAGGCTGATGAGGAAGCAACACCAGCGGCAGGACCGCCAGATGACGCGGCAAGATCTTCCCCGGCAAGGGTTGATCCCGGCAAGACAGGATCTGCGCAAACAGAAGAACCCGTGCAGAAGAAGAAGGTGGTGCAGTGCCCAGTCTATTTTGTTAGCTCTCTTTTACAAGGAGCTAGGTCAAGGTATTCTGGTGTGCAGAAGTTGCTTTTCGGCCTTCTTATGGCCTCGAGGAAGCTGCGCCACTATTTTCAAGCACATGAAATTACCGTCGTCACTCGCTTTCCATTGCAACGGATTTTGCAAAATCCAGAAGCAACCGGCAGGATCGTAGAGTGGGCGTTGGAGTTGTCGAGCTTTGGCCTCAAGTTTGAAAGCACTTCGACGATCCAGAGCAGGGCCTTGGCGGAGTTCATTGCAGAATGGACCCCAACGCCAGACGAAGAGGCTCAGGAAACAACTCTCCCCGGCAAGGAAATCGATCAGCAATGGGTTATGTACTTTGACGGGGCTTTCTCGCTGCAAGGCGCCGGTGCTGGCGTGCTGCTTGTCGCACCCACCGGAGAGCACCTCAAGTACGTAGTCCAAATGCACTTTCCCCAGGAGAGTTCGACCAACAACACTGCAGAATACGAGGGTTTGCTTGCCGGTCTCAGGATCGCGGCAGACCTTGGTATCAAGAAGCTCATCATCAGAGGCGATTCACAGCTTGTCGTCAGGCAAGTTAACAAGAGTTATCAAAGTCCATTGATGCAAGCCTATGTGGATGAAGTGAGGAAAATGGAAGAGCGCTTTGACGGTCTGCAAATGGAGCATGTTCCTCGTGCCGAGAACAGTGTTGCCGACGACTTGTCAAAGCGTGCCGCCCTCAAGTTGCCTGTGGAACCAGGAACTTTTGTGCTCCAATTAACTCAACCATCCGTGGCGCCATCGATGCGGCAAGAAAAGAGAAGAAAGTTGAACTCCGGTCAGTACTTCCCGGCAGAGCTCCCCGGAGCTGCCGGCAAGGAAGTTGCCGGGATCGACACGCCTGCCGGGGAACAACAGGCTCCGGCAGGGCCTCAGGCCCTTGCTGTCGAGACAAACGTTCCCCCGGCGGAGGAGATGCCTTTAATCCTAGCTGTCGAGCCTCAGGCTCAAGCATGGGCACAGCACATTGTCCATTTCCTTCAGATAGGAGAACTCCCTGAGGAACAGGAAGAAGCAGAGAGAGTAGCCCGTCGGTCTGTTATGTACAAGTTCGTCGATGACGTCCTGTACAGAAAGAGACCAAACGGTGTGAAATTGAAGTGCATTCCTCGGGAGGATGGACTAGAGCTGTTGGCAGAGATACATGGAGGCATATGTGGCTCTCACATAGGGTCAAGAGCGCTTGCCGAGAAAGCATTCCGGCAAGGTTTCTTTTGGCCCACCGCTCTCCAGGATGCAACTGCATTAGTCACCAAGTGTAAAGCGTGCCAGTTTCATTCGAAGAAATCGCATCAACCAGCTCAAGCTCTTCACACAATCCCTCTCTCCTGGCCATTTTCGGTCTGGGGGCTCGACATACTGGGCCCTTTCCCCCGTGCTACCGGGGGCTTTGAGTACTTGTACGTTGCTATCGACAAGTTCACAAAGTGGCCGGAGGTGGAAGCAGTGAGGAAGGTGACAGCACAATTAGCCGTCAAGTTCTTTAAAGGGATAGTTTGCCGTTTCGGTGTACCCAACAGGATCATCACCGACAACGGCACGCAGTTCACAAGTCGCACCTTCATGCAGTACGTCCAAGACCTTGGTGGCAAAATTTGTTTTGCCTCTGTTGCTCACCCGAGAAGCAACGGCCAGGCGGAGAGGGCTAATGCTGAAGTGCTGCGCGGTCTCAGAACCAGGACTTTTGACAGGCTGAGAAAGTGCGGAAGACGCTGGATTGATGAGTTGCCGGCGGTTCTTTGGTCAATCAGAACGACACCAAATCGAGCCATCGGCCAGACGCCCTTCACTCTGGTCTACGGAGCGGAAGCAGTTCTCCCCACGGAACTCACATACGGATCTCCTCGAGTGCTCGCTTATGATGAGCTTGAGCAAGAGCAACTGCGGCAAGATGACACTGTGCTCCTTGAGGAGAATCGTCTTCAGGCTGCTGTGCGAGCTGCACGCTACCAGCAAGCTTTGCGCCGCTATCATAGCCGCAAAGTTCACGCCCGAAGCCTTGAGGAAGGCGACCTTGTTCTTCGGCGGATTCAGTCCGCCAAGAATTCAAACAAGTTGACGCCAAAGTGGGAAGGCCCTTATCGGGTAGTACGAGTCACCAGGCCCGGCGCTGTCCGCTTGGAGACCGAAGATGGCGTTCCAGTGAGCAATTCCTGGAATATCGAACATCTTTGCAAGTTCTACCCATGAGGCGCGGTTGCCGGGGGCTCCCGGCAACCACCCTTTTGTACAAGTCTTGCCGGCAAGGCATGTGATCCTTTGTACAAAGCCAGGCGCAGACCCTGAGTGCAGATGAATAAATTTAAGTGTTGTACATTCCCTTATTAATTCCCATGTTCATATTTATATATGCATGTTTGTCTAAGATGTTGTATAACACCTACCCCCGGTAAGTTCTAACGAACCGCCAAGGTTCCATGTCTTTATTTTCTCTTCTTTCTTTTTAAAAGACAGAAGGATTCCTCGCGTGCACATTTGCCGGGGGGGAAGGGAGATATGAGTACTGGTTGGCGACATTCGGAATCGACGCTTGCCGGAGGAAGGATAGCGATAGAAAGCTAAGTTCTAAAAACTTAGAGTAAGTTTCTTTTATTATAAAGTTATCTCCTTGGACGATTCCGACTCTTGTATGGAAAATCTGCACGCGAAGGAACCCTTGTTGTAATCGGTTGCGCCCTTATTTTGTTTCGAGCCCGCTCAACAATTTAAGTGGCTGCACTAAGAACACCAAGGAGTCTTGCCGGCCGCTGCGCCTCCAGCAGGCTGCTGAAGTCCCGCACCCAGCGCTCGCGGCAGGTTGCGCGCCGGCAAGTTTTTCAGTAAGCATAGGGTGAACTCCATACATAAAGGAATCAGACAAGGAAAATAGCAAGCATAAACTTAAACATAGGCGAGTTATATTACATTCATGAGTTGCCGCAATTCTAACTTGAGACTTAATTGTCTTTTACATGGAATGATGATGGCAAGAAAGGGGGAGCACTTAATCCCTGCGCTGGCCTTCAATCCTTTTGATGGAGTCCACCTTCTCAAGGATAGGCGCGATGCATTCTTCAAGCGCCTCAACATTTGCGTCCCTTGGCAGATGGCCGAGCGCGTTGGAGAGGTCGATGCCGGGATTGTTGTGCACCACTTTGATAAGCACCTTGCGGAGGACGGCCCGGCAAAGACGGCGAGTCTCGTTGGCCAATTGGGTCGCCCGGCTAGACTGGAGCATCCTCAAGGCATTGATGATGCTTTCAAAGAACATCGTCAACCTGGCACTTGGAGATATTCTTTCCTCGGAAGAATACTTGAAGTTCGACAGGCCCATGGTTGACAGTTCTGCCGTAAGCTTCTCCGCGGTGGCGATGAGATGTCCAGTCCAGATCTCCACTCCCTTTTCATAATCGGCTTGGGCGGCGGCGGCGCTCTTGAGCAAGTTCCTCTCTCCTTGGAGATCCTTGAGTAGAGCCTTCTCACGGGCCCTGCCGGCCTCGAGAGACTTCTGCAACGTGGTCAGCTTCAATTCCAGGACTGCAACGTCATCAGCTGCAGAGGAGAGCTGCTTGGTTTTATTGGACAGGGCAACTTGCATCTCTGCCAAGGAGTGGAGGGTTTTTTTCCCTATCACCCTTGAGCGTCAAGAGCTCCTTGCCGTGCTCTTCGAGATCTATTTCCAGCTTCTTTACCTTGTCGCTCAGCTCGTTCTTGGCGGCCTCTGCAGCTTCGGCAGCATCGACGGCCTCCTTGAGCTTGTCGGCGTGACTTGCAGTCAGGGCTTCGAGTGCCTCTTTATGTTTTTACTCCAGCTCCTGGGTCCGCCGCGCGACAAGCTTCTCGATATCTTCATCTTTGCTGTGAAGCTTGGCGGCGAGCGCCCGCTCACGTGCGGTGAGATCTTCCTCAGAAGCATCAAGAGCAACGCGGCGCCCTGTCAGGAGGGCATCTTCAGCGGCAATCCTTTGAGTAGCTTCATCATGCGCCTTCTCCATATCAGATTGCTTCAGCAGGATCTCTGTCCACTGCTGGCTCACTTGTTCCCGGCCAGCGACCAACTCTTGGAGGGCCTCGGCGTGCCAGACCTGCATTTGTGCGACGCGCCTTTGAAAATCTGCTTCGGCCGCCTCGACAACTGCCATTCTGGAATCCGCTTTATCTTTCCGGGCGCGGTGGAGAGCCTGGAGCTTGCGGAAGTTCTCGCCCATGGCCTGAAGGAGCTGATCCTCTTCAGATTTGCTGCTGCTAGCGCTGGGATCGTCAACAACCTCGAGCCCGGCAGCAGCGATGATTTCTTCAAAAATTTCTCCTTCGGCTGGTGCCCCAATGCTTGCCGTCCCCGGCAAGTTGACGAACAGGTTCTCGCCGACCTTGAGGTATTTGCTGGATGAGGGGCCTTCTGATGTTGATGGTTGGTCTTCAGCGACCGCCTCACCAGTGGCAGGGGGCTCCGTGGCCGGTGCAGCGCCTGGCGCTCCTACGGCAGGAATGCCGTCAGTACGGTCATCAGCCTCCCTGTCGCCCTCTTCAGTAGGTTCCTTGGCGGGTTCCTCTTGTGCAGTCTTGGCGGCCTCCCCGTCAAGAGCACCACCAGCCTCGACAGTGTCATCCTTGGTGGCCTCGCTGGCAGCGATCCTGTCTGCTTCGGCAGCGGCGTCCCTGGCGGTCTCCTCGATGACAACGTCGACATCCATGTGTTCCGTCACAGGGAACTCTGAAGGACGAAGGAGGAGAACGGAATAAGATCAAGATTGAAGTTTGAAGCGACTAAAGACAGAGAGATAAGGGAAAGAATAACAAGCACTCTGAGGCAACCGATTACCTGTGTCGGGCTGTTGGGAGGTGGCCTCGCCCCTCCCGGCAACTCCGGTTGCCGGGAGTGGGTTGCCGGAGTCCGCGCCTGCCGGCTCCTCCTCAATTAGGATGGGCTCGTCGGTAGGATCTCTTGCCGGGGACGCGCTTGTGGGCGGAGTGGTCGATGAAGGTGGCATAATGGGGATGTCTTCCGACAGCTCTCCTTGTTGCCGTTCTTCTCCTGCGAGCCCAAGGATATCAGCGGCAAGAACGGAAGCCTCAGCACCCGCCAGCGGAAAAAGAACAGTGAACTTACGCTGGGGGCTGTGCTGGGGGCTGCGTTGAGGACTGGGCTCCGGGCTGATGATGACGGTTTCTGGCACGCTCGTGGAGCCTGCCGGGGGCTCGTCGCCCGTGGAAGTCTTTGTCCTCTTCGCCATTCTCTCCAGTAAGGTTTCTGCATCATTGCAGAGACAATACGAGCAAGTTAGTAAGATCGATTCAAGATTGGAATATAAAAGCTGTGGCAAAGTACTCACTCTTCTTCTTCTCGCTCCGGACTAAAGCCGGAGATGTCGAAATCGACCTCCGCTGCAATGTCTGAGTGGGGAGGCGGAGGAGGGGTCCTAGGCCGCTTGGCTGTGGCAGGCGCCGGAGCAGCTTCCGGTGCGGTAGTGCGAGACGCCCCCGCCGCCCCAGCAGTGGCCGCTGGTGTGGGTCTCGCGCGCCGCGCAGGCTGTTGACGGGCCCCTTCCTGCGGTCCAGTCTTGCCAGCCACTTTCTTGCCGGGAGCCTCGCCGCTCGAAGAAGGCTGGCTTGCCGGGAAGCCAGATGCAGCCTTCCGAAGAACACGCTTCGTCTTCTTCGGGGCTGGGAGCTCTTCTTGCGTTTTCTTCTTCGGCCGTGTCCTCGCCAGACGAGCTCTCAGCGGCTGCGCTGCTCTGTTCCCCGGCAACTTTGTCCTTCCCGGTAGGTTTTATTTCCACAACTACTTCTGCGTCACTGGCTTCCCATTCTGTGAAGCCGACGCTGCCGGCCTCCGCGGCAAGATTTGCCTCCTCCACCCTAGTAGCAATGTAAGCTACTTCCTGGTCGGTGGTGGCTCGGATAAAATCTGCCTCTTGCCGGACGGGTCTCTCCGTCAAGTTGTCAAAAAACTTCTGCGCTTCCTCCTCGGTTGGCTCAGCCCAGGTCGGGTCAAGACCGTGGGCGTTGAACATCGGCATGAAGGTGATGATCGACCCCAAGGCGGAGTTGTTGCACAAAGGGACAATCCTTGCCGGCAGCCGATGCTTGTCTTCGCGCTGGAATAATTTTTGACGGAGAGCGCCAAGCTGCATAGTGGTCAGATTATTATTCAGCCCGGGGCGCAATCTCATGACATCTGCCGCGTTTCTGTATTCCCAAGCTGGCCTTCCCCTGTTCTGCAAAGGGGCGATGCAGCGGCGGAGAAAGTCGAAGCCAATCATCTCCATCGTCAGCCCGGCAGCCTTCAAGCGAAGGATCCTGGTGGTAGCGATTGTGAGCCTCTCGTCCTCCGCGGCGAGATCGCTCCAATCCTTACCGCGGACCACCTTTTGTTGCCGGGGAAGACAAAACGGATGGGGATCTGCTTCCTTGATCCAGCACCATTCAGCCCGCCACTCGTCCCACTTTTCGCGGTAGACTCCTTCTGGGTATATTTCCTTATTCCAAGCCCTTCGAATCCAGGCGATAGAACCAGAGAGGGCCTCTCCTTTTTGGATGCGGGGGAAGAAGTAATGACGAAAAAGAGTAGAGTTGGGAATCATGTCGGCGAAGTTTTCACAGAGATGAGCAAAGATGGGCATACACAGTACATCATTCGGCGTGAAATCAAGGAGATGGAAGCCGTATGTGTACATGATATCATTGAAGAAGTCGGAAAATGGGGGACAGAGCCCGCAATAGAAATATGCAGCGAAGAAAGGGTATCTGTCCGATCCACCTTTGGAACAGGCACCTGGGATCACGCGTGTGGGAGGGTGAGCTTGCGTCCCCTTCGCCCACATGCACTGGTACCGCCCCTTCAGAGCTTCAGCATCGAGCGATGGGGGGAAGACAACATATTTCTTCCGCATCTTCACCAGTTTGCTCTCCGGGACGTCGGCTTTCGCTTCCTTGCCCTTGCCTTTGCTGGCCTTGGGCGGCATGGCGGCTGTGATGGCGGAAGCCGGGGGTGGAGCGAGCGTGGAAGCGGTGGGCGGAGGAGGAAAAAGCCTCGCTCTGAACTCGAAAGGAGGAAGGAGATGGCGACGGCCAGATTGAGAAGAAGAGGGGGGTAAATAGGCTTGTGCCCCTGCGGCTTCTCCTTTTTATGGGGAAGGAGCGGGGCCGCCTCTTTTATTCCCCAATGTGAATGCGCCTCTAAGGGCGCGTTGCAGTTGCAGCCTTTGAGGCACGCTTCCCACGTCGCGCGCTCGGTGCGTATAGTGGGGGGGCACAGTAAAACAAGATATTTACGAGCAGTTAATCCCCTGCCACACGTGCCCGTGCACTGTTTGGGCCTAGCCCAACAATGTCTCGCACTCGTGTATGGCCTAGGCCCGGGGGCTCCTGTCGGTGTACTAAGTATTGGGCCACTAGTACCCCGTACTTGTGCACGGGCAGTTATAGCCATCCTCGCGGCAAGGCTTGCCGGGAAACAGCTCGAGGTCGATTCAAGCCACCAAAGAAATCATCAAGTCAGAGATCTGAGGATCAGCGGATAAGAAGAGCTGGAATCCGAAGGCCAGCTTCCCCGGCAAGATCTTGCCGGGGTGGCCTGCGGAGCCGGCAAGGATTGGCGCCCGGCAAGGCTTGGCGTCCGGCAAGGATTGGCGCCCGGCAAGGCTTGGCGCCCGGCAAGGCTTGGTGCCCGGCAAGATTCGGCGCCCGGCAAGATTCTGCCACTGTGCCACCGCTTCGGCACAGTAACAAGCCTGACATTCCGGCTCCTTCTCTGGATGCGTGGCAACGCGCCAGTGGAGGAGAGCTTAAGCGGTGCTGATGGGATGGCCCCTTTTTCCATCCCCAAGAAAGTGAGGACACCTAAACGGACACCTCACGGTGCATTAAATGCATTTGTCCTAATCCGTCAGGGGTTAGGTATGATACCCTGTAGCTACTTTACACCTCAATGTATGTACATTTTGCCACTGTGGTGACCCCTTTGAGCATATAAAAGGAGGCCCAAGGCAACTGCTACAGGGGAGGAGAACTTCTGGCCCATTCTGCATGCGTAGCTGCTCTTTGAACGTACTGTTCATAGCGAGCGCTCCTGAAGGCTGGGCTCAAGAACATTAATAAGAACACAAAGCAGGAGTAGGGTTTTACGCTGATCAGCGGCCCGAACCTGGGTAAAAACTTCCCGCGTTGATCGTTGGTTCTGCTCTTTGCGTATACCTCTCCCCCCGCCGAATCGTAAAGGGGTCTCTCGGGATCCCATAGGTGTCGTACCCCGACACAAGGCAACTGCTACAGGGGAGGAGAACACTCTCGGCCCATTCTGCATGCGTAGCTGCTGCACGAACACACTGTTCATTGCAAGCGTTCCAAGAACTGGGACGAAAACACTGGTAATAAACTAAAGCAGGAGTAGGGTTTTACGCTGATCAGCAGCCCAAACCTGGGCAAAAATCCCCCCTCGCATTGATCCTCGGTTCTGCTCTTTGTGCATACCTCTTTCCGTGCTGAATCGTAAAGGGGTCCTTCGGATCCCATAGGTGTCGTACGCCGACAAAGTGTATTAGATCACTTGCCATACTTTGATTGGAATTATTATCAACTTGCTTGTTATTATTGTTATGTTTGGTTCTTGTCAGCACTAAGGAAGTTCTTGTTTGACATTGTGATGCTATCTAGATATATTTTTGTAGTGATTGACAGAAGTTATTCTTATATATGATAGTATGTGTATGTATAGAAGTCAGTTTGCTATATCTTATTTATCAAAATAGATTTATAATTTTATATGTTCTACTTAATTAACAAAATCATATCTTTCCAACACATGAACTATTTTATATTGCATATTATCTTGATCGTATATATACGCGATGTGTTTGTAGGTCATGGCCAATTCTGGAGGCAACAACGAGTCGGTGTGCGATGTGGACATGGCCAACAATGAATCCTTAAACACTTTTGAGTATGTCATCAAGAGTGTGCAAGGGGCAAATGACGATCTAAAGGGGGAGATTAAAGAGCTACGCAAGGATGTTGTTCGGCTCATTCAGGAGACTAATCAGCTTAGGGACGAGAGGGATAAGCTCGTTGAGGAACGGGATAAACTAAAGGAGGATAGGAGATTCCTCAGGGGTGAGAGGATTGACCTGAAGATGGACATAGATCATTTCAGAAGAGAAGGAGAGGCGGATAGAAAGAATCTAATGCAGCTGGGCGTAATCCTTGCTGAAGATTAGTTTTTTAAGTAGCTAGCTAGCTCATCTTATTAGTTGATGATGATCGAGTAACTAGAGTACTTGAGTGAACTTTTCTGAAGTTTAATATCAACTTGTTGAGTTCATGAGCCTCTTTATGTAATGATTTTCTATTAAGTACCTACTAAGTAGTATCTACTAAGTAAGTAGCTAGCTAGTGTTGATGAGTAATTTTTTTTATTACAAAAAAACCATTTGCTGGCGTTGGACGAGCAGGCACGCCAGAGTTATGATGGACTTAGTGCTGGCGCTGGACTGGTGATACGCCAGCATGATGTAGGATACTGCTGACGTGTCCTCCAACGCCACCACTACATTTTAGCAATGGCGCCATATTAGTGGCGTCGTGTGTCTACGCCAGCAAGGTCGTTTTTGGCACGCCATAGCTAGGCTTTTTTCCACTAGTGAACCTAGCTACTACCCTGCTTATCTGGCGGAAAAAGCCCCACCCTAGCGTTTCCAGTCGTTATTTCTATCTATCGATCATGCCAAGGAGCAGAACCAAATGTTGCAATTTGTACATGTTTCTCTACTCCTATAAAAGACTCAGTTGGTGATGGTGGTGTGTCTGCCATCCGTCATTTCTGACCATTAGATTTGCATCTAACGACTGTGAGGTAAGTTGTGGCATTTTTGCAACAATAGCCCACTTCTCTGCTCCAATTTGCAGAAAACCCCTTATTATCTTGAAAGCAACCACATCCCTCCCTCACCTCATCAAAACAGCCTGAGAAATATATTTTGAGTGAAAGGTAATATATTTTTAGTTGTATATATGTATATCAAAACAAGAGTGTTTTCTTTCAAGTTTGTGAACAAGTACTATTCTACTTTGGATCCGTCGAAACGCACGGGCACATTGCTAGTAAAAGGAAAAGGCCTGCCGTGTTCGCGTCGCACACCCACACGCCCGGGAATCGGGAGTACTCCATGGCCCGTCCGGCACTCCACATAGCTAGGGAAGGTGTGTTGCCTAGCATTTTCACTTTCATGTGGGACCGCAGTTGAGCAAACCGACTATCGGCAAACCGCACCCCGCCCACCGCGTTGGAAAACAGAAACGAGGAGGGGAAGATCTAGCTGTAGCACGGAAGCCAAGAAATTTGATGTCAGATGGGACTCGTTGATAGAGTAGGAGCACTTCGTACTACTACTCCTACTATGAAGTTTGTACAACAACTACTACCACTATAGAACTAGGTACGTGCACGACACAACATCGTAGGAACAAAAAATGAGAAGATCTTGTTTTGGGCGATTTATCTTTTTTTTCAGTCAACGTAGTATGAATAATATGATGTGGGGGGCACCCATGAAGCTTATGTGGCTTGGTTGCATGGCTAGGAAAGGCTAGAGAAAACTAAATAGATAATGTGTTTAGAGTGCACTCCACTAAATAGATACTTTGGATCCATTGCAACGCACGGGCCGACACATTAGTAGTAGTAAGAAACAAATTCCGGGTTTGGCACGAGTTTGTACTGCGGGAGTACCACAAGGCCTGGCGCAGGAGTTACATTTCCCTCTTGGGGCCCACGGGACCGAGCTTCAGTGGCTTAGTGCACCGGCCTTTGAGTCAATGACATGTGGACCCTAAATGCGGCTGGCCCACATGTCATTCTCATGAAAGCAGAGCGGCGGTGGGACCGAGAGGGGTGAGGCGCAGGTCGGCGGATGTGTGATGTCATGGGTTCGAGCGGCGTCGAACGAGGCTTGCGTACTCCCCTCCCATGCTCCGATCCGTACTCCCGCACCACTAATTTTCATCCAACGGTTATAATAGATTTCCTCGTGTGGGTCATCTATAGCCTCAAAGAAAGGTAAACAAAGGCCGTATTTCCAGGAAATAATTTCCTGCATGAATCTGTACACGCATGCAAGACCCTTTCCTTCCCTACTCGTCCTCCTCCAGATCATCAGCTGCGTTGACAATGCCGGTGCCAACGCTAGAGCATCGCAACAGGTGCCTGCCTAATCCATGTAGCACGCTGCAGCGCCAGCGAGTACCACCTCCTCCACGCCAACATCGGCGTCTGGGCCATGCACATGCAGCTGCTCCCGTAGTATTTTACCCGCATGTTCGACTGTAGTACCACACCGATCTTGGACGAGACCATGGAGCTTGTGGCCAAGAAAAGTCTCTGCCCGGCCGACGCATGTCAAGGTGCTTGTCTGTTGTGATGTGCCGCACGATGTTTACTAGCTCGCGCTCCGGATGAGCGGCAGGGTGCTGCTCCCGATCGTCAGTGGTGCGATGGCAATGACGGCCGGGTGGGAGCTCGGGCGGGAGCCAGTGATCTACCCGGGGCACATAGCTCGACTTGGGCTTGAGATTCTGACCGCTTGCATAGTCCCGAGGATGTACCACTTAGCGACGAGGCTGGAATGCTGGATACGTATAGGCGTGTGCTCGTGGGCGGGAGCAACCTGCTCAACGAATACTGGTTTGCGAACATGATGTACTCGACGTAGTTGAGCTAGTGAGCCTGGAGGCATTCCTGCCATGCTATGTTGACGCGCGGCTCAACGGCATGCGGCCACGTGCTAGCGTAGGTCGGCTACGGGGAAGCGGCATCGGTGTGGTTCGAGATGCCCAGCTGGCCGTTGTCGCGGCGGCGTTTGCGACTCACTCGTTTGAGATGAACCGGCCGGTGGTGGCCTGGCCGTGGCGAGGGTGCCACAGCTGGACGTCGGGGCGTTACGAGGCGTAGATGGCCACACCGGCGGGGACTACCTGTATTACAGAAGTACTCCAGCTGAGGAGTGATGCCCGTGATGAAATGTGTCACAACCGCTGGATGAAAATTGGATGGTGCGGGAGTACAGATCGGAGCACAGGAGCGGAGCAGGCAAGCCGCGTCCAATCGGGTGTGGCTATGGTAGAAACTTGATGGTCGCCGCAGTTCAGCTAGCCCGCATGTCATGCACACAAAGGTAGAGGAGAGGTGGGGCTGAGAGGGGTGAGGCGCACGTCGGGGGACGTGGTGCCGTGGGTTGGAGCGGCGTCGTGGGAATCACATGTGGCAGTGGTAGAAACATGATGGTCGCCGTGGTTCAACTTCCATGGACAAGCTGTCATGTCTGCTGACACATGCATTGCATACCGCTCACTGCAAGGAGCAGTAGTAGAGAAAACTTGTTCCAAAGACATGCACACCAGCGAAATAAATGAGATCCATGGGCACTAGCACCCCGGACATAGTTTTATAGAAGAAGCCCACCCAGGTGAGGAACCAGAAATTCGACCCTGACAGGATTGGAACCCTGGCCGCAGGGTGTGCCACCGACCCAAACTCAATTTTTTCAGACGCTTAGGTGCACGGGATGCCGTGCCATGCTACAAAATCTAAAAAAACAGCTTCGATTTTTTTTAAACCTGTTATCTTCAAACCAGCCACACCCGTCCCTCACCTCATCAAAACAGCCCGCGGAATATTTTTTGAGTGAAGCATGATTTATTTTTACTAATATATGTATATCAAAACTAGAGTGTTTATATTTCAAGCCTGTGAACAAGTATTATTCTACTACTTTGGATCCATTGCAACGCACGGGCCGGCACATTG